>OX336367.1:36040641-37240641 GCA_946902895.1 Fragum fragum | reverse complement strand
AATTCATAGCTTTCAAACGATGTATCTTTACAGTAAATTAGTTGGAGACAACCAACGATATAACTTTTCTTTAAACTTTTGTGTGCCGTCGTCACAGCAAAGGTCATAGTGCAAATTTTACTAGCATACATTTCTTTATCCCATGGTCCGATTCTCAAAGTTATCTTTTTACTTTTATACCTTGAAGAGAGCAGGGACCTGTTATTTTATAGGACAGGAATCATGGTCAAAGGATGTACATCTTCGTTTGAGAACGTCACTATGTTTCGAACAGGCTTCTATGCCATAAGGCAAGGTGAAATTTGAAATGACCTAAATATCATTTTAAAATCTAGCTTCTGCAGCCGAGCGTTGTTGACAGAACGAAAATCCCATGTTCATATCTGCAGTAATTACGCATTTCGTTTCTTCAAATATTTCGAATAATTATTAACTGATCGGTTAACTACATTTTCATAATACCTTAACAAAAGTTATTGTTGGGTACTACGGTTTTCATAATTCCTTAACAAAAGTTATTGTTGGGTACTACGGTTTTCATAATTCCTTAACAAAAGTTATTGTTGGGTACTACGTTTTTCATGATGTCTTAACAAAAGTTATTGTCGGGTACTACGGTTTTCATAATGCCTTAAAAAAGTTATTGTTGGGTACTACGTTTTTCATAATGCCTTAACAAAAGTTATTGTTGGGTACTACGGTTTTCATAATGCCTTAACAAAAGTTATTGTTGGGTACTACGGTTTTCATAATGCCTTAATAAAAGTTATTGTTGGGTACTACGGTTTTCATAATGCCTTAAAAAAAAGTTATTGTTGGGTACTTCGGTTATCACAATGCCTTAACAAAAGTTATTGTCGGGTACTACGGTTTTCATAATTCCTTAACAAAAGTTATTGTTGTGTCTTTTTTTTTCTTTTTTACTACTACTTTAAACTTTGTATAATATGTATGAAAATGGTTTACATTTGATAAGAATTACTATACTATATGCTATAAATTGGAACATTGTCTTGAAGTTGCTTTAATTATTTGTGCTAATGAAATAAACTCATCGAGCTTTAATCATTATGATTATGAATCAAATATTTCAGCTCAATGATTATACAAATCTTAGCTCTGGTAACTTTCCCATTTTACAGAAAATGTCTCTTTTAAAACATTTCTATAAAATGCTATATGTTTCGAAATTTTAAAAGTAACACATATATTTACTATACTCTAGAATCGTGTAAACTTAAGATATCCTAGCACAGTGACGATCGCGAACTTACCCTTCACTCAGATTTAAATTATGACAGTTTATGCACAAAAAAAGTCTATTTGTTGAACTGTTAAGAAGTGAAGAGAAAAAGAACCATAACGCGATCTCGCTTGATTTCTGAGTTTCTTGTTTTTTATTTCATTAAACTATTTCTATAACTGAACTAGCCATGAAAGCGAAATATCACAGGTGAACAGATCTTATGAAAGAGAAGTTCAGTGGATAAGACTGATGGCTTTTAATTTCTTAATTCTGAAGTATTCCCCTTACATTTTTTGCAAAAAATGGCCTTCTTTTCTCAGATATAGATTAAATACATGTATATTCAATTCATTTCCTTTCTCTTTATTTCATACCACTCTGATATATTAAGTTTTTTAAAAAAAAATCTGAGGAGAATATTTAAGAATCTGATTTTCCCCATTCCTCCCACATTATTCATTATTTTGTTTGGCACGTAAAAAAAAAACAACAACAACAACAACAAAAAAGAAAAAAATACCATAAACAAAATTCTCTTGATATCAAATGTTAAAGAAACACTGAAACTTTAGCGATCGCCATAGAGTAACCGCTAATTGTGAGTGAATCAAACTAATCTGTATATGATGATAAAGATACCAACATGCATGCTTTACACAATTTATTTAATTTAAAGTTTTTCGTATACACAAAATGCATTGGGCGCCAAAATACACACGAGAATGTTGGGGTGTATCTTTTTACAATATTAGGATCTGGTGTTAACCAAGAGGTTGATACACTATCCTTGAAAAATTAAGATATATATTTATCAACTATAAAGGTTTAAGCACTGCAAGTTTCTTTGATAATCTGAAAATGTTTCAAAACTTATCTGTTAAAACGTCAACAAACATTATACTTAGATATTAATGGACTCTTAAATAGTATAGAAGTTAACTGTTTGGAAAATACATTACTGACATATTGAATTGGAATTCGTTCTGAATTTTATTTGATCCTCTATACAAGATTTCTACTCAACCGTATCTTTGATTTCATAATGGCCATATCTTACATTGAGAACTTATGATTCACAGTCTAAGACATTCGTTTGGCAAAAGGTAATTTTTTTAACAAGAAATAAGTAAAAGGTCTGACTTTATGGCACATTTGATATCGTGCAGGAGTGAATGTTTAACTACACAATCTAGTTGGTATATTTCTAAACATCGCGTACTTTTACATGTTGCTCTAGCAGTTATCTACCATCTATTTCTAGGTGTATTTTTTATAACAGATTTGTTCAATTTGTTCGTAACCAGTAAAGATTTATGTGAATTGTGCATGATGAAGTAATCACTTCTTGTTTTTCCGTCAATCTCTTTCATTGATCAAAATTACTTTTTTTAAGATATGCTTGTACATGAATAATTATTATTGATAAATTATTGCAAAATTATCCATCCATCAAACCATAAGGTAGCTGTACGTGTACAGATCGACAAAGTCAATTGTGGTTACCTTTTAATATTATGTTGTTAGTTTTTGATTGTTTGGTTTATTTGGTTTTTTGGTGTGTGGGGTGGGGTGGGGTAGGGGTAAGTGATCTATGGATAAGGGAAACTTGAAATCGCTGATATTCATTCACGTCAGCTATGTAATGAATTAAATGGATATCTGATTCACACACAGTTAACAATTATGAAGTGAATTAAAAGTACATGTATTTTTTGACGATTTTACTCAAACTAGCTTTGCGTATGCTGCTTATTGTCCATGAAATTTACCATATCATTTGACTGAAGTGTATAAAAGTACTTTTGATAAACTAATCTAGCATGGTTTTACTTCATAAATGGATAATAAAATGACATCGAATTTCTTTTAAAAGTTAGATACAAGAGATAAACTCCGTCGCTTTAATAAATTATGAAAATGATTAAAATGTCGAGCGTGAGACGAATTGGTAACTTTTCAACGGATACAATTTATTTCTAATTTCACTTTTTCAAGTGTATCGAACTACCTAATATTGTGACACTACGGTATCAAGATAATGAAAATAATGTAATGATTATTATAAGAGTTCTACGGCAGTCACTGTAAACGGAGAGGACACATTGTAAAAAGAATTTGTTTCCTAAATTTGACCTTCACAGACTCTTACAAAACGAAGAAAAAGCTTATATTTAAAACATTGATATGATAAATCAGATTAATGAAAAGAATCACTTACCATGAGCGCCGGGTGTCACTAAATCGCCAAAGTACAAAAGGATTGTGACAATTCTGATCAGAGTCATTTTCCACACAATAAATATATAGACCATCAATTCATATAATGATATTCCGATTCTAAATACTTTGGATCATTAGATCGCAAAACAAACATTGTAACCAACTTAAACTATCTTGTCAATTTTTTCTCTGCATTTGACAGTATGAAGTTCTTTTTTATTTAGTAATATATTTTTTGTATAAATGTGCCATCAATTAGCATAAAGTCGGTCAAAAATCGAAAAGTAATCAAACAAACGACTACACCTCATCGATTTTAGTCTATAGATATCGATATCTTGTTACGCAATCCAAAACAGAAGAAAGTCTCGCGATATCCCGCTGTTTATACACGTGAAGACACCGTACAGGGGCAATATGCCCTGCCTTTCCTGGCAGATGTATTGGTTCGAGGATCGATTTTCACTTTCAATCAGTTTATAGACAGACTGTCAAAGGGGGAGATCAATAATCATGCCCTGATACCCTTTTGTAACTCTTCTTAGTTTTATTTCAGTGAAATAACGCTTCCCTGATCGAGTTTCTTCCAAGCGATCTTATCGCTTTTTAAAGTGTAATCATTTTATGTTTCTCTTATCTGCAGGAACATGGTAGCCAAGATAAAGAGCATTATTAAATATGAATTTCTTTTCAGTGTATTTGAATTAAGTTTTGGTATTTAACGAAAGCTTTTAAATTAAAAATCATTGTCTTGTACAAAATATTTTAATTCAAAGCTTTCATAAAGTAGCGCAAAAATCGCTTTTGCATGGATTACTCAGTATTTGATATAAAAGAATACAAAATTATCTGCGCTTGTAAATTCCTGTCAAAGACCTGTTGTAAACAATGTAGTAGGAAAAAGTATTTCGTGCATTTTTATTATATCTTTACACATCAAATATCGTAGTTCGTTACTTGAATTACTGTTTATTAACATGACGTACTCACAAAATAGTCTTTACTTTAATTTGTTTTTGCATAATTTTCATAACATATACTTTCAGATTTAGTAAAGCATGAGAAACATTTTTCATATAAAAATGAAACTTCTCTTTATTATAGAAATTATCACTATTATTTTTCATAAATCATATTTTGGAAAATGGGCGAAAGGAAAAAGTATATTTAGAGTGCTCTTGCCTTTTTGAACTGACGTCTTTGAATGAATTATGTGTCAATAAATCAAGGTTGGTTTTTGTTGTTGTGGTTGACATTGTTGTGTTTTAAAACGAAATTCGTAAGAGTTTGGATCAATCAATCTTAATTTCATAAGAATTATTTCTTTAACGATAATGGATTATTTATTTTTCAAATATCTCTTTTAGTTCAAATTCGACACAATCATTTTACGTTACCCGAATGAAAAAGGTTATTTTAAATTTAAAGAGTTATTATTGAAAACTTTATTTGGACCACACAAAAAACATTGATCCATTTTTTGTTCATGTATTTATTTGGACAGATATAGAGTTTCGATCACAAAAATAGTTTTATGCTACATTTCCTTTTCATACATGTGAACTAAAAGGGTTAAATAAAATTACCAGAGAGAGAGAAAGAGTGAGTAAGAGGGAGAGAGAAAGAGAGGGAAATTTTAGTCGGAAAGAGCTTTGTTGAATATCTTCTAACTAATTCCTTTCAAGTGGCAACTATAAGTATTATATAACCACTCCCAAAAATCGATCTCGGGACCTCCTAATCGGGAAGCCGACGCTCTGATTATATTTGATACATCATACTCATTTACCCAATGCAATAATTTCTTTGTTTGATTAAATATCATGTTTGAGAATTTTGCAAATATATACATTTTTAGCAAAACTTCTACGAAAACAAAATATCTTTTCACTTACCTCTGACATTATTTTCACATGATTTTATTTTCCTTTTCTGTGTTTCGTCAAAGCAATAATGCTTTTAGTGAAGCTCACTTGCTCAAAATTATTATTAATTTTATTATGTTTAATTGAAACTAAACTCAAATTATTGAATACTCGAATGCATATGAGGTCTTGGATTTTATATGATTGATTCAGGCTAAATTTCAGCTGCGAAGAAACAATGGCAGGTACTATGATCGATTAAAAATAAACTCTAGATCATTTAAAACAAGGCTGACAAACCTTTGAATTCCAGGTCTGTGTTGAGGCTAACTTCGTCAACAAACGCGACCAAGCTCTCATAGACTCAGGTGCATCTGCCTAATTGGTATAACCACAACGTAATTTGGAATCCAAATGTGTCGCCTTTTCTTCGAAAAGCGGTACGGTTAGTTCAAAACATTAGAAATTGGAATAGAATTGTATTTCTGTTTAATAGTTTCATTTCAGTTTTTGGGTGACCTTTTGTTCCTCCGTCCTCTCAATCTTTTAGAATAATATGGTGTCAGTGATTTATAAAACCAAAGCAGTTTTACGTTTATTGAACTAGAACGTTTACGCCATATTGTTAAAAATGTACTTAAAGTTGCCATTTTATACTAAATTACTTGGCTCGGCAATAATTTAGAAAATTAACAACAGAAAGAACGGTATTAACATTTTGATCGAATTTTTATTTCGTCTACAGTGAGTCAAATCATCAACCTATAGTCATTGAAAATATCTCTACATTCATATATCGTGTCTAGAGATTGGTCGTTTTAGTAAACGTTATCTGTGGAATGAAGCAAAAATTTGCAAGTCAAGGATACTGGCGGGTTCCATATTTTCTCAAAGGGTCTAGCTTCAGTGCCTGTTTTAGTAAATCAACACGTCTAGAAAATTTTGACATCGATATTGTCAGATTCTTTCATCTCAACAAGCTTTTAGTCTCTTGTATTACATCTGTGTATTTCCTATTGAGTTACCTATAGAAAAGGATAATGCAGTTGGGAGAAATTAAAGTCGGTTTCCTCTTCTACAAGGTGTTGCAGAGTTATCGATCCACTCGGGGTCGAGATCATGAAAACGATCATAGTAAGCGGGCGCTTTATCGGTATCACGTCATCGCAATGGCGGATAGCTGAGGTGACACCCAATAGGAAGCTGGTCTCGTCCCTGTCTGTTCGTTATTTGAAAAAGACCTGCCTTTCTATTGAAGTCAATATGACAAAACTGCTATCATACTGAGTTCTGTATGAAAACTGGTCTACGATTGCAGATGCACATAAAGACGTGTGAAAAATAGGAGTGACCGACGACGATGCTTTGTGAGGATTGCGTGGACTATTTGTAGGGATATTCAAATAATTTGTTAGGTTTCTTTACATTTGTACTTATCATCATTTCTATTTACCCAAAGGTGTTTTTTCTTTGTTGATAAATAATGTATTATCTGGGCTCGTGTTCAAATCATAAACCAGGGTTTTGAGCCTCGAAAATATGACAATTTCGTATTTTGAGCCATTAAAATTCTTCCAATGCGATCATTTGACCCTATTGGCAGAAATTTCTAAAAGTCAAAGCATGATTTTTCCCCTCAAATTTTAAAAGACGTATGTAATATACTGTTGAGAAAATTTACAAACTAATTGGTTATTTCATATCTCAACAGGAAAGGGTCATTTGGCACTTAAACATTCAAAAATATACCCATAGTTCGCTCTTATTTGGAATCATTAGAATTCGGTCGTTATTGATTTGTTTATTCTACGCACGTGAGTGACTACTCCAAAAATAATTTAATACGGGTCTAAACATTATTTGTCCTGTATATAAGCAAACAAATCATTTCTTAATATTTCGAACATTCGAATATGCTTTAAGAGAAGACTCGTGTACACCGGTATTTTCTGGCCTGAGAGATGCCCAATAATGGAATTACGAGAACAAACGTATGATTCAGAGCTAGATTTATTTCTGTCTGAATTCAGTCCGTGCTGCCAAAGTAAAGCATAAAATTTGCAAAGAATATCGTGTAACTTGTTTTTCTATTTGTCTTAATCTTAATGTGAACGGAGTCGTCTGGCGTTTGAACTATAATGTGTCAATATAATGGGGTAATCCGAAATGGCGAGCCAATGTTCAGTATATTCTGTGATTATTCTTTTGCCGACTCAAGTGCTAAAACGGCCAGACATATCAACGTAGCCAATGCTTTTAGCACCTGCATATTACATGAGAAAATGCTGATTTTGTAGGCATGAAATGCTGAGGTCATTTATTAAAGAACCATTATGGGATAGCTAAAATGTAACCAATAACTCGCTTATTGAAATGCTAATGCTTGTTTAAATGTAGATTCCTCTTTTATACAATGCAAAAAGCAAAAGAGTCATCGACAAACGATTGGGGAATCGCCGCTGACAATCAAAAGATCGATTGAATAATCAAGTCATTCCTTTAGACCAGTAGAGAGCTTTGAACTTCGACATTTACGTTAAGTATTTTGTGTCGCTAACAAACGATTTGCAATTTATTTTACATTCCTGGTCACATAATTTATACAAAAAAGTCAATTAACACCATTTTCGAACTGTCAAGTCGGAGGGCAGTGGGCGTGGCCAGAGTAAATTCCCTGTCTCTAATTAATGCATAATCAACACTAAAAAAAAATTGTTTGTGCTTAAAAACAGGGATACAGGGAGTTCTCTCATAAAGTCAGTATACTGCTTCATTTAAAAATGTAACAAACAGATTCAGCATTTTATTATTCCGTCCTGAATATCTGATAGCTCACAAGTCGCGTGAATATTTGATTGACCTTAGTTTATTACATTCATTTAATGCAAATTAAACATTTTATTGCAAACACCAACGTTATCTAATGAAATTGCAGGCTTTTGTTGACATATTAACTTTGGTCTGTGACGGTTGCCATCCAGAGTTGCTTAAGTCATTTCAACACAATTAAATTTTAGACTAGTCAAAATTGAAATAAGTTGCAGAAGACAATATGAACTTGTCGAAGTTTTTAAGATAGTTGTCTCTTTAACAATGTGGAAAATGCAAGAATTGCTTATAACAAGCAAATTCTTCATTTTCCGTATTGTTCTCCAGAACCATTTTTGAAGGGGCGTAAAAGGGGGGGGGATTGTGTGGGAATGGGTTAAAGGCCTATACTGAACGTCTTGCCAGAAGTTGATTGTGTTAGTATTTTACACGTATTTGTTTCTTTGCCTTGCTATAGTTAGTTGTAGGGCCACTACATGGTTGTTCTTTTTCATTTACAATTTTCATTTGTAAAAGTTTATTTACTCTTGTCTTTTATAATCATTATCATTATTCATTTTTTACATGATAAATGTATATATATTATCATTTCGCTCTAGTCTTAGCACTTTTTTATCTATTTATTTAATTTTGTATCTTTACTTCTTATTTTGTTTAATTCATTTACATATGTATGTATTTACTTATTATTTTTTATTTATACATGTATATCTATTCATAAAAGGTCAACAATTTAAATACGATGATAACCCTGTACTGCCATAGCCAAACTCAAACTACCACTCGAGTACCTTGACCGAGCTATCGAAAGAATTAACGATTAACCAATTACCACACAACAAAATTTTAGACTTTTCCAAATTCAAAGGAGATGCAGACAACAAGTGGATTTTCAACTTTCTGGGTAGAAAACATTGTGGAAAATGAAGAAATTGCTTGTCACAAGCAATTTCTTCATTTACCACACAATTTTCCAAACTGTTATTCTTGGGGGCGTCCGAAAGCGTCACTGTGTGGGAATGGTTTAAAACCTTTTTAGTACGAATTATTGACACACAAAAGATTTACGGTAGGGGAGATGTTTAGATGAAAACTTTGCTTAGTCAAGACTTGAAACTTAGAAATATGTTTATATAATTTTTGTTTAGATAAAAGTCTGAAAATAAAACACAGACAGAAAAATCTCGTTAAACGAAAATCTTTGTTATTGATGCTATTGTAGAATAAATGAGAAAGATAAATACGTGGATTTGAGGCCTGTCAGTTTTTTATATAGCCACCGTCGCGTGTTAACATGCAAACTGATTTAAAACACACCCTTGTGGTCTCAAGTCTACGAAACGGCATTTGAAAATAGATTCTTGCTTCCGGTCTATGAAAAAAATATTTAACAGAAAAAAATGTGAGATGTCTTAATTTCATTTGACAAGGCAATATATGATTACGTTATTCCCCGTCTTTCATTTGCCTTTACCATAGATCCAACATGTTTAGGTACTAAATAAGAATTTAATCAAATTGACGCATCGCAGCTGTCAATCAATGAATTAATTGACAAATAAAATTATTCATTTAAGAGATGAAGAGAATATTTTAGTTTTCATAAAGGTATGAACCGAAAAAACTAATCACACTGTATGAATACGCGTTTCGGAATGAGTTAAATCAAATTATGTATGTGTGTATGTATGTATAGGTATGTGTATGTATTTGTGTATGTATGTATATATGTGTATATATATATTTATGTATGTTTGTATGTGTATATGTGTATGTTTGTGTGTATAATGTCCGATACCATTGCTATAACTGTAATATTATTATTCTGTATTGTTTGTTACCATGTATTCGATCTTCAGATTTGGAGGAAATAAAGAATATATAGTTACGATCTTTTCGGTCATCGATAGACGATATATCGAATGCTATATACTAGAAAGACGATAACCAAACCTCTATCAATTAATTCAAAGAATAAAAAGAGTTCGCCGCGCAGCTACCATAAAGGATGACAGTGCCCACGAAAGCCTTGTTGGGGTTTAATTTATTCCCCGACATGCAATAAAATATACACAAAATTCACATCATTTCCAGGGTTTTATGGTCCGTCCGGAAACACTTAATTGAAGTAAAACCGGCGAGATGTACACACTGATCTAATTTGTTCAAACAATTTTAATTTTGCCCACCTAATTTTTCAAAATTTACATATATGTCTATGTACATTTTTCAAGTTGGTTTTCACATAGAACATATAAGAACGTGGCCTTTTACATGCCTTTTACATGAGGATTGAAAAGAACTGTAAACAAATAACAATGAAATTAACAGTTAAAGTATCATGCACGTGAAGGTGTTTACAATAATTGTTCGGTTAAATTGTATGGATTATTTTGGCATATAGAGTTTATTTCAAGGTAATATCTTATATAATAGGTTAGAACAAAACCGAGCGACTGGCGTTTCCAGTATCCGGCCGGAATGGGATAATAACATATTTTCACAAGTTTTGAATGTTTGCCGCAATATATGCATTTATTTCATTTTTAAAACTAAATTGTTAATTGCATTTTAACTAGAAACAACGAAACCATTGTTTATCATATCTCACATCTAGCGATGTTAAAACAACCTTTGTTACCTTGGATATTTTTGTCACAAATTCGTAAAAATTATTCTTACAAGTGTGATCCATTATGAAGGAAATCCTGCCTAAATGACGTCACTTTATGACGTTGGAAAATTCCAAGTTTTTGTAAGCCCCTCGAGGGAAGAGCTGTGGAAAATATTGTTGAAAATGGAGAAATTGCTTGCTACAAGCAATTTCTTCATTATTCACAATACTTTCTATCCCAAAATACAGATTCTGAAAAGTTAATCAACCAAAAATTCTGCGACTTCTTTGAAATATGAAGAGTTTTAAACTGTGTTGATTTGTAATTGTTTAATATACAAAAAAAAAGAGCAGTATTGGCTATTTAGGCAGGTATTCCTGGACAGCGCATCTTATTTACCAAACAGTGTCATGATTTACATTTGACTGTATAACTTTTACACGAAGAGGTTTACTTAACATATTATTAGTAGAGAGTGACAGGTATCATCAGATAAAATTCTAATTAAACTTTACGACATCGTATTTTGAAAATTACGACAACCGTCTGCAGGTGTCTGTGCGTGACAGACCGCCATTTTACACTAAAGCAGAAGAGCGACTCGTATCGGTGTCTGATTTATTTTGTTTGCTCAGACAAAGGATGAAAAATAACACCAGGCTCTAGAACTATAACTAAAGATGGTAAATAATGCTATAGACATGTTCTATCACATATCTGAAGTGTTTCCACGACGCCTCATCGAATATCTTCACTGTAAATTCATTCCAACACAAGCTCTCTCTTTACTCTTACTAAGAAAAGAGGTCAGGGAAACAACGTGGAAAATTAAGAAATTGTCTGTCCTTCTTTTCATCATTATTTTCAACTGAGAACGACAGACATATTTAAAAAATTCTATCAGCTTTAAACTGCAGCCTGCAACTTCTTGGAATTTGGACCAGTCCAAAATTTTGTCGCTTAGTTATTTCTTAATCAACCTGACCATTTAATCAATATGTCGCTTAATCCAAACCGAAATAATAACCGCTTCTTCATTCACATAAGAAAAAATGCATTGGAATAATTGTACATTGTTCGCAATGAAAAATATGCTAGATTCAAGCAATTTCATTTTATAATCAAAAATTTTTTTCAACATCAAAAGAAATATAAAAATAGAAATAAAAAAGTCAGATTTCATTAATTAAAAAATGTCGTCAACAATTCTTTGAATTAGGGCAAGTCCAAAATGTTTCGTGTGATAATTGATTACAAGAGGACCATGATGGTCCTAAATCGCTCCCCTGAGTATGATGGTTCATGGATTTATGATAAATACAAAATAGCAAAGCCTTCTGTCTAATTATTTTGGAGATGATGTTTAAGGATTTTCACTTTCAATCCTAGGTATATTGATGATCCCACTATATAACTCTAATTTACTGAATAAGGCATTGCTTTGAAGTATAAACATCAATAAATGCCAAATATAAAAGCTCTAGGCCTAATGGTTTAGGAGTAGAATGTTTTCAAAGATATCATTCTTTATTACTATCAAAAATGAGAGATCGCACAGAAAAGGGCTAATTTTCAGAATACAGTAATTCTTTGGAGTATTTTGGTAGAGAGTCAATAACTGATGATACATACCAAATATAAAAGCTCTATGTCTAATAGTTTGGGCGAAGAAGACTTAAAAAAAATCCTTCTTTATTCCTTTGTAAAATCAGGGATTGCCCAGAAAAGGGCTAGTTTTCAGAATACAATGATCGTTTTAAGTATTTTGGTAGAGGGTCAATAGATGATGATATGTACCAAATATCAGAGCTCTAGGCCTTATGGTTGGGGAGAAGAAGATTTTCGAAGATTTCCTTCTTTATTCCTTTGTAAAATCAGGGATCGCATAGAAAAGGACTAATTTTCAGAAACAGTATTTCTTTGAAGTATTTTGGGAGAGGGTCAATAGATGATGATACGTACCAAATATAAAAGCTCTAGGCCTTATTATTTGGGAGAAGAAGATTTTCAAAGATTTCCTTATTTATTCCTTTGTAAAATCAGGGATTACACAGAAAAGAGCCAATTTTCAGAATACGGTAATTATTTGAAGAATTTTGGTAGAGGGTCAATAGGAAATGATGCATAAAAAATATCAAAGCACTAAGCCTTATGGTTTGGGACAAGAAGATTTTCAAAGATTTCCTTCTTTATTCCTTTGTAAAATCAGGGATGGAACAGAAAGGGAGTAATTTTCAGAATACGGTAATTCTTTGAAGTATTTTGGTAGAGGGTCAATCGGCGATGATACATAACAAATATCAAAGCACTTGGCCTTATGGTTTAGGAGGAGAAGATTTTTTAAGATTTCCTTTGTAAAATCTGGGATCGCACAGAAAAGGATTAATTTTAAGAGTACAGTAATTCTTTGAATTATTTCGGTAGAGGGTCAATAGGTGATGATATGTACCAAATATCAAAGCTCTAGGCCTTATGGTTTAGGAGGAGAAGATTTTTTTAATAATTGTTTACGGATGGACAGACGGACGCCGGACAATTACCGACCACAATAGCTCACCTTGAGCACGTTGTGCTCAGGTGAGCTTAAAAGCGGACGTAGCATCAAATGATGCTGTAGAGGAGCAAATTTTTGAGATTAGTGCAAAATTGGACTGATCTTATATTTCTTTACCACATTTAACCAGTCTTCTAAAACGAAAATATTAGTTAAAAGAAAAAGAAACACCTTTTTTCATACAATCAGAAGTGTAATGTCGCCTTAATTTACAGACTTTTACGAGGGTTCGAAACCAGGACCACGAAGTCCTTTTGATAGTGTATAAATCAATCAATACTTTAAAAGGATTATTTCATTTATACCTCGGGGTACAACAAGGAGAAAATTAGCATAGAATACCCTACAGAAATATCCCTGTAACCAAGTCCCTTCGTAATCAAAACTCAAACAGCTTCAGACGAAATTGATTAATTTTGTAAAGCCTCGGTGGAAAACAATGGGAAAATATGTGTAGCTGGGAGCCAAATGACCAATTCAAAAACTTTACAATGACCAATTTCTGTCACTTAATTTCTTCCTTTCATTCATTTTGCCCGTTTTCATTCATTTGGGGGTTTGTAAGTTGACGTGTTAGACTGGATTAGACTCGACAATATGGACAGATTTTCGTCGCCGTTGCTGAAGTGTGTTATAGCCTCTGGCTATAATTACGTCAGATACATGAAGGGAAGCTCTCACAGACGTGGAATGGACAGAAAATCTAAATTGAAATGGGATATAGCCTTGAGAATTTCAGACAGTCTAAATCTGTATACATGAAATTCTTTTTGTAGATCGCCAAAGGAAATACACAGTAAGTGTTCAAACAACATCCATCTTATGGAATATTAGATGCAAATCTAAAGAAGCCTTGGCTCAGTATCTACCTATAGATCTATAAAGTAAAGACTCTGATCAGACTGTGCGGCGCACATGTGTAATGGTTTGAAATGTCACGCCAAAACTCGGATAAAAATGATAAATTCAAGTATACATGTACATGATAAAAAAGACATTCTGACAAATAAAGTCAGTTGAAAACCTCCTCTATAAAAAGGGCTTTGATGTAGAAACATGTACTTGTATCTAAAATGAATTCTTTAGAAATGCACCAGATAGAAAACATCTCATCAAATTAATTTTGAATTCCAGAATGCCTCGGGCAATTTCAAGGGATAATCACTGTAACAATTGCCGCGTCTTTTAGTAACTAGACCTACCTTACATAATTGACAGATCGTTTTGAACTCCGACATTAATTGACATTCATGTAAAGAATATTCGATAGTTTTGTGACTAAAGTGTCGAAACTACAGCTTCAAGCTGTCGTTACGACGTTTAAGTCGCCAACCAACGATCTTACTTTTTACTATATGTTATTTGCCATACATTTTAGAAATATAACGCCGTTTGATATCAAAGTGGAAGTTCTTGTCTGAGCTCAGTGGGCTAGGTTAGGGGAGCCAGCGTGCGTAGCCAGTGTTCCGTCAGATGACAACACAATGTAGAGTGAAAATGTAAAATTCAATGTGTAACCTTAAACTCGAATCTGAATTACAGCTACCAAAATTAGGTTAAATGAAACCCATTAAACCATTATCAGCAGCATAATTTTAGACTGGTCCAAATTTAAAGGAATTGCACATTAGAATTTAAAGTTTATAACTGTTATATTTTTTTCATATTTTTAAAAAAAATCTTGTGTGAAATTAAGAAATTGCCTGTAACAAGAAGTTTCTTCATTTTAGACCATTTTTTTCCAATTGAGGGGGGGGCGTCCAAAGCGCCACTGTGTGGGAATGGGTTAAAATAAGTGGTATTAGAGGGGAATAATAAAGTAACCTAATTTATGTAATGCCTTACATAAGTACAAAGTATTGACATTTTAAATCTTGGTTTAATCTTGCAAGGTTTCCGATCAGCATAAAATAAAGCGATTGACGAAACCTTACAACGTGATTTTAGCATGTACAGTTTAACGCTTTCGCTTCCCTTACGAAAATGAAAACAAACTTGAGAAACTAAAATCTTAACAAATATGACCGGATAAATATGGGCCCCGGATGTTTAGTAATATACGACAAGGAGAGATATCTGGTAGAGGTCGACCAGTGGTATCATTCTGACTATTATTAAAGAGATGAAGAGAATATTTTTTGTCTTCATGGAGGTATGAACCGAAAAACCTAATCACACTGTATGAATACGCGAAGCGTATTCATACATTGTGTGATTAGGTTTTTTGGTTCATACCTCCATGAAAACAGAAAAATATTCTCTTCTTCGCGTATTCATACAGTGTGATTAGATTTTTCGGTTCATACCTCCATGAAAACAAAAAATATTCTCTTCATTTCTTATAATTTAATAGAATCGAGCGAAAAAAGCAAAAAACCTACATCTTTTGATACATTTTTGTATGGGACTATTTTGTGTGGAAGCATACGAAATCGCTGCGTGCTCAAAATTTTGTTCATGGAGTTATGAATATTTTTTTTTTGACCAATCAAAACGCTCGTTTTTGATAGACGAAACTAAAAATTAAATTATTATAAAGTAAAACAGAATGGTCATTCTAGATTCAGAAAATCGTCACAGAGCGAAAGGTATCGACCTGGTTATTTGAGGATCAGATGAAGTTATGTTGACACTAAAGGGGAGACGGCAGTTGAAGCTACCCAAACTGGAACTTTCTGGGTGTCAATATCTATGTTTTTATGTGTGTTTGCTATGGGGGAAGCGATGAGTATTTACCCCACTGGTCAACGGCTTGTGGTTGTTATAATCGGTTGTTCTGACTGTTTCAGCCAAGAAAAGATGCATCTTTCGAAATTTTAGCGAACATCCTAGTTAATCGGAATAATTAATTCCTGTTAATTAATTCCATAATTAATTCAGGATCAAGTGAGAGTATTTAGCACTTAAAGGGAGACGGAATTTAGCGCTACTGAAGCCATAAGTCATCTTGGTTAATTGATATTTGCTAAATTTGATATAGATTTAACATTTTCTAGCACAAACCCGCTTTTTTACGCTCCGCATAAAAAAAAAAAAAAAAAAGAAAAAAGGAAAAACGTTGTGAAAATGAAGGAACTGCTTGTGCCAAGCAATTTCTTCATTGCCAACACATTGCTGTCTTCTAAAAAGGGCTTTTTTTCAATTTTAACCGACTTCAAATTATCGTCTGCAACGTCTTTCGATTTGGTCAGTCAATAATTTTGTCATGTGGTAATGTGTTAAGCTGAAATAACGCATTTATTTATAAACAAGCTTTTATTATCTCGGCAAGATAATACCAGGACCCTTCAATGAAGCGACCACATCTATTAAGCGACCACATCTATTAAGCGACCACATCTATTAAGCGACCATAATCAAAATCTCTTTATTCAGAGCAAGGCTCTTCAGCAGTGAATGCATTTTGTTAGAAAAGTAAACCCCTACTAAATCCGACGTTGTAGGAATTTATTAGAATCGCCTCAATGAGAAGATTCTAATGATGAGTCCTAATAAAATAGGATTGAGTGAGAATAGTGCAATAATTTATGTATGCAATCGAATCAATCCTTCATACCTTTGGCAAAAGAAAGTTTACTAAGCGACCATTCCTTTAACCCTTTCCTGTAAAATCACTGATTTCAACGTACTTGTGATTTTTAACTTGAGAAAACATTGTGGGAAAAGAAGAAATTGCTTGTAACAAGCAATTTCTTCTTTTTCCACAATATTTCCTACCCTACTGAAGGGTTATTTTTCAAATTAAACTTTAAATCCACTTTAAATTTTCGTCTGCAAAACCTTTGAATTTGGACAGGTCTAAAAAGTTTTAAAACAGGAAAGGGTTAAGCGACCACCTTTTGGTCTTCCCGCGAGTGATCGCTACATACAAGATTTACTGTAATAGGAAAATGAGCAACCTTTGATAAGTTTGAACCCCCTTTACAGTAACCCCGGATCCGCCATTGCAGCAATACGATAAATGATACAAAGATGAAGAAGATACCTCAATAGCACAAGGTCAGCGGACTTCAGACAGCTGGTCAACAAATTACAGACTGATCGCGTCAGATAAAGTTGCAGGGTTTCTTCTGCACAGACGCTCGTGGCAAGCGCTGACCCCAATCAACCCGCAGTAACTGGATTCGCTCTCAATTAATTGTATATCAACTTCTTGAACGCTAATTCCGCCTCCAACAATGGACATGAATACTAAAATCGAAATCAAGTGTCCCCGGCAGTGGCGCTCTCACAAGCAAACTTGATTGATTTCATTACGGACGTTGATTGTGGATTAAAGTTAACCGATCAATTCTAGGACTTTTACGGCGTCTTGTCTAAGATCTAAACCTGTACCGTACTAAATTCATTGTCATATTATGTGAGAATCTAAGAAATCTGTGGTTCGTTCTTTCCGAGTTGATAATGTTTAAGGAGGAAATACTTATTGCTGCATAGTTCTGCATATTACTGCAACAAGGACAGCGCATGTCCAAATGTCTGACGCTCTGGTAATGGATGCTTGATATTGATAAAAAAGGGAAAAAAATTAACCAATCAAAAGAGGGGCATCATTAATTTACAAATTCATTTAGAGTTGCCGCCCTTGAAAGTGTAGATGGCTCTGTTTTAGTAACACACAGTCCGATTATCAAGTAGATAGCTTCAGAAATTAGAGAAATATCACAAAGTGCTAGTACTTAGTCTGCACGACGGCGAAAACAACGACGTTAGGACTGTAACAAGAGCCCATGAGGGCCTGAGACGCTCTACTGGTTATCAGGTTTTCCTTTAAAGAAATCTGATACTTAAGGAAGTTAATTGCTCAAAGAAGAATGCATAAATGGACAAAAAGGACTTTATCCCCTTTACTATTTTAAGCAACAATCCTCAAGGCCCATTTTCCCGTGTTTCATGACGGATCCACTCCATTTCTAAAAGGAAGTTTCCATATGACCCTACAATCATCCTGTTAAATTTTCATCAGAATCTGACACTAATTGTGGACTTTATCACATTAACAGGATTGTTTTGAATGAAAATCCATAAGGCCCCTTTTCCTGTGTTTTCTGATGGATCAATTTCATTCCAAAAGGAACTTTCCTTAAAACCCTATAATTGTCCTGTGAAATTTAAAAGACAATTTGATAATGATTGTGAACTTCATCACAAACACAAGAATGTTTTGAATGATAATCTGTAAGGCCCCTTTTCCTGTGTTTCGAATGCCACAATTATTCCATGCATCTTTGAAGAGAATCCAATAAAACTGTTGACTTTATTGTGTCAAGAAAGATATTAAAACCAAGTTCTCATAAGGCTCCTTTTCCCGTGATATTTTACTTCGAAAGTTAAAAGTGAATCCGATGAAATATGGGGACTTCATTATGTATACTAGAATATTTAAAAAAAAATCATATGGCCCCTTTTTACATGATACTTGAAAGATTGTACCCAGTTCTGAAAAGAACCATTTGAGTGATTGTACAATCATTCTGTGAAATTTTGAAGTGAATTCAGTGAAATCAAGGGACATCATTGTCTTAACTAGAATATTTAAGAAAGTTTTCCATAAGGCCCCTTTTTATGTGACCCTTGCCATAGTCAGATCCACTGCCAAAATCAACAATTGTAATGATTGTACAATCAATCTGTGTAATCCGTGGAATTTATTGTGTTAATGAGTTTATAGTGAAATCTTCATAGGGCCTCTTTTCCCATGATACTTTACAGAACAGACCAAATTTCAAAAGGAGCAATTCTAATGAAGGTACAATAATTCTGTAAAAGTTAAAGAGAATCAATGAAAACAGTGGACTGAAATGTGTCAAGAATTTTTGGTAATAGAATTTTCATAAGGCCCCTTTTCTCGTGAAACTTAAAAAATCAGACACAATGTACAAAGGAACAATCCTGATGAAAGATAGTTTGAAGAAAATTGTAAAGACTGAAAACTTTATTGTGATGATGATGTTTCTGTAATAGAATTTTCACAAGGCCCCCATTTCTTGTGTCACTTAAACAATCAGGCCCAATTCACAAATGATGGCACAACCATTCTATTAAATTTTGAAGAGATTCTGATAAAGACTGAGGACATTCTTGTGTTAATGAGGATTTGGTAATGTTTTTTTTCATACAGCCCCTTTTCCTATGATACTAGACAGATCAGGCCCAATTTTAAAAGAAAAAATCCTAATAATAATACAAACATTCTATAAAAGTCTTATAAAATCCGATGAAAAGTGCGGACTTTATCTTGGTGTAAAGATTATAAAATGAAATTTTCATTAGGCTCCTTTTCCTGTGATACTTGAAGGATCAGGTCTCATGTCAGCATGAACAATTGTAGTTATTGTACAATGATTCTGTGAAGGTTTGAAGAAAATCCAATGAAAACTCTGGACTTGCTTACAAGGATTATAGATAAAATTCTCAAAAGGCCCCTTTTCCCATGATACTAGACAGATCAGGCCCAATTTGAAAAGAAACAATGCTCATGATGGAACAATTATTCCGTGAAAGTTTAAACAGAATCCAATGAAAACTGTGGACTTTATTGTGGTACAAGATTTTAAAATTAAATTTCACAAGGCTCCTATTTCTGTGATACTTGACGGATCAGGTCTAGTATCAACATCAACAATCATTTTTATTGTACAATTATTCTGTGAATGTTTGAAGAAAATCCCATGAAACAAGGATTTCTGAATAAAATTTTCATTAGGCCCCTTTTCCCGTGTTTCTTGACAGTTCAAACCCTGTTATGAAAAGAATGATAGTTATGACCTTCCAATCATTCTGTGAAAGTTTCAACAAAATCTGATCAAAGCTGTGGGATTTTTTAATTAAATTTTCATATAGCCCATTTTCCCATGTTACTTGATGGATCTGAACCTTTTCCAAGGAACTATGCTTACAAAAGCAAAATTTTTCTGTATGAGTATGAAGACAACTCCATAAATTCTATTGACTTTAATGCATTTATTAAGATTCTTTTTAATTAAATTCTATACGGCCCCTTTTCCTATGTTTCTCAATGGATCAGACCCAATTTGAAAGGGACAATCCTTAATATGGTACAATCATTCAGTGAAATGTTGAAGTCGATCAGATGAAATCTAGGGTCATGATGTGTTAACTAAGATTTTTTTTATTTAATTTTCATAAGGCCCCTTTTTCCATTTAATGTTATTATCATTCTGTGAAAGTTTGAAGAGAATTTGTTGAAAACTGTGGACTCTATTATGTAAACGAGGTTTTTTAATCAAATTTTCATAAGGCCCCTTTTCCCGTGGTCCTTGACGGATCTGACCAAATTTCGAAAGGAACAATCCTTATGATGGTACAATAATTCTGTGAAAGTTTGTAGAGAATCTAATGAAAACTATGGACTCGAGAGTGTTAACGAAGGTCTTTTAATAAAATTTTAATCAGGCCCCTTTTGTCGAAGATCTTTAAATTGAATATTAATTAGGCCCCTTTTCCCGTGTTTCTTGACGGATCATACCTTATTTCAAAAGAGACGATCCTTATGATAGTACACTCATTCTGAGAAAATTTGAAGAAAATCCGATGAAGGCTGTGAACTCGACAGTGTTAACCAGAATTTTTTAATTAGATTTTCATGAGGCCCCTTTTCCTGTGTTTCTTGACGGATCTGACTCAATTTCGAAAGGAACGATCCTTATAATGATACAATCATTCTGAGAAACTTTTAAGAGAATCTGATGAAAACTGTGGACTCTAGAGTGTTAACAAGGATTTTTAATGGGTTCATTAATTAAATTTTCATTAGGCCTCTTTTCCCATGTTTCTTGACGGATCATACCCAATTTCGAGAGGAACAATCCTTATGATGGTACAATCATTCTGAGAAAGTTTGAAGGTAATCCGATGAAAACTGTGGACTCTAGAGTGTTAAGAAGGAAAAGTTAACGGACGGACGACGGACGGACGCTCACACGGACGCCGGACGGGAAAAAGCCATCACAATAGGTCTTGTGGCCTTTGGCCAGTAGAGTTAAAAATAGCTCGGATTTTTATTTCCCCCAAAAAGTTAACATAAAATATAATCCTTCTTCTGTTCTAAGCTCGGCATGATATATAACTTGGTTGTATAATTTTTCTATGATGTAAAGTGAATGGTAGTGTGTTTTACTTGTGAAATTGTCAAAGTGGTTAATTTACTATTTGGTTAAATTTGAAAATAGACCTACTATAAAGTTGATAATCAACTGGTTATTCGTGGAATAAAAAAAAATTTCATGAGAGGGCGTTGTTTTGAGTTTTTCTAACCTAACAGCGACTCGAATTAGAGATTTTCATACCAAAAATATTCAAGATATGATATTTCCGACGGCTTTTTCGCCTTTCCCCATTCATGTACTTTTTTTTGTCTTCAACGGTCCTAGCGAAATGGCGCATTAATATCATACACTTTTTGTTTCCATAATTTCTTGACGACATTCTGATTTGCCTTTTTCAAGTGGGTGACTATAGAATTTCTTATTATTTATAAACACCCTGATTCAATATATTTGCAATGTGTGTTACTAGGACGGGAATAATTTGGGCGAAACATACACCGTAAACTTGTGGTCGTTCTAAGTGCACTTGGATAAATCACCAATTTTACAATTATCCCATATCCAGATGGAAATTTTTTAGACTTTTCAAATCGAAAGAAATTTTTTGTTCATAAAATTTCAAGTCTCTGTCTTTGGGGGCATAAAACATTGTGTAAAATGAAGAAATTGGTTGTAACAAGCAATTATTTAATTTTCCAAAATATTTTCCTAAGCGTTTTCTTTTTCTTCGGGTCGTCAAAAAAGAACATTATGTGGGAATGTGTTAAGACATCAATATGGACAGAATCAAAGAACATAGGGAGTCTGTGATCGCACATACCCCATAGACTAACCGTTAAGGGATTAAATCACAGAGACAAGATAGAGCATTTGTCAATATAACTGCAATAAAGTTGGATTTTGATCACTATAGAACGTATAAAGGTAACGGAAAAGAATGCATTACATAAATGAAGATAGGCTTTACACAGAGTTGCCACTTTCTAGCCTCGCTATTGTTTGAAATCATGCGTTTGACCGAATACGACAAAAGTTTAGACTGGGTGAAATTGAAATGAGTTGCAGACGAAAATTTTAGGTTAGATAAATTTTACTTTTTTCAACTTTCTAGGTAGAATACATTGTGTAAAATTAAGAAACTGCTTGTTAAAACCAATTTCTTCATTTTACATGTTTTCCCGATTGCTTATTTTTAGGTGCGTTCATAAGCGTCAATGTGTGGGAATGGATTGACATAATATTTCCTTGATCATATGACTAGTTCTTTTTATTACATTGTGTATAGTTGATTGCCCCTAGTTTTATTACAACTTGAATATTCGACCACCTTGCTTTTAAAACAAGAGGACCATGATGGTCCTTTATCGCAACGAAGATCACATTCCATTTCTTTTTTTTCTGAAAATCTTAGAAATACCGATAGACCTTTTACTTTATAAATAACAAAAGCTAGTCTGCCACATGCATACGAAATAGCTTTCGTGCTTTGATGAAAAGTGATTTTAAACAAGGAATACAATATACATGTATATCAAAAGATGTCATCAAGTTTTTTTCTGATGGTTTACTTAATGCATTCTAGTGTATTTGAAAATATAGTTATAGATCTAATTAACTATTCACAATTAAAACATATCTAGATATTTAAAAGACTATACGAAAATAATCATCAATACCTTTTGAAAAATGATAAGCGTTTGTCGTGGAAGAATACAGTAATCGCAGTAATGTTTCTGTAATGTTTCTGTCTCAGGCTCGTGAATGATTTAGTTGCCATATCATTTTTACGCTAGCATCTTTCTTCTCCATTATTTTTTATTAACATCTAAATCATTATTTCCCATTTATCAAACCTAATACACTGTCGATCATCTCTAATCCATGAATTTTCCTACTTACTACTTTTCTATTGTTTTATTAGTTCCAATACACAATTGACCAATCGCTGTCCCCACCCACTTATTCCGTTGACCCCGCCTATTGACTCCAACAGGAAATCCAGCTTCAATTTTAAGCGGCATTATTTTGCAAGGTTTATGACCAGTAGCATGTGGCAATAAATAAAAAAAGTTGATTTGCGACATAAACGTCGTAATTGTAGCTTGAATAATACGAAGTCTCAAAAACAAGAAAAAGCTTTAAACAAAATGGCGGCCGATGTCGTGGTTCAAAACTCGTTTCTGGTCTACATGAATGATTTCACTTGTCGACTGGATATTTGATTTACAGCCGCGATTGGTCAATTGCAATATTCGCTTGTCCTCCCAATTTCGACAAAAACATTTTTTTGAATTGTGTACCCACTTCAGATTCTGTCAGTAACAGATTATCTCGTTTTTTGCTTTTGCGTATAGTTTCTGTAGTAAAAGTTACCAAACAAGATAACAAGAGAGAAAGCATGTAAAAATATAGCTTTGTTCATGGCCTGGGGATAGTCACAGTCTGTCGTCATGTTATAGCCCGTGTGGAGCAGAAAAATAAAGAACTGTACCTGAAATAGTAAAAAAAAAAAAAAAAAAAAAATGACAGAGAGCTTGCTTCAACCTATTACCAAAACGACAGAATTTAATCTGATCCAAATTTGCAGACGACGTTTCAAAATCTGCTAAAATTAATAAACACTAATAATAATAATAAAAAAAAAGATATAATGTGAGTTAGAAAATTTTGTGAGAAAATGTTACAAGCAATTTATCACGTCTATAGTTATATTTCTTGAGGGTGTCAAATAATAAAATCGTTTGGTAATTGGTTTAAAATCGACATTTAGGGACAGCATATACACGTGCATGTATATTTTACTGGAATTAGTTAATCCACTCCCACACAATGACGCTTTTTGGCAGCCCAAAGAAAGAAGGTTTTTGAAACATTGTGGATAATGAAGACTTCCCAAAAAACAAACAAACAAACAAAAAAAAATAAGATAAAAAAAATAAAAAATTACATAAACTAAATTGTGTCGTCTGCGTCATCTTTGAATATGGACCAGTATTAACTACTTTTGCCTAGTAATGTGATTATCATGCAAAATACATTGACGTATTCATAAATTATTAAAGTATTAAATCTTCTTCAAATACTTGTATTGAAAAGTAGCTATTTTCCATTAAATTGTTCTATTATCAACAATTTAATATAGGGGCTATTAAGAGGTACCACGTCAAATGCTCTCCGACATGAAGGTCGACTTAAATATTTAACAGCGTAATACGTGTATTTCAAAAGTTATGGTCAGTAGAATGTAACAGAAGCAATGAGGTTGGTTGGCGACTTAAAAGTCATAACTAAAGCTTAAAGTTGAAGTTGACAAAACCAACAAAAAAACCTTAACATAATGTCGGAGTTCAAAGCTCACTCGCGGCGTCAATGAATGATTTGATTGGTCAATCGACAGTTGGATTAACAGCGGCGATCCGTCAAATGATGCCTTACCGTTCAACATGAACAGCATAATAAAAAAAATAGTGATATTAACCTTTCTTGTTTTACCAAATTTTAGACTTGTCCAAATTCAAAGGATTTTTGCAGACAAAAATTTATGGTGGATTTAATCTGAAAAATAGCCACACAGCAGGGTAGAAAATATTGTGGAAAAAAAAAGAAGAAATTGCTTGTTACAAGCAATTTCTTCTTTTTTTTCTACAATGTTTTCCCAACTATAAAATCACAGAGACGTTAAAAGCACAGGAAAGGGTTAATAAACAGAGTATACGTTACCAGTTGAAGTCTCGTGAGGTATCGCTTCCACCATAAGTATTTTTGCATGTGAGGTCCAAACGCCGCCAACCCGTAATAACCGTACATAAATATATGGACGAATGAGTTTAACATTCCTATCATAAAAGCTGAAAAAAGGATAAAATATTCTCTTTACAGAACGATTACGAGTTTTTAAAGCGATCAATGTATAGGATGTTTTGTTGTTGTTGTTGTTTTTATGTTTTCTTTTTGGAATAACCCATTGTAATCTTTGATGAATGGGATAGCGTTATCGCCAGGAACAGAAAAATTCGACAATTCGACTATTCGTTAAAAATTATAAATTTGCTACAATAAGTGCAAAGTTATTGGCCCTGTAAAATGGCTCTTTATCCATATAAGCAAAGATTCATTTATATCCATTATGTATTTATACAAAATGTAGGTAGGATGTACGCTGCCCTCGAAAAAAAAATTGTCTTTTTCTGTTACTTTAAATTCTACACGACTCCGAAAAACCTACGTTACGGCCTCTATACTGTGTTGCAATGCGAGTTTTGGGGGGTTATTATAGCACGTCCAAATGTTACATTAAGAACGTATTTCGGTGCGAGAATAATCAGTTCCAATTTCTGTGTTAACCCATTTCCACACAGTGACGCTCTTGGACGCCCGTCCAAAAAAACCTATTAGGAAAACATTGTGTAAAATGAAGAAATTTCTTCATTTTACACAATGTTTTCCACCAAGAAAGTCGAAAAAATCTAAAAGTTCATAAACTTTAAATTGTCGTCTGCAACTCCTTTCAATTTGGACAAGTCTAAAATTTTGTCATCTGCTAATGGGACAAATCTACAAAATTTGAATTAATTATTGGGTCACTGGTCACGTCTACTGACATCCGCCGTGAAGTTCAACTTACATATTAAACAGCGTTAGTTTGCAAATTTATGGCCATTTTACACGCAACAAAAAAGTAAAATGGTTGGTTGGCGATCTAAACATCATAACTACTGCTTGAATAATTTGTGGTTACGACGTTTAAGTTGACAACCCGACGAAAAAACTTGACATAAATGTCGGCCAATGTTGGAGGTCAAAGTTCGTTTCAGGTCTAAATGAATGATTTGATTGGTCGATTTATTAGTGGGTGGTTTGTTCAGCCCACTGACCTCCAACAAGGCATATAAAATGAAATAAGTTTGTGTCAGCTTGAGTTAGCTGTAAATGCGACATTTAAGTCAGAATATAGCATTTCTTTTCTGGTCTAAATGATCAATTTTATTGATTAATCGCTTTGCCTTTTCATTGACGGTAGCGCAGTGATAGAAAGCATGGTTTCGGCATTGTTTCAAGCGTATTGACACCAGAGGCATACTTTTAATTGACTAAATAGATAACAACCTAATAATGGTACACAATGAAGTACAGAACGCGAGTGCCGTAGGCCTTATACTTCAATTTTTGACCCCTGATGTGGGGGTCGTTTTCGATCAAGGCATAAAGCATAATTCTATCGGAAGTGATAGAAAGTACAGTTTCTGCACAGTTCTCGGTGAGTGAACCCTGAAAGTACCTACTTTGTTGATCATTTTATATAATCTCTACAAAAATTAGAAGTGCGTAACAGACACGAATGGCCCCGATTAAGTGCTTCTCTTATGAAATTCAGATTTGACCTTGAACTTGCGAGCTTTAACAGATCTTTACGCATGCAACTAGTACTGTTCGAGGGTAAAAACTGTTTAAAAAAATCAATTTAAAATTAATCGATTATTGTAGAAGCAAAGCTCCATACAAGAATTGGACACGTTTATCCCCATCTCACAACCACGCAACCATGCACGCACTCACAAACAGATAGAAGTATAACTCTACATATTCCTCGACACTACAAATCGGAGGCTACATGGATACTTTTAATTAGTGAAACATTTCTGAGACTTGTGATTCCGCAAGAAAACTGGCTAGAAATGTCCAACAAGATGCTGGTGTTCATATCTGGTAGTAATATCCGACTAACCCTATGCAAATATAATACCAATCCTTAATTACAGACTACACGTTAAAGGGTCTCTAAATATGTCCGGAGTGTATAATAAAACGGTCAGACTGGCAGTGAACCTGGCATTAGTGGTCAATTGACAAGATTCCCAGAGATTTGGTACATGCTAAAATTGCACTTGTAAATCCGTTAGATTGTTCTCCTAGTAATTGAAGCGTGGACCCTCATTCTAGAGAAATATTTAGGATATTTTCCCTTTACTTGGAATTTGTACATAAGAAACTCGAGGTACCTTTCAAGCAAACAGGAACCGTCCGAGAAGCCCGAAAACCATCGATCCTGGTCAGCCTGCAAATAGCCTGATCATAATCGATTAATTTCGCTTTTTGGTGGTCTTTTCTACTGTTAAACATTTCTTCTTCATTACTACGTATTCATATTAAAAATACCAATCGCTATTGACCTTCTCTAGATCGAATCTGCATTTCAAATACTTATAGTGCGTAATTCCTATCGATTAATCAATGACTACCCCTACCCCCTTCGCTGGACAGTACAACCATATGATACAAGAGGTTCGTTGGTCCTGTATGTGCCAGTGGGATTTTTTTACAAACTCGAGGGCACTTCGTAAAAGAACATGAGATGATGTTGCAATATAGTTATCAAATAAATATCCTCTACCTTGAAGTTTGTGACAGAAAGTACAATAAAACTTCTATTTATCGTCCACATGAGGGACTTCCAAAAAGTAGTTCTTGAATAAAATGGTTGCTTAAAAAAGCAGAAAATTGCTCTAGTTAAACAGAATGGCAACATTTTTGAACGTACAAACCACAGTCATATTTTTCGTCAAATTCCTATAAATTGTTAACATTTGATTGATCCCTGGAAGACATTCTATGTTGGTAAGAAGCTGGTAATGATACACACTATAGTGCCCTTAGCCTTGCGTTAATTCAAGTTTGTTCTATCAAGATTCAAGAATTTTGATAGGCTGTTCTTTTCTTTTCATACTTCCACAAATAATATTTTGAGCACGCAACTATTTTGTATGCTTGCAAACAAAGTAGACCCATACATTTTCTCAATACCAGTAAAACATTTGCTTTGATTTGCCTTAAGGCATTGAATTTTAAGTAATGAAGAAAATTCAACCAACAAAAAATTGTCGTCTGCAACATCTTTCAACCAGGACCAATCTAGTTTTTCTTTTGAGGGAATGCGTAGATAGTGTGATTTAGTTTTTTAGGTTCATATAATCCGACAGCGATAATGTGTTACCTGTTAAAGACCGCCTTGCAACTAGGCTAATATATTGTCGGTTAATAATTGATCATTTATTAGTTTATAAGCAGAGAACACGACAAAAGAGATAGATAAGCAATGATTGATTGGAACAACACGGTCGCAAATATACGAAAGACCGGTGGTGACTTCATAGATTCAAAACTCAGAATTCATACATATTAACTATTAAGTTTGGAGTAGAAAGTTTTAATTCTGAAGTCGGAAATTTGAAGTGTGAAGTCGGAAGTTGTGAAGTCGGAAGTTTATAGTAAGTGGTCAGAAGTATGAAATCGGAAGTCAGAAGTATGAAGTGTAAAGTCGGAAGTATGAAGTCGGTAGTCAGAAGTATAAATTGTGCGGTGAGAAATTTGAAGTCTGAAGCTTTAAGTGTGAAGTCGAAAGCTTGAAGTGTGGAGTCGAAAGTATGAAATATGAAGTCGGAAGTATGAACTTCACACTTCCGAATTCACACTTCAAACTTCCGAATTCAAATTTCATGCTTCACACTTCCGATTCCACATTCAAACCGTATACTTCCGACGTCACACTTCCGACTCCACACTTCCGACTTCAAACTTCCAATTTCACACTTCATAATTCTGTCGTCTGATTTCAACTTCATTCCGACTTCACATCTTATACTTCCGACTTCAAACATCGGTGTTCACATTTCAATTTTCCGACTTCACGCTTCCCATTTAATAAGGCTTTATTTTAAACTGTGAATTGAATTATGAAGCGAGAACTGTGAATTCATGATGTCACCACCGGTCTTCCGTACAAATGTTATGATTGATTGTAGACAAGTGGCATTTTATACCTAAATGAAAACAGCAAATAAGCGGTTTCATACATTAGTGTGATTGAGTTATAAGGTTTATACCTCAATTAAACAAATCATATTCTCACCATTTCTTGAAAAATTTAGAGCCAAAAAGATGCTTAGAATGAGCGGTCTTTTTTTACCTAACTTTGAGCCCTGAGGTGGAAGCCGATTTCGACACCGGTAACGGCCATAATTTCAATATGATGTTTCTCTCTAAATACACGCGTTATTCCTTATCGTCTGCAACCTCCTTCAAATTGGACCAATCTAAAATTCAG
This sequence comes from Fragum fragum, assembly GCA_946902895.1. Classification (NCBI taxonomy): domain Eukaryota; kingdom Metazoa; phylum Mollusca; class Bivalvia; order Cardiida; family Cardiidae; genus Fragum; species Fragum fragum. Next base: position 37,211,142 of record OX336367.1, on the reverse strand, counting down.
CAAACGAAAAAGGATTTTAAAAAATACTTGAAAAAGAGCGTGGATGCCGAAGAGGTCAACTAGGGATCGCATTTAGACAAATTATATCAGCAGAAAGGTAGAATGACATTCTAGGTCAATATATCGTCAAAGAGCGGAAAGATTCGATCAGCAGTCTAGCCAGTGTTGATACTTTTCGTGAACCCATTCTAACACAAGAAAATTTTAGACTGGTCCAAATTGAAAGAAGCTGCAGACGATATTTTCAAAATGGTGGAATTTAAATTTTCTTTGTCTTTTTGGATAGAAAACATTGTGGATAATGAAGAAATTGCTTGATACAAGCAATTTCTTCATTTTCCACAATGTTTTCTAAAGCTTTTTTCTTGAGGGGCTTAAAAAGGAGGGCTTGAGTGGGAATGGGTTAAACCCGGATCGCTTGTCGGGTCAAATACAGATAATATGTGCCATTTGTAGCTTCTATGAATTAGAATCGAGATGACCAAAGGACCAGGATTGTATTTGAAATCGTTTCACCTAATAAGAAAATTTGCATGGAAATGCATGAAAAACGCAAACAGCGATTGCATCTTCATTGTACACAAAATCACAATAAAGAGATTGCACGTTCGAAAGATACCCAAGGCACAAACAAAGCCGAAATTTCAATCGCAATAAAATGAGTGTCCCTCGCTTCAATTTATTTTAATAGGATCAGTAAATTAAACGTAAGCTTTCTTTGTGTCCAATAAATCCAATTATCTTGCAATAATCCCGACCAAAAGCTACCATTACAAGTAATATCGCCATTTTATATTGCACGTGCCGCGTTCGTGCTTTGAATGTCTCTAGGCGTTTTTCTTTAAAACCCATACGCTTTGATACATCGTGAATTCTTGTCTTCAATAAACAGCATTATTTTAAAGATCGAAGTTTTTAATCAAACGATGAAACGGATCAAACAAAACCGGTCTCGAGCGATGTTTTCTACCCAAAATGACAAAAAAATTCAAAATTCTATCAAATTGAAATTGTTGTCTGCAGCTTCTTTCAATTTGGACCAGTCTAAAATTCCACTGTGTTGGAATGGGTTAAGCTGAGTGTGATCAATGCTCATATAAATGACGGTCAGTGTTGGAGTTCAAAGTTCACTGTAAATGGTTTAATTGGTCGGTTGATTCCTTGATTGACAAACGCGATTGACAACACTTACAGCCAGCTATTCAACATTTTCTTTCAAATTTGAAGACAATCGAAATAAATTCCTTGCATTGACCCTTGCAATGCTGAATAAAATCTTTTTTTTTTTTGTTTCTAGGACTATTTTTATTTCAAAAATAAATTTCTTAAACAACCCTGACTTAAAAGGGACAGGCAGATGGTGGAGACTAAGATCAGACTGCACTTATATGCAGGCTAATCTTTGTCTATACGTCCTGCAAAAACAGGAATATTCCGGGTCCACCATGATAAGGGTATGATATGACAATTAAAACAAGAGGTCTATGATAGTCCTAAATCGCTCTCCTGATTATGATGGTTCATGGATTTATTATTATATACAAAATAGCAAAGCCCTCTGTCTAATTATTTTGGAGAAGATGTTAAAGGATTTTCTCTTTAAATCCTAGGTATATTGATGATCCAACCTTATAACCCTAATTTCCTAAATAAGGCAATGCTTTGTTGTATAGACATCAATACATTACAAATATAAAAGCTCTAGGCCTAATGGTTTAGGAGAAGAAGGTTTTCAAAGATATCATTCTTTATTCCTATCAAAAATAAGGAATCGCACAGACAAGGGCTAATTTTCAGAATACAGTAATTCTTTGAAGTATTTTGGTAGAGGGTCAATAGGTGATGATACATACCAAATATAAAAGCTCTAGGACTAATGGTTTGGGAGAAGAAGATTTTCAAAGATTCCACCCTCTATTCCTTTGTGTAATCAGGGATCGCACAGAAAAGGGCTAATTTTCAGAATACGGTAATTCTTTGAAGTATTTTGGAAGAGGGTCAATAGGTGATGATACATACCAAATAAAAAAGCTCTAGGACTGATGGTTTGGGAGAAGAAGATTTTCAAAGAATTCCTTCTTTATTCGGTTGTAAAATCAGGGATCGCACAGAAAAGGACTAATTTTCAGAATACAGTAATTCTTTGAAGTATTTTGGTAGAGGGTCAATAGGTGATGATACATACCAAATATCAAAGCTCTAGGTCTTATTGTTTGGGAGAAGAAGATTTTCAAAGATTTCCTCCTCTGTTCCTTAGTAAAATCAGGGTTAGCACAGAAGGGGCTAATTTTCGGAATTCGGTAATTTTTTGAAATATTTTGGTAGAGGGTCAATAGTTTCTGATACATACCAAATATTAAAGCTTATGGCTTAGGAGGAGATGATTTTTTAAGATCCCCTTTGTAAAATCTGGGATCACACAGATTAGGGTTAATTTTAAAATACAGTAACTCTTTGAAGTATTTTGGTAGAGGGTTAATGGGCGATAATAAATACCAAATACCAAAGCCCTAGGCCTTATGGTTTGGGAGAAGAAGATTTTCAAAGGTTTCCTTCTTTATTCCTTTGTAAAATCAGGAATCGCACAGAAAAGGGCTAATTTTCAGAATTCGGTAATTCTCTGAAGCATTTTGGTAGAGGGTCAATGGGTGATGATATATTACAAATATCAAAGCTCTAGGCCTTATGACTTAGGAGGAAAAGATTTTTTAATAATTGTTTACGGACGGACAGACGGACAGACGGACGCCAGACAATTACCGATCACAATAGCTCACTTTGAGCACTTTGTGCTCAGAAGAGCTCAAAATTGAAATACGACAATAGCCTCAACAGCATCTATTTGTGTTGATACCCAACTGAATTATTTTCCATAAAGTTTACTCGTGTAAAATAAACCTTCCAAAGTAAATAAGAGGTGAAATTTAAACTTCAAAATTTATGTTAAACGTCTTTGTTATACCTTTTTATGTTCTTAATCACATATTTTACAAATTAATGTTATTTGTTGCCTCGACAGAACTACAGTGTAGGAGGTAAGTGGTTGGTGAACCGTCGATTTCACATAAGCGTAAAGTGGAGAAGCTGAGAAACCTGGATATCAACACAATACAATCGAAACATTTGCTGGTCGTCTAAGTATAACTTGAGTCAGCGGCCTTTGATAGTGCGTAAAGTGAAGACTTGCACCAGATTGAGTGGATGCACGGGCTAATCTGAGTCTTTACTTGCCGCACATGTTGCGATGTTTGGTAACGGCAAAGCTTTGCTGATAACAACATGCCATCCCTTTTTCAAGTTTTGATTTCCTTGTTTGCGCAGCACCTCCCGAAACCATTCTCGTGGCAGGGGTGGGCCTACGGTAACCACTCATTTAACGACCTAGCGACCCAAGGGCGGCCCCGACAGTTCTAACTTAGTCAGCCGACCTTAACTGGGATTCCCGCTTCCAAAGCGGACGCCATTACTTCTCTTCCAAGGAGGCGGTCCAACGAATTGCCTTCTGTTTATGACCTGGTCGTAGTTGAGCATGCTTGAATGTTAAAAGTTCGATTTTGAGCTAACAACAATCTACGCCAAGTTGCAGCTACAGAATCTGGTCAGGCACTATCTCCACTATATGATCTTTAAATAAGTACTGAATTCTAGTTGTTGTTGTTTCCTAAGGCAACAAGGTACATTTTTCATACACATATTGATGTCCAAGCTCTGTGCTTTTCGTAAAATAGAAATTGACGGATCGCTGGTACCGCCCACCAAGGTCCAACAGGATGTTCTTCTTAGATATTAAACGGTTTTACTTTACAAAGGCAAATGCCAATAACACTTATTATGAAAGTAAAATTGTTGGTTTGCGGCCTTATCGTCGTAACTACAGCTTGAATAGCCATAGATAAAAAAATCGTTCAATATGCTACTGCCTGTCTGTAGGTCTGTAGGAAGGTGTGTACCAGTGGTAAACATGTAAAAGCTCAAGCACGCACTAATATCATTTTTTCGTTTTATTTTATTATGCGTTCCCCCGACATAAACCATCTCATGATTTCCTATATAGGAATTGATAGTATTGAATTGTACTGTAAATTGTCTAAAAGAACGATTAATTTGCTCAACCTTAATTCCATTGACAGCAACGATCCACACATTTACGCTCGCTAGCCACGCCTACTGCACTCCGACATGGAAATTCATCTCAGATATCGATCGACATCATTTTTTTCCTATCTAAATGAATGATTTATCGGTCAAAATGACTTTTGATTGACAGCGACCATCATTCAATTGAGAATCAAAATCTGAACGTTGTAATTACAGTGAACAGAGTTTCTGGTCGTTTATTGAAGTATACTTTCTTAACATATAATGTATATGGGGCTTTGCAGGATAGGTGAGAGACAAAACGTATGTCTCAAAGAGTTTAATCAATGGCCGAAGTATCTTAGTCGAGCCGAGGTTCGAACCCAGACTCTAGAAATGAAAGCACAGTAAGTTACTAATGAACTGGCTCGGCCTGATGACGATACAAACAAGTTAAGAATTTAATTTTTTAACTAAAGTTTTCAATAGATAGACGGATGTATGTAAAGAGGGGCGGATGGACACTGTTCTTAATATGTGTTCACTGTATATAGATGAGAATTATAAATCATTAAAAAATTAACATCTTAAATCCAGAAAAATTTGACCTTCTACCAAATATGGCGAATATTCGACCTCTAATTTTGAGGTTCAAGTCAACTCAAGGGCAATTAACGACCAAGTGTGGAACCTCAAGCTATATTAGAAATTTGCCTCAAATGTAATCAAGCCATGCTTAGATGCCTTCAAAGGAGCTCCAATATCTATGAGTCGTCAGGTTATCCCAAATCTTGATGTAATCGATAATAACGAAAAAGCACAGGTCCTTTCCATTTCAATTTGGTTGTACCATTTTAGTATTTGGAATATCCCACTCATCCATTAACACGTAAACAGGTTTGAATGCAAAATCAGTTTAATAGGAAAAAGGTGAAAAAGTCACTTAAGAGATCAACTATGCTTCTAATGGAAATCAACCACAGCTCGACCACAGATCTCAACGGCATATTGTCCCAACACGGGCTCGAATTCTTTTGGTTAATAAAAGAACTGACACATGTTTTATGGTCACGCTGTCTTTTCTTTGTTCTTTTTGGCAGGCCTTAAAGTTTGGAATTTCCATAAATGATGTACATTTGTAAACTCATCTCACAATACTTCTTATTTTGCATATTTTTATATTTATATTACGTTATTATTTCACTTAACTTGGCAAAATTGTGTAAAATGAAAATAATGCTACCCACAAGCAATTTCTTCATTTTACACAATGTTTTCTACCAAGAAAGTTGGGGGAAAATCATAAACTTTAGATATCGTCTGCAACTCTATTCATTTTGGACAAGTCAAAAACTTGTGCCGTCTAGTAATGGGTTAACATATATTTTTTCAGTGATAAACCCCAACATTTGCAAGCGGGTGTACAATAAACCCTTTTTCGTCTCATCGAAAGATATCCGACATCATAGTGTAAATCAGTGTCGACTGTTATCTCAGACAACTTGTCCTGTCGATGGACGGTCACCTTAATCCCCCTTGAAGTCGATGAAGAGAGATCTGTGTAAAAATACCCCTGTGCAAACATATGATTGTCATTCAACCCTAAAGTAAGTCTGATGCGTGTCTGCTTTTTTATAAGTCTATACTTTTTATTAATTATACTGTTTTTAGCCTGAGATTGCGTAAGCAATCTGAGGCTAAAGTTACCAGCTAAAGATTTAAACCCATGCAGAGTTTAATGTGAAAACATAATGTAAAAACATCTACCGCAATCACTGTGATCTTCTGTCGCATGAAAAGTAGATTCGATCTGACCATAAATTAATACGCCCGATTAAGGCGAGAAGGACGAAGGCGAGATATGACTCACTGAAAGCTGTCGGCTTGATGTACAGTACTTTCGTGTGAGTGTTCTGAATTGGCAAAATTATCAAAACTTGACGAGTGAATGGAAAGGAGGAAAGGAGATATATAATATATTGGACATTATTAAACATATATAATCATATCATATTGTTAAGAAAAAATAGGGTGTTTGTTTCTTACCAAAATAATATTACTTATTCTAGAGTAACAATGTTAAAACGGTCCGGTTAGACCAAGTTGCTGTATAAAGCTGATAGGCGAAGCTGTCGATTTTACGCACGATTGGAATGTTTTTTTTTAACAAATTAATTCGTCATTCATAGGATCATATTCGCACTGTCTGAAAACAGTTGGGTCGTGCTCGGACTTTGTGTCTATATATTTTTACCTCCGAATTCTACCCAAAGGATGCAACGTCTACATACCGCTTTTGAGAGGTGTACGAAATCATGTTAACCTGGTAAACGACCGCCCGCCCTCTCTCGCTCTCTTTATCTGGAGATTATAATTGTTTGTTTGAATGGGGTTTTACGCCGCTTTCAACAATCTTTCACTGGAGATTATAAAGTGCATATTCACATAACGAAATTGGTCTGTGTGGTAGAATACTCACATCGCACGCAAGAGCCTCCTAGTTCGAACCTGGCTACACGTTCCATTCCCCCATCTCTCTCACTCTCTAGCGCTCTCTCGCTAGCTCCACTGGCTGAAAGCCAACGAGCTTTTGTCATGATGTGCTGTCCGTCGTCCGTCCGTCCGTCCGTCAACTTTTACTTTAAGAATATTCATCTCAGAAAGTACTGAACATAATTCAACCAAACTCAACCAAAATTCACAGGAAGGATCCTTGGGTGGCCTTTATCAGATCCCTTCAAAGCATTTTGATCTGCGAAAAATATGTAACGATATATATAAATGTAAATATATCGTTACAATACCTCAACGGGATGAAATTTATTGCGGGCAGGTTGTGTCCCCTAGCGCACAATTTGGCAGATCTGCGCATAACCGACAGTAGATTTGGGTAGAAAGTTGCACCTCCGATAATCCGACCATCAAACTTTTTCTGCCCAGATTATATATCTCCTGTATACATATCTCAGGCTTTCAGCGCTTTGATTTATTAATCTCGACAAAACTTTGATATTATAACGGATAATTTCGCCCATTTTCGTTTCCTTGGCTATTCAGTATAGATAAGTGTATACAATACTTCCCTACCTACTGAGCAGTATCCCACCCAATAGTAACGATTAATCCATTAACACAATCCCGCATTTTTACGCGTCGAAGAAATAAATCTATGGAAAACATTGTGAGAAAAGGAAGAAATTGATTATCACAAGCAATTTTATCTTTTCTCACGATGTTTTCTACCTCATTTGACCCTTATTTTTCAATATTAATCAACTTTGTTTTGTCGTCTGAAATCTCTCTGATTTCGGACCAGTCTAACATTTTTTCGTGTGGGAATGGGTTACCAAATGAACATACAGTTCTTTTGGTGAGAACAATAAGTACCGACAAAAATATTATATTAAATAGAGTTATTAGCACCAGTTAAATTGAGCAATCGCGGCTGTCAATCAAATAACCAATCGACCAATGAAATCATTCATTGAGACCAGAAATGAGTTTTGATCTCCGATATTGGCCGTCATTTTTGTTGGTTTGGCGACTTAAAGGTCGTAACTACAGCTTTTTCAAGCTGTGGTTACGACGTTTATGTCGCCAACCAACTATTGTACATTTTTGTTACATGCTTTTTGCCCAAAATGTTACAAAATAACGCCGTTTAAAACCTAAGCGGGACTTCCTGTCGAAGAATCGACAGGGCTTGGCAAATGGAGTAAGTGGGCGGACTTGCCAGAGAGTCTGCTACTCCATTATTTGTATTCTTCGACGCAATTCGAAACGTCTGCAACTTTCCCTCAATTTTACCAGTCTAGAAAAGAGTCGACTGGCATTACCTCGACTGGCATTGCCAGTGTAGGTATCCCCGTATATTTCTCTAAAGGTCTTGCTTTAACGACCCTTCGCTACTGGTGCGCCGCATTTAACCGTCTTTTATTCTGGTGTTTTGTATAATCCATTCCAACATAGTTCTACCTTTTGACGCCCCGCAAGAGTAGGGCTTTGGAAACATTTTGGAAACATTTTTGAAAATAAAGAAAATACTATTAAACTTCTTCATTACCTACAATATTTTTTTTTCAACCACAACGTCAAAGAATTTTAAAACATATTGAAATGAAATTTGTGATCTGCAACTCCTTTCAATTTGATCCATAAGTCCAAAATTGTGTTGTCTGGTATTGCGTTTATATGGTCGGTTTTTGACAAAGGGAAGTAATCGTAACAGCCATTCTTGATGCTCTACATGAATTGTGCGAAGTTACTGGTATCAAGGAACCGAAATATGCGAAAATTATGAAATATGACTCCTAGATTGCGAACTATCGTCTCGGATTATAAAACTTTCTGAGGTTTCACAAAGATTTGCATGACTAATGTATTCAGCATTAGCTTAGAAAATGGAACCTAAATATGTTTTCAAGTCTGGTGCAGATTGAAAACCACCAATCCGCATATTTTCTATTTCTCCTGTGTGCTATTTAGAAATGACATCCACTTGTAAATTCAAGAAAACATTAAAATTGATTGTTTGTGGTTATTCCAATGGAATCCAGAAATCGACTTCGGAGTCAACAAATTTTATCATTTGAGGCTGACTTAAAGAAATCAAAGTACTGAAAAGTATTGTAAGCTAACACAGCATTGTTTTGTTCAATAATCTTCCTTGTCAAACATTATCAAGATAAAATAAACGAGGTTAAAGTTACCAAGGAGTTAACCCATTCCCTCACAATCCCTCCCTTTGTACGCCAAATAAGAAAATAGTTGTGTTACAAGCAATTTCTTCATTTTCCACATTCCTAAAGCGATAAATATTTTGGAATTTTCAATAATTTGAAATTGTCGACTGCAATTTTTTTTAGACTCTAATCAGAGTCATTTTGAACACGATGTGTTCAAGTGAGCTAAAAACCCTAGGAAATGAATTTGAATTAAGAATATGCAATATTCCTGAAGTACCAAAGAACTACTTTTTATGGCTTAGGCATATAATGGATTAAGTGGTTAAACCCGCAGTGGCAGTTTGCACTCCTTGAAGATACGACCTCAAAATTTTGTCTGTTAACTGACGCTTTGCTAGCTAAAAAGAATAAAATATGCCGTTGCTTACTTTAATAGCTTAGAGTTTGGCTAAAGTTCTAACTCATTTAACAATAACTTGATTCCTATTTCAAATTAAGCAGAGCCTGGTTAGCTCTGTCTTTCATGTGTTGTGTCCTAGATCCTGAAATCGTGACTTCGAAACAACATTCGTTCGGATATGTAAAAAAAATATTCGCAACATTCAAGATCTGTCTCTCACTAATAAAAGCATTTCAAGTACAGTCCAATCCTATTAGTCGCAACAAAATATTTCAATACTTCAGTTGCAATTAACCAGAAGTTGCAATTAAAAGGGACTTTTTGTTTTTGAAATGTAATGTTTGTAGGTATATGTAATCAAAGTTGAATTTTGTCCATACCCGTATAGACGAAACGGGCATTTCGTCGTTCGGCACGCAAAATGCTGCTCAAATAAAGCTGTATATGCGATATTTTGCTCTCCCAACGACGATTTGATCACTCTCTAGCTTTTTACGATCTACGTCTCCCCATAACTGACTTTTTTACGTATTCACCGGTTGCATTTTTTACTGAAAGCTAGCCTCGCCTGGTTCTTTAATCCATTACCAGATAACACAATTTTAGACAGGTACAAGTTCAAAGAACCCTTTTTTTCAATGTCCCCATACTATAATTTGTTGTCAAAAACATCAATTACTTTGGACCAGTCTAAGATTTATGGCCTGGTAATGAAGCAACGTGTTCTGTTTAATTCTAAGTCAAAAGATATTTAAGATCTCACCGAAAGACAACAAGTTAATGTTAAGACAGCCCGGTGTTCGAATCTACAGCTTCCAGGTAAGTAGTCGAGTGCACTGCTAACTGATAACTGAATACCTCTATTTTAACCTATCACCGTTCCCACACACTGACGCTTTTTGGCGCCAGCAAGAAAAAACAACTTTGGAAAAAAATGTGGAAAATGAAGAAATTGCTTGTTACAAGCAATTCCTTCATTATCCGCAATGTTTTCTACCCGAAAAGTAAAATTAAAAAAAATTTCAGCCTTATCACAAGTACTTACTTTGTCCACCTGCGATGTATCGCACCCCCAACCAAGCATTAATGATCATTGTACAATGGTGGTATACGTGGAGAAATGTTAACTGGCGGTCTTTCTTGCGGAGAATGAAGAAAACCTGTAAAAAATGGATAAACGTAATGGTTAATTCATATCTTTCCTATACCCGGAGTTAGCATGGTGTCCGTAAATAAGTCGCAGATCATTTTCAGTCTGGCTATTGGGCACATATAAGTACTGAAGATTTGCGTGTGACGTAGGTATTCCGATTCCAATTAAACTCATTAACAGACAAACAAATTTTAGATTTGTCGAAACTGAAAGAAGTTTTGAAAATCAATTTTTAAGAAATACTTTAAATTAATAAACAAGATTCAAATAGAGTAAAATACATTGTGAAGGAATGAGTGTAATTCGTAAGGTCGTGTATTGTCATTGTTGAAACCAACTGAGACAGGGTAAATGGGGTTTAACGCCACTTTTAACAATGTTTCAGCCATATCGCGGGGGCCGGTATATCTCGTACCATTAGCACCCTTAAATTCTTTCCTTGCCTCCAACTGCTATCCGATTACACCCATTGGTGAGAATAATACGTCGGAAAGGATATGTGCCGCTGCCGGGGATCGAACCCATTACACCACATGATTGAAGATTGGGCGTCTAATGCGCTATCAACTGCACTATGACGGCGGCGGAAATGTAACGGTCTCTTCTTTTTTGACGTGGTGAATCACTATCTGAATGATTTATTATGTTTTTTGTTTCAATCAAATTTAATCGATAAAAACAATATCAGAAAACAAAAAACATATGACTTACGGTATCTAAAATTTCGATAATCTTTGAGAAGAAGAACCACCAAATAGCTCGTGCCATCTGTTGAGAGATAACAGGTTGGTAATTTAACCCATTCCAACACAATCCCTCTTTTATACGCCTCTACAGAAAAAAGCTGATGAAAACATTGTGGAAAATGAAGAAATTGCTTGTATCAAGCAATTTCTCCATTGTCCATGATGTTTTCTATCCAAAAAGACGAAGTGGTAAGTAGCAAATGAATCAAATGAATTAAATTCCATTAACTAACAAGAGGCCCATGAGGGCCTGAGACGCTATACTGGTTATCAAGTTTTCCGTTAAAGAAATCTGATATTTAAGGAAGTTAATTGCTCAAAGAAGAATGCATAAAGAAAAAAAAGGGGGCTTTATCCCCTTTATCATTTTAAGCAATAATCCTCAAGTCCCCTTTTCCCATGTTTCATGACAGATCCACTCCATTTCAAAAAGAAAGTTACCTTATGACCCTACAATCATTCTGTGAATATTTCATCAGAATCTGACAATAATTGTGGACTTAATCACATAAACAGGATTATTTTGAATGAAAATCAATAAGGCCCCTTTTCCTGTGTTTTCTGATGGATCAATTTCATTTCAAAAGGAACTTTCCTTACAACCCGACAATTGTCCTGTGAAATTTAAAAGACAACTTGATAATGATTGTGATCTTCATCACATACACAAGAATGTTTTGAATGATAATCTGTAAGGCCCCTTTTCCTGTGCATCTTTGAAGAGAATCCAATAAAACTGTTGACTTTATTGTGTTAACAAAGATATAAAATTCAAGTTCTCATAGGGCCCCTTTTCCCGTGATATTTTACTGTTGGTTTTATCATTCTATGAAAGTTAAAAGCGAATCCGATGAAATATTGGAAATTCATTATGTTTACTAGAATATTTAAAAAAAAAATCATATGGCCCCTTTTTACATGATACTTGATGGATTGTACCCAGTTCTGAAAAGAACTTATAAGTATTTGTACAATCATTCTGTGAAATTTTGAAGTGAATCCGGTGAAATCAAGGGACATCATTGTGTTAACCAGAATATTTAAGAGAGTTTTTCATAAGGCCCCTTTTTATGTGACCCTTGCTATAGTCAGATCCACTGTCAAAATCAACAATTGGAATGATGGTACAATCAATCTGTTTAATCTGTGGAATTTATTGTGTTAATGAGTTTATAGTGAAATATTCATAGGGCCCCCTTTCTCATGATACTTTACAGAACAAACAAAATTTCAAAAGGAACAATTCTAATGAAGGTAGAATCATTCTTTAAAAGTTAAAGAGAATCAATGAAAACAGTGGACTGAATTGTGTCAAGAATTTTTGAAACTAAATTTTCATAAGGCCCCTTTTTCTGTGAAACTTAACAAATCAGACCCAATGTACAAAGGAACAATCCTAATGATAGTTTGAAGAAAATGATAAAGACTGAGGACTTTATTGTAATAATGATGTTTTGTAATAAAATTTTTATAAGGTCCCTTTTCTTGTGTCACTTAACCAATCAGACCTAATTTACAAAGGAACAATCCAAATGAGGGTACAATCATTCTATTAAAGTTTGAAGAGATTCTGATAAAGACTGAGGGCATTGTTGTGTTTATGAGGATTTGGTAATACTTTTTCATACAGCCCCTTTTCCTATGATACTAGACAGATAAGGCCCAATTTGGAAAGAAACAATCCTTATGATGGTACAAACATTCTGTGAAAGTTTGAACAGAATCTGATGAAAACTGCAGACTTTATCTTGGTGTCAAATTTTTAAAATAAAATTTTCATATGGCTCCTTTTCCTGTGATACTTGAAGGATCAGGTCTCATGTCAGCATCAACAATCGTGATTATTGTATAATGATTCTGTAAAGGTTTGAATAAAATCCAATGAAAGCTCTGGACTTGGTTACAAGGATTATAGATAAAATTCTCTAAAGGCCCCTTTTCCCATGATACTAGACAGATCACGCCTTATTTGAAAAGAAAGAATCCTTATGATGGAATAATCATTCTGTGAAAGTTTTAACAGAATCTGATGAAAACTGTTGACTTTATTGTGGTACAATGATTTTAAAATTAAATTTCATAATGCTCCTTTTCCTGTGATACTTGACGGATCAGGTCTAATGCAAACATCAACAATCATTATTATTGTACAATTATTCTGTGAATGTTTGAAGAAAATCCGATGAAAGCTCTGGACTTGGTAACAAGGATTTATAAATGAAATTTTCATAAGGCCTCTTTTCCTGTGCTTCTTGACAGTTCAAACCCTGTTATGAAAAGAATGATAGTTATGACCTTCCAATCATTCTGTGAAAATTTCAACAAAATCTGATCAAAGCTGTGGGCTTTATTGTGTTAACAGGGTTTTATTTATTGAATTTTCATATAGCCCCTTTTCCCATGTTACTTGATGGATCTGAACCAATTCCAAAGGGAACTCTTCTTACAAAAGTATAATTATTCTATTTGAGTATAAAGACAACCCCATCTCATCTGTGGACTTACAAGCATTAATTAAGATTTTTTTTAATTGAATTTTCCTAAGGCCCCTTTTCCTATGTTTCTCAATGGATCAGACCCAATTTGAAAGGAACAATCCTTATGATGGTACAATCGTTATGTGAAAGTTTGAAGTCAATCAGGTGAAATCTAGGGCCATTACATGTTAACTAAGATTTTTTTTATTAAATTTTCATAGGGCCCCTTTTCCCATGAAACTTGATGGATCAAACCTAACCGAAAGGAACAATCCATTTAATGTTATAATCATTCTGGGAATGTTTGAGGAGAATTTGTTGAAAACTATGGACTCTATTGTGTTTACAAGGACTTTTTCAATCCAGTTTTAATCGGGCCCCTTTTTCCCGTGGTCCTTGACTGATCATACCAAGTTTTGAAAGGAACAATTCTTATGATGGTACAATCATTCTGTGAAAGTTTGAAGTCAATCAGATGAAAACTGTGGACTCTAGAGTGTTAACAAAGATCTTTGAATTAAATTTTAATAAGGCCCCTTTTCCTATGTTTCTTGAGGAATCATATCCGATTCCAAAAGGTACAATCCTTATGATTGTACAATCATTCTGTGAAAGTTTGAAGAGAATCCGTTGTAAATTGTTGGCTCTAGATTATTAATGAGAATTTTTTATTAAACATTTCATAAGGTCCCTTTTTCCTGTGTTTCTTGAAGGATCATACCAAATTTCAAAAGGAATAATCCGTATGATAGTACAATCATTCTGTCAAAGTTTGAAGGGAATCCGATGAAAACTATTGACTCCAGAGTGTTAACAAGAATTTTTTTAATTAATATTTCATAAGGCCCCTTTTCCCCTGTTTCATGACAGATCAGACCCATTTTCGAAAGGAACAATCCTTATGATTGTACAATCATTCTGAGAAAGTTTGAAGAGAATCCGAAGAAAACTGTAGACTCTATCGTGTAAACGAGGATTTTTAATGGAGTTTTTATTTGAATTTTCATAAGGCCCCTTTTCCAATGTTTCTAGACGGATAATACCCAATTTCGAAAAGAACGATCCTTATGTTGGTAAAATCATTCTGTGAAAGTTTGTAGAGAATCCAATGAAAACTGTGGACTCTATCGCATAAACGAGGATATATAATGGAATTTTTATTAAGTTTTAATTAGGCCCCTTTTCCCGTGTTTCTTGACGGATCTGACCCAATTTCGAAAGGAATGATCCTTATGATGGTACAATCATTCTGTGAAAGTTTGAAGAGAATCTGATGAAAACAGTGGACTCTATCTCGTAAACGAGGATTTTTTAATCAAATTTTCATAAGGCCCCTTTTCCCATGTTTCTTGACGGATCATACCCATTTTCGAAAGGAACGCTCCTTATGATGGTACAATCATTCTGACAAAGTTTGAAGAGAATCCAATGAAAACTGTGCACTCTATCACGTAAACGAGGATTTTTAATTGAATTTTTAATGAATTTTCATAAGGCCCCTTTTCCCGTGTTTCTTGACGGATCATACCCATTTTCGAAAGGAATGATCCTTATATTGGTACAATCATTCAGTGAAAGTTTGAAGAGAATCTGATGAGAAATGTGGACTATATCGCGTAAACGAAGATTTTTAATTAAATTTCCATAAGGCCCCTTTTCCCGTGTTTCTTGACGGATCATACCCATTTTCGAAAGGAACGATCCTTATGATGATACAATCATTCTGTGAAAGTTTGAAGAGAATCCGATGAAAAATGTGGACTTTATCGCGTAAACGAAGATTTTTTAATTAAGTTTTAATTAGGCCCCTTTTCCCGTGTTTCTTGACGGATCTGACCCAATTTCGAAAGGAACGATCCTGATGATGGTGCAATCATTCTGTGAAAGTTTGATGAGAATCTGATGAGAACTGTGGACTCTATCGCGTAAACGAGGATTTTTTAATTAAATTTTCATAAGGCCCCTTTCTTGTGTTTCATGACGGATCATACCCATTTTCGAAAGGAACGATCCTTATGATGGCACAATCATTCTGTGAAAGTTTGAAGAGAAACCGATGAAAACTGTGGACTTTATTGCGTAAACGAGGATTTTTAATTGAATTTTTAATTAAATTTTCATAAGGCCCCTTTTCCCGTCTTTCTTGACGGATCATACCCATTTTTGAAAGGAATGATCCTTATGATGATACAATCATTCTGTGAAAGTTTGAAGAGAATCCGATGAAAACTGTGGACTTTATCGCGTAAACGAAGATTTTTTAATTAAGTTTTAATTAGGCCCCTTTTCCCGTGTTTCTTGACGGATCTGACCCAATTTCGAAAGGAACGATCCTTATGATGGTAAAATCATTCTGTGAAAGTTTGAAGGGAACCGATGAAAACTGTGGACTTTATTGCGTAAACGAGGATTTTTAATTGAATTTTTAATTAAATTTTCATAAGGCCCCTTTTCCCGTGTTTCTTGACGGATCATACCCATTTTCGAAAGGAACGATCCTTATGATGATACAATCATTCTGTGAAAGTTTGAAGAGAATCCGATGAAAAATGTGGACCTTATCGCGTAAACGAAGATTTTTTAATTAAGTTTTAATTAGGCCCCTTTTCCAGTGTTTCTTGACGGATCTGACCCAATTTCGAAACGAACGATCCTTATGATGGTGCAATCATTCTGTGAAAGTTTGATGAGAATCCGATGAAAACTGTGGACTTTATCGCGTAAACAAGGAAAAGTTTAACGGACGGACGACGGACGGACGGACGCTAGGACGGACGCTAGGACGCACGGACGCCGGACGGGAAAAAGCCATCGCTATAGCTCTAGTGGCCTTCGGCCAGTAGAGCTAAAAATGGTAGTCTGCAGCTTCTTTCAATTTGGACCAGTCTAATGTTTTACTTTTGTATGGGAATGAGATCACGAATTATAGCTAGTATACATTGAAGGAAATTGAAAACAACAATTCTAAGAAAGTCTTTATTAAAATTTTATCAACCAAATATGATCAAGGACATTCTCGAATATAAAGAAACTGTGAAGATTTCACAGAAATGATGTTTTAGCTAGCAAAGCGACAGCTTTGATAGCTTAAGATGACAGACGAAATTTTGAGGTCGTCTCAAAGTTCAACGAGTGCAAACTGCCATTGGAGGCTTAACCACTAAATCCATTAAATGTCTACGCCATTAAAAGTAGTTCTCATGTATTTCAGGAATATTGCAAACTCTATTCATATTGTATTGAACTCTATCAAAAGCACGCTATCTAACCCATTCCCAATCAATTCCGCTTTCGGAAAAAGGCTATGGAAAACATTGTGGACAATGAAGAAATTGCTTGTACAAGCAATTTCTTCAATGTCAACAATGTTTACTACCCAACAAGGAAACGTTTTCTAAATTCAACCATGCTTTGCTAGCTTACAGTACTTTCAGTGCTTTGATTGATGATTTCGTATCAGAGTTATTTAAATAAATTTCAATCGGTATGATAGTAAAGCTTAGGAGGATAGGCCAACTTTCAGGTTTGGAACACAAGGTGAATCGAGGGAAATAACTGATACTGCTTTTTAACCCTTGTCATGCTGTATAAATTACCTTACTGAACTGCTATAAGATCAAAGAACTGAAAGCACTGATAGAACTTGTTGTTCAAAAATTTATATATCTTTTACAAAATGACGCCGTTTGATAACCCAAGTCCTAATTCATGTTGGAGGCAGTGGGCATTACCGGCGATGCTTCAATCGATTCGTTGAATTTGAGAAAAAACAAGAGGGCCAGTGGCCCTGGCGCTCACCGGAGATAAGGCTCTTCTTTTTCTTAAAGGCCTTTACAAACTGGGTTTGGAGAATACCTCCTTTAACATTTAAAAAAAAATCAACAATCCAAATTTGGTTTAAATTGGCCTAATATTTTTCAAGGGGTTGCCTTCTTTCTTTCTATTAAAGCCTTATCACCCTGCGGCTTTAAATTTTATCAATGAAAGAGGTCAATGCACTGATGCTTCATGCGAAATTCAAGATTCTTCAACTTCTTGGTCAGGAGAAGATGTTTTTTCTTTCTATTTTTTTTTTTTCAATTTTACCTTTGTTGTCATAGCAACCAGAGTTTTCAACTGATTAAATTTTTTGGTTGAAATCCACCCAGTGGTTTGGGAGAAGATGTCGTTTTCAAAATCCTTCTTTATTTCTATATAAGCCCAAACCCCTGGGGGCCCGAGGTTAGTGATTTTACCAATTCTGAAAGAGGTCAATGTACTGATGCTTCATGCAAAATATCAAGACTCTAGGCCCGCTTGGAGGAAATATAGTTTTTATTAAAATTCGGAGGCGATGTCATTTTAAAAATCCTTCTTTATTTCTTCAAAAGCCCCCCACCCCCTGGGCTCCGCCCCTGCGTACCCGAGGGTGATGATTTTATCAATTTTCAAAGAGGTCATTGTACTGATGCTTCATGCAAAGTATCAAGGCACTACACTATTTTTAAAGTTTTCATTAAAATTTCAGTTTTGTTTCCATGGCAACCAAAGTTTTCAACGGATTTCAATTCTTTTAGCAATTTTCAAAGGCATCACCGGAGGAATATTCCTGCCAAATTTGGTTGAAATCTGCCCAGCAGTTTTAGAGGAGATGTCGTTTTAAAGTCCATCGTTATTTCCATATGAGCCCCCCTCCCTTTGGGACTCCGCCCCTTGGGACCCGAGGGTGATAATTTTAGCGATCTTAAAAGAGGTCATTGTACTGATGCTTGCTGCTAAATATGAAGGCATTAGGCCTTTTAGGTCAGGAAGAGATAAGTTTTAAAGTTTTCGTTAAAATTTCAGTTTTGTTGCCATGCCAACCAGAATTCTTAATGGATTTGAATTCGTTTAGCAATTTTCAAAGGGCACCACTAAAGGAACATTCTTGCAAAATTTGTTTGAAATCCGCCAAATGGTTTGGGAGGAGATGTCATTTTAAAAATCCTTCTTTATTTCTTTATAAGCCCCGCCCCCTGGGGCTGTGCCCCTGGGGCTCCGAGGGTGATGATTTTAACAATTCTTAAAGAGGTCATTGTCCTGATGCTTCATGCCAAATATCAAGGCACTACGCCTTCTAGGTCACGATGAGATTAATTTTCATTAAAATTTCAGTTTTGTTGCCATGGCAACCAGAGTTTTTAACGGATTCCAATTCTTTTAGCAAATTTTAAAAGGCACCACCAAAGGAACCTTGCTGTGGCCTTAATTCTAGGTTTCAGACTGGGCATCCACCCTGGAAGGTTTTGTCATACCCTAAAGAATATTACTAGCATGGATGCCGAGCATTAACAAAGAATACCATCAAAACAATTTTATAGAGCTAATACGAATTATAGTCGGTAAACTATGATAACGACCTATACCTACCCTCATGGGTAATGGTTTTGTTGAAAAGTCTATTGGTTCGCACTTCAGACTATAATTCGACAGAATCGCTGTTATTAACATCTGAAAGAAAAAGAAAATCAAAGAAATGGAGGCACACTACTTGATTAAATTCAGTTTTTGGAAGTGTTAACCCGATATTAGCATGACATGTTACGGCATTTTGACGTACGTACCTTTTAATGTTTTCATTTGATATTTGGTAATTTCACGTACAATCACACCTTTCACGATTACGAGATATTATGCAAGGGGAAAATGTGGAAAAGAATAAATTGATTTTGACAAGCAAATGCTTCTTTTCTCACAATATTTCCTTCCCTTAAAGACAACTTTTTCTTTGTTTACGCAGCAGTTTGGTTTGTTGTCTGCTACCTATTTCCATTTGAACCAGTCTAAAATTTTGTCGTCTGGTAAAGGACTAAGCCATGGCAACAAAAATGAAATTTAGAAATCTTTGCAAATCTTCTCCTCCTGACCAAGGAGGCGTAGAGCCTTGATATTTTGCATGAAACATAAAGTACATTTTTGTATATTGACCTCTTTCAAAATAGCTAAAATCATGGCCCTGGGGTCCCCAGGGGGCTGGGGTTCTTATAGAAATAAAGAATGATTTTAAAGGATATCTCGTCCCAAACCACTGGACCAAATTGAACCAGGTTTTGGCAGAAATTATTCCTGAGATTGTCCCCTTTCAAAATAGCTAAAAGAATTGAAATCCGTTCAAATTTCTGGTTGCTATAGTAAAGAAAGTGAAATTTTATAATAATCTTTAAAAATCTTCTCCTCCTGACCCACAAGGCGGAGAGCCTTGATAATTTTCATGAAACATCAGTATATTGACCTCTTTCAAAATAGCAATAATCAATGCCCTGGGGTCCCCGGGGGCAGAGCCCCAGGGAGGGGTTTATAAAGAAATAAAGAATGATTTTTAGACAACATCTCCGCCAAAACCATTGGGCCAAATTGAACCAAATTTGGCAGAAATGTTACTTGGTGGTCCTCTTTTAAAATTGCTAAAAGAATTGAAATCTGTTAAAAACTCTGGCTGCCATGGCAACAAAACTGAAATTTCAAAATAATCTTAAAAAACTTCTCCTGACCCAGAAGGCGTGGAGCCTTAATATTTCACATGAAGCATCAGTTCATATACTTCTTCCTTGTTTTTGATATTATAAACCATTGATCCAAAGCGAGGAAAACGTATTAGTTTCAATTAGTCCTAAAGCCTTAGAATTTATCATTAAGACTTTGGGATCCCAAGATACAGAGCCTATATATGTATAAAATGTCACAATCTTAACCTTAGCATACAATTAGACTGTTTAAAGATAAATATCGTCATCACGCTTCACACGCGGGTCCGCCTAAAGATTTTACTGGGCGGAAAGGTGCGTGCATTTCCGTTTATGTAGCGTCGCTACCGTAGCACATGCCCATATGAGCGACGCCCCCAGAAAACGGTTAGTTGTTACGGAGGATAGTTCAAGGATACAGGACAAACTACGGAGAGCTCCACCTGGTTCTTTAATGAGCTCGGTGGATAGCACCGTCACAAGGGGCCTCGGTTAAACGTCTCATCCGAAAGACAATTAGTTTGTTAGTTGATACCGTCAGCCCGGGGCTCGAACCCGTGATCTTGAGGTTTGAAGTCAAGTGCTCTATAGGGATGATCGAAAAGAAGCACTTAATTCGATTTAATACATAAGCACACATCCACACGCTAGAGGTACTGGAGCGCCAGGTTCGCCCCGAAGACCTGAATTTCATTGTTATAAAGGCAGTTCGTTTTTCTTAAACATATGGGTTAAAGCATTTTAAAAAGGGTTTCAATTCGCTTCAAGGGAGGCAACTTTCGTTTATACGTCAAATATTTTCAGTAACAATTATTTCCCTCGCATCACTATGTGATTGTCCCCTGAATTTCGCCTATCGTCAAAAGCAGTATCATTCAACCTATTAAATTTTCTTTAAAAAGAAACGAATAAGAATAACCAATAGATCCTTCCTGTGATTTTATTTGGAAATGCGTCCTCAAAGGAGAAGATTTTCAGATCTTCAACACATACCATCCATGGAAATAAGCCCCGCCCATGAAACGTATGTTTTTAACCGATCAAAACTCTTTTAGTGAACCCGATAAAGGGTCATATAAGGGCCGCCATTGTGAAATTTAATTGAAATCCTTCAACTAAGTGGCCTCTAAGAAGAATATTTTCAAAGTGTTCGGCCGTCATTGTGAAATTTAATTGAAATCCTTCAACTAAGTGGCTTCTAAGAAGAATATTTTCAAAGTGTTCACTATACACCATTTACTGACTTTTACCCTGCCTAAAAGCCATGTTTTAGTCGGTCAAAATATACAGGAATATGATTAATAGACACATAAGGATAACACTTGAGAAATTTCATTAAAATGTTTCGACCTGTTGCTGAGAAGAAGACTTTCAAGTTTTTCAATATATACCAACGGTAGAGTCTGTTTCGCGCTTGACTATCGCACTTTTAGACCAATCGGTATTAACGTCGATCGGCATTCTCATGCAAATACATATCTATTACGCTACTACATTGAGTTTCTGTTTGTGAAAAGTTGAAAACCAACATCAAGCCTCGAAACAACAGTACCCATATTCAGACAGTACAATCTATCTTGCTCGAGCAACCATCTCTATTAAGCGACCGCTTGAATTAAGCGACAATCAAATCCCCTTTAAAATTAAAAGATGACATAAATAGTGGTCATATTTGCAAAAGCATTTCTTAAATAAATCCAATTTTGTCGAAACCCATTAGAGTCGTCTCAGAGAGATGATTCTAATGAGTTCCAACAACAAAAGATTTAGCGAGAATTCTGTAATAACTTATGTACGCAATTGAATCAATCCTCGGTATATTTCACAGAAATATATTTTCTTTACCGACCACTTTTTGGTCGTCTCATAAGTGGTTGCTTAACCCATTTCCACACAACAAAATTATAGACTGGTCCAAATTGAAAGAAGTTGCAGACGACAGTTTCAAGTTGAAGGAATTAAAAAATCGTCTTATTGGGTATAAAACACTGTGGATAATGAAGAAATTGCTTGATACAAGCAATTTCTTCATTTTCCACTATGTTTTCCAAGAGTGTTTTCTCTAGGGGCGTAAAAGGGAGGGCTTGGGTGGGATTGGGTAAATCCATTCCCGTACAATCCCTCCTTTTACGCCCCTCAAGATAAAAACAATGTAAAACAATGTGAACATAGAAGACATTGCCTGCTTCTAGCAATTTCTTCAATGTCCACAATGTTGTCTACCGCCAAAGATAAAGAATTTTAGAATTAGAATTCTACCAAACGAAAATTGTCGTCTGCATCTTCTCTCATTTTGGACCAGTCTAAATTTGTGTAATTTGGGAATAGGTCAATACAAGATATTGTACATTTCAAATGACTGTTTTCCCGCCAGCAGTCCAACCCACCTCATAGAACATATAGGCTGACATAGCTACCAGTGCAAGATTATAGATTATAATAAAGTACTTCATATCCCAGGGTTCTCGACCATCCATCATCCTGGGACCGTACCTAACACTGATTAGGTACAGCATAAAGATAGCAAGTACTGGCCAGGGCGACGAGACAAGAAACCAGTTCTTCGTACGTGGATCTGTAATTGAAAGATTGCTACCATTTCGGCAAAGTTTCTAAATCTGATTTAAATAAAGAGATAAGAAGCATGGGCAATTAGGTATAGTCTTTCTTCAAAAGAAGAACGTAAATTAACCCAATCCCACACAAAGACGCTTTTAGACGCCCCAAAGAAAAAACAACCGGGAAAACATTGTGGAAATGAAGAGATTGCTTGCCGTATGTTACTGGTTTAAGGCAAATGGCCATTTATCACATGCAAAATGAAGTCACAACCTTGTCGTACCGAGAGTGATAGATGTTCTATTCAACCCGTTCCCACGCAATGACGCTTTTCGAAGCCACTTTGGTAAAACGGATCAGGAAAATATTGTGGAAAATAAAGATATTGCTTGTTACAAGCGACAGTGTTGTATCCCAAAAGTTAAAGAATTTTTAAAATTTCATCGACTAACTCTTGTCGTCTGCAACTTCTTTCTATTTGGACCAGTCTAAAGTTTTGCCGTCTAGTAATGGGTTAACAGGATCATTAACGGATCGCCACTGTCAGTCAAATAAGAGTACCGTATACGGATGACAACGCTCGACCATTCAAGTGCTGGAAAGAGTGTAAAATCTAAGTCGAATAAAGGGCACAATTAAATAAACTGATTCATTTAGAGTTACCCTCCTTGTTGGTGTAGATTGTTATTTTAATAGTGAGCATATATTCCAAGTTTCAAAGTGAATCTGTTCAGTAATAGCAGAGATATTATACAATATAAAAGTTTCTGACGACAACGACGACGCGGACGCAGACTACTACTTGGCAATAGTCAGAATACCTTGGGTTTTCTCCTAAAACAGCCAAGCTAAAAAACGATCGACAAATCAAATAATTCATTTAGATCGGAAATAAACACTGAACTCAGACATTGGTTGACATAAGTATGAAGCCTTTTATTTGATTGGTGCCTTAAATCTAGCAATTTACAGCGTTGTAGTTAAAGACGCCAACAAACCACATTACTTTTTGTTTCATATTACTTGTCATAAATTGTGCAAAATAATTAAGTCAAACTTCCTGTTGGAGCCAATGGGCGTGGCAAGCGATCCGTTAATTCTAACAACAATAAGTATCGCATGTTGAATATCTATGAGACCCGTCTAGCGTGAAAGGGTCTCAGGGGCGTTTCGTAAAATAAATACTTGGAAAAGACATCAGAACCAGAATAGCAATCGGAGAAGATATGTAAAAGAATAAGCCTATAGTACGGTAGAACTACTTTACCTCCAGGAAAAACTTCCAAGAGCCAATAGGCTCGACCCTGGTCAGTTTGCGCGGTTGGCGCAATCAGACCAGAAACGATACATTTCGAACTTCCCTGTCCCTTTTTACCGACAGGTCACATATATATGCGTATCGAATGACAAACACAGCTGTAAGATACGATACACTACAATTAAACACAATATTCAAAACCAGTGAACGAAGTTAAAACGATGATAAAATATAACGCCCAATGAGCCTGTGAACAAAAAAAAAACCGAACCTGCAATTTCATCGGCCCACTGCACAAAGTCGTCGCATCTTTCCCACAATGAAACCTCCATCCTTCACAATCAAACCCCCTCTGTATCTGAAACATTATCTTTTAATTTCTATTTCAACGTCGTGTATGCATGGATGTGTTTGTGACTTGCACACATGGGATAAAAGTCACACGCTATAATTTCTTTGAAAGATAGAAAAATAAGAAGTCTGGTAAATACTTGTCCCTCTTGCTGTGCTGGATTATCCCAGAAGGGCGAAAAGTATCAACACAGGTCAGGTTGCAGGAGACTGAAGTTTCTTTTCAATCGTTATAAATATTTAATGGGCTTTGTTGGGGGAAAATACCTTCTGCGTCTGAACATGCTACTTTATTCTTTATCTACATAGACCTTAATTCGGGCATATTCATATATTCATTTAATTATTATTTTTTCTTTTGAGTTCTGTTTCTGTTCTGGACCACGGACTTCTCAATCGCCCCTCGT
The DNA here is from genome assembly GCA_946902895.1 of Fragum fragum. Classification (NCBI taxonomy): domain Eukaryota; kingdom Metazoa; phylum Mollusca; class Bivalvia; order Cardiida; family Cardiidae; genus Fragum; species Fragum fragum. The sequence goes on along the minus strand of OX336367.1, from coordinate 37,186,547 downwards.
CTTACCCTTTCCTTTTTTTGCAAAATTTTAAACTTTTCCAGATTCACAGGTCTTGCAGACTAAAATTTAATGTGGATTTAATTTGAAAAAATAACTGGTCAGTATGGTGGAAAATATCGTAGAAAAAGAAGAAGTTACTTTTTACAAACAATTTCTTCTTTTTCTACAATATTTTATCCATTATAAAATCACAGGGGCCTAAAACCCAAAGATTGAACAGGAAAAACAATGATTATCGCACATTACCACCCGCATGTGTAAAAAAAAAATCGACAAAATAACCAAATACATACCGGAAGCGAAATTTAAACTCGAACACGGTCGACATTACGTCAATTTAAGAACTGAAAGGTCATAACTACAGGTTTTATTTTCAAGTACATGAAGTTACGGTTTAGGTCGTTAGCCAAACATTTTACTTTTTTCACATTATTGACTAAAATTTTGCAAAATAACGCTGTTTAATATCTTTATCAATATCCAAGTCTAACTTCCTGTAGGCCGGAGTTCAGTGGGCGTGCCCAGCGATCTGTTAATTGGTGGGACTGCGTAAGGCTCTTAAACGCCCTACTTAAAGTTTTTAAAGGTTCACACTTCTATGAGAGAATATCAAATTCAAATAAGAGGACATTAACGGTTTTAAAGCCTGCAGATGGAATCATGGCAGTCGGACGTGCGGTAGGGTTGGCTCGTTCTTCAAGACTCCGGAGTTGTTATTTTCTAGATGGTTTTATCAGACGGGAGAACTCTTAAATAAATTATTTCCAATCTATGTAGTCAAGATAAATAAGTTTCAATTAATCAGACAAATTTTAAGTAATCTTAGAGATCTTGGTAAAGACGAAGTTTTCAGTCTACAAAATTTTACAGACTGTCTCCAGTCTAAAGTTTTCACTAGACAAAATCAAACGAATAACCCTGAGGCGATTTTATCATATTAAAGGGAATAAATATCTAAAACTCACCATGTACTGATTTTCTTTACAACAGCGCTGCCAATCCTTCGCTGTAACACTATGTCGGATAAGCCAGTCTAGATCGAAAACCGTGCTTTTGAAGTTTTCCAACTTAGTCACTGACCTTTGTCCCCGAACAAGTCAAGGGAAGCTACCCGTATCAGTTAACCCATTTCATTGAGGCTGACCATAATTCAAATAAGTTGCAGACGACAATTTTTAAGTGGTGAAAATTTGAAAGTCTATTTTTTGGATAAGAAAACGTTGACGACAAAAAAAAGAAAAAAGAAAAAGAAAGAAAAATGTAACGAGCGATTTCTTCATTTTCTACGATGTTTGCGTGTGGTAGAGCCTTGTATTCTACGTCTTCGTTTTGTATAAAGGTAAAATGTTAAGGTCAATATTAAAAAAAAAGTATCTGTGAAACTACATATACTCCCATAACAGTCTTTTTTCGAAAATGTCTTTTGACCTTTATGAATGACCTTGAAATTGATAGTTGACAATCTTAACAACTGATGCCTATCAATGCATGGAAGATCCCGAATATTAGCTATGTATCTTGAACAGTACTTGAAAATAGCAAAATGTAGATTTTTGCATTAAGTTGACATCTATACTTTGACCTTGATGGAAGACCTTCATCTTACAACAAACTGATGCCTATCAATATAACAAACCCATGTTCTAAATATGAGCCATGCATATTCAATCAATGACCTTGAATTTACAACCAACAGATGCATGTACCTATCAATGCAAGGAACCAACATCCTTATTCTAGCAATGTTTCCTAAACAGTCTTTTACCCTTGTCATGCTGTATAAAATCCCTTACACAATTGCATTAAAATCAAAGGCTTGGAGCACTGAAACGGTACTTGTTCAATAATGAATATTTCTTTTGAAAATTAATTTCATAACTTCTCTGGCAGATAAGTACAAGCAGGAATTGTAGACCAAGATCAGACTGCAATTATGTGAAGGTTGATTTTTGTCTATACCTCCTGCCAAAACTGGAATAACAAATGTTCCAACAAGGGAATGACAAGGGTTAACAATGGCAAAATGTTAAGTTTTTGCATTACATTTACTGCCTGCAGACAGACATAATATATCAGTTCCTGCACAATCCCTCCATAGCACACTCCCACAAGAAAACGACTTTAGAAAACTGAGGGGAAAAAATACTTGTCAATAGCAATTTCTTCATTTTCTTCATTGCTTTCTACCCCAAAAGACAAAACAAACTTCAAATTGTTATCTGCAACTTAGCCCAAAATGGACAAGTCTTAAGTTTTCTTATCAGGGGATGGGTTCAAGAATATGCACTAGATCTTGGGGGCATTAAAAAAGTAATAACATGATTAGCATACAGTAGAATCTTTGTAAAAAATCAGTATGTAACTTGTGGAGAAGAAATACATGAACACTTTTTTTTCAGACAACAAACCCTTCCCTGTTGAGGACTTAAATTTTTTGGGTAGAAAACATTGAGAATAATGAAGAAATTGCTTGAAATATACAATTTCATTATTTCTCATGATGTTTTTCAAAACTTTCAAGCCTTTATAGTGAGGGGCACTAAAAACATGTTGTTTTTTGTGAGAAAGGGTTCAATTGATTTGGAAGTTTAAAAGTACTTTATTGGGAGTTTTTTATTTTGTTTGTTTTTAAATTTAATTGTTTAGATGAGCTAAAATTAACTTTTATTGAAGCTCTGCTGCTCTATAAATGAATCCTAAAATCTTCATTAAAAGTGTGCACATAGACCTCTCTATCAATAATATGAGAGAAGGTAGCTAGGCTGCTGGGAAAAGCTATACCAAAAAGAAAACAAACATAAATTTCAAAATTATTTTTTATACTGTATGTTGGCTTCTCAAAAAAAAAAAGTAAAAAAAATGTGTAAAATTAAGGAATCATCCGAACCTTGGAAGCAATTTCTTCATTTTATCCATTTTCCACAATGTTATCTGCCAATGGTCATGGTCACTTCAAAGATAATCTTGTGCAAATTGAAAACTAACATTGGCCAAGACATTTTGTAGGTTAGTGACAGAACCATTACATCTCACATTAATGTTTAGACCTTCCTATTTGTCAAGTTGAAGGTTATCTATCAAGTCCATGTCACATGATTCAAGGTCAAGTTTATTAAAACATTTAATCTTAAAAAGAAGCTAATAACTGCCATTAGTTAGAGAGCTTTCAAATTACTTATTATGTTCTCATAGTGGCAGGAATTCCTTTTACAAAGCCAGTGAAGGACATGTCGGAAGGTCAAATGCTATGGCCTCTTTTATGGGGAAGTGCAGCTGTGAGGGCATTTGTTTTTAAAATCAACTATAACATAATATTTTCTAGCATGCTGTTATTTAGTAATACTACATGAATATTTTGAAATTACTATTTAAAGGATCAAATTGAAATAGACTATAATTATATCCATTTCAATAAAGATATCTAAAACCCTTCATTCTGTTTCTAGATTCTATATTTATTTTCAAGCAAATATTTTTGACCTTTTACTTATTTAACCCATTACAAAATCACAAAATTTTATACTGGTCCTATAAATACAAAAAAGATGCAATCCACAAGTTTTAGTCTTTTCGGGTTGAAAACATGGTGGATTTGTTGCATTTGTTAGGCATTGTATTTAATCTTTAACACATTTACTCACAATACCACCTCAAAATACCACCTCAAAATGACTCTTCGAAAAAAAAAGTTTTTAAACATGAGAGAAAATGAAGAAATGTTTGTTACAAGCAATTTCCACATTATTCATCATGTTTTCTACCAAAAAAGACATTTTTTTAAGAAAAAAATTCCGTCAACCAAAAATTGTTGTGTGCAACTTCTTTGAGTTTGGATTAGTCTAAAATTTTGCTGTCTTAAAATGGGCTAAAGCTGTGTAGTTAGGTTTGGTAAATAAAGCTGTGTAGCAAGATCAAAGCTGTCTCCAATAACATTCCCAAACATTTTTATAGGGGGTTTTAAAAAGCAGGAAAATGTGGGAAAGGGTTAAAAGAGTATACTCAGACTGACAAATAAATAACTCTTGTCATGCTGAACCCGGAATATCCTTCTTTGGGTGGAAGTATAGACAAAGATCAGCCTGCACATATGTGCAGTCTGATCTTAGTCTACACCACCTGCTTGTCCCTTTTAAGCCAGAGTTGATTATAGGATAATTTCTAGCTCGGCTGTTTTTGGAAAAAACCTGAAGAATTGCTATTGCCTTAGTGTCATTGTCTTCATTGTTGTTGTTGGCATGCGGAAAATTTGAAATTTTGTGATATCTCTGGTTCTTCTGAAGGCATTCACTTGAAACTTGGCACACTAGAGCAACCTATACTATCAAGGAGGATAACTCTAGACACATTTTGTCCACTATCATGCAGCCAACAGCCGAGCATAGGCACCAGTAGGTTGTGCTCTTGTTTGAAATAAATGTTAACCTGCAATCGTTTTATTCCAGTACTTTTATCCCTTTGATTTTAATGCAGTTTTGTTGAGGATTAATAATTCAGCATGACAAGGGTTAATCATCCTGATTGTTTTCTATTGTCTATTTAACTGTCTTTCCTTCAAGCTGTTTATCATATTCTATCTTTGCTTTCTTTCTCTTTCAGTCTCTTATAGAGTCTGTGTTGAAGTTCTCACACTCTATTTAACCCATTCCCACTCACTGACACTTTAAGACGCCCCAAAGAAAAAGAGCTTCGAAAAACATTGTGGAAAAAGAAGAAATTGCTTGTCACAAGCAATTTTTCATCTTCCACAATGTATTTTTTTCTGAGAAGACGAAAAAAACTGAAATTTCATAAGTTGAAATTGTTGTCTGCAACTTCTTTCAATTTGGACCAGTCTAAAACTTTCTTTTGGGGTAATGGGTTAAAAACATATATTTAACCCATTCTCGGACAACCCTGCCTTTTGACACCCCTCAAGATAAAAGCTTTTGAGTACATTTTTGACAACGTTGAAGACACATTACTTTACAACGAAAATTTAGACTGGTCCAAATATAAAGAACTTGCAGATGAAAATTTATAGTGGATAGAATTTCAAATATTTCTGTCTTTCTTGGTTGAAAACATTGTGAAAAATGCAGATATTGCTTGTTACAAGCAATTTCCTCATTTTCCATATTGTTTTACAAAGCTTTTCTTCTTGGGGGCATCAAAATGCATCAATGTTTTGGGAATGGGATAAGTCACCTTAACGTTTATAACAAATTGTAATAACATACCAATTGTGTTAATCTCTGCAGAAGGTTTTAGAAACTATTAGAACCATTAGTATCCAATAAATTTGATGTTGAAACTTTCCATTATTCAAAAAAGGTCGAGTAAGCAGGTAATCTCAAAATTAGGGCTCCAGATAGAGTTATATTGATTATAAAACTTGAAATTTTATTTTCAATCAAAAAGTGCTCATTTTAGATTTTGTGTCACCAAGGCAGTTCCATTGAATACCTCCAACAATTGGTTTGGTAGCTAAAATACAGGTGAGGAATTTCATTGCTCAGTCTTACCTAGAGCTATAAAGATAATGATTATTTAATGATAAATGTGTTAAACATACAATCATATCAATTCTTTATCGAAATTTTGTGACAGTATATTATATTGAATGATCTTTAAACATTGAGTGAAAGGCAGAAAACACTGACTTGTGATGAGAGCTCTTGACCTCCTAAAAAGTCTGAAAATATCCTATTTAGACCCTCAGGTATTTTGTGCTTGGTGTCATTTTGACATCTCAAAATTTTTCAGTGATTTATCTAATGTACTATTTAATGTAATACTAATTGTTGCTGTATTTATAAGAGATTATCCCTTTCCTGTTTTATGAAATTTTAGACTGGTCCAATTTGAAAGAGGTTGCAGACGCCAATGAAAAATGCATGCGATTTGAAATCTGACCATCCTTAGTGGTAGAAAATATTGTGGGAAAAGGAGAAATTGCTTGTTACAAGCAATTTCTCCTTTTTCCACAATGTTTTCTCAAGTATAAAATCACAGTGACGTAAAATACCGGGTTTGTCCAGGAAAGGGTTAAATAAGACTATAAATTTTGTTCCAACTTACACAGACCTATTCAAAACATTCACAGGGTTGCCAAAGTCTCGCTGACGGGATGAGAATTAATCTTGCTATATAAAGGTGGGTTGTTGTACAAGTCATGCTTGGAAATTCCACTACCCTGATCTTCACCCATGTTGTTGCTGTTAACACATTCCCACATAATGGTGTCTTTTGACTTGAAAAACTTTGTGTAAAATGAAGAAATTGCTTGAACCAAGAAGTCTACCCAAAAAGTCGAAAAAATATGAAATTTCATAATTTTTATATTGTCGTATGCAACTTTTTTTCAATTTAGACTGGTCTTAAATTTAGTTATATGGGAATGGGTTAAGGCAAGTAAAGGATGTCCAGGCAATTAGTAACAATTTGTCGGTAATCTAGATGATGAAGGGTGAACTTGAAACAATCAGCTATGTCATAATGTTTATCAATACAATTTAACTGTCACCAGTCCATTCTTCTGTTATTTTGGATTTATGAGTTATGATGATGGACTTAAGTTTCAAGTTAGATAATCTTGTAAGTACCATAAATTCTTCAAAATTTGAATAAGGATAGGCCATATATTGTTCGTATTATCCTTAACCTATTGCCACAAAACAGAATTTTTGACTGGTCCAAATTGAAAGAAGCTGCAGATGACAATTTACAGCTCATGAAATTTTGGATTTTTTTTACATTAGGGATAGAAAACATTGTGGATAATGAAGACAAGCAATTTTTTCATTTTCCACAATGTTTTCCAAAGCTCGTTTCTTGCGGGTGTCTAAAAGTGTCACTTTGTGGGAATGGGTTAAGAAGAAAAAACTTGACTGACATTTTCTTCCTCGACCTTTTCTAAGAGTCACGATGTAGGGCTTACATTATTTAAGTTAGACCACTCTAAATTTCTTTTTCTTTTCTCCACAATGTCTTCTTAGCTCAGACAAATCAATTATCTTCAATCTGAACCTTCTTTAGAATACCATTGGCAAATCTTGATTTGAACCATATCCAGTAATATGCCAATGTTGACAATTCGGGTGAAAATAATGGTTTTGGGGTTTTTTTTTTGTAAAGATGAAATTTGTATACACTCAACATTTATACAATATTCAAGTGTCACAGAATCTGAGAGGTTGCTGTTGGGAGAGGGTGGAACTTTCTTCCTTTACATTCATCCTAGGCCTGTTTTTGATTTTAGCTCCTCTGGACGAGGCCACTGGGGCAATTATTTTGGCTTTATGGTCATTGATCAGTTCAAGCATGTTTCTTAAAACTTTTCTTAAACTTATTACAGGAATGATCCTAAGGGAACCCTTTTTCAGATTCCTTGAAAAATGTGATCAGATTATAAAATACAGCTTTTATGAGCAATCTGATTTACATTTGGGACATATTACAAAAACTTTGAAAATCTTCCCCTGCTAAATTGAGTACAGGCTGCATTTCATGAGAATGATCCTTGGATAAACCTTTGTCAGATTCCTAAAAAAACAAAATCACCAATTAATTGGTTTGGGCTTATTTCCATATATGCGGCATGCTTTGAAAACTAAAATCTACAGCCTTGATTTTCACCAGATTTTCACCAAATTTTCCCCAGGAACATTCCATTCTGATTCCTTAAAGAAACCTGATTAGTTGAAGGCATAGAATTAATAGACTTGGCTTATTTCCTTCTTTGGAATATATTGAAAACTGATCAATTTCTACTCAGATATTACTTGAATTTTCCTTTAGTTACCTATTTATATATAATTAAATTCCTTGAAAAGATTTTTATCTTAAGAAGATTATAGACCAAGGTGGGCCTATAATTTCATAAAATTTATCATGTGTAGGACTAGGTAAAAATTTCTTCTTCAATTTATTGAACAGGGAATTAACTTTTTAAGACTGAAAGAATGCATATATGAGTTAAAACGTACTTTGCTTCAAGAGAATAAAATGTTTCCTCCTTTATTAATTTGGAATGATACATGGTGCTCAAGAGCCTCTGGTCCATAAAGCTGTCATTCACTATTTAGATTTGTTCTTTGAGACTTTCCTTTTCTGTATTTTAAAAACCTATATTGGATTGTTCATTTGCTATTAACCCTTTCATGTTTTATAAAATTTTAGACTGGTCAAATTTGAAAGAGGTTGCAGACAACAATGAAATATGCATGCAATTTGAAATCTGACCATCCTATGAGGTAGAAAATATTGTGGGAAAAGGAGAAATTGCTTGTTACAAGCAATTTCTCCTTTTTCCACAATGTTTTCTAAAGTATAAAATCACAGTGACATAAAATCCCGGGTTTGCCCAGGAAAGGGTTAATGGGTGCATTCAGGGATCTACCACTGGTACCTCAGGGGTAATTCTCTCTCAGAACATCATTTGCAAAAATAACTCATTTAACCATTTCTAATGAAAAATTAAGAATTTTTGGTTTCAGGCAGAAAAATGAGAGAATCTCTCAATAACTCACCCCAAAATGATCCCTGGTACCTACTGGTACAGTTGGTAGCTGTCTGTAATCAACAGTGTACCAATGGTCATTTTGTTGGTGCTAGAAGCTGATTTTCCTGTGTGTTGACAACTCAGGTAGCTTTTGTAGCCTTGCTTTGAGTGAATTAAAGATAGTGGAAAACTATAAAAATACAGCTATTCTTATTCCACTAAGCCTACCATTAAGCAAAGACAAAAGTTCTTGTAAAACAGGAGGAGATTCCCTGATATTGCTGCTTGTAAGTAGTGCATTGTTTTCCAAAAAACACTATAGAGTATCGTGAGGCCAGATTAATTAACCCATTACCAGACAACAAAATTTTAGACTGGTCCAAATTGAAAGAAGTTTGGGTTGATGAAATCTCTAAAATCATGTCTTTTGGGGTAGAAAACTTTGTGGAGAATGAGTAAATTGCTTGTAACAATTCCTTCATTTTCCACAATGTTTTCATAAGTTTTCCTGTGTAGGGGTGTTTGAAAGGGTCATTGTGTGGGAATGGATTAACTGAATTTGGAATGTCAAAATTGCTGATTAGCTGTTTCAATTATAGGAAATGTTCATGACCTGACCCAGATTGGTCATTTTGGTTGATTGATACCAATTTTCATTTGGAGTTAACTCATTCCCACACAATGACGCTTTTGGACGCCCCCAAGAAAAATAATAAGGAAAACATTGTGTAAAATGAAGAAATTGTTTGTGATAAGCAATTTCTTCATTTTACACAAGGTTTTCTACCAGAAAAGTAAAAAAAGAAAAAAAAATCTAAAATTTCATAAACTTTAAATTGTTGTCTGAAACTCCTTTGAATTCCGAACATTCCAAAATTTTGTTGTGTGGGAATGGGTTAAATGGTTACCAGTTCGGTGGCTTAGTGCAAAGACATCATAAGTGTCTATAAAAAGTATAGACACTTATGATGTTTTTACACGAAGCTACCAACTTGTTACATTGGTTCCTGATTGTAAGTATACTCAGTTACCAATGGTGGAACCTCAAATGCACCCATTGATAAATTCATAATCTTGTGCATTTCTTTTTCAAACAGGTTTGGAAATGTATAGTTCTTCTCATGCTGAAGTACCAAACTGTGGAATCTTTAGAATGCACAAAAACAAATCTATCTAGTAAGTAGACAAATATCTTCATCTCTCTTGTAACATCAAATCCTGAAATGAACAAGCCTTTATGTTAGGTGAAAACATTTTTTGGCACTCCTAGAAATTTTCCAGATTCTTAAATATACATTGCTTACTAAAATAATGTGGCAAGTAACAAAAATTAACAAAACAACAACAAAAATACCCCCAAACAGTTTGGCATCAACAAATAGAAAAAAAAAAGAATAAATCTTTAATTGTCAGTATGAAGCAATATATCATATTATATTAACCCTTGTCATGCTGGAATTGGAATAATCCTTTTTTTGAAGGAGGCATATGTGCAATCTGATCTTAGTCTACATCACCTGCTTGTCACTTTTAAGCCAAAACCATTGTTTGATAAATTGTCAAAATAAATGTAAACCCACAATTAGTTTTCACAATACTTTTAGCCCTTTGATTTAAATGCAATTCTGTAGAGGATTTATAATTCAGCATGACAAGGGTTAATGTAGTTTAAGGTGGAGTAGTCCACCTTATATAATTTACACCATATAAAGTATATCTAGATATTTCACATATGTGAAGGCTGTTCTTAGTCTACACCACCTTTTTGTCCTCTTTAAGCCAGAGTGCTCAATAAGATCAGTTTCATAACTAAATATTGACCTTGAAAATCAGACTTAAAGTGCCATCAGTTTTAATTTAATTCATTTCTAAACAATGATTTTATTCAGCAAGACAAGGGTTAAGAATGATCTTTCCCTGTAAGAAAAATAATTTTCAGAGAATTTTGTCAACTTATTTTTAATTCTGCCAAACTATTAAAGATTATTTATGATCAGTTTTTAGCTCAACTGGCCAAAGGCCACTAGAGTTATTGTGATGGCTTTTCCTGTCTGTGCGTGCATCCCTCCATCTGTCATCCGTCCTTTAAAATTTTCCTTGTTAACACTCAAAAGTCCACAGTTTGCATCTGATTCCTTTCAAACTTTCACAGAATGATTGTACCATCATAAGGATCGTTCCTTCCAAAATTGGGTCAGATCTGTCAAGAAAAAAGGGAAAAGGGGCCTAATTATAATTTATTTAAAATTCCATTGAAAATCCTCATTAACACTCTAGAGTCCACAGTTATCATCGGATTCTCTTCAAACTTTCACAGAATTTATTGTACTGTCATATGGATTGTTCCTTTCGAAATTGGGTATGATCCATCAAGAAACATGGGTAAAGGATCCTTAAGAAAATTTAATTAAAAAATTCCATTAAAAATCCTTGTAAACACTGTAGAGTCCACAGTTTTCATCGGATTCTCTTCAAACTTTGTCAGAATGATAGTACCATCATAAGGATAGTTCCTTTCGAAACTGGTTATGATCCGCCAAGAAACATGGGAAAAGAGGCCTAATTGAAATTTAATTAAAAATCCTTGTTAACACTCCAGAGTCAACAGTTTTCATCAGATTCTATTCAAACTTTAACCCATTCCAACTTAATCCCTCCTTTTTACGCCCCTCAAGAAAAGAACTTTGGAAAACATTGTGGAAAATGAAGAAATTGCTTGTATCAAGCAATTTCTTCATTAACCACAATGTTTTCTATCCAAAAAGATAAAAAAAATCAAAATTCAATCAACTTGAAATTGTCGTCTGCAGCTTCTTTCAATTTGGACCAGTCTAAAATTTTGCTGTGTGGGAATGGGTTAAGAGAATGATTGTACCAACATAAGGATTGCTCCTTTCGAAATTTGTCATAATCCGTCTAGAAACATTGGAAAAGGGGACTTATGAAAACTTAATTTAAAATTCCATCGGATTCTCTTCAAACTTTCTCAGAATGATTGTACCATCATATGGATAGTTCCTTTCGAAATTAGGTATGATCCGTCAAGAAACAAAGGAAAAGGGGACATATGAAAATTTAACTAAAAAATCATCATTAACACTATAGAGTCCACAGTTTTCATCAGATTCTATTCAAACTTTTGGAGATCATAAGGATTGTCCCTTTCGGAATCAGATATGATTCGTAAAGAAACACAGGAAAAGGGGCCTTTTTGAAGTATAATCGAAAAATATATTGATAAAACCTTGTTAACACTCTAGTCTCCACAGTTTTCATTGGATTCTCTTCAAACTTTCACAGGATGATTGTACTATCACAAGGATTGTTCCCTTCGCAATTTGGTATGAGCTGTCAAGAAACACAGGAAAAGGAGACTTTTAAAATTTAATTTAAAAAACCATATTTAATAAGCTGGAGTAAAAGTTTTCATGGATTCTCTTCAAACTTTCACAGAATGATTGCACCATCATAAGGTTTGTTCCTTGAAAATTGGGTTTGATCCATCAAGAAACATGGGAAAAGGGGCCTAATTAAAATTTATTTAAAAAATCTTGGTTCATACTCTACAGTTTTCATCAGGTTCTCTTCAACTTTCACAGAACGATTGTTCCATCATAAGGATTGTTCCTTTCAAAAATGGGTATGATCTGTCAAGAAACACAGGAAAAGGGGCCTTATGAAAATTTTATTAAAACAATCCTCCTAAACACAATAGAGTCCACAGTTTTCAACAAATTCTCTTCAAACTTTCACAGAATGATTAATACATTAAATGAATTGTTCCTTTCGGAAGTGGATTTGATCTATCAAGTTTCATGGGAAAAGGGGCCCTATGAAATTTAATAAAAAAATCTTAGTTTATACATCATGGCCCTAGATTTCACCTAATCGACTTCAAACTTTCACAGAATGATTGTACCATCATAAGGAGTGTTCCCTTCAAAAATGGGTATGATCCATCAAGAAACATAGGAAAAGGGGCCTTAGGAAAATTCAATTAAAAAAATCTGAATTAATGCTTTTAAGTCCACAGATTTCATGGGGTTGTCTTTATACTCAAACAGTATAAATATACTTATGTAAGTATAATTCTTTTTGGAATTTGTTTAGATCCATCAAGTAACATTGGAAAAGGGGCTTTATGAGAATTTAATTCAAAATCCCTGTTAACACAATGAAGCCCACAGCTTTTATCAGATTTTGTTGAAACTTTCACAGAATTATTGTTCCATCATGAGGATTCTTTCTTTTCAAATTAGTCCAGATCTGTCTATTATCATGGGAAAGGAGGCCTTTTTAGCTCACCTGAGCACAAAGTGCGAGGTGAGCTATTGTGATCAGTCGTTGTCCGTCGTCCGTCTGTCCGTCTGTCCGTCTGTCCGTCCGTCCACAATTTCTTTAAAAATCTTCTCCTCCTAAACCAGTAGGCCAATCAAGCTGAAACTTTGCAGGGATGATCTTTGGGTGAAGTTCTTCAAAAGTTGTTAAAAGAATTTAATTCCGTCAAAAACTCTGGTTGCCACGGCATTTTAAAAAGGGGATTTTTAGTAATTCTTTAAATATCTTTAAAAATCTTCTCCTCCTAAACCAGTAGGCCAATTAAGCTGAAACTTTGCAGGGATGTTCCTTGGGTGAAGTTCTTCAAAAGTTGTTAAAAGAATTTAATTCCGTCAAAAACTCTGGTTGCCGCGGCATTTTAAAATGGGAATCTTTAGTAATTCTTTAAATATCTTTAAAAATCTTCTCCTCCTAAACCAGTAGGCCAATTAAGCTGAAACTTTGCAGGGATGTTCCTTGGGTGAAGTTCTTCAAAAGTTGTTAAAAGAATTTAATTCTGTCAAAAACTCTGGTTGCCGCGGCATTTTAAAATGGGAATCTTTAGTAATTCTTTAAATATCTTTAAAAGTCTTCTTCTCCTAAACCAGCAGGCCATTCAAGCTGAAACTTTGCAGGGATGTTTATTGGGTGAAGCTTTTCAAAAGTTATTAAAAGAATTTAATTCCGTCAAAAACTCTGGTTGCCGCGGCATTTTAAAATGGGAATCTTTAGTAATTCTTTAAATATCTTTAAAAATCTTCTCCTCCTAAACCAGTAGGCCAATTAAGCTGAAACTTTGCAGGGATGTTCATTGGGTGAAGCTCTTCAAAAGTTGTTAAAAGAATTTAATTCATTCAAAAACTCTTGTAACCGTGGCATATGAAAATTGGAAATTTTAGTAAATCTTTGATGTTGTCTTTTTCATAGACTACAAGGCCAAATGCCTTTATATTTTGTAAAGAGCTTAATCATATGGTTCTCTACCAAGTTTTTAAATATTTAATCTCTGGGGTCAAAAATGGCCCCGCCCCTGAGGTCTGAAGTTTTGAAAAATTCTTAATAAGAGCAATTTCAAAAGGCTTCTCCTCTTAAACTATAAGGTCTAGGATATTCATATTTTGTATGTAGCATAACTAGATGGTTTTGTACTATATCACAAAAAGTTTTCATCCAAGGGTCAAAAACGGCCCTGACTAGGGGTCCAAAAATTTGGAAAAATGCAAAATTTGTGTATGTTGAAAAAATTCTTCATTTTAAGGCAGAGGGCATTTACATTTTGAGTGTAGCATAGCCTGGCTGTTATCTATCAATTTTGATTAAATTATGCCTGTAGGTTAAAAAACACCCCTTCCCTGGGTGTCCAAAGTTCGTAAAAATGCTCAATTAGACCATGTTCAACAGTCTTCTCCTCCCAATCTACAAAGTCTAAGGCATTCATATTTGATTTATAGCATAACCAGATGGTTCTCTACTATGTTAGCTAAAATCTTAGCCCTGGGATAAAATATGGCACTGCCCCAGATGTCCAAAATTTTGGAAATCACCCAATTAGAGCAAAAGTCTTCTCCTTCTGAAATATAAGATGAAGGGCATTCATATTTGGTATGTAGCATGACTATATAATTTTGTACTATGTTACAGGAAAATTTGCTCTTAGGATAAAAAATGTCTCTGCTCCTGGGATTGAAAATTGCATAAATCGCATTGAAAGGATTCTTCTTAAATAGAATTGGAGAAATTGCTTGCTTTCTCACAATGCTTTTTTAAACCTTTTTCCCAGAGGGTGACAAATTCTGGGATAGTTTGGTAATCGATTAAACTATGAAGCCAAAGGCATTCATTTTCATTTTAAAGCATTACATGATTGTTTTGTACAAAGCCCAAAATTTTGTATTTGTTTTATTTATTTTGCTCAAGTTGTGTCTTTTTTATACAAAAAAGTACTGTAATTTGCAGATGCCTCAGGTGAGCGATTTAGGACCATCATGGTCCTCTTGTTAGAATTTTATCTATAATCCTTGTAACCCAGTCCAGAGCTTTCATTGGATTTTCTTCAAACCTTTACAGAATCATTGTAAAATAATTACGATTGTTGATGCTGACATGAGACCTGATCCTTCAAGTATCACAGGAAAAGGAGCCTTATGATAATTTCATTTTAAAGTCTTTACACCGAGATAAAGTCCGGAGTTTTCATCGGATTCTGTTTTAACTTTCACAGAACTTTTGTACCAACATTAGGATTGTTTCTTTCCAAATTGGGTCTGATCTGTCGAGTATCATAGGAAAAGGGGCTGTATGAAAAATTATTACCAAATCCTTATTAACACAAGAATGTCCTCAAACTTTATCAGAATCTCTTCAAACTTTAATAGAATGATTGTACCAACATTTGGATTGTTCCTTTGTAAATTGGGTCTGATTGGTTAAGAGACACAAGAATAGGGACCTTATGAAAATTTTATGACAAAACATAATTATCACAATAAAGTCCTCAGTCTTTATTATTTTCTTCAAACTATCTAGCATTAGGATTGTTCCTTTGTACATTGGGTCTGATTTGTTAAGTTTCACAGGAAAAGGGGCCTTATGATTTTTTTTTTACAAAAATCTTGAGCTGCTGTCATAGCACAGTTGGTAGCACATAGGACTGTCAATCTTGAGTGTCAATCAGGTTCGATCCCCGATGGCGGCACTCATCCTTTCCGACTATTTGTCTCCAACCAATGGGTCTATAATCGCAGACCTATGTGGGATAGCAGCTGGAGGCTAGAAAAGGATGTAATGGTAGTACTGGTGTGAGAAATACCAGGATTCCATTGTTAGGTGCTCCAGCCACCGCAATACAACTGAAAGATTGTTGAAAGCAGCGAAAAAAAACCCATTCAAACAAAACAAAAATTCTTGACACAATTCAGTCCACTGTTTTCAATGATTCTCTTTAACTTTTAAAGAATGATTGTACCTTCATTAGAATTGTTCCTTTTGAAATTTGGCTTGTTCTGTAAAGTATCATAGGAAAAGGGGCCCTATGAAGATTTCACCATAAATTCATTAACACAATTAATTCCACAGATTACACAGATTGATTGTACTATCATTACAATTGTTGATTTTGACAGTGGATCTGATTATGGCAAGTGTCACATAAAAAGGGGCCTTATGAAAAACTTTCTTAAATATTCTGGTTAACACAATGATGTCCCTTGATTTCACCGGATACACTTCAAAATTTCACAGAATGATTGTACAATCACTTAAATGGTTCATTTCAGAACTGGGTACAATCCATCAAGTGTTGTGTAAAAAAGGGCCATATGAATTATTTCTTTTTTGCTCCCCTGAGCACGAAGTGCTCTGGGGGAGCTTTTGTGATCGGTCACCGTCCGTCGTCAGTCCGTCTGTCCGTCTGTCCATCTGTCCGTTCACAATTACAAATTAAAATCTTCTCCTCCTAAACTAGCCATGGAATTTCAACAAAACTTCACAGAAATGATCCTAAGGTCATGCTCTTTCAAAATACTTCAAAGAATTGAAATCAATGAAGAACTCTGGTTGCCATGGCAACCGAATGAAAAAACTTAAAAAATCTTCTCCTCCCAAACGGTAAGGCCTGGAGCTTTGATATTTGGTATATATCATCATCCATTGACCCTCTACCAAAATACTTCAAAGAATTACCGTATTCTGAAAAGTAGCCCTTTTCTGGGCGAACCCTGATTTTTACATAGAAATAAAGAAGGAAATCTTTAAAAATCTTCTTCTCCGAAACCATAAGGCCTAGAGCTTTGATATTTGGTATACATCATCATCTATTGACCCTCTACCAAAATACTTCAAAGAATTACCGTATTCTGAAAATTGGCCCTTTTCTTTGTATTCCCTGATTTTACAAAGAAATAAAGAAGGAAATCTTTAAAAATCTTCTTGTCCCAAACCATAAGGCCTAGGGCTTTGATATTTGGTACAAATCATCATCTATTGACCCTCTTCCAAAATACTTCAAAGAATTACCATATTCTGAAAATTAGCCCTCTTCTTTGCAATACCTGATTTTACATAGAAATAAAGAAGGTAATTTTTAAAAATCTTCTTGTCCCAAACCATAAGGCCTAGAGCTTTGATATTTGGTATACATCATCATCTATTGACCCTCTACCAAAATACTTCAAAGAATTACCGTATTCTGAAAATTAGCCCTTTTCTTAATGATCCCTGATTTTACAAAAAAATAAAGAAGGAAATCTTTAAAAATCTTCTTCTCCCAAACCATAAGGCATAGAGCTTTGATATTTGGTACAAATCATCATCTATTGACCCTCTTCCAAAATACTTCAAAGAATTACCATATTCTGAAAATTAGCCCCCTTCTTGGCAATCCCTGATTTTAGATATAAATAAAGAAGGTAATCTTTAAAAATCTTCTTGTCCCAAACCATAAGGCCTAGAGCTTTGATATTTGGTATACATCATCATCTATTGACCCTCTACCAAAATACTTCAAAGAATTACCGTATTCTGAAAATTAGCCCTTTTCTTAATGATCCCTGATTTTACAAAGGAATAAAGAAGGAAATCTTTAAAAATCTTCTTGTCCCAAACCATAAGGCCTAGAGCTTTGATATTTGGTACAAATTATCATCTATTGACCCTCTTCCAAAATACTTCAAAGAATTACCGTATTCTGAAAATTAGCCCTCTTCTGGGTGATCCCTGATTTTACATAGAATTTAAGAAGGAGAACTTTAAAAATCTTCTTGTCCCAAACCATATCGCCTATAGCTTTGGTATTTTGACATATCATAATATATTGACCATCTACCAAAATACTTCAAAGAATTATCATACTCTGAAAATTAGCCCTTTTCTGTGCGATTCCTGATTTTACAAATGAATAAAGAAGGAAATCTTTGAAAAACTTCTTCTCCCAAACCATAAAGCCTAGAGCTTTGATATTTGGTACATATCCTCAGCCATTGACCCTCTACCAAATTACTTAAAAAAATTAGTCCTTTTCTGTGCAATCCCTAATTTTAGTTAGGAATAAATTATGATACATTTGAAAGCCTTCTTCTCCTAAACCATTAGGCTTACAGCTTTTATACTTGGTATGTATTGATGTCTATACTTCAAAGCATTAGCATATTCAGGAAATTAGTGCTATATGGTGGGATCATCAATATACCTAGGATTAAAAGAGAAATCCTTAAACATCTTCTCCAAAATAATGAGACAGAGGGCTTTGCTATTTTGTTTATATCATAAAGCCATGAACCATCATACTCAGGGGAGCGATTTAGGACCATTGTGGTCCTCTTGTTTTTAATATTCTAGTAAACATAATGAAGTCCCCATATTTCATCGGATTCACTTTTAATTTCACAGAATGATAAACCAACTGTAAAATATATCGGGAAAAGGGGCCTAATCAGAACTTGATTTTAATATCTTTGTTAACACATTACAGTCAACAGTTTGATCTGATTCTCTTCAAAGATACATGGAATAATTGTGGCAATCGAAACACAGGAAAAGGGGCCTTACAGATTATCATTCAAAACATTCTTGTGTATGCGATGAAGATCACACTCATTATCAAATCGTCTTTTAAATTTTACAGGACAATTGTAGGGTTGTAAGGAAAGTTCCTTTTGGAATGAAATTGATCCATCAGAAAACACAGGAAAAGGGGCCTTATTGATTTTCATTTAAAACAATCCTGATAAAGTCCACAATTATTGTCGGATTCTGATGAGAATTTCACAAGATGATTGTAGGGTCATGAAACATGGGAAAAGGGTTCTTGAGGATTGTTGCTCGAAACAATAAAGGGGATAAAGTCCTTTTTTTTCTTTTTGCATTCTTCATTGAGTAATTAACTTCCTTAAATATCAGATTTCTTTAAGGAAAAACTTGATAACCAGTAGAGCGTCTCAGGCCCTCATGGGCCTCTTGTGTTACTGGTAAGACCCTTAAATATAGTTATTTATCATTGAATCTTAAAAATGATGCATGAATCTTACTTTTATTTCTTTATTATATTAACTTTATATTTCCCAATTCTTCTGATAACTGCGCAAGATTTCCCAAAACGAACAGGCAAAGGCATCTTCCCAGTTTCTAGAAAAAAAGCCCTGCAATAAACATGTATATGAAAATGGTATTGGAACCAGCAGAGGTCAGTCAGATGTCATTTTTGAAATTAGATAAAAGGCAAGGCAGAGTTATCATTCTAGATTAAAAATCTTCCCAAATAGAAAATTTTAACCCTGGGCAACCAAGGCATTTAGGGCAGTCTGGGGTCAATATTTTCATACCTGTAAGGTAGTCCCTTTTCACATGGTCATGTATAATTCCAATCTATGTCAATATGACAATTTTTAACATGGATATATGTTTAAATATTTTCAGGACTATCTTTACCTTATATGCCAGACTCCTACCAAGTTTCAGTCGAGTGTAACATTCTCGACAAAGGGTACACAAGCAGTGCAAAAATATACTATGATTTTCCGGGTAACAGGGCCACCCTGAAGTACTTTACTAATGGAATTGACAGATCCTTGATATTTAGTTATGCTACAGATGAATTATTTAGTGTATCAAGTAAGTTTATCTTCAGTAAACCCATCCCCAAACAATGAAGTTAGGCTGGTCCAAATTCAAAGAAATTGCAGATGACAAATTCAAGCTAATGATTTTTTTTTTGCCTTTTTAGGTACAAACATTGTTGGTGATGAAGAAATTGCTTTTAACAAGCAATTTCTTCATTTCCACAATTTTTCCTAAGCACGTGTCATGAAGGGTATAAAAAGATGTATTTTGGGTAAGGTTTAAGTAGCTTTCAAAAGTATGAACTTTAAGTCTGGATATTTGCAATATATGTTTTAAGTTTTTTTTCTGATTTATTAATGGTGTCTTTTTTTGTAAGATAGTTGGAATAGGTACATCCTCTCAGGATTAATAACCCTTGTCATGCTGAACCCGGAATATCCCTGTTTTGGCAGGAGGTCTAGACCAAGATCATGCTGCACATATGTGCAGTCTGATCTTTGTCTAGACCTCCTGCTTGTCCCTTTAAAGACAGCATTGTTTATACTGCTAGTTTTCTAACAAATTAAAAACTCAAAATGAGTGATTTCTGTTCTTTCAGTCCTTTATTTTTCACATAATTTTATGAGGATTTTATGCAACATGACAAGAGCTAATGTTTTTGTGTTACAAACTTTAACCTTGGTCATATCTTTGTTATTTCTAAAGATATTTTCTTTTAATATGGCATGCGTGTTCACTTTTTTGAAAGAAACCAATACTTTCAAAGGTTGTTACTTTTTTTCTAAGAATTACAAATTTCCACATTCCAGCACCAGTGCAACCAACTGACCAATCGCGGTTGTCAATCAAGTAATTGATCGACAAACCAAATCATTAATTCAGTATGTAAATGAGGTTTGAACTCCAACATTGGCCATTAGTTATGTGAAACAGTTTTGTTGGTTTTGCAACTTAAATGTTGTAAGTACAGCCTATTCAAGCTGTAGTTATGGCTTTTTGGTCCCCAACCAATCATTCTACTTCTTTGTTATATACTACTGGCTATAAATTTTGCAAATTATCGTCAGTTAAAATCAAAGCGGGACTTCCTATCAGAGTCCATTGGCACAGCCTACTGTATCAGTGGGGGGGGGATAGCGATTGGTCATTTGTGGCATCTGCATGTAGTGCTCTTGTTTTAATTCTCCGGTTTTTTTAAAGTCTTTGTGTTTCATTATACTAGATGGTTACTGTACAGTTGGCAATCTCACAGCCAGTAACATTACTTCCTTATTTGGTGAAGTATACTCTCATGGTGTACCACACATAGCTAATGTACATAGCTCATTCAAGTTTGGAAAGGATTTTAATGAGGTAATTAGCTTATTTTATGTTGCATTTATTTAAATACTTGAATCATCTAGCCTTAAGTTCAGATTCCATATGTTGGCAGGCATCCCTTGTCTATCAACAATGTCTCTAAATGACTTTTCCTCCCTAACTGTTCAATTTTAACCAGATTTGGCAGGAATACTTCCATCTCATTCAAAAATTGCTAAAATAATTGAAATCCATGAAATGGTTGCAATGGCACCAGAAGGGATAAACTAAAAAAAAAAAGAAAGAATATTATGACATTTAGGGCAGAACCTCATGGGGATGGTGGAGGCAGGTCTAAATAGAAATGAAAGAATTTCTTAAAATTACAAGGCTTCTCTAATCACTGAGTTTATTTTAACTTACTTTGGCAGAAAAGTTGATTATCTTATTTGGTACATTGAAATTCTATAGAAAAAACACCTTTAAACATGACCATATAAACTGGGGTACATTGTTCACAGGTTGTTTGAAAAAATGATGACAGGAAATTACTGCTTGTAACCATGTGAATTATAAGAACTTTCTCATTTTGGGCAAATTGTTTGACGGTTTCTTGCCTAAAGTTATTCTTCAAAGTTAAGCCAAACAATCTTGCATTTTCACACAAGAAATGTTGCTTTGCAAAACATTGTGGTAAAAGAAGAAATTTCTTGTAATAAGCATTTTTTTTTCTTTTTATTCTTCCGTCATGTGATGGCCACAGGCATACAAAGTTGTGTCTGTGTGTGATTGGGTGTGTGGGTTTGTGGATTAGTTTGTATGTCCATTTCTTATCTGGAGCATATCTTCTACATTTATTGATGGATTTTGAAAATAACTTTGCACAGTTGTTCCTCTTGAGTACTAGTGTCATGCATATTGGGTACTTCCAAGTTCAAGGTCACAGCTGAAGGTCATGTGACAAGCACTTAAGCAGGGGCAACCATGTCTGTGACACATTTCTAGTCTCAAAATGTTTCCTATCTTTTATGGTCCTTAATGTAAAATTTATTCAAACAGGGTTCAACATTCAATGTCTAAACTTCATTGTCTTGTAAGTTGCCTGTTCGGGCTTCTAAAATCCAAGTCCAGCTTGCCCTACTGGTTGAGTGAAAAATGAATATATAATTCAATTGAATTTTTAGCTAACCTGAACTGAATTTGCTCTAGTTGAGCTATTGTCTGGCATCCCTCTGTATGTCTGTAAACAATTAATGAAGATCTTCTTCTCCTAAACCAGGAGGTCTAGAGATTTGATATTTGGTATAAATCACTACCTAATGAATCTCTACCAAAATAGTTCAAAGAATTAGTGTACTCTGAAATTAGGCCTTTTCTGAGCAATAACTGATTTGACGAAGGAAAACTTTGAAAATCTTCTCCTCCAAAACCATTAGGCCAAGAGCTTCAAAGAATTAGCCAACCCTAAAAATTGGCCCTATTCTGTGCTATCCCTGATTTTAAATAAGAATGAAGGGGGAAATCTTTTAAAGTCTTCTCCTCCTAAATCTTAAGGCCTATAACTTTACTTTTTGTTCTAAATCAATGTCTATTGACCCTATTCCAAAATACTTAAAAGAATTAGAATACCCTGAAAATGAGGCCTTTTCTGTGTGATCCCTGATTTTTACCTAGGAGTAAAAGGAAAATCTTTGAAAATCTTCTTCTCCTAAACCATAGGTCTAGAGCTTTGAAATTTGGTATGAATCAATGTCTATTGACCCTCTACCAAAATACTCAAAGAAATACTGTACTAATTATCCCTTTTCTGTGCAATCCCAGATTTTATATAGGAATAATTGATTGATTGATTGAATGGGGTTTAACGCCGCTTTTAACAGTATTTCAGTCATATCGCGGCGGCTGGAGCACCTAACAATGGATTCCTGGTATTTCTCACACCGGTACTACCACTACATCCTTTCCTAGCCTCCAGCTGCTATCCCACTTAGGTTTACGATTATCCACCCACTGGTGAGAGACAATTGTCGGAAAGAATATTTGCCGCCGCCGGGGATCGAACCCATGACACCCATGATTGAAGATTAGGAGTCTGGCGCGCTACCCACTGCGCTATGGCGGCCTTATATAGGAATAAAGAAAGAAATCTATGAAAATCTTCTTCTCCAAAGTCATAAGGCCTAGAGCTTTGATATTTTGTATGTATTGATATCCATCGACCCTCAACCAAAATACGTAAAAGAATTACTTTAAGTTGAAAATTTACCCTTTCCTGTGCAATCCCTGATTTTACATGTAAATGAAAAAAGAAAATTTTTGAAAATCTTTCCTCCCAAACCATAAGATTTAGGGACTTGATATTTAGTATGTATTGTCATCTTTTGACCCTCTACCAAAATATTTCAAAGAAATACCATACTCTGAAAATGAATCCTTGTCCGTGAGATCCCTGAATAAAGACTGACTTTGCAAATTAGCCTTATTTTGTGAGATCTCAGATTTATAAAGAAATAAAGAAGGAAATTTTAAAAAATTTTCGCCAAAATCAAAAAATCCTAGAGACAATTGGAAATATATCATTGCCTATTTACATGCACCATCAAATCTTTAAAAATTTTGGCTTCAGATTAATTGTCAAACAAGTGAATTGTGGACAGATTGCCAAATATTGACAAGAAACAAAGAGGAATCAAAGCTGAATTATGAGAAAAATAAGAGAAAGAGATAATTTGATCCTAAATAGGGAGATGAATTTTCTTGGTTAGAATTCAAGCAGGAAAAATTGTGATGTTTTTGTGACATTATGAGAAAACTGGAAAATTTCAAGTTCAGTTATAAACAATACAAGCCTTTATATTATATTTTCAAACCATGTTTTCACAAATTTAGAAGAGACCAGTTGTAAGTGTCAGAACTTATGACATGTCCTGATTTGAAATATTTGCAGTGATTATAATTTTATAATCTAAGTCCTATACCTTAGATAAGTATTCTGCCTTAATAGAAATTCTTTAAAGCATTAAATTTGACAAGTCTAAAACATTGTCATTTGCACATTCTTACTCAAGTGATGAAATAAGGCTGATGATTATCGAAAATTCACTATCAGTTTTTGTTGTTGTTTTATTAACAAAAATATAAATTCTGATGATGAAGTGTCTGCAATCATTGTCTGTTTCACATGATTATTATATGTATTTGTGTTTTGTCTCCTAACTTGTTGGTAAGTAACAACTTAAAGTAACAACTTAAAGTACTGTACTCAATTGTATTATGTTAATGGTCTAGTAGATATAACTAGTGGTTTAGTAAAAAATATGAGTAACTAGAAAAAAAGTTAATGTTGAACCCTGACCAACTTTGTTTTGTCGCCTGCAGTATCTTTCAATTTGACAAGTTTTAAGTTATTTCACTTGGAATTGGGTTAATATTTTCCTGCAACTTCCCAAATATTTAAGACCAACACTTATATTTTGGTTTGACGGTAAATATCACCGATATGCATCTACTAATGACCTTGACATTATTTATATATTTACAGACAAGATGAAATTCATTTTCAAGAGCAAGAATCTGCAAAACTTGCAGTTTAAGTGGCGTTAGAGTTTCACTAGCATATTTTGTTTGACTTTTCTTCCATTTTGAGCAGGCTTTTTCAAATCATTTAAGTGAGAACAATGTAATTATAGATTTGTACTAATATGAATTGAGTTAGTATTTCAATATTATAGACATACATTGGAAATGACACGGTTCGAGGTATACCTGTTTACCATTGGCAGTCATGTACAAGTTTCTCACAGTACTCAAAGGTGGTTGTGGACTATTATTTCAGCGGTAAGAAATTTGGCCCTGATTTCAACACAATATCACGTTAGGAAGCACTAAACCCATTCCCACACAATGAAATTTTAGACTGGTCCAAATTGAAAAGAGTTGTAGCCGACAAGTTTAAAGCGATGAGATTATAGATTTTTTCAACTTTCTGGGTAGAGAACTTTTTGGAAATGACGAATTTGGTTCTAGCAATTTCTTCACATTTCACAATGTTTTCCCCATGTTTTCTTGAGGGGAGTCTAAAAGTGTTATTGTGTTGCCATGGGTTAAAAAGAGAAACCACTGAGCTAGGTTTTCTACCTTGTTACCTTTCTCTTAAGATCTGTATTTAGACTTCTTATGATCCTTTTTCATTTGTTATTGAGCTTCCAGTTGTAGCACTCAGAGGAGAAATTTAACTGGGTTGTATTTCTTAAAAAATTATTAGTAAATTAAGATGTACATTGCATTGTTTTTGGCTACATCTTCCATTTTAGCCTGTCTTTAAATTTTGTTGTTTGTTTGTGGGTAAATACAGAAAATATGAATTTGAGCTTCAGTTACATGGTATGATTTCAATTTCAAACTGAAATGTACTGTATGACGAAATTATAGACTGTTTCAAATTCAAGGAAGTTGCAGATAATAAATTTTGATTGATAAATTTCAAAAAGCAGAAAGCATTGTGGATGATGAAGAAATTGCTTGTAAGCTATTTTTTTTTAGATCTTGAAAAGGCGTCATGGTGTGGGAATGGGTTAAAGCCATATCTTCCCCTAAAACAAAAGTAAGAAAACCATACGCTAGGCCCAAAATATGACTACTGAAATTATTAAATTGAAATAATCCTAGTTGGCTAGTCTACAATTAATGAAAGAAGCTTGGATATTCTAAACTGTTACCCACCATAAATTAAGGTTTGTTTACTAACTACTCTAGGTGAGTGTTTGTGGCTTTGTGATGTCGTTAGTGCATTGTGTACCATCATCATTTACCTTGTAGACACACAAAAGACCACAATTTTGTCTAAATCAACCTGATGTTTTTGTTTGTCTTGCTAAATTCCTAGACAAGTTCAAATTTGGGTCACCAATTGGATGAAAAACTAGGTCACAAGATCAAATTTTGGCCTAAAATCAGTGAGCAATAATGAGACATTATGGCCCTATCTTTGTAATTTACTCATCAACATCAATAAAATGCAATAGAGAGTCAGACACTTATGTAAATAGCTCTTCTTTCTATTTACTTGCAGCTCATTGGTCGACGGCCTCAACATTTTCATCTGTACCAGTGAGAGCCGAGGTTCAGGCACAGTCCACACTAGCCAATGGATCTGTGTATTTGATGCATCATATTTATGACTACTTTGACTTTTTGCCTTACTTAGTACAGGATGATACAGTCTTTCAGGTTAGTATATTGTCAATAATACAAATGAATCTTAAAGAAAGTAATGTCCAAGTTTACAATGTGGTTAACCCATTCCTGCACAACGACTCTTTAAAATGAATTAATAAAAAACAATTTGGAAACATTGATCAAAATGAAGAAATCACTTGTTGCAAGAAATTTCATAATTTTACACAATGTTTCTACCCATAATGTGGAATAGATTTAAAATTTCATTAATCCTTTTCATGCTGAACCTGGAATATTCCGGCTAAGGCATGAGGCGTAGACCAAGATCAGACTGCAAATAAGTGCAGTCTGATCTTGGTCTACACCTCCTGCTTGTACTTTCCAGCCAGAGTTGTTTATGAAATTGATTTCTAAAGGAAATACTGATTTTTGAACAACAAGTTCTATCAGTGCTTTCAGCCCTTTGATTTTACAGCAATTCAGTAAGGTTATTTATACAGCATGACAAGGGTTAACTTTAAATTGTGGTCTGCAACTCCTTTTAATTTTGACATCCGATAATGTGTTTAATACCATGAAATTGTTTGAAGGATATAATTATGATTTATTTGTTAATAGTGCATTAATTTAGCTGTGTATTTGCTATTCTATTTCTAAGACAGTTATTTGCTTAACATAAGGTGAAAAAAAAATCTTTAGATTTTACATATATCTGATTCTTTGCTTAGCCACTTCTCACACAAGCCACTTTTTTATGCACCTCAAGAAAAAAAAAACTTTTGAAAATCTTTTGAAAAAAAAGAAGAAATTGCCTGTTACAAGCAGTTTCATCTTTTTCCACAAGGTTTTCACCCAAACAAGATAAAGATTTTTAAAATTCCAATACTTAATACTTGTCTGCAACTTCTTCCAATTTAGACAGGTCTAAAATTTTATTGAGTAGGCAAAGGTTAATTAGTAAATGTCATTGTTGACAGCAATGGACAAACCTCAAGATTTCCCAAAATGAAGACAAGTTAAAGTCAACATTCAAAAATGAGAACAGCAAGGGATGATAACAATAGAATGTTTCTCACAGAGTCACCCATAGAGAGCAGTCAAGAAGAATATTCTTGTCTAATCATGAATAGAATCTCTTTTCGCTTTACAGCATAAAAGATCTAGATATATTGAGGTATATTTCTTTGATTTTTGGATTCCTGAAAAGTCTTGTGAATGTACATTAGGCCTACTTGTTATCAAACTCACTCAGAGGCATAAAAAAATCATTTTTCTCAGAGAGGCCAAACAAATTTGCTCATTTTCATTGCAGACACCTAAAGATGTGATATGTCTAGGTCGTAAATCTAGTAAAGCATTGCCAAAACTACCCCAAAACTTTTACTACAGAGTGGAGAAGGTGTTTACAGATTTAACAGCAGTTGTGTTTGAAGATGTGAGTACTGTAAAAAATTCTATTTAGCCCATTCCAAGATGACTGAATTTTTCAATGATCAAAATTGAAAGAAGTTGCAGACTATAATTCCAAATTAATGAAATCTTAGAAATTTTTGTCTGCAGGGGTAGAAAAAAATATGTAGATTAAAAAAATTTCTTGTTGCAAGCAATTTCTTCATTTACAAAAAAAATCCCCAATTGTTTTTCTTGGTGGGTGTCGAAAGCATCTGTGTTGGAATGGGTTAAGATGTAAAATCTCAGAAACATGCTCAAATGGCCACAATTTTGACTCAAACATTGTTCCCAATGTGTATCTTGTTCATATCAAGGTCAATTTTTGATATTGAGTCACCATGTTAAAAATAGGTCCGTGGGTAAAAATGTATCTTGTTTAAACTCTGTTCTTCATCTTCAGGCAACAATTTTTGCCAAATAATTGTTATTAAAACCTATTTATTTCACACTGACTGGGAAACTTAGATTGAACCTTTGGGACTCTGCTTCCTGGAGAATGTACTAGTAGGAATGTGTAGACCAGTGAAAGAATCAAGATGGATAGCAATCAAAGTCAGGATCTAGCTCTTGTCTGGAACCCTATGCTCTACCTCTCGACCACAGACACCACTCATTATTGTTGAAATTTCTCTGAATAACTTAGTAATATTTCTCGATTTAAAATATAGGTCTAGCCAAAAAAAAGAGGTCTACTGGTTAGATAAAAAGAAAATAAATTTAGACTCAAAGGCCACAATTTTTGCCATATTATTGCCAAATTTGTTCGGAATACCTTTCTTAATATTTATCTAGGCCAAGGTGATATATTTGTTAGTCTTGGTCATAAAATGAAGCTCCTTCACAGTATGCTTATTCTGTCAACATCATGGCAATCACCGGCATACAATCACAAAGATAAAGTCCTTTCTAATGGATGGATTTGTATCAGAGTCCTTTTTCAGAAGGTTTATATTCTTTTGTAAAACTGAAGCTCAAGAGAAGTGCATGATAAATACATTCAACCCATTATTAGACACAATGAAAAACATGGTTTAAATGGGATGGGCTAATTTCCATATATGGTTAAAGCTTTGAAAATCTTTTTCATGAAAATCCTTTGATGGATTTCAACCAAATTTCACAGGAATGATCCTTATCAGATTCTTTCATCTTCCTTGGATTTTGAAAAATGTGGCCTTTATGGTTGTGGCCTATGTCCATCTATGGTATACAGTGAAAATATTGTTAATACCTTTTCATCTGACGTAGTAAACACATTTTTTATATCTTGACTTGATTTTTTTTAAAACAATAAAAGTTTGAAATGATTCTCTAGAACTGTTTCAAAGATTTCAGGGACTAGATTTAGTTTCCAGATATGTCAAAAATGATACAGTTCTAATTGAATTCCTGAAATGACCATTTGCTTAACCAGTACATTCAGGCCTGTGGGACAGTACAGGCACTCAAGCACCTTTAGTCCACAGTGTTTTACAATTTTTTTTTCTTGAGCGTGTAAAAATGAAATAATGTGCGAGACAGAGTAAAGGACCTCAAGCTTGCAAGGAGTATTGATTCACTGGATTCAGAATTGAATTTTATGGTTTTCAAGGTTTGGTATGATGAGCGATTGAAGTTTTATCGCCATGACTACAGACCCTTGGCTCCAGAACAGCCCTTGAACACCGTCAATCCTATGTCAGAGGTCCATGATTATAATACAGGTAGGGGATATGTATTAATCACAAACAATAAGCACTATTACTAATCAGACAGGTAAAAGACTTCAACTTAAACAAGTGCTAATGATTGGAGTGGGTTAAAGAATGAATAAAGTAGATAAACTTGTATATTGTCATCATTTTGGGAACAAAAAGTCATTACATTTTATCGGAACTGATTTTGACTTTGTGTAATGAATTTTAGTGAATTGTAACACACTGCACAGTTGTTTCCTACGGTAGCTTATCTGTGGATTTCTATTGTATGGCAGCTTTCTACTAGAGGGATTACATATAATTAGAGAACAATCAAGCCAAGAAAAAGTTAGTTGCTATTCTTTCCTCTTTCAAGATCATTTCATTGTAATTTCTTTATTCTGTTTATGATATGTGATGGATTTAATAAAGATTGTAAAGCTGTTCCACATATTAACTCTTCCTCACATGTATCATATGAGCCCGTGCATGACATTTCCAACCATTACACATGTGCACCAAGTAAAGACTCAGATCAGTCTGTGCATCCGCACAGTCTGATCAGAGTCTTCACTCTGCGCTCTGTAGAAAGATACTGACCCAAAGCTTTTTTAAACAATCAGCGAATATTCTAATTGCCCCAAATGGCTGTCCAGGGTGCTCAATGTGTGCAAGTCATGCACATGCGAAATTGTTGGAAATGTCACGCACAGGCTCATATAATTTAATTGTAAAAGCGGCCATTTTTTTCATGACTACAAATTCATCGATTTTCTCCTGCAGGTGTCAGATATGTGATGGATCAGTCCACCAAGGAGTGTAAAGTCGTTCCTCTCAGTAACTACTCCATGGATGCCACACAGAATATAACAGCAAAGAAAATAAATGGTTCCTTTCTATTGGATATGAGAAATCCTTTACAGCTCTTTAATCTTGACTGGAATTTTACATATGTTGGACAGGTACTTTGTTTATTATTTTCATTATAATTTTTATGAAAACTTTTGAGAAATTTAACCTAAATGCTTTTTGGTCCTATTTAATATCCTTATAGCTTTGAAACACAATTTTGATGTGTGGAAAAATAACCCTTAACCCATTACCAGATAGCAAAATTTTAGTCCTAATTGAAAGGAGTTGCAGAAGACAATTTTAAAGTTATGAAATTTTAGATTTTTAGCTCACCTGAGCACGAAGTGCCCTGGGGAGCTATTGTGATGGGTCATCATCCGTCGTCAGTCCATCTGTCCGTCTGTTCACAATTACAAAAAATTCTTCACCTCCTAAACTAACCATTAAATTTCAACAAAACTTCACAGAAATGATCCTTAGGTCATGCTCTTTCAAAATACTTCAAAGAATTGAAATCCATGAAGAACTCTGGTTGCCATGGCAACGGGGTGAAAAACTGTAAAAAATCCTCTCCTCCCAAGCGGTAAGGCCTAGAGCTTAGATATTTGGTATAATTCATCATCTATTGACCCTCTAGCAAAATACTTCAAAGCTTTACCATATTATGAAAATGAGCCCTTTTCTAGGCGATCCCTGATTTTACATAGAAATAAAGATGGAAATCTTTAAAAATCTTCTCCTCCCAAACCATAAAGCCTGGAGCTTTGACATTTGGTATACATCATCATCTATTGACCCTCTACCAAAATACTTCAAAGAATAAAAAGATGGAAATCTTTAAATATCTTCTCCTCCCAAGCCATAAGGCCTAGAGCTTTGATATTTGGTATACATCATCATCTATTGACCCTCCACTAAAATACTTCAAAGAATAATCTTATTCTGAAAATTAAACCTTTTCTTTGTGATCCCTGATTTTACATTGAAATCAAGAAGGAAATCTTTAAAAAGCTTCTTCTCCCAAGCCCTAAGGCCTAGAGCTTTGATATTTAGTACAAATTATCATCTATTGATCCTCTACCAAAATACTTCAAAGAATTACCCTATTCGGAAAAGTTGCCCTTTTCTTTGTGATCCCTTATTTTACATAGAAATAAAGAAGGAAATCTTTTAAAATCTTCTTCTCCCAAGCCATAAGGCCTAGAGCTTTGATATTTAGTACAAATTATCATCTATTGACCCTCTACCAAAATACTTCAAAGAATTACCCTATTCTGAAAATTAGCCCTTTTCTATGTGATTTCTGATTTAACATAGAAATAAAGAAGGAAATCTTTAAAAATCTTCTTCTCCCAAGCCATAAGGCCTAGAGCTTTGATATTTGTTACAAATCATCATTTATTGACCCTCTACCAAAATACTTCAAAGAATTACCCTATTCTGAAAATTAATCCTTTTCTGGGCAATCCCTGAATTTACATAGAATAAAATTAAAAATCTTCTTCTCCCAAACCATAAGGCCTAGAGCTTTGATATTTGATACATATCATCAGCCATTGACCCCCTACCAAATTACTTTAAAAAATAGCCCTTTTCTGTTCAATCCCTAATTTTAGTTAGGAATAAATAATGATATCTTTGAAAACCTTCTTCTCCTAAACCATTAGGCTTACAGCTTTTATACTTGGTATGTATTGATGTCTTTACTTCAAAGCATTAGCATATTCAGGAAATTAGTGCTATATGGTGGGATCATCAATATACATAGGATTTAAAGAGGAATCTTTAAACATCTTCTCCAAAATAATTAGACAGAGGGCTTTGCTATTTTGTTTATATCATAAAGCCATGAACCATCATACTCAGGGGAGCGATTTAAGACCATCATGGTCCTCTTGTTTTACCTTCCGCGTAGAAAACATTGTAGCAAGCAATTTCTTCATTTCCACAATGTTTTATCAAAGCTTTTTATACGCCCGTCGAAGACGGGACGTATTATGGGAT
The DNA here is from genome assembly GCA_946902895.1 of Fragum fragum. NCBI lineage: Eukaryota > Metazoa > Mollusca > Bivalvia > Cardiida > Cardiidae > Fragum > Fragum fragum. The sequence goes on along the minus strand of OX336367.1, from coordinate 37,154,735 downwards.
CACCCGTGGTGTCCGGGCATCCGGGCGTCCGGTTGTCCGGCGGTGTCCACTTCTTTGTCCGGAGCATAACTCTGTCACCTTAAGTCCAATTGACTTTAAACTTGGCAGTTATATTCTTCTCATCAATACGGAGTGCAGTTTACAAGAACCATAACTCTAACGTGCCTATTTTTTGAGTTATTGCCCTTTGTTGTTTTTCATACTTGAATCTTGTCCGGAGTATATCTCTAAAAGTATTATAGCTAGGATCATGAAACTTCATGGGTGTATAGATCTCTTCAAGGGGGAGTGCAGTGCACAAGAACCATAACTCTACCTAGCCTATTTTTGGAGTTTTTGCCCTTTGTTGTTTTTCATACTTGAATCTTGTCTGGAGAATATCTCTAAAAGTATAATAGCTAGGATCATGAAACTTCATGGGTATATAGATCTCGCCAAGGGGGAGTGCAGTGCACAAGAACCATAACTCTACCTGGCCTATTTTTTGAGTTATTGCCCTTTGTTGTTTTTCATACTTGAATCTTGTCCGGAGTATATCTCTAAAAGTATAATAGCTAGGATCATGAAACTTCAAGGGAATATAGATCTCACCAAGGGGAGTGCAGTGCACAAGAACCATAACTCTTCCTGGCCTATTTTTTGAGTTATTGCCCTTTGTTGTTTTTCATACTTGAATCTTGTCTGGAGTATATCTCTAAAAGTATAATAGCTAGAATCATGAAATTTCATGAATGGATAGAGCTAACCAAGCAGGAGTGCAGTTTACAAGAACCATAACTCTAACGTGCCTATTTTTTGAGTTATTGCCCTTTGTTGTTTTTCATACTTGAATCTTGTCCGGAGTATATCTCTAAAAGTATTATAGCTAGGATCATGAAACTTCATGGGTGTATAGATCTCTTCAAGGGGGAGTGCAGTGCACAAGAACCATAACTCTACCTGGCCTATTTTTTGAATTATTGCCCTTTGTTGTTTTTCATACTTGAATCTTGTCCGGAGTATATCTCTAAAAGTATAATAGCTAGAATCATGAAACTTCATGGATGGATAGAGCTCACCAAGTGGGAGTGCAGCGTACAAGAACCATAACTCTACCTAGCCTATATTTTGAGTTATTGCCCTTTGTTGTTTTTAATACTTGAATCTTGTCCGGAGTATATTATTACAGCTAGGATCATGAAACTTCATGGTTGTTTAGATCTCACCAAGGGGGAGTGCAGTGCACAAGAACCATAACTCTTCCTGGCCTATTTTTTGAATTATTGCCCTTTGTTGTTTTTCATACTTGAATCTTGTCCGGAGTATATCTCTAAAAGTATAATAGCTAGAATCATGAAATTTCATGGATGGATAGAGCTCACCAAGTGGGAGTGCAGTGTACAAGAACCATAACTCTACCTAGCCTATTTTTTGAGGTTTTGCCCTTTGTTGTTTTTCATACTTGAATCTTGTCCGGAGTATATCTCTAAAAGTATAATAGCTAGAATCATGAAATTTGATGGGTGTATAGATCTCACCAAGGGGGAGTGCAGTGCACAAGAACCATAACTCTACCGTGCCTATTTTTTGAGTTATTGCCCTTTGTTGTTTTTCATACTTTGTTTGACAAAAAAAATTCATTCAAAATAACCTCAGTTCTATTCAAACCCCCAGTTAATATTAAGCAGTGTGACGGGCGTATCTTGTGACAGTTTGGCACCTTGTTTCTTTTATGAATACAGGGTTATACAAGGAACATACTGTGTGATGTGTTTGAGGCAAGAAGGAATGATCTGTTCATTGATGGATTTGTTAGCTATTCCAACCTTACCATAACTGTCTATTTTCTGGCTGTAGGTAAACATTTTATTATGCTTCAATTCTTCTATTCAACAGGTTAGCCCAGCTGAGCACAACATGCTCACGGTGAGCTTTTCTGATACCTGTCTTATGCCTGTCATCTAGTGTTTACCCTCTGTAGGATTCAGTTTTATCTAAACCTTGATTAAACTTGGTCAGAATAATCATTAGGTCATGAGGATGATTTGTTTGTGTTTGAATGGGGCTTAATGCTACTTTCAACAGTAATTCAGTCATGTTGCCCGATGAGAGCACCGAACCAGGGATGCCTGGTATTTCTCACACCAGTACAACCACTACCAGTACGTCCTTTCCAAAGTCCAGTTGCTCATCCAACTCAGGTGTATATTTAACTACCCATGGGTTAGAGACAAATGTCAAAAAAAGGATATTTATGGCAACCAAGGATAAAACCCCTTTCCCTCATCTTTAACTGGCAAAATTTTAGACTAGTCCAAATTGAAAGGAGGTGCAGACGACAATTTAAAGTTGAATATAGTTTAGATTTTTTCAACTTTCAAGGTAGGAAACACTGTGGAAAATGAGAAATTGATTGTTTCAAGCAATTTCTTTAATTTCTACAATGTTTTACCAATTGTTTTTCTCGAGGGGCATTGAAAAGCGTCACTTTGTGTGAATGGGTAAGAGTTATCACACTACCAACTGTTCTATAGCCACAGCCTGTCATAAGGATGAAGCCTTTTGAAAATGAAAAAAGGGGGGGCTAATACAATTTTGTTGAGCCCACTTGCGGTGTGCGAGACAAAGTTGTTACTATGACAAGTCGGTGTATGTGCGTTAGTGCGTTAGTTAGTCAGTTAGTCCGTTTGTCTGTCCGTCCATCCATCTGAATTTGTCCAGACAATTACTCCTACATTTATGGATGGATTTCAAAATAACTTGGCACAATTATTCTCCATCATGAGTAGATGAACCATCAGAAAGAACTTTTTGGATAACTTCAAGTTCAAGGTCACAGCTCAAGGTCAAACAATAAAATTGTGCTTGTCTGGAGCATTTCTCCTACAATCATGGATGGATTCAAAATAAATTGGCACAATTGTTCTCCATCATGAGTACATGTGCCATTTGAAAGAATTTTTTGGATAGCTTCAAGTTCAAGGTCAAAGCTCAAGGTCAAACACTAAAATTGTGCTTATCTGGAGCATGATACCTACAAAACTTTGCAGGCTCGACAGCAGTTGTCCTTGGACAACCATCTAGTCTTCAATTACTTTCTAGAAGCCACAGCTTTGGCTGAATCTTCTTTAGATTAGATCAGGATGATTTTCTGGTCATATAGGCTATTAAAATTGAGACAATTCTATTGGAAAAACTGGAATGCTCTAATGATAATTTCAGTTCAATCTTGATGAAATTTGGAAAGTATAATTGTTAGGTCATTTGAATGAATCCGATTGAAAATAAGACAGTTTTATAGGAAATCAGGGAAAAGGGGCCTTAATGACAATTTCTTTGTTTTCATTCTAGAGGCCTCTGTTTAAGTTCAATTCTGATGAAACTTAGACAGTATATTTATAAGTTCATAAATATGTTTCTTGTTGATTTTTCTTTTGAAACCATTGGTAAAGGGATCTTAATGACAAATTTTTGTTACACTCCAGATGCCCAAAGTTTGGCTTTTTCTTGATGAAACTTTGTCAGAATGAATGCTACTACATCTTCCATTTTCTATATTCCATTATATACAAACAATTTTGACTATTAACCCTTGTCATGCTGTATAAATTACCTTACTAAATTGCTGTAAAATCAAAGGGCTGAAAGCACTGATAGAACTTGCTGCTAAAAAATCAATATTTCTTTTAGAAATCAATTTCATAAACAACTCTTGCAGGAAAAGTACAAGCAGGAGGTTTAGACCAAGATCAGTCTGCACTTATGTGCAGACTGATCTTGGTCTACACCTCCTGCCAAATCAAGAGTATTCCGGGTTTAGCATTGACAAGTGTTAAAGATAAAAAGAAATCATAATCATAAAAAAAATCAAAATTGCGTTATTTTTTTGTAGAAAAAGATGTCATATTACCATATCAGTTCAGTACATGTATGATATCTGTCTTTTTCTGTCAAGTCCGATTTCATCTGTGTGTCCCTTTAATGTACCTTGTGAGTAAATTTGGTAGATATATTATGAAATTCATTACTTTCAGGAAGAATGGACAGATGTTTCGGAACATCTATTAGAGAGTATTGAATCAACTCAGGGGAGGTATGGAATACCTATCAAGATAGATTTACTTGCAGAAGAGGTAACTTTTATTGCTAAATTTAACCACTTCCTGTTCAATCCTTGTGATTTTATAACTGTGAAACAATAAACGATTGGTGGGTATTGGTTTTTTTTACTTCTATCTTTTTTTTCTGTCTGATTGTCTGAACCAGAGATTATTTCTCTTTTTAAGTATGATTGAAAAAAAACTTTTTAATGAGTATTAACCTTATTCTTTAAATTCTCAAATTAAGTATGTAAATACCCTCAAACCATTAGCTCTTGACAAAAGTTTCCACTGGTTCAAATTCTAAGAACAAACAGACAATTCAACGATGTTCTACTAGTAACATAAGTCTCATATGTTAATGAAAAAAAGCTGAGGAAAATTGAAATTGTTTTTTCTTAACATTCTCTCCTTTTTCACTAGTTTTTTTTAAGGCATTAATTCTTGAGCCTTTAAGAATGTAGACTTAAAATCATAAATTCCTAGCTTTGATAGGTTTAATTAACCTTTACATAACATTTGTCTAATTTACTGTCCAGCCCAAGTATGACATACAACTTTGTAGACTTCAACCCAGAGTCTCCAGGCTTTAATGTTAGCTTAATGCAACATTTGTCTTATTTACAGTCCAGCCTTGATTTTGTTTGTTTGAATGGGAATTAACACCTCTTTAAACATTTTCTGTCATATTTTGGCGGCTGGATTGCCTAACAATGGATTCCTGGTATATCTGGCAACAGTAACACCATTAAATCCTTTCATAGCCTCAAGCTGTTATCCACTTAAGTTTACCATTACACACCCATTAGTGGGAGACAAACATCAGAAAGGATATGTGTTGCCGACGTGGCGTAAACCCATGATACTCCCATGATTGAAGATGGGGAGTCTCATGCACTACCAACACACTCAAGCCTGAATATGATATAGAACTTTGTAGACTATAACCCAGAACCTCCTGATGTGTTTGTTGTTATGTTTGCATAACATTCACCTAATTTTCAGTCCAGCCTGAGCATGACATAAACTTTGCAGACCTCGATTTAGAACCCTCAGACTTAATGTGTTTGACTTTAACCCTTGTCATGCTGTATGAATTACCGTACTGAATTGCTGTAAAATCAAAGGTCTGAAAGTGCTGATAGAACTTGAGGTTCAAAAATCAATATTCCTTTTAGAAATCAATTTCATAAACTACTCTGGTAGGAAAAGTACAAGTAAGTGTGTAGACCAAGATCAGACTGCACTTATGAGCAGGCTGATCAGACCAAGATCAGACTGCACTTATGTGCAGGCTGATCTTGGACTACACCTCCTGCCCAAACCGGGTTCAGCATGACAAGGACTAACTTTATATGAATTTTTTTTTTATTTACAGTCCAGCTGGAGCATGACATAAAACTTTGTAGACTTTAACCCAGAATCTCCTGGCTTTGATGTTTTTAACTTTAGCTGTACATAACATTTGTATAATTACAGTCGAACCGGAGTATGACATACAACTTTGTAGACTTTAACCAAGAGTCCCCTGACTTTGACAAATTTGATGTTAGCTGTATGTACGTAACATTTGCATAATTTACAGTCGAGGCTGAATATGGCATACAACTTTGTTGACTTCAACCCAGAGTCTTCAGACTTTTACGTTTTTTGATGTTCACTGTTCACTTTATGTAACATATGTCTAATTTACAGTCCAGCCTGAGTATGACATACAACTTTGTAGACTTCAATCCAGAGTCTCCAGACTTTGATGTGTTTGATGTTAGCTCATGCTACCCAGAGGCAAGCAAGCTCACCTTTCAAGTGACCTTCCCAGGTACAGTGCTAAATATTAAACTTCTGAATGAATTAGTCATAATTTGATTATAATGTGCTGTTTCTAGTAAAGTTGTAAAATGCAGTGTGATACAATTGTATTAACATCAATTAATTTTTTAAAGCATTATGCAGATAGATTGTTCTTGCATTATCTCATAGATAATACCAATGTCAACTAACTGGTGTCATTGTTAAGTCCAATTACCTTGTTATCCTTCATTTCATTTTTATGCCCCCGCATCGATAGATCTTGGGGCATATTGTTTTACCGTTGTCTGTCTTTCCGTCTGTTGGTCTGGCTGCAAAACTTAACCAAAAAACTTTACATTGCCAATTACTACCAGCCTATTCACATGATACAATGGCATGATAATACATCTCCATAATACGTATCTCTTCATGTGATAAGGTCAAGGTCACATACCAAGGTCAAACGTTTAGTTCTGTTGGGGGGGGGGGGGATTGTGATTTTAGCTGAAATCAAGATCACAAAATTTTAGGTTTGTCTAAAGTTTTAACTTTGTTAAAATTAATATTTTGGGTATTTACTGGAATTTTAAACATAGATTTACTAATAAAGTCTGAAATATGACCTTTTAATCAGTGAACTTTATCATACTCTCCACTTTTGAAGTAGAATTGGGTAAATTGGTTTCACTTTGTCTGTCTTTAGATTTTTTGTTTCCATGCTCTAACTCAAGAATGTGTTGACCTACAACCTTGAAATTTTGTTAAACGCACATTTTGAAAAACATTAGATTTATAGAACAAATAGCTCCTTTTATTAACAACTTCTGGTTAATTGCAACAAAGCTTTGACAAAGTGGTGATGCAGTTAACAAGATTCAACTGTATAGCCAATGACCCAAGGAAGTGTCCTAGTGTAGGTCACTTGGGTCAAAGGTCAAGGTCACAATCAAACTTTGGTTGAAAACCATTTCCATGCCCTAGCTGATTTGCAATTTGACTTAGGCCCTTGAAACTTTATACACAAATTCTACAGACATTGTCCACGACCCAAGGAGATGGGGTCATGTAGGATAAATGTCAAGGTCACAAAATTGAAATTTTTGGCAATTGTACCCCAAAGGACAACAGTGCTATTTCAGTGATAAAAGCTGGGGGGGGTATGAGTCTTGTTTTGACTATGGCAGGCGATTCCATCTTCTAGTTTATGATATTTTTTCACTGTACATATGCAGGAGTTGTGGATGCAATAAACAGAAAGACCCTTGTAGAATGGGCTCACCTTATATTTGCACAGACCATGGGTGTGTCCAATCTCCGAGTGTCCAGTCTAAGGTTAGATAATGATGATGCCAGTCTTTTCATCACAGCAACATTACTGGATAAAACATTACCAACAGGTAAAGTTTGATGTTTTCCCACAATACCACTATTTAGGGCTCTTTCTCACACAACAAGATATAAGACTGCTCAAGATTGAAGGGAGTTGCAGACAACTTCTTTACTTTGATGAAATTTTAGACATGCTCATTGTGAGCTTTTGTGAGCATTGAATGTCTGTGGTCCCTCGTGCGGTGTCTGCAATTGAAGTTTTTACACTCTAGGGGCCACAGTTTTGATACATGAAACTTGGCCAGAATAATTGTTAGGTTATGAGGATGAACCCTATTGATTATGGTAAGGTTCTATTGGAAACACAGGAAAAGGGACCTAAATGACAATTTCTTTGTTTAAACTCTAGACTGCTTGGGCTAAATCTTCACGAAACTTGGCCAGTATAATGGTTAAGCCATAAGGATGAACCATTATGGTTACGGGAAGGTTGCATCTGAAAACATTCGAAAAGGGGCCTTAATGAAAATATCTTTCTTTACACTCTAGAGACCACAATTGAGGCTCAATCTTCATGAAACTTGGCCAAAATACTTGTTAAATCATAAGGATGAACCATTATGGTTATGGGAAGATTCAATTGGAAAAAGGGCTTTAACCCAGCCCCATACAAGAACATTTTATACTGGTCCAAATTGAAATAAGTTGTAGATGACAATTTAAAGTTTATGAAATTTTAGATTTTTTCAACTTTCTGCATAGAAAACAAATTGTGGAAAATGAAGAAATTGCTTGTAACAAGCAATTTCTTTATTTTCCACAAAATTTCCCAATCATTTTTCTTGAGGGGCATACAAAAGCGTCATTGAGTGGAAATGGGTAAATGGAAATTTCTTTGTTTATACTCTAAGGCCACAGTTTTGGATCATTTATCGTGAAACTGGTTATGATTATTTTGCTCCAGTTGCATTTTTTTAAAAGCAGATGATTCAGGTGAGTGATTTAGGACCATCATGTTTCTCTTGTTTTCATCTTTTTGGTAGAAGACTTTGTGATTAATGAAGAAATTGCCTGTAACAAGCAATTTCTTGATTATCAAATATGTTTGTCAAAGCTTTTATATAGAGAGACATAAAGTGCTCAAGGTGAGATTTAGTGGTTAAGTTGATGTCTGTCGTCAGTTGTGCCTTGTCCATCGTCAACATTTACCTTGTGTGCGCTCTAAGGGCCACATTTTTTGCCTAATGGACCTGAAATTTGGTCAGAATGATTGTCTTGATGAAATCTTGTGCGAGTTTGAAACTGGGTAAACTGGGGTCAAAAACAAGGTAATTTGGTCAAATCTTAGAAAAACCTTGTATGCACTCTAGAGGCCACATTTTTTTTCGGATCAACCTGAAATTTGATCAGAATGATTGTCTTGATGAAGTCTCAGACAAGTACATAAATGGGTCAACTTGGGTCCAAAAACTAGATCATTGGGTCAAATCTTAGAAAAACCTTGTTTGCAGTCTAGAGGCCATGTTTTTTGCCCAATTGACCTGAAATTGGGTCAGAATTATCTTCTTGGTGAAATCTTGTGCAAGTTTGAAACTGGGTCAACTTGGGTCAAAAACTCGGTCACGTAGTCATATCTTAGAAAAACCTTGTATGCAGTCTAGAGGCTACTTTTTTTCCCAATCAACCTGAAATTAGGTCAGAATGATTGTCTTGATGACATCTTGAACGAGTTCAAAACTTGGGTCAAAAACTAGGTCAAATGGTCAAAACTTAGAAAAACCTTGTTTGCACTCTAGAGGCCATGTTTTTGCCCAATGGACATGAAATTTGGTCAGAATGATTGTCTTGATGAAATCTAGTGTGAGTGTGAAATTTGGTCAACTGGGTTCAAAGGCTAGGTCACAGGGTCTAACCTAAGAAAAAACTTGCATGCACTCTGTAGGCCACATTTTTTTGCCCCATCAACCCCAAATTTGGTCAGAATGATTGTTATGATAAAATTTTGTATGAATATGGAACTGGTTCAACTAGGGTCAAAAACTAGGTCACAGGGTCAAAATCTTAGAAAAACCTAGTATGCACTCTAGAGGCCACTTTTTTTGCCCAATCAATTGTCATCAATGAAATTAAATAAAAAATTTGAGACATTCAACTCAGGTGAGCAATTTAGGGCCACCATGGCCCTCATGTAGAAGAATAACATGTTTCTTTGTAAACTAAAATAATGAGCTTTGGACAAGGTTATGACAAAACATCATGATAACAGTTCAAGCAAAAAATATACCCTAAAACTTTGCTTTTTACAAGTTTGTCTACAAATCTAAGGATTACCTGACTCGTTTATTGTTAACCCTTTCAAAACAAGAAAATTTAAGGCTGGATCAACTTCAAAGAAATTGCAGATGATGATTTCTACTGCATGAAATCTAAAACTCTTTGTGTTTTGTGGTAGAAAGCATTGTGGATTAAAGAAATTGCTTGTGACATGCAATTTCTTTATTTTCCATAATTGTTTTTCAAAATATTTTTCTTGACAGGTGTTTGAAAAGAAGATTTGTGTGCAAATGGGTTAAAGATTCACAAAATTAGAATGTCTGATAATGGTTATTTAAAGCAATTAAACTATTATCAAACAATGATGCTGGAAAAGATAGGATTATCTAAAACTTATGTGAAAAGGAGGAATTGTGTGTTAAAATGCTTTTTACCATATTTGGTAATTTTAGCACAATTTGAAATGTTGTCTGCAATTAACACTAGAATTAGATTTTGTTGTCTTGTAATTGTTTAATCCTTTTCTGTTCAAACATATGATTTTACAGCACTGTAATTCTATACTTGAAGAAATATTGTGGAAAAAGAAGAAATTGCTTGTAGCAAGAACTTTTGCCTTTGCCTACAATATTTTCTATAACACTGGGTGATTTCATTTCAAGTTGCATCCAATATTCATTGTCGTCTGAAACTTCTTTCGATTTGGACCAGTCTAAAATTTCAAGACATTGGAAAGCGTTAAGGACTGATCTATGCTTTTAGCTGAGTTTACCTACTTCCCAAATAAAGTTGTTGAGAAGCAAGATGGTGAAGTGATAGACAACACAATGTCAGCCATTGAATGTGCCCAGTTTTGTGTGGATAACCCAACCTTCCGATGTCAGAGCTTTGATTTCTGTGTAAATGACCACACATGCAGAATGAGTAACACATCACTAAGTAATGGAAAGAAGTTGACTAACAGTACTGTGTGTGATCATTTTGCAAGTAGGCTGAAGTTTTGTTTTATTATGCTTCTGTCATATAATGGGAACTGGCGTGTAGAGTAACTACTGTGTCTGTGTGTGGGGGTGTGTGTGTGTCAAACTCTTGTCCGGAGCATATCTCATAAATTAATCCATTCCCACACAGTGATACTTATGGACGCCCCTCAAGAAAAACAATTGGGAAAATATTGTGTTCTTCATTTTCCACAATTTTTTCTATCTAGATAGTTCAAAAATAGAGAATTCATAAACTTTTAATTGTCGTCTGCAGCTCCTTTCAATTTGGACCTGTCTAAAATTTGCCTTCTGATTATGGATTAATTGATGGATTGCAAAATGAATGGGCAAAGTTGTTCCCTTGAAGAATTCCTATCTCATGTGTGAAGTTTTGTTGCATACCCCAAGTTCAAGATCACAACTGAAAGTCATGTGACAAGCATTCATGAGGGGTATGTAAGACAATAAGCAGTGACAGAGTAGGCAAACAGCTGACATGCTGTTGGATGTTTGAAGGTTGAAAAGTTAAGTTGGTTGAATATGCAATAACACAGAAAAAGAGAATAAACAGAAAACTTCTACTTTTATTTAATCAATTTCCATACAGGCCCTCCTTTTGCGCTACTCAAGAAAGAAGCTTTTGAAAAAATTGTGGAAAATAAAGAAATTGCTTGTATCAAGCAATCTATTCATATTCCACAATATTTCCTATCCAAGAGGACGAGAATATTTAAAATTCCATCAACTTGAAATTGTTGTCTGCAGCTTCTTTAAATATGGACCAGCCTAAAATTTTGTTATGTGGGAATGGGAAAAAGTCTTGCACATTTCATCATGAGTGTAAATATTATTTACAGGAACAGTTAGGGCTCGTCCACCAGAGAAAACTATAACAGATGCATTTGAACAACTCAGATTGAGTGTTTATAATAGAACATTGACTCTTTCTCCACAAATTGATAAGGTAGGCAAACACTTAAATATTCCTGCTTCTTTGCTGTTGACAACAGCAAAAAAAGATGTGAACAGGGTGATAAGGGTAGTTGCTTTTAACCCATTCCTAAACAACAAAATTTTAGACTAGTCCAATTTGAAAGGAGTTGCAGACAACAATTTCAAGTTTGTGAAATTTAGATTATTCCAACTGTCTAGCATGTAAGCATTTTGTAAAATGAAGAAATTTATTGGTTCAAATAATTTCTTTTTTATACCCCTACATCAATAGATCGGGGGCATATTGTTTTACGGGTGTCCGTCTATCTGTCTGTCTGTCTGCAAAAGTTAACCTGCCAATTTTCCTATAACTGCAACCCTGATTAAGTTACAATGCTAATAGTTGGTATGTAGATAGGTGTCAACAAGGTGCAACTGGGGAAGGTCATTTCATCAAGGTCAAAGTCAAAATTTAACTCCTTTTCCTAAAACAAAGATAAATAACAATAAAAATCACCTGTTTCTAAAAAATTCCTGTTTTGGGGGCATGGTTTTTCACAAACACATCTTGTTACACAATTTTTTTCAAATTATTTATGGGTTAACCCATTCCAACACAATAACACTTTTGGACAACCTGAAGAAAAAATTAAACATTGTGCACAGTGAAGAAATTGCTGGTAACAAGGGAGCAATTTTTTCACTATCCAAAAATATTTTCTTCCTCAATAGACAAAAACATTTAAGAATTATTAACTAGAAATTGTCATCTGCAACATCTTGGGTTTTGGTCTTGTCTCAAAATTTTGTTTTTCTGGGAATTGTTTAAAATTCAGAGGACAATCAATAAGACAATTCATGAAAATAGTTATTGTAGCAGAAGGGTGTTCAATTTTATGTTTAACCCTTTCCTGTTTTTCGAAATTTTAGACTGGCCCAAATTGAAAGGTTTTTCATACTACAATTTAAACTCATACTTATTTGAAATATAACTATTCAGTAGGGTAGAAAATATTGTGGAAAAAGAAGAAATTGCTTGTTACAAGCAATTTCTTCTTTTTCCACAATGTTTTCTCAATCATAAAATCACAGGGACATAAAAAACAGGGATTAACCAGGAAAGGGTTAACTACAAAAAACCCTAGAATTGAAAGTGATGGGTAAATGGTGTCAAAATCAATTACTTAAAATTCAATTAATCAATGATAAAGACTAAAATGATTAATATAAAGAATGGATTATCATGGATGTCATATTTTTGTAAATGAACTTTGTCACTTTACCCAAGAAATTTTAAAACTGGTACTTCTGTTAACCCATTCCCACAAAATGACGCTTTTAAACACCCTTCAATGTGAAAGCTTTGGAAAACATTGTGGAGAATGATGAAATTGCTTGTTACAATGTTTTCTACCCGGAAACTTAAAAAAATCTAGAATTTCATAAACTTTAAATTGTCGTCTGCCACTCCTTCCAATTTGGACCAGTCTAAAATTTTAAAGTTTGTTTATGCTCATGATGAGCTAGAAACAATTGACGGTTCCCTGGCCCAGCCTACTGATCTCTGACACAGTAGTTCAACTGAGATATAAAACTGTGAAAGTTTAGAAAATATAGCTGACATAATAAAACTGTTGGGTCTGATCATTCTACTTTACGGGAGCGTAGGGTTGTGACGTACATCAAAGAGACCAACGAGACAGCCTTGAGAGGGTTGCCTGTGTTGCACAATTTCCTGAGAGTAGAATTTAGACTCCGATTTGTGCACAAGAGTTGGTTATTTGTATATTTTAGTCAATTTACGATTTTTTTGTCAGACATGTATTCTGGATTTATTGTAAACCCACTGAAATAAGATTTTCTGAGTTTGATTTGTGAATTTAGTTTATGTAATGTGCACTGTTATTTAAAAAGACTTCGATCATGGTCAGAAACTGTCACCTATATCGTAGCTCAAACATTTGATAAGTGTTTGTCACACTTCATTTATTGACTGACTTGCATATTTATTGAAATTCGTTACGACTATCACCACTTTAACACCTAGACTATGATAATCTGCCTTGATTGCAGTCTGAAACAGACTTTTGGTGCACAGGTGGTACTTGATATGAAAATCAATATTGCTTCCACAGACTTATTTTAATCACCAGCGTCTTTGCCAGATTCAATTTTATTGGTCAATCTAATATTTTATTAACAGAAATAATCTATCAATTACTAACCCATTCCCACACAGTGATGCTTTTGGTCACCCAACAAGAAAAAATTCGGGAAACATTGTGTTAATTTATGAAATTGCCTGTAACAAGTAATTTCTTCTTTTTACACAATGTTTTCTACTTTGGAAGTTGAAAAAATCTAAAATTTAAAATCTTTAAATTGTCGTCTGAACTCCTTTAAATTTAGACCAGTCTGAAATTTTACCGTCTGGTAATGGGTTAACAGGGTTGGTTTTATTGTGTATTCATAAATTCATGGTTTGTTTCTTTTCTCTAGAGTTATACAGCAGTAGATGTAAATATTGTCTTTGGTAAGTAACTGAATTCGATAAATTTTCAAGTTATTGAACCCTTGGTACCAAAGTAATAGTATTCTTACTTCCCTACATTTTGTTGAAGAATGTGTATCTCTTAGTTTGGCATATTACTCACATCAGCTAGGTCACACCCCTCAAGATAAACCTTTGGAAAACTCAACAGAAAATGAAGAAATTACTTGTTACAAGCATTTTTTTTCATATTCTACAATATTTTCTTACCCTAAAAGACAAATATTTTTGAATTTTCACTAAGATTGTCATCTGTAACTTCTTTGAATTTGGACTTGTCTAAAATGTTGTTGTCTGATAAGTTACACAGGAAAAGTGGCCTGAAGAAAATTTCATTAAAAAATCCTTGTTAACAATAAATACCACAGTCTTCATTAGATTCACTTCAAACTTTCACAGAATGACTGTACCATAACTAGGATCATTCCTTTTGAAATTGGGTCTCACTATCAAGTATCATGGGAAAAGGAGCCTTATGAATTTTCACTAGAATTATTCTCTTTTACACAATTTAAGTCAACAACTATAATTGGATTGACTTGAAATTTTTCATCGATGATTTAGGGTCATATGGAAGGTTCCTTTCAAAAAGTATTGGAGTCGGATAACACAGAGAAAGGGGCTTTTTGAATAGTTACTAAGATTATTCTTTATTACACAATAAAGTTGACAATTATAATTAGATTCTCCTGAAACTTCATAGGACTATTGTAGGGTCATAAAGAAGGTTCCTTTTGGATAAGGAGTATATCCATCAGAAAAAACATTAAAAGGGACCTTATGGATTTTAAAAGATAAAGACAATAATTATAAAATGATTCTCTTGAAACTTTCACAGGATGATTGTAGGTCATAAGGAAGGTACCATTATGGATTTGGTCCATTTGGGAAACAACGAAAATGAGGCCTTATGGATTTCACACAAATTTCTCTTGTTTAGTTAATCAAATCATTACTTATTATCTGAAACTAGATCTCTTGAAATTTTCTCAGGAATATTGAAGGGTCATAAGGAAAGATCCTTTTGGAAATGTAATGGATCCCTCAGAAAACTCAGGAAAATGGGCCTTTATGAATTATTCTTGTTTATGTGATAAAGTCAAAAATATTGCCAGATTGCCTTCAAATTTTCAAAGGATGATTGTTCAGTCATAAAGAATGTTCCTTTTAAAAATGAATTGGATCTATAGGTAAACAGGGGAAAGGGGGCTATTTGGATTTTCACTTAAAATATTCTCCAAAATTATTATTCAATCCTATTTGAACTTTTTTTAGGATTATTGTAGAGTCATAAGGATGGTTTCCTTCTGAAATGGAGTGAATCTGTCAGGAAACATAGGAGAAGGTGCCTTAAGGATTGTTGCTAAAAATGATATAGGGGATAAAGTACAATTTGTTTTTTTGATTTCATGTATTCTTATTAAACTCTTTCCTGTTTTACAAAATTTTAAATCTGTCTAAATTCAAAGGTTTTGCAAAAGGAATTTGAAGTGGATTTAATGTATAAAATATTCATTCTGATAGGTAGAAAATATTGTGTAAAAAGAAGAAATTGCTTATACAATGCTTATCCAATAATTTCCCAATTATAATATCATAGGTACGTAAAAGCCAGGGATTGTGCTGGAAATAGTCAAGTAATTAAGTTCCCTAAATATAGAATAAAAGGGAAACTTTATTGCCAGAAGAACATCTCTGGCCCTCATTACCCTCTTTTTTTCTGACTGACAATTGTCAATTTAAGCGCACATCATGATTATTTTTTTTTCTCAGGTTGGTACAATGCAAAAGTTGTGATCCCGACACTACCCAGCCAGTTTAGTTACAAACTACAGGTAGCCATACCAACTGTAAAACAAGTTTACTCTTCTTCTGTAAGTTGAATTTGTGTGGTCTGGTAGGAAGGAGAAAAAAATAATAGAGATTAAACCATGAACATCACATGATGTCGTATTTTGCCTCACTAAATGAATATAGCTGTGGAAAACATTGTTGGTAAAGAAGGAAATGGACAAGAACATTTTTTTCTTGGTTGTTGATCAAGCGTATATATTATAAAAATGAAATAAAATGTTACTTTCTTCTTTTTCAGCATTTAAAACCTATTTCTATTTAACAAAATGTCAGACTGGTCAAAAATCAAAGATGTTGCAGACCGCAGTTGTTAATTGATGAAATTTGAAAGATCTTTGTGGGAAGAAAATATTTTAGATAATGAAGAAGTTGCTTGATACTAGCATTTTCTTCATTTCAATAATGTTTTTCAAAGCATTTTTCTTTAGGGGGAGTAAAACATTGTGTGGGAATCGATTAAGCCCCACTGGCAGAAGGGACACTAAATGTTTGTCCATCAAGAGTGTTTGTTTCTGTCCTTTGGTTTATGATTACTTTCTCTTAAAATCTTCTTAGGAACTACCAAATGGATTTAAGCCAATGTTAAGCGGAACGATCCTTTTGTGACTGTGTGGTCATGGCTTTTCTGTGTATATATGTATAGTCTGTGTTTTTAAGTTCATGCCAGTGTAGTCATACAGGTACTAAAGTTCCTCTTGACAGATTAGAGCAGGAATATTGCTATTTGTATGACATCTTCTGTCTAATTGTGCAGTTTCTGTAATCTGTCTATTATCTCAAATGAAATTTATATCATCCATTCCCAAACAATAACTCTTGTTAACTCATTCCCACACTATGATGCTTTTTGATGTCCCTCAAGAAAAACAATTTGAGAAAACATTGTGGAAAATAAGAAATAGCTTGAAGCAAGTAATTTCTTCTATTTCTTCATTTTCCAAAACGTTTTCTACCAAGAAAGTTGAAATTTTTTTAAATTTCATAAACTTTAAAATTTTGTCTGCAACTCCTTTCAATTTGGACTAGTCTACAATTTTGTCGTGTGAGAATTGGTTGAATGAATAATGCTGCTTATTGTCTCAGATGTTTTACCCACTAACAAGGACAAGAACAGCTGAGTGTTGGCACCTCCATGTAGAGCTAAGTATGGATTGAGTCTGTTTTTAGCGCTATATAATAGATAATCTTTATTTATGCAATTCTTGCTCTTTTCATATTACAGGTATGGTATGACAGTGGTTTTAATTTGATGCGTTACGATCCACATTACAGACAACCCATTTCCCCGTTTTATACAACCAACCCATTGACTGTCATTGAAGATTTCAACACAGGTAATACCAGTACAGTTAATCTTGTATTAACAAATTCCAAAATGAAAAAAAAAAATTAGACTGGTCTAATCTGAAAGACCTTGCAGAGGACATTTCAAAATGTGTGTAATTTGAAAAATAATGGCTAAATATTGTAGAAAAGAGAAACGGAAACAAGCAATTTCTTCATTTTCAAGATGGTTAAGAGCTTTAATATTTGGTGTGTATCAATACCTAATGACTGTTTACTTAAATACTTCATAGAATTACAGTATTCTAAAAATAAGCCATTTTCTGTTTTGAATATTCCTTGGGTGACTCTCTTCAAACTTTTTTTCTGAAATATTGATTATTGAAAAAACAGGGGCTTGGAAGGGCTTGTTTATCAGACTTGGAGAAATCATGAAATAATTCTTTACAAATCCTTTCCTTCTCAACCACTGGGCAAATTGAACTTAACTTGGCAAATTGAACTAAACTTGGCAGGAATATTCCTTTGTGACCCTTTTTTAGGTCACCTGACCGAAAGGTCATGGTGACATATTGCAATCATCGTTTGTCCGTCGTCGTGCATCATCCGTCGTCCATTAACTTTTAAACATTTTCATCTTCTTCTCAAGAACTACTGGGCGGATTTGAACCAAACTTGGTAGAAAGCATCATTGGGGGATGCCAATTCAAGTTTGTGAAAATATAGGTTCTGGGGGTCAAAGGGGCCCAAATAGGGGGCAAAAAGGGGTAATTTTTGGTACTTCTTTAAAAATCTTCTTCTAATAAACCGTTAATGCCAGAGCTTAAATATTCTGTGTGCATGACAACTAGGACAGGTATATTATAAATTGTGAAATTCATGTCTCTGGGGTCATGTATGGGGAAAAGCATCATTGGGTACTGATTATACAGATTTGTGAAAATTAAAAGGCTGGAGGTCAGGGGGGCCTAAAATGGGGACCAAAAAGGGGTCATTTTTGGTAACTTTTAAACATTTTCATCTTCTTCTCAAGAACTACTGAGGGGATTTCAACCAAACTTGGTCGGAAGCATCATTGGGGGATGCCAATTCCAGTTTGTGAAAAGAGGTTGGGGGGGCTTGGGGTAAAAGGTGCCCCAGTCGGGGCTGAAAGGGGTAAATTTTTGTACTTCTTAAAAAGTCTTTTTCTAATAAACCCTAAATCACTTGTCTTGATGCTCTTTTACTCAGGTGACCGTTAAGGCCCACTGGGCCTCTTGTCATAATTTGTTCATGAAATTTGGGTGTGGCTGGATTGGGATTATCATACTTGACGAAATTTTTTCCATCTTAACCATTGGGCCAATTTTGACTTAACTTGGCAGGAATGATCTCTGGATGCCCCTTTTCAAAACTTATTAGCTCACCTGAACACAAAGTGCTCATGTAAGCTATTGAAATCACCCTTTGTCTGGTGTCAGTCTGTCAGCAATTGTCTAAAGTCCATCAACAATTTCTTTAAACAACATCTCCCAAACTACTGGGCCAATTTCAACCAAATTTGGCAAAAATGATCCTTAGATGGTCCCCCTTCAAAAATAGCTAAAAGATTAAAATCCATTGGTGTTCAATTAATCAATCTGATTGCCATGGCAACAAAAGTAAAATTTTAGAAAAATCTTTTAAAATCTTCTCCTCCTAACCCAAAAGGCTTAGAGCCTTGATGATATGCATGAAGCATCAATATTTTGACCTCTTTCAAAATAGCGAAAATCATTACCCAGGGGCTGAGCCCAAGGGGGGAGGGGGGTAGGGTTTATAAAGATATAAAGAATGGTTTTTAAACAAAACCTCCTCCCGAACCAATGGGCCAATTTAAACCAAATTTATCAGAAATGTTCCTTAGATGGCCCCCTTTCAAAATAGCTAAAAGAAATGAAATAAGTCGAAAACTCTGGTTGCTATAGTGAAATTTTAAGATAATTTTTAGAAATCTCTGTCTCCTTACCTGAAATGCGTAGAGCCTCGATAATTTGCATGAAACATCAGTATATTGACCTCTTTCAAAATAGCTAAAATCATTACCCAGGGGATCCAAGGGGCTGAGTCCGGAAGGGGAAGGTTTTATAAAGAAATAAGGAATGTTTTTTAAACGACATCTCCAAAACCATTGGACTGCTTAAAGAAAAGGGGCTTTTATTTCAGGTGAGCGCCTCAGGGCCAACGACCCTCTTGTTTGTGAAATCTTGATTTGCATAAAAATGTGGATGTGGCAGGACTGGGCTTATCAATTTGGTTTAGGGCCATTTTGGCCATCTTATTAACGAATTTTTTTTCTTATTCATGAAGACAATTTTTAAGCTAGCATTACACAGAAACAACCTTCCATGGAATTTCATGAGAATTGTATGTATCAGGCACATATTGTTATTATGGCACAGAATTGATAGATTGGGGGATAATAGTTATTGTTTATTCATAACTTTGGCATTATAATATTAAATTGCATTACTTTCGATGAGTGATAGGTCCTCCACATATCAAATAAGAACTCCTTGTGGTAAAGCCTTTATGCAGGTAAAAAAATCATGGTCATCTCAATGATCATATTGATGCATCAGAAAAAATTGAACATTAGCTATTGAATTTCAAAGAGTGTCTATATTCAACATGACTAATCTTTATGTTGGTACCATAGATATGGCCATAAGTTGATTTTATTTTTCAAATTTACTTTTAAAACTTTAGTATTTACCATAACTTTTAATAGATAAGTGGTGGGTCCATCTAGTTTTACACAATTGTTCCTTGTGAAAGGCCTTTCTGTTGATACCAAAAAATTTGAGGTCGCCTAACAATTAGATGGTCACTATTGAAGATCAAATTGATGCAGGAAAAAATCATTTATATAGCCATAACTTAGGTAGCCTTGTCATAGGGTGTGAATGTTTAACAGATGTAGATATTGTTGTAAGATCTTTGTTGGTAAAATAGTAAGGTTTTCATAAAGCTCAAGGTCACTTTGGAGATCTTAAATAACCTTGATATTATGTTTATCTAGTTGCAAGAATTTTCAGGGGTGCATTACCAGATGACATTAACAAACAACAAAAGACATGTCCAAATTCAAAGAAATTGTAGATGACACTTTTGCCTGGATGAAATCATCAAAATCTATGAGTTTGGATGTAGAAGCATTATCTATAATAAAGAAATTGCTTTAAAATAGAAGTTTCTTGATGTTTCACAATGTCCTCGAAAGCTTTGTCCGTCAGGTTATATTCAAGATCATTTACTAATTATAATTGTATTCATGTTTAACATACATTTCTTGCATAACATTAACTGTCCATTTAAGGTAAAAGATATGTGATAGAATAAGGTATACCAGAACTATTTTGTACCTCACTGTAGGTGTCCATTTCTTGTATAAGATATGTGATGGATAAGGTATACAAGAACTGTTCTGTACCTCACATGTTATTGTGTGAGTATCACCTAACACTACATGTGTCCATTTCTGGTATAAAATATATGATAGATAATGTATACTAGATCTGTTCTGTACCTCACTTGTTTTATGTGAGTATCACCTAACACTACATGTGTCCATTTCTGGTAAAAAAAATAGATAATAGATATTGTTTACCAGATCTGTTCTGTACCTCACTTGTTTTATGTGAGTATCACCTAACACTACATTTGTCCATTTCTGGTAAAAAAAATAGATAATAGATATTGTATACCAGATCTGTTCTGTACCTCACTTGTTTTATGTGAGTATCACCTAACACTACATTTGTCCATTTTGGTAAAGAAAATATGATAGATAATATATACCAGATCTGTTCTGTACCTCACATGATTTATGTGAGTATCACCCAACACTGTATGTGTCCATTTCAAGTATAAGATATATACTAGAGAATGTATACCAAATCTGTTTTGTACCTGACATGATTTATGTGAGTAATACCCAACACTGTATGTGTCCATTTCAGGTAAAAAATATATACTAGATAATGTATAACAAATCTGTTCTGTACCTCACATGTTTTATGTGAGTATTACCTAACACTGTATGTGTCCATTTCTGGTATAAAATCAATGATATATAATGTATACCAGAACTGTTTGTACCTCACATTTTTTATGTGAGTATCACCTAACACTGTATGTGACCATTTCAGGTATAAAATATGTAATAGATAATGAATACCAGAACTATTTTGTACCTCACATGTTATATGTGAGTATCACCCAACACTGTATGTGTCCATTTCAGGTATAAAATATGTGATAGATAAGGTTTATCAAAACTGCACTGTATCCCAGATAACTCCGCTTGAGATTGGTGCGTACTTATCACCAAACACAACACATAATTCTACATATGAAATTGTAATGAAGGACCCATTCTCAACATTCCGGATAGACTCCTCATACAAGTTTGTTGGACAAGTAAGTTTTGATCTTGCTCTTATGTTGAATTTTACACATCCTGATTATAAGATAGGATATTATTAGTTTTAGATTGTCTGATCGTCCATCCATTTGTCTGTGTATTATGTTTGCCTAGATATCAATCTGTATTTTTACTGAAAATAGTTGCAATTTTTTGGCCTACTCAGAAGACTTGTATATGTTTAAAAGAGTCAATAGCCAAATATATGCTTCAAACTTGCAGTGTTCTTTATTGAAGACAGATTAATTTGAAAAGATTCAATTTAACAAGTAAATCACTTTAAAATTAGTATGATGATGGATGTTTTTAGTTCAAGCTATTATCACACAACAAAATTTTAGATGAGTCCAAGATGAAAGGAGTAGCTGACAACAATTAAAAGTACATAAAATCTAGATTTATACTTTTCTGGGTACAAACCAGGGCTCCGGAAATTTAAAAATCTAAATCGGTCCGGGACCCCCCCCCCCTCCCCCCCTCCGCCGACAAAAACGAATACCCCCGCCTTTTTTCACCTTTCCCGTACGCAAAAGTGTTCATCATTCGTTCAGTAGTTGCCTTCTTTTTCAAAAATGATGATTAAAATACGGCTTTGAATAAATTGTAATTCCGGCAAATTACGGCAGTCCACGAAATTCCAATATATTGTAAAATTAGATAGACAAATAAATTACATTATTGAAATTTCCGGGTTTTACAGAATATCTCCGTGACGTACGCTCCCCCCCCCCCCCGAGTATCGCCGATTTAATTATAGTATTGATATACTTTTTTCATTTTCATAAGCTACTTATCCAAAGTTCTGTTAATTTAACACAATCATGTCGATTTTCTTTCAACACGAGCGTCTGTTGATGGAAAAACACAGCTGACGTCACAAAAATGTCGGGTCAGCCCATTCTACCCCAAGGGGTCGCAGAGTCGTGACGTACATCAAAAAGACCGACGAGACAAACTCGAGTGGGTCGCCCACGTGTTGCACTATTTTCCTAGAGTAAATCTCGGTCATTTATTTATTGTAGTTGATTTCCGATTTATTATTCGGACATTTTCAATCCCAGAAGTAAAATTTAATTTTATTGACGGAACTAGCGATATTATTAAGCTGTCGTTTCGTTTATATTTAAATTATCTGTATTCTGCGGATTTCCAATTATTGTTGAAATCTATCGGCTATGTTTCTTACCGTGAATGAAAAACTATAAAATGTATATTAACGACGTAACTTTTTTTTAAAAATTTCAAACCCAGTTTCACGCGCTTTCTTGTGATAAAATCATAAATTAATTTCATAAAAGCGTTATGCTGAGCTATTCCGACTTTGTACGAACGGCAACTGAAGCCTGTTCATGTCTCGATTTATATACGCATCCCGTGTTATAGTAAAAGAAATTAGTTTCACGAGTAACGGCAATCTAATTCGACGCAGTATTAGATGCCCATTTTGATCAAACTTCGAACGAGTGTAAGTCAAACCGATTCTCTATTGCAAATAGTTTACAAAACTCGATACCCGAAGTGTGAAACTGCATATTAGGTCCACGTGCGGATGGGCATTTGACTGGCCGGAGGGTCAACTAATTATCGATTTTTGGCACTTGTTTATCTCTTAATCTGCAGGTAACGTGTGAAACCCTTCGATTATTTCGGTTTTAAGTGAATTTTGATAGATGGTGGGCGAGTTTATCAATATTTCAACGTGAAATTTGATGAAAATTTCGGACCGATTTTGGTGAAATTTTTGGGATTCCAATCGGGCTGGCAATTCAAAATTCGGTCCAGACCGGCAATTTATCGGATTTCCGGAGCCCTGGTACAAACTATTGTGTAAAATGAAGAAATAACTTGTGAAAAGCAATTTCTTTATGTAATAAAATCTTTTCCCTATCATTTTTCTTCAGGGGTATCTCTGTGTTGGAATGGGTTAATGTAATTGTTCTTTGAAAAGATGGATAACAAAACAACTATTAAAGTAAAGCAATTATTGAATCTCATTGAAATATTCTCATTTCATTTGTATGCCTGGGCATCCACAACATTTTTTGGATATTGTTTTACCAATGTCCGTCTGTCTGTCTTTATCTCTGTCTGCAACACAAAAAGTGAACCTTGCAGGTACATAGTTCATATTTGGTATATATATTCCATACATGGATAGGCCTCAGTTGATTTTATGATCAGTGTTATCCATCAAGGTCAAGGTTACTAAATAAGGTTGTGAGTTATCTAAATTTAGCACAAAAGCTCTACATTTTGTCCTCATTCAAATACCGTCACATATATATGGTTTATATTTTGATATATGTTCCTTCCATTGAAAGATGTCAGATTAGGGTCATCTATAAAGGTCAAAGTAGCTTATCAAGGTCACAAGTTTTGTAAATTCAACACAATAACTTAACATTTTGATCTTATTCAAAGACCTAACATTGCAGATATATAGCTCATGATTTGGTGAAAGGTTTGTGTAAAACATACATTTTTTTCATATCCCATTCCAACTCATTGACACTTTCCCTCAGGAAAAAAGCTTTGGAAAACAGTGTGGAAAATGAAGAAATTTCTTGTAACATGCAATTTAATCATTTTCCATAATGTTTCTACACAGAAAGTTGAAAAAATACAAATTTCATAAACTTTAAATCTGCAACTTCATTCAATTTGGGCCAGTCTAAAATTCAGCTGTCTGGTAATGGGATAATCATTGCATGATTACTATCAAGACCATTCAAATAAGTAAATATGATATTGATTTTGGAAGAGAAAAATCTATAATGATTGTCATCAATTCATCTATCTTAAGTTCTGAGATGTTTCCTTGTGGTGTTCAGTCTCAAACATGTTCATTTTTTTCTCTTTAGCAAACCATTAGAGGGATGACCTGTAACCTGTTTGAGTCACTCAGAACAGATTTTCGACTGCCAGATAACAAACCAGTTCAGTCAGTGTTTAGATATGCTTTTTTGTCTGTATGTATGTATTTATTGCTTTCTTTTATTCTGGCTTATTTGAGGTTAACTTCTAACTAAGTGTTTCTCAATTGTTTACCTCATTATTTTATTAAAGAATCACTGCTGTCTATCATATAATAGATTGATCAATGGGGCCCCTACTGATATATGGAGTTGTCAAAAAATTGCCCTTTAACCCATTCCAACTCAACAAAATTTTAGACTGGTCCAAATTGAAGGAAGCTGCAGACAATATTTTCAAGTTGGTGGACTTTAAATTTTCTTTGTCTTTTTGGATAGAAAACATGGTGGATAATGAAGAAATTGCTTGATACAAGCAATTTCTTCATTTTCCACAATGTTTTCCAAAGCTTTTTCTTGAGGGGCGTAAAAAGGAGGGCTTGAGTGGGAATGGGTTAATTAAGTCCCCTACTAGACTTGGTTGTTCCTATTTAAATTTGCTACAAAGAGTGTATAAGGGTTGAGACTAAATGATCCTGTTTGAGAAGAACCATATAGTTTTAGCTCACCTGAGCACGGTTTGAAATTGTTAAAATAATCGTTAATAATCTTCTCCTCGTGACAGAAAAGGCATAGAGCCTTGATATCCTGCATGAATCATCAGTATATTAACCTCTTTCAAATAGCTAAAATCATGACTCGTTCCCAGGGGCAGAGCACCAGGGGGTGGGGTTTATATAGAAATAAAGAATGATTTGTAAACAACATCTCCTCCCAATCCACTAGGCCAAATTGAACTAAATTTGGCAGAATTGTTCCTTAAGTAGTCCTCCATAAAAAAAGCTAAAAGAATTGGAATCCGTTAAAAACTCTGGTTGCCATTGCAACATAAGTGAAATTTTAAAAGAATCTTAAAATCTTCTCCTCCTAACTCAGGAGGAGAAGAGCCATGATATTTTGCATGAAACATTAGTATAATGACCTTTTTTCAAATTAGCTAAAATCATGACTCTAGGGGTGTGTTGTTTAAATAGAAATAAAGACAACATCTCTTTGATATTTTGTATTTTACATTAGTAAAATTACCTTTCAAAATAGCTAAAATCATGACCCTGAGGTCCCCAGGGGGATGGGTTTTATATAGAAATAAAGAGCATTTTTTAAACAACATCTCCTCCAAAATGATTTTGCTAAAGAATTGAAATCCGTTAAAAACTTATTATTTTGTAAAAAGCATCTGTTCATTGACTTCTTCCTTATTTCTGATATTATTATCTTGGCTGTTTCCTGAGAAAACCCAAGGTATTACTATAGCCTTGGTGTCGTCGTTGTTGTTGTTATCGTCGTTTTGGGATATCTTTGGTTCTGCTTAAAGCATTCACTTGAAACTTGGAACACTTGTTCACTATCAAAAGAGCAACCAGTGCTATCAAGGGGGATAACTCTAAATGTATTTTGTGCTTTTATCCACTATCCAGCACCACTATCCAGGCTGTGCTATTGTAATCTATGGATGGAGATGGAGAAACAAAATGTTCTCCTCCTTTCAAATTACTCGTAGAGCTTTTGAATTTTTCATTAACGCTTTGGTATCCTCAGGTACAAAGCCTATATATGCATAAAGTATGGCTCAATTGTATCTATCCTTATCATTGAATTAGACTGTTTAAAGAAAATGGAGCTTTACCTCAGGTGAACACCACAGTGCTAACGGCCTTCTGGTTCAAATGCAAAGGTTTTGCAGACAAAATTTTGTATTTAAAAAATAATTTCCGTAGGTTAGAAAATATTATGGGAAAGAAGAAATTGCTTGTCACAAGCAATTTCCTCTTTTCCACAATTTTTTCTCGAGTACAAAAACACAGGTATGTAAAAACCAGGAGTTAAACAGGAAAGGGTTAAGTTCCAGGTCAAGGTAACAGCTAAAGAATATTTTGTGTAATTACAGGATGAGTGGTCAGAGATCAGTGATGATTATTTAGGATCTGTGGGACAACCTATTAGGCTGGATATTACAGTTCTCGATGTGAGTTAAACAATTACCAGATGACAAAATTTTAAACTGGTTTAAATTGAAAGGCGTTGCAGACTACAATTTAAAGTTTATGAAATTCTAGATTTTTTCAACTTTCTTGGTAGAAAACATTGTGTTAAATGAAGAAATGGCTTGTTACAAGCAATTTCTTCATTTTACACAAAGTTTTCTAATTTGTTTTTATTCGGGGCATCCAAAAGCGTCACTGTGTGGGAATAGGAAAAAAAAGGACATTTACAGCTGGATTAAAACATTTGACAAAATTATCAATGTTTAAAGACGAATTACTATTATAGCTCTTGTGCTTGTGTACTTGTTGTCTATATCATCTATAAAGTCAAAATAATGTATTAAGTTCAAAATTTCAAAAACATTTTGATATAGAGGCATTTGATTTTCAGCTCACTGAGCACTTAAAGTGTTCCCAATGAGCTATAGTAATAAACCAATGTCCAGCATCTATCTGTCCATCATGTATGCTCATCCACAATTGAAAAAACACTTTTTCCTAAAAAGTTTACTATCTGATTTCAACTAATCTTCACAGAAATTATCCTTAGGTCATGCATTATCAAATACTTCGAAGAATTGAAATCCCTGAAGAGCTCTAGCTGCATGGTAACCAATTGAAAGAAACTCAAAAAAAATTCATCTTTAAAAACTTAGTTTCTAGAGCTATTATAATGTCCTTCTACCAAAATGATTTAAAGAATTCTGAAAATTAGCCCTATATTGTTAGATCCCTGATTTTACAAATGAACAAAGAAGGAAATATTGAAATATTATCTTCTCATAAATCAAAGTGGTTAGAGCTTTGAACTTTTGCATGTAACCTGCTGTATTATCCGCTATAAAAATACTTTAAAAGATGTGTTTTTAGGTTATGATATAGATCAATGTATCAGTAAGGGAAATCATTCTTTTCTATTTACAGGACTCACTGTATCTCCAATATAATTTCTATGATTTTGATACTGGGCATCCAGACATTAGTGTATATGACATACATCATTGTAACAGTGAGGGGAATTGGAAACATTTTACAGTACAGTTTCCTGGTAAGTGATTACTTATTCTTACTGGCAGCAGTAATTAATTAAATTATATTTACATAATAAATGGATGTCATTGCAGTTACTCTGATTGGCTTATATTTATGGAATTTTTATATGCCCGTCGAAGACGGGAGGTATTATGGGATCACCCGTGGTGTCTGGGCGTCCGGGCATCCGGTCGTACGGACATCCAGGCGGTGTCCACTTCTTTGTCCGGAGCATAACTCTGTCACCGTAAGTCCGATTGACTTTAAACTTGGCAGTTATATTCTTCTTATTAATACGGAGTGCAGTGCTCAATAACCATAACTCTACCTGGCCTATTTTTGAGTTATTGCCCTTTGTTGTTTTTCATACTTGAATCTTGTCTGGGGTATATCTCTAAAAGTATTATAGCTAGGATCATGAAACTTCATGGGTGTATAAATCTCACCAAGGGGGAGTGCAGTGCACAAGAACCATAACTCTACCTGGCCTATTTTTTGAGTTATTGCCCTTTGTTGTTTTTCAAACTTGAATCTTGTCCAGGGTATATCTCTAAAAGTATAATAGCTAGAATCATTAAATGTCATGGATGGATAGAGCTCACTAAGAAGGAGTGCAGTGTACAAGAACCATAACACTTCCTGGCCTATTTTTTGAGTTATTGCCCTTTGTTGTTTTTCATACTTGAATCTTGTCCGGAGTTTATCTCTATCTGGACAAGATTTCAAATTAGCTAAAATCATTACCCTTGGATCCCTGGGGGCAGAGCAGGGGGGGGGGTTATATAGAAATAAAGAGGGAAATTCATCTCCCTCCCCCCAACTATTGGGCCAATTTGAACCAAATATGGCAGAAATGTTCCTTATGACTGTGGTCATTGTTCATAATAGATGAATAAAAATTGCTGAAATGGACTTTGGATCCCAACCTACAAAGCCTATATTTTAAAGTATGGTCATGCTCACTTGTATCATAATACTAGCCTTAATATTGAAATTAACTATAGAAAGAAAAAAAGCCTTCAATTACCCTCTTGTTGTTGTAATTATGCACCTGTGGTCAAAAACAGCCCTGTCCAAGGGGTATAAAGTTTGGAAAAATTTACAATTAGAGCATGATCAAACATCTACTCTTCCAAATTATAAGGTGTAATGCATTTATATTTCATATATTGCACATGTTCTTCTACTGTTCGTCTGTCCATTCTTATTTCAAACTGCAATTTCTTTAAAAAATATTTTCCTCCTTAACCAAAAAGCTGATCGAGCTGAAACTTGGCAGGAATGTTAACTGGGTGAAGTTATACAGAAGTTGATAAAAGATTGTATTTCCATGAAAAACTTTGGTTGCCATGGCATTTAAAAATGGGAAATTTAGTGTATCTTGGAGAACTTTTTTCAGAGACTACAAGGGCACTCATATTTCATTTCAAGTATAAACATATGGTTCTCTATCAAGTTTAAAGAATTATAACCCTGGGGGTCAGATATGACTAAGTAATGGAAGTTTAACCCATTCCAACACAGAGGAATTTTAGACTAGTCCAAATTGAAAGAAGCTGCAGACGACAATTTAAAGTTGATAGAATTTTGAATTTTTTCGTCATTTTTGGTAGAACATTGTGGATAATGAAGAAATTGCTTGATACAAGCAATTTCTTCATTTTCCACAATGTTTTCAAAAGCTTTTTTCTTGAGGGGCGTAAAAGGAGGGATTGAGTTGTAATGGGTTAAAGTTTGTAAAAATGCTCAATTAGAGCAAATTCAAAGTCTTCTCCTATACTTTATATATAGGGCATTCATAGCTGGTATGTAGGATAAGTAGAAGTAAAAGCATTATTGTGTGCAATATCTGTAATTTTCTAAAACCTTCATTAATCTTTGCTTAATATTCTGGTTAGCTCATGAGTTGATTTTAAAGAAAACCTGAATTATTTTCATAGCAGCAATACCATGGTCTGCATCCAAAGCTGTTTTTGATATTGTAAATATCTTGTTTATTGCCTTAAAGATAGTCTAAATTATATACATTTTTCCTAAAAGATTATTCTATATAGATTCTACTTACCCATTACCAGATGACAAAACTTTAAACTGATCCAAATTTGAGAGAAGATGCAGACAACAATAGTTAATGAAACTTTAACTCATTCCTACACAATTACGCTTTTAAAACCTTTGGAAAACATTGTGGACATTTCTTCATTATCCTAGCTGCCGTCATAGCGCAGTTGGTAGCGTCGGACTGTCAATCTAGAGGTCCCGCGTTTGATCCCCAACGGCTGCACTCATCCTTTCCGACTCTTTGTCTCTCACCAATTAGTTGATAATCGTAGACCTATGTGGGATAGCAGCTGGAGGTTAGGAAAGGGTGTAATGGTAGTACTGGTGTGAGAAATACCAGGATTCCATTGTTAGGTGCTCCAGCCGCCGCGATTTAGCTGAAAGATTGTTGAAAGCGGCATAAAAAGCTGGATAATGTGGGTATTAGTTCATGGAGGTAAGCTACAATTAATTTTTGTAAGAATTTCACATTACATGCTGTGATTTTGTTGCACAAATGAACTTAATAGATATGTGTTAATATTAGGTTGGAATACTCTGGTTTTGTGTAAGATTCCACATAAAGATATCTTTTCTATATTTCAGGACCTTTCCACCCTTACCTAGACACTAGTTCACGAATGTTTCAGTTAGAAAGTCTGTTTCGTTTATCTAACGCAGCAAATGTGAGCATAATTAGACTTCAGCGTCTACAGCTGTTTCATGATGATTTAAATATATACTTGTCATTGAGTCTGGCTGAGAAACATAACACATCATGTAAGTATTCGGAGACTGTTAAATGTCACTCATTTAAATACAAACCAATAAAAATGCAACATAGGCAGCTATAGGCAGCTATGTTGATCTAACCAATTAGTGTATTTTGGTCAGCTATAATGTGTTTTTGCTATATGATATTTCAGATGTTAATTTTTGACCCGTAATTTATAAGTGTAGATGCAGATAGGTGCTTATCAAATGAGATATTTAGGCTGTTGTACTATTATGTGCATACTGCAGCTTCTTTTCTTCGTAAATGTTACAATTTAGCGCAATTTTGAATGTGGTCTACAACTCCTTTTAATTTTGACCAGACCAGAATTTTGTCATCTGCCATCTGGTAATTGGTTAATTAATGATTTGATGGCCAGCCCTCTCCCCAAAAACATATTTTTTCCAACCCTAAAAAAAAGCAGCTTTGGAAAATATGGTGGAAAATAAAGAAATTGCTTTTTGCCATGTTTTTCCCCCGGAAGATAAAGATTTATAAAATTTCACAACATAAAATTGTTGTCTGCAAATCATTTGAGTTCAGACCAGTCTAAAATTTTGTAATCCAGAAATGAGTTAAGATTTTTTTTTATCTTCCAGTATATTTCACAAAAGTTCCTGTGAGCTATGTCCCTGATCATGTGGATGATGAAATTGCTACAGCTGTGGATGAGGAAGGCTGTGCCAATGCTTGTCTTGATGACACCAAGTTTCAGTGTAACAGCTTCTACTACTGTAAACAGACTCGGCAATGTTTATTGAGTAAGAAACATGTTCCAGATGGCCCAGGACAGATGGTTGTCAATGACTGTTTTTCTTATTCTAGTAAGTTAAAGGGGTTTTTTTTATACACAGTTGATCTCGCTTTGTTGACCACTTCTATTATCCCATTGCCACTCAACCTCACATTTTTACGCGCAGAAGAATTTTTCTTTTTTTTTTAAGAATAAACTTCATAAGCAACTCTAGCAGGAAAATTTTAAGCAGGAGGTATAGACTATGATCAGCCTGCATATAAGTGCAGTCTGATCTTAGTCTCCACCTCCTGCAAAAACCGGAATATTCTGGGTTCAGCATGACAAGGGTTAATTTCCAGTATCAAAAAGGTTTAGACAAGATGGTATACCTTCCATGAATAAGTACTTTACTGAATAATATCTTGTTAGTACTAGTTTTGTGTTTGCTGATAATTTCTCTTGAATGAGACATGCAGATGATAATTCTTTTGGAATTAAAAACAGGGTTTGATGATAATTTTGCTTGAATCAGATGTTAATGAATGACATGTTTAATGATTCTATGAAAATCAAAAACAGAGTTTGATTTTAATTTTAGTTTGATGTGATGATTGAGACAGTCCTTATGTCTTACAATTGTATAGGATTTCAGGTTTATTTTGCTTAACAGGTATTTAAAGTTAAACAAGAGCCATGTAGGACATTGCCATCCCACTGCATTTCTTCTCAATGAGTTCAAAAAAAGCTATTATACTTTCAAAGATATGCTCAGGACAAAATCTAAGTCGTTAAAACAAAAAAGTGCAATAACTCCAAAATTATGCAAGCAAGAGTTGTAGTTCTTGTGCACTGCACTTCTCCTCAGCGAGATCTATCCACCTATGAAGTTTCAAGTTAATAGCTATTATGCTTTCAGAGATATGCTCAGGACAAAATCTAAGTCGTTAAAATGACAAAGGGTAATAACTCCAAAATTATGCAAGCAAGAGTTGTGGTTCTTGTACACTGCACTTTTCCCCAATGAGATCAATCCAGCTATGAAGTTTCAAGTTGATAGCAATTATGCTTTCAGAGATATGCTCTGGACAAAATCTTAGTCTTTTAAACAACAAAGGGCAATAACTCCAAAATTATGCAAGCAAGAGTTGTGGTTCTTGTGCACTGCACTACTCCTCAACGACTTGACTAACACTTTGTCAGGTAACAGGTTAAAGCTAATTCAAATAACTTCTATTGACAAAGATTCACTTCTCATTTCAGGGACAGTAGCTGATGTTGGAATTCCAGTGTCTTCTGCCTATGCTTTTAGACTACTGAAAAATAGTATTTACTCGGGAAATTTTACTGTGAACATACCAATTCCAGAGACTGATCTGGTATTTTAAAAAAAAGTGTAGCCCCCCCCCCCCACTCCCCAACCCCACACTCATGTAAATAGATGATAATAACTATGTCTGATGTTATAATATATACTGATTAGGCTTTGTGTCCTGTTTTTCTGTCCATCTGTGAACAAAACAAAAAATGTAGTTTGTGTCAGAAACTCCACCTGCATATAGGTTGCTACCATTTTGAAAATGAAGATGTCAAATCATATATACAGTTTATTTTTAGGTGTCTTTTTTTAGAGAAAGATTGTCTTCCCTTGTTTTTAGAAAAAGATTGTCTTCCCTTAAATTTTGAAATTCATGTTTAAATCTGGTGTCTAGTATGGCAGTAAGTCACATATATTGTCTAAGTGGTAAAAGGTACATGGCTCCTTATTTTGGAGTTACTTTTTAGAGCTCATCTGTCACTTGAGTGTGTTCACTGGCAAGAAACCAGTTTCTTCAGCCATAAAAAGGGTATCAGTTACTTAAAGCAACTACCTGTCTTTAAGAGTCAATGGATCCCATGTAGTGAAGGTCATATTTCTAAGGTCAAGGAGAAAATCATAACTGAATTACCTTCAAAACTTAACACCCCCCCACAACATTTTCTGATTTTTATATAATTTTCAACATACCAATTTAATATTCAGCAATTTTGTAATTGTCAATGATGTACATGTGGTGAAGGCTAGTATGTTGAAGGTCCATGTCAAAATCTTTAACAGTAAATTTCAAACAAAACTTAAACAAAAAAACTTGACATTTAAAGACTTAACATTTTCCATTTTGTCTGTCTTATTCAAGTTACTATGACCATATTTGTCATATAGCCTTTATTGACATGCGTTAAAGGCAAGGTCATTTGAAGTTGTCAAGGATATCTATGGTGGAAAAGAATTTGAGAAAAGAAGTTTTATGGCACATGTGTTTAAGAAACGGATTCAATTTACTTAATATATTTTGTTTTTATTCAACAGACCAAAGACTACATTGCTGCTGGGGTTACAGAACAATTTACCAATATGGTGACTAGATCTGAGGAAGGTACTCACATTTTGATATTCTATTTCTGCTATTAATTATGAGCAAAGAATTCTAAAACTTCATCCAGTAAATTGTTATTTTAATGAGTATAATGGTACCTCACTAAGTGATGTTACTTAGCTGCACTAGTCAGCAGGGATATTGTCTTTGTGTTGCCTACAAGTTTTGTCATAAATGGTATATACTGAAAACTTTGAGGTCGTCTCAGAAACTACCAGGTGAATTTAAACTGGAATTCACCAAAATGATTCTTGGATGACCCATTAACAGATTTCTTTAAAAGAATATGATTGAATGATAAACATGGCTTTTTTGGGTAGAACTATTTCCCATAATGGTTTTTGCGAAATCTTTGAAAATAGTTATCTCCATTTCTACCAAATTTCAAAGGAGTAATTCTCTTGCATCCCTTTATCAGATTCCCTGAAAAAATTTGATCATATGAAAATTGAAACTTTTATTGGTGGGTCCCTATATCCCAAATGTTAAATACTGAAAACTTGGAAAATATTTTGAAAACTTTTAGATATTAGATAGATTTCAACACAATTTAACAATTTGGTGACTGTTTATCCGGTTCCATGATCAGAAGAAAAAGATGAGCAGGCCTATGTTATGTACTGAAACATTTTGACTAATTTAAGTTCTGAGAGGATTCGAAAAGCATGTGGGCTTAATTGATGAATTGCTGGAAATTCTTTCTGAATTGCTCCGCATTCCAACTTAAAAATGGTTGGTTGGTGACCTAGACATTGTAAATACAACTTGAATAAGCTGTAGATTTGATGTTTATGTCACCAAATCAAGAAGTATTCTTCACATCAGTCTCAGCCTATGTCTTAGTTAAACTTCATTTCTGGTCTAGCCGCCGTCATAGGGCAGTCTGTAGCGCATCAGACTCCTAATCTTCAGTCATGGGATGTCATGGGTTCGATCCCTGGCGGCGGCACTTATTCTTTCTGACATTTGTCACTCACCGATGGGTGGATAATCATAAATCCAAGTCGGATAGCAGCTAGAGGCTAGGAAAGGATGTAGTGGTATTGCTGTTGTGAGAAATACCAGGAATTTATTGTTAGGTGCTCCAGCCGAGGCGGTATGACTAAAATACTGTTAAAAGCGGCGTTAAACCCCATTCAATCAATCAATTTCTGGTCTAAAAGAATGATTGGTTTGGATGACTGATTCTTTTATTGACAGCTGCTTTCTGCCAATTGTTCCATAATGCTTTGATAATGCCATGCTCTCTCTAAAACCTCATTCTTGGTATCAATGAAATCAGACTTATGGATTAATAGAGATGCTCAAGAGCCTCTCGTTAACCTTTTAGAGAATGGTCAAAAGAAGTTATAGTCGATTCATTGATATATGATTCTATCTGATATACTCTGATAACACAGTGAAGGAATAATGTTTTTTCCTTAGCTAGTGTGGGTATTGCAACATTGTAAAATCTGAATGTTATAACAGTCTATTAGAAACATTCCCTGTCTTCACACATCTATCCAATAAGGATGTGAATTTACTCAGTTCAATGCGATTTGTCATATAGGCCTTAATGATATTGTTTCTTTTTTTCTTCACACAGAGAATGCGTTGAAGGAGTTCACCTTTCTAAGCAACCATACATCTTTTATAAGAGACAATGCCAAAATGTTTCAAAGTTTATCTATAGATGAGTGTGCTCTAGCCTGCACGGATGAAGGATCATTCAACTGTAATGCGTTCAGCTACACATTTGATACTCAGTTGTGTTTAACAGTTCATGAGTTTGGAACTAGAAACATGAACAACACTTACAATTCAGCTATACCAAGTTATATGTATATAAGTAAGTTGTACCGTTTCCATTTAACCCATTCCTACACAGTCCGGATTTTTACACCTTCAAGAAACTTTGTGGAAAATGTAAAAATAGCTTGTAACCATCAATTCTGCAATGTCTATAATGTGTACTACCCTTAAAGGCAAAGATTGTTGAATATCACAAAATTGTTGTCTGCAAATTTTTTCAAATCGAACTGGTCTTATATTTTGTGGTAATGGTTAAAAATAGTACAAATTTCAAGAAATTGAATCCACTCATTACCACACAATACCACATTTTGATTTGCTGAAAAAATGGTCAGGAATACTTAATGATATTTAGAAAGCATTGTGTGAAATTGAGAAAAGGGATTATTTCCTTTTCTCCAAATATTTTATCCTATTTGGCTTTTATTTTTTCAATTGAATACACTCAGAATTGTTTGCATTTTCTCTCAATTTTGATTAATTTGAAATATTTGACAGTGCCGTAGCAAGGGTCATTAATCCATTCCACACAATGAATGACACTTTTTGATTCAACTCGAGAGAAACAATTGGGAAAACATTGTTGAAAATAAAAAAATTTGCTTGCAACAATCAATTTCTTCATTTTCAACAATGTTTTCTCTCTACAAAGTTGAAAAAAAAGGAATTTCAAAAACATTGAAATGTTGTCAGCAACTCCTTTCAAATTCGGCCAGTCTAAAATAGTGTTGTCTGGTAATGGGTTAAGGGTGGTTGAATAGTCCATCTTGCAGTAATTAACCCATTCCCACACAGTGAAGCTTTTTGATGCCCCTCAAGAAAAGCAATTGGGAAAACATTGTGGAAAATTAAGAAATTGCTTGTCACAATGTTTCTACCCAGAAAGTTGTAAAATCTAAAATTTCATTGACTTTGAATTGTCGTCTGCAACTTCTTTGAATTTAGACCAGTCTAAAATTTTGTCATGCTGGAATGGGTTAATCACTAGACAAACCCACTAGAATCCAACAGGAAGTTTCGCTTCAATATTAGATTACATGTATTTGCAAAACATGTGGCCAGTAGCATGTAACAAAGGAAAAAAAGTGTTGATTTGCAACTGAAACGGCATAAGTTCAATTTGAATAAGCTGTAGTTGTGATGTTAAATGCTTATTATCCCCCGCCGTCACGGCGAAGGGGATATAGTGATGGTCTCCGTCCGCAATTCTGTACTTCCGTCATTCTGTCATTCCATCATTCCGTCACTAAACTTGTCAAGAGCATATCTCTGAAAGTATAATTGCTATCAACTTCAAACTTCATAGGTGGATAGATCTCATTGAGGAGAAGTGCAGTGCACAAGAACCACAACTCTTGCTTGCATAATTTTTGGAGTTATTGCCCTTTGACGTTTTAAAGACTAAGATTTTGTCCCGGGCATATCTCTGAAAGTATAATAGCTATTAACTTGAAACTTCAAAGGTGGATAGATCTCGTTGAGGAGAAATGCAGTGCACAAGAACCACAATTCTTGCTTGCATAATTTATTGCCCTTTGTTGTTTTAAAGATTTAGATTATGTCTGCTTTAAAGGTGGATAGATCTCGTTGAGGAGAAGTGCAGTGCACAAGAACCACAAGTCTTGCTTGCATAATTTTGGAGTTTTTTAGAGACTTAGATTTTGTTTTCAGCATATCTCTGAAAGTCTAATAGCTATTAACTTGAAACTTCATAGGTGGATAGATCTCGTTGAGGAGAAGTGCAGTGCACAAGAACCACAACTCTTGCTTGCCTTATTTTTGAGCTATTGCCCATTGTTGTTTTAAAGACTTAGATTTTGTCCTGAGCATATCGCTGAAAGTATAATAGCTAGTATCGAACTCATTGAGAAGAAATGCAGTGCACAGAAGCCTAAATCTAACTGGCTTCAGTTTACTCTCATGCTTTTAAGGCATGGGATGGCCATGTCTGACATGGCTCTTGTTATAAATGTTGGCCAATGTTGGAGTACAAAGTATACTTCCAGTCTAAATGAATGATTTGATTGGTCACAATCAAGATTGGTCTGTTATTTGCTGTGTTTCAAAATTATTCTCAGTGATGAGGCAACAATTTTTGAATAATGTTTCTCATTGTCCCTTGACAAAGAAAATATTTTACTCCACGTTTCTACAGGAAAAGCATCAAAGTTGTACACAATGAGCCCTGGTACGACATCACAAGGCATGGCAGATTCTATTGTGATGATGATAAGCTCTGATGATGACTGTGCCCAACTGTGCACCTCGAACTCTGCATTTGTGTGTAGGGTGTTCCAGTACTGTGATGACACAAAACAGTGTTTACTGTTCAAAGATAGAACCATAGTACCAACTAACCAGTCTAGCATCACATCAACTTGCTACCAATATTCAAGTAAGTTCATTTCTTCCAGTTCATTTGCAGTATCACCATGCTTTCAATAATGTATATCTTAGTAATCGATTTCATATATATATTCAAGGACCAGGTGTGTATTTGTTTTCACTTTTACTGTAAAGTTTTGTCTTTGCCATTTTCCTATGTTTGAAATTATATTTTTACAGTTGCTAGTCTCATTTCAGTTAGTATTTTCTCAAATAGTTAATTAAGTTTAGGGAGACTTAACAAGGGTGAATGAAAAGTATGTGGCTTATGCAAGAAGAAGCAATTTATCCCAAGTATTTTTATTTTTCAATTTGGTCGCCTTACAAGCTTTGTCCAAAAGATTTGAAGCATTCAGATACCTTCCTTTAAAGGATTCTATCTAGCACCCCCAAAAATGCACCGACAGCTTGCTTAACGACATAATCAGTCAAAAAATAGCTGCCACTGGGATCATTTTTCATCTTGAGGAATTGGTAACAGGGTACATAATCAGTTGATTAGGGAGGATGCTGAACCAGTTTTAAACTGCATGCAGGAGCATAATCCTCATGACAGTTTCCATGCCTTTTCTCCTTCATTTTTAAGAAAGCTCCCTCATGAGGTCAGCATAATGCCTTCCAAGTTATAGTGTGACCTTTATCAATGAAACCTAATAGCAGCACACCTTTCACATCCCAGGAAACAATGGCAATGACCGTCCCATCACATTATGTTGACTTGCCCTGTTGGTTGGCACCGGATTCCTTGGCTTTTCCATTGTTTTGTATGTTTTGTCTCAGGTTCAAAGTGGTGAACCCATGTTTCATCAACAGTTACAAACTGTTTGATGAATTTCTGCTGATATTGCTGAAACGTAGCAAGGTTTTTCTTTGACATGTTGAAGCTGGTTCGGTCAACACTCAGAAGCTTTGGGGCCAATCTGACAAAAGCCTTAGATATTTGCAAATGGATAATTCCATAGTCTGGTTTCTGTGACATACCTGTCTGTGTAGCAATTAACAGCTATGTCATTTATAGATCTGCCCTGATCATATCATGGATTTTTTATGGTGTCCTTTGAGGTGACATTTTTTGACCTGAAAGGTTGGGGTCATCATCAAGACTCTCTCTACAACTGTGTCCTTAGAGGTGAAAGATGGTGACCCGCAAGAATGAGGGTCATCTTCCTGACTTTCTCTACCACTGAGTCCTTTGTCGTAACAGATGGTGACCTGCAAGAATGAGGGTCATCTTCCAGACTTTCTCTACCACTGATTCCTTTTAGGTGACGGTTGGTGACCTGCAAGAATGAGGGTCATCTTCTTGACTTTCTCTACCACTGAGACCTTTGTAGTAACAGATGGTGACCTGCAAGAATGAGGGTCATCTTCCTGACTTTCTCTACCACTGTTTCTTTTGTAGTAACAGTTGGTGACCTGCCAGAATGAGGGTCATCTTCCAGATTCTTCTACTACTGTGTCTTTTGTAGTAGCAGTTGACCTGCAAGAATGAGGGTCATCTTCCTGACTTTCTCTACCACTGAGTCCTTTGTAGTAACAGATATTGACCTGCAAGAATGAGGGTCATCTTCCTGACTTTATCTACCACTGAGTCCTTTGTAGTAACAGATGGTGACCTGCAAGAATGAGGGTTATCTTCCAGACTTTCTCTACCACTGTATCTGTTGTAGTAACAGTTGTTGACCTGCAAGAATGAGGGTCATCTTTAAGATTCTCTCTACCACTGAGTCCTTTGAGACGTTGGATGGTGACCTGCAAAAATGAGGGTTATCTTCCAGACTTTCTCTACCACTGTGTCTTTTGTAGTAATGGGTGACCTGCAAGAATGAGGGTCATCTTTAAGATTTTCTCTACCACTGAATCCTTTGAGGTGATGGTTGGTGAACAGCAAGAATGAGGGTTATCTCCCTGACTTTCTCTAACACTATGTCCTTTGTAGTTAAAGTTGGTGACCTGCAAGAATGAGGGTTATCTTCCTGACATTCTCTACCACTGAGTCCTTTGTGGTAACAGATGGTGACCTGCAAGAATGAGGGTGATCTTCAAGATTCTCTCTATCACTGAGACCTTTGAGGTGATAGTTGGTGACCTGCAAGAATGAGGGTCATCTTCCTGACTTTCTCTACCACTGAGTCCTTTGTAGTAACAGTTGGTGACCTGCAAGAATGAGGGTCATCTTCCAGACTTTCTCTACAACTGTGTCCTTTGTAGTAACAGAAATTGACCTGCAAGAATGAGGGTCATCTACCAGACTTTCTCTACCACTGTGTCTTTTGTAGTAACAGGTGACCTGCAAGAATGAGAGCCATCTTCCAGACTTTCTCTTCCACTGAGTCCTTTGAGGTGATAGTTGGTGACCTGCAAGAATGAGGGTCTTCTTCCAGACTTTCTCTACAACTGTTTCCTTTGTAGTAACAGATGGTGACCTGCCAGAAAGGGGGTCATTTTCAAGACTCTCCCTACCACTGTGTACTTGAGGTGATAGTAAGTTAACTACCGAAATGAGGGTCTTCTTCACGATTCTTTCTACAACTGTGCCCTTTGAAGTACCAGTTGGTGACCTGCAAGAATGAGGTCATTTCCAGATTCTCTCCACCACTGTGTCTTTTGTAGTAACAGTTGGTGACCTGCAAGAACGAGGATCATCTTCAAGATTCTCTATACAACTGAATCCTTTTAGGTGATAGTTGGTGACCTGCAAGAATGAGGGTCATCTTCCAAATTCTCTCTTCCACTATGTCTTGTGTAGTAACAGGTGACCTGCAAGAACAAGGATCATCTTCAAGATTCTTCCTACCACTGAATTCTTTTAGGTGAAAGTTGGTGACCTGCAAGAATGAGGATCATCTTTAAGATTCTCTCTACCACTGATTCCTTTGAGGTGATGGTTGGTGACCTGCAAGAATTAGGGTCATTTTCCAGACTTTCTCTACCACTGTATCCTTTGTAGTAACAGTTGGTGACCTGCAAGAATGAGGGTCATCTTCAAGATTCTCTCTACCACTGTGTCTTTTGTAGTAACAGGTGACCTGCAAGAATGAGGGTCATCTTCAAGATTCTCTCTACCACTGAGTCCTTTGAGGTGATAGTTGGTGATCGCCAGAAAGGGGTCATTTTCAAGACTCTCCCTACCACTGTGTACTTGAGGTGATAGTTAGTGAACTACTGAAATGAGGTTCTTCTTCCAGATTCTTTCTTCAACTGAGTCCTTTGAGGTGATAGTTTGTGACCAGCCAGAATGGGGTCATCTTCAAGACCCTCTCTACCACTCTATCATTGAGATGATAGTTGGTAACCACCCAGAGTAGGGGGGGGGGTCATCTTCAACATGCTTTCTACCACTGTGTCCTTGAGGTGATAGTTGGTGATCTGCCAGAGTTGTGGTCATCTTCAAGATTCTCAACCACCATGTCCTTGAGATTACAGTTTTTGACCTACCAGAATGTGTGTCATCTTCAAAACTCTACCACTGTGTCCTCAGAGATGATAGTTGATGACCAGCTAGAAGTGGGGTAATCTTTGGGACTCTCTCTACCACATTT
The DNA here is from genome assembly GCA_946902895.1 of Fragum fragum. NCBI lineage: Eukaryota > Metazoa > Mollusca > Bivalvia > Cardiida > Cardiidae > Fragum > Fragum fragum. The sequence continues at coordinate 37,113,538 of OX336367.1, read as the reverse complement.
AAATGCATTGACCTATTTCTTCAACATGCTCCCTTCATGTTTCTACCGTGTCCTGATGAATGTCCTTAGGCAATAAGGCTTTTAAGCAATGATATTAAAAAACTGCTTGATTATCAACATTGCCAATTTATTTGAATAATTCATAGTGTGCAGTTTTGAGAATCAAATTCTGTCAAAAACAGATAAAAAAACTGTTACTCCAAACTGATGATAATATCTTATCTACATAAACCCTAATTGGTATGTTTTTAATAGGTCTCTTTTTTCCAAGGTGATGGACCTTGCAATCATCACAAAACATGAACAATAGTGAACAAATTTAATCAAGTATACAGTTGTTTTGCTCATCTGTTTTGAGTGTTGTCAGAAAAGACATAGGCTTTTGCTGTAGCTATGGCAATGTATGTGTTGTAAAAGACAGCTTTGAAGATTTAAAACATATCTTGAAGAAACATATCTTCTTTTTAAAGATTTACTTGGTACTTTGAATGATTTCACAATCAAGGAGCAGTCAATGGCAAACAGAGCTCTGGTTTAACCCATTCCAACTCAATTCCTCCTTTTTACGCCCTTCAAGAAAAAAGCTGTGGAAAACATTGTGGAAAATGAAGAAATTGCTTGTATCAAGCAATTTCTTTATTATCCTCAATGTTTTCTATCCATAAAGGTGAAAAACTTTAAAATTCCATCAACTTGAAAATGTTGTCTGCATCTTCTTTCAATTTGGACCAGTCTAAAATCTTGTCAAGTTGGAATGGGTTAACCAGACAAACATATTTTAGACTGGTTCAAATTGAAAGTGAGGTGCAGAATAAAAATTTAAGTTGATAAAATTCTAAAAAGATATATATTTCAGGAATGAAAAAAGCATTGTGAAATGCAATTTCTTCATTTTACATGTACAGTGTTTTAAAAAGAAAAACGTTGAGAGGTCCTAAAAGTGGGATTTTTAGTAATGAGTAAATGTTTCACAATAATTTCATATTCATTTCTTTTAATGTCACAGGTAAAGTACTAACAGACTTTATAGCCACCAATGCGGGATTGTTCCTATTTAAACATGTTCTCAACATACAGATGGTTACCCTTTCAGATTGCGCTAATTTGTGTATCCAGGAAATGGGAAATATGTGTAAAGGTAGTATTTTACTCCTTACTACTTGACTAGATTTGAATCTGGTATATTTTTAACCCATTCCCACACAAGATAATTTTAGACTGGTCCAAATTTAAAGAAGCTGCAGAAAACAATTTAAAGTTGATGGATTTTTTTTTTCGTTTTTTTGGATAGAAAACATTGTGGATAATGAAGAAATTGCTTGATACAAGCAATTTTTTCATTTTCCACAATGTTTTCCAGAGCTTATTTCTTGAGAGGCGTAAAAAGGAGGGCATGTGTGGGAAAGGATTCAGGCAACACTTTTAAGTGTATGTGAAGTGAAAAATACGTGTCTGATTATGTTAAAAACTTTGTTGGTAAAGGAGATGCTTGTTTAATTCTAAACCTTGAATGAAATAATCATAATATTTCAAACACTTTTTGTAGACTAGACATACAGTTTTGTCCTTTCTGTTCGTCCCTTTGTCTGCAAAAAAAAATCATTGATGGTAACGTTTGACTTGTAAGGGATAGAGCCTTTAGATTTTTCATGTAAATTACTTTAGACAAGTCCCTTATATTGTGCCAAGATTAAGGCAATCAGTCTTGTTCAAGGTAATTTTAGATTCAAACTTTCTCAGATTTAAAATCTCTACCATTTACAATAACACTTTAGATTTGGTAAGTTAAACAATCTCCATATTTCAAAATGTGTATTGCTTGTGACAGGACCTATCAGTTGATAATATCTTTAACTTACGTAGAAAGGATTTTAGACATTGAAGAAACTGCTTGATTTTTTGTCGAGCACGCTTGCGGTGTGTAAGACATAGTTGTTACTATGACAAGTAGGTGTATGTGCGTTAGTGGGTTAGTCTGTACGTCCGTCCAAATTTGTCTGGACAATTACTCCTACATTTATGGATAGATTTCAAAATAACCTGGCTAAATTATTCTCCATCATTAGTAGATGTGCCATTTGAAAGAATTTTTTTGGATAGCTTCAAGTTCAAGGTCACAGCTCAAGGTCAAACACTAAAATTATGCTTGTCCAGAGCATTTCTCCTACAATTATGGATGGATTTCAAAATAACTTGGCACAATTATTCTCCATCATAAGTAGACGTGCCATATGAAAGAACTTTTTGGATAGCTTCAAGTTCAAGATCACAGCTCAAGGTCAAACTCTAAAATTGTGCTTGTCCGGAGCATTTCTCTTACATTTATGGATGGATTTCAAAATGAATTGGCACAATTGTTCTCCATCATGAGTAGATGTGCCATTTGAAAGAATTTTTGGATAGCTTCAAGTTCAAGGTCAAAGCTCAAGGACAAACACTAAAATTGTACTTATCTGGAGCATGATACCTACAAAACTTGCGGGCCCGACAGCAGTTTTCCTGGGACAACCATCTAGTTAGACAAGTCTTTATCAAAAATTGTCCTCACTCTTTTTGTGTTGTCTGTTTTGTGTCAACAATTTCTCTAAGTGACATCTCCTCCTAACCCCCTGGGCCGATTCTAACCAAAATTTGTTAGGTCTGTTCCTTGCTAAAAAATTTGTAAAAAGAATTGAGATCTGTTTAAAACTCTTGTTGCAACGGAAACAAAAGTGAAATTTTACATAGAACTTCTTGCCCAGAAGCTGATGAGCCTTGATATTTTGAAGGAAGCTTCAGTACATTGACCTCTATCAGAATTGACAAATTGTTACCCTCAGGTCCCTAGGAACAGGACCTATTTGGAAATGATGAGTGGTTTTTGGAATGCATCTCCTATCAAACTACTAGGCCAATTTCAACCACTGGCTGCCAAAATTTGGTAGGTCTGTTCCTTGTTAAAAAATTGTTAAAAGAATTGAGATCTGTTTAAAACTTTTGTTGCAACGGAAACAAAAGTGAAATTTTACATAGAACTTCTTGCCCAGAAGCTGATGAGCCTTGATATTTTGAAGGAAGCTTCAGTACATTGACCTCTATCAGAATTGACAAATTGTTACCCTCAGGTCCCTAGGAACAGGACCTATTTGGAAATGATGAGTGATTTTTGGAATGCATCTCCTATCAAACTACTAGGCCAATTTCAACCTCTGGCTGCCAAAATTTGGTAGGTCTGTTCCTTGCTAAAAAATTGTTAAAAGAATTGAGATCTGTTTAAAACTCTTGTTGCAACGGAAACAAAAGTGAAATTTTACATAGAACTTCTTGCCCAGAAGCTGATGAGCCTTGATATTTTGAAGGAAGCTTCAGTACATTGACCTCTATCAGAATTGACAAATTGTTTCCCTCAGGTCCCTAGGAACAGGACCTATTTGGAAATGATGAGTGATTTTTGGAATGCATCTCCTATCAAACTACTTGGCCAATTTCAACCTCTGGCTGCCATTGCATCAAAAGTGAACTTTTAAGGAATCAAAAGTGAACTTTTAAATAAATCTTTTAGATTCGTCTCTTCTCAACCCAGAAGGTGTAGAGCCTTTATATTTTGGATGAATTTACAAAACATTGACCTCTTTCAGAATTGCCAAGGTCCTTGCTCTTGGGTCACTGGAGGCGGAGCCCAAGGGGGTAGGCTTGTCAGACTTGGAGAAATCATGAAATAATTCTTAGGTGAGCAATTTTAGGGTCATTTTGGCCCCCTTGTTTGTGTGTGGGGGAGGTCACATGACAATGCTCTATTTTAATAGTATCATTGTGATCTAAAGTTGTTTCCTTTCCTCTGCAGGATTTTACTATTCAGCCAATACCCTCTCATGTTATTTGACCTCTGCTATAGCAGGAGATAGTTCTACTAGAGTACAGTCTAGTCCAAATGCTGGGGAATTCTGTGATGTTTATACAAGTAAGTCTGAACTTTAAGTGTACTATTCAGACAACATTTTCTTGTGTTATTTGCAAGCAAATACACCAGGAGATGGTTCAAGAAGAGTATGGTATAGTCCAAATGCTAGGGTATATTGTGATGTATACATAAGTCAGAATTTGAAGTTTACTAATCAGCTAATATTCTCTTGTGTTATTCGACCACTGTTCTGGCAGAGTACAGTCTAGTTCAATTATTTGTTCATTCTTTGATGTATAGACAGGTAAGTTAGAACTTGAAGTTTACCATCAAACCAACACCTCCTCATGTTGTTTGACCTCTACCATACCAGGGGATGGTTCTTGTAGAGTAGTCTACTTCAAATACTCAGGATTTCTGTTGTATGCTAGTAAGTTGACATGATAATAAAAGCTTTTGCCTAATTACTTGCAACAAGCAATTTCTTCATTTTCCACAATATTTTCTACCAAGAAAGTAGAAAAATCTAAATTTCGTAAACATTAAATTGTCGTCTGCAACTCCTTTCAATTTGAACCAGTCTAAAGTTTTGACAACTAGTAATGGGTTAAATTGAAAATAAGTGCCATGTAGGAATGAAATAAAACCGAGAGAAAGAGAATTGCTGTTACGGTATTATCTCATTTCTTGAAAATATTTTCCGAAGCTATTTTCTCCGGCATACCAAAAAGTGAGATTAGGTGGTAATGGTTTGAAACAAAATAAATATTTACTCAAGTTATTTATCGAGATACAATACACAAGCTTTCATGACAGCAGCTTTGTATGTTTAAGTTTGTTTTGAGATCATGTGAAGACATAACCAATTAATGTCCATGAAATTTGAATGTTTATTTTTCATTCAGAAAATAGAGAGCAATGGAGAAATTGTTCTTCACAAACAATTTCATTTTCCACAATGCTTTCCTCAGTCATTTTTTTCGAAGGTTTTAAAAAAGGGCAATTGTATTGAAATGAATTAAGACATTTGTGTTAACTTTGTTCTCCCCTGAAGACATGATAGTCTAAAATTAGATAAGGATGATCATGACAATTTGAATTTGATGTAATCTTTAACCCATTCCAACACAATCCCTCCTTTTTACGCCCCTCAAGAAAAAAGCTTTGGAAAACATTGTGGAAAATGAAGAAATTGCTTGTATCAAGCAATTTCTTCATTATCTACAATGTTTTCTATCCAAAAAGACAAAAAAATCAAAATTACATCAACTTGAAATTGTCGTCTGCAGCTACTTTCAATTTGGACCAGTCTAAAATTTTGCTGTGTTGGAATGGGTTAAAATCATTGGCTTTTGGGGTAGAAAACACTGTGGATAATGAAGAACTTGCTTGTATCCATGGTTTCTAAAGCTTTTTCGTTGAGGGGTGTTTAAATGCGTTATTGAGTGGCAATGGGTTAAATGTCAATGGACATATAGAGTTACCTTTGTTGGTGGGTTAGTGTGTGCCTGGGTGGGTTAGTGTGTATGTTCAGTTCTTGTCCAGAGTATATCTTCTACATTAACTTAACCCATTCCAACACAGTGGAATTTTAGATCGGTCCAAATTGAAAGGAGCTGAAGACGACAATTTCAAGTTGATGGAATTTTAATTTTTTTCGTCTTTTGGGATAGAAAACATTGTGGATAATGAAGAAATTGCTTGATACAAGCAATTTCTTCATTGTGCACAATGTTTTCCAAAGCTTTTTTCTTGTGGGGCGTAAAAAGGAGGGATTGAGTTGGAATGGGTTAAGGATTTCATAACAACTTGGCACAGTTATTCCCCTTGATGAAAATAAGTGCCACACATAAAGTTCTGTTAGATACTTCCAAGTTCAAGGTCACAGCTGAAGGTCATGTGATAGGCACAAAACTGGGGCATCTTGTGTCTGTGAAACATAGTTGCTAATTATTTATTTTACTCTTTAATCTTGGACAGGGAATATTTGATGATATCTTCTTTTTCCACAGGGACATATTTTCCATCATCTGGTACAGGAGTGCATCCCACACAGTCAACAAGCAGTATATCGAAATCTGATGATCCAACACAAATATCTACTTCAAGAGATCCATCAAAACCTTCATCATCAATGTCACCTACTGATCCGGTCAAATCTTCTCAACAATCTTCTAGAATATCTGATCCTACATCCACCAGTGCAGGTGTTGTTACTCCAGTTACTTGTATACCTCAATCACTAACATCATCAAGAGTTTTACACCCTTCTTCAACAGGAACTGGTGAGTTTCAAGTTTGTGAATGTTGTTATCAGAGAAAACATTTGAATATCTTGGTTGCTTTGAGTTTAGTCTTTACACAGTCCTGTAAACCTTTTAGATATGAAATATTGTCATTTGACCCTTTACCACCCAATCCCATATTTCGTTGCTCTGAAAATAGCTAGCTTTAGAAAGCCTGGTGACTTACAATGTCTCTTATATTTCAGTTATTTTTCAGTTATCCCTCATGATGCAGATTAAAATCCTTTAAAGAATTATATAAAAATCAAAAAGTTGAAAGCACTGGTAGTACTTATTGTTCAGTTGTAAATACTTCTTTTGAAAATGAATTTCATAAACAAATTTGGTTTCAAAGGGGCAGACAGGAGGTGTAGGCTAAGATCAGATTGCACTAATTTGCAGTCTGATCTTAGTCTATACCTCCTGTTTAAACCGGTATATTACAAGTTCAGCATGACAAGGGTCAATAAGTACTTTCATTTCTTGTCTTCAACTTATTCCAACTTAGACCAGCATGAGCCCCTTCAGCTCTCTTAGTAACACACTGTGCTCTCAGTAATGGGGTCCTGAATTCTAACTCTGGCTTTGCAAACATTCTTTCCGACCCAAATCATCATGATAAATGTCTTTTATCTTTACCAATGGGAGAGTGATAAGTAATGCACCTAAATGGGATGAGCAGCTAATGGATTGCTTGGATTGTTGTACTGGAAATAACAAGAAACTATGGTTAGATGTACCTGCTGCCACAACATGATTGAAATACTGTGAAACTAGTGTCAAGCAACATTCAATCAGTCAATTTGGACCAGTCTAGATTTTTTTATATGATAGGGGTCTAATTTGAATAATGCCTCTTAACCCACACAATGACACTTTCTGACACCCTGAAGAAATACTACCATTGAAAACTTTTTGGGGAAGGAGAAATTACCTGTAACATTATACCTTTATACTGTGATAAAAGTAAGAAAACAGATTGAGTCACTTACCATTTAACCCATTCCAACTCAAGCCCTCCTTTTTACGCCCCGCAATTAAAGAGCTTTGGAAAACATTGTTGATAATGAAGAAATTGCTTGTATCAAGCAATTTCTTCATTATCCACAATGTTTTCTACCCCAAAAGACGAAAAAATTTAAAATTACATCAACTTGAAATTGTCGTCCGCAGCTCCTTTCAATTTGGACTGGTCTAAAATTTTGATGTGTGGGAATGGGTTAAAACTAGGCTACTAAGTCAAATCTGAGAAAATATGTTGAATCTGAAGAGTTGAAGGTAGACATCAGTACCAAATGTTAGAAAATCTTTATGGAAATAATAGCAATCACTTTTTCTTACTCAGTTGACCTAAAATGGGCCAGAATATTTGTCTGACTGCCTTGGTGGTAGAGTGGTAAGAGTGCTTAACTGATGATCTGGATTTCACAGGTTCAACCCCAACTGTTGCCTGGGTGTGTTCATGAGCAAGACACTTGATAGCAAGTTTCAGTCTACCCTGCTGTATAATTGAGTTGTAGTGGCTTTCAGTGACTGCCTTACCATAAGATGGGAAAAAAATTCGGCTTGTGTGTTCTAGAGCAACTCTATAAGCTGAAAGCTTTCACCCATATCAAACAAAAAAAAAAAAAAGTTTAGTTAACTTAACTCATACGAGTCATTTTGAGCCATTATTGCCCCTTCTATTTTTTGTGTTTTTATTTAATTTCTTGAAAAATAAGTATGCATCTGTGATATTGTAAGTGTACACTTTCAGTTCTTCTAAAATTCTCCCACTATAATGTTGCTATAGACAAGTGATTGGTTGTATCAATTTACTTTGATTTAGGTATAAAATCTACAACAAATCTGGTTAATGTCAACACTGTAGCACAGCAGACTGGAGATAACTCAGCTGTTAGTTCAGGTAGGGTAATAAGAGTTATCTTTTTTATCAAAGTACTAACCCATTACCAAATTGCAAAATTTCAGACTGGTCCAAATTGAATGGAGTTGCAGACAACAATTTAAAGTTTATGATATTTTAGATGTTTTCCACTGTCTCGGTTTCAAAGATTTTAGAACACAAGTCAAAATATTGAATTTTAAAAATATGTGCTAAATATGATACAAAACATTGTGTCAATGGGGAAAATTGCTTGGTTTCTACTTTTCCCATCTTGTTTACAAGGTTAGGAAAAATTTGTGTTATACATGTATAACCAGCAATTGATTCCTTGTTTGGCCACTTTTCCCAAAGCCTCCTGTGTTTTTTTGTGTGTGTGTGTTTTTTTTTTAATCAAGGGGTTTTACCGCCCAAGCAAGGAAAGTAGGCAGAAGCTTTAGAGCATTTGCTCTGTTCATTGTTTTGACACACAGTAACTTCTTTCATTCTCAACAGATTTTACTATTCTATCAATATCTTAAACATGTTTGAAATTGATTTTTTATTATGGCTCATCTTCAAAATGGTTGCTAGAGATAGCTGCCATTTGATAAACCCTTAACAGGCAATAAACTTTTTCCCAAGGAATTTTACTCAAATTTTGAGTATAGGCACCTTTCATCAATATCTTTCCTAAGTTCAAATCTGTGATTTCTTCCTTGACAGATTTTGATGAAATTTTCACCATATGATAAGCCTTTTTATGATTCATTGCTGTGTAACAAAAAAAAGAGACTTATAGTCAAAAATTTTGTGTGCATAACTGCTCTTACAATTCTTGACTGATTTTGATGAAATTTTCTCAAAACAATCTGTCTTCATGTGACCTAGGGCATATTGTCAGGTTTTTATGATTCTATGGTTTGTCACACAAAAAGGAGACATTGTCAAAATTTTTGTATTCTCATGGATTTTAATGGATCTATTGAAAACCTGGGTTTTGTGATAATTTTGTATCTTGTTTGAATGTCAGGGACCATTTGAAATATGAATTTCTTTAGGCTGCTTATTCTCAGATTGGTCCTTAATCCATTCCCACCAAATGACACTTTTTGACACCCACCAAGAAAAACATTGGGAAAACATAGTGTTAAATGAAGAATTTGCGTGCAACTACAATTTCCTAATTTTGAACAATGTTTTATACCCAGAAAGTTGAAAAATATCAAATTTCATCAAGTTTAAATTGTAGTCTGCAATTTCTTTGAATTTGGACTATTTTAAAATTTTGTTGTGTTGTAATTGGTCATTCAACTGCAATTTGACAAAACCATTGGCAAGCATGTATTTCTCTACATATTTGACTTCTGATTTTGGAGCAAGCCAGTTTTTAACTTGGTCAGATTTTTAGCTTACATCTTGATTTTTTAGGGCCCCTATTGTTATGTATCAGTTCTAGTGTATTCAAAAGCTTAATCCTTGTCATGCTGAACCCTGATTATTCTGGTTTTAGCAGGAGTAATAGACAAAGATCAGACAGTCTGATCTTAGTCTACACTTCCTGTCTGTTCTTTTGAAACCAGAGTTATTTACGAAATAAATTTTCAAAAGAGGTATTGACAACTCAGCAAAAAGTATTACAAGTGCTTTCAGCCTTTTGATTTTATACAATTCTGAAAAGGATAATAGCATGACAAGGGTAAATCTAAACTGTATCTTAATCAGAGCTACAGATAGAGGCTGTTATTTGGATTCAGATTTAACCCATTCCAACACAAGAAAATTTTAGACTGGTCCAAATTGAAAGAAGCTGCAGACAACAATTTCAAGTTGATGGAATTTTAATTTTTTTCGTCTTTTGAGATAGAAAACATTGTGGATAATGAAGAAATTGCTTGTTATAAGCAATTTCTTCATTGTCCACAATGTTTTCCAAAGCTTTTTTCTTGTGGGGCGTAAAAAGGAGGGCTTGAGTTTGAATGGGTTAAATATTGCAAAAATTATGCAGTGAAGCCTATATTGTAGGTACTTATTTGAATCATCTTATCAAGATATTCAAATGAGTACCTACAACATTGGGTTATATTGAGAAGTAAGGATTTCAGAATGCTGATACCTCTTCTTATCTAGAGGTCTACTTTATATTTCATTTATAGTGATATACTTGGTATAAATAAACCTTATAATTCCAGGTTTAGCAGCTGGTATAGCCATAATTACTTTTGTTGTTGGAATTCTCACTGGCTTACTTGCTTTACATGTATACAGAAGGACAAAGGGATTGGATGAATTAAAGACAAACTTTATAGAACACGAAGAAATATGATTAATGTGGATAAAATTCTACTGAACAATCTGGTTTTAATAAACATGAGAGATGAAACGCTTTTCATGACTTTACAGGAAAAATCCTACTGAAGTAACCAGGATTTTTCTCCTATAGCTATGCTATTAAGTATTTGTGACAAAATTTTGATTATTTGAAATGAATTGATGGAATTGACTTTGACTTTACTCAGTAAAAAAAGGTGAAAAAAGATATGTATGAAAAAATACTCATCAAAGAATTCAAAACTCATTTCTAGTCTAAATGAATGATTTCATTGGTCGACTGGTAATTTGATTGACAGCAGTGATTGGTCACATTTTACCACAGTCGTTCTCTTAACGCTTTCCTGTACAATGCCTGGTTTTTACGTCCCTGTGATTTTTTAATTGAGAAGACAAGCAATTTCTTCTTTTTTCCAAAATATTTTCTACACCATTAAATGGTTATTTTGAAAATTCAATTCACTTTGAATTTTCATCTACAATACAATTGAATTTGGACAGGTCTAAAATTTTGCAAAACAGGAAAGGGTTAACCCATTCCCACCAGAGACACTTTAAGACACCCTCAAGGAAAAAAGCTTTGGAAAGCATTGTGGAAAATGAAGAAATTGCTTGTTATAAGCAATTTCTTCATTTTCTACAATGTTTTCTCCCAAGAAAGATGAAAAAACCAAAATTTCATAAACTTTAAATTGTTGTCTGCAACTTCTTTCAATTTGGGCCAGTCTAAAGTTTTGCCATCTGGAAATGGGTTAATAAACATGTTGCCACGCAAACCCCCTTTTAGATGCTTCCAAAAGAGAAAGATTTTGAAAACGTGGAAAATAAAGAAATTGCATGTTATAAGCAAATTTCTTCATAGTTATTGTTGTCTGAATTTTGGCTAGTTTAAAATTTTACGGTCTGGAAATGGCGTAATTTTTTTTGAGACTTTGCAAAGTTTTTTTTGTTGTCTATTTTAGATTTGAAGTAAAATAAATTCAGTGTGTCATAAACATAAGATTGACATTTTATTTCTGGTACGGTTTGAAATACCATGAACCACATATGGCCGATTGTGAAATGACGTTATTACATGCATTATGACAAAATCATCACATTGGTGAAAAGGGTTACCATAAACTTTTGCTCATTTTTGTAGTTGTTACGCTAGCGTTGTATCACCCATGAAATATCATAAAATACTTTGAAATCTAATATGTTTGTTCTTGTACCAATTCTCACAAAATCCCTCCTTTTATGTCCCTCAAGAAAATCAAAGTACTGAAAGTACTGTAAGCTAGCAAAGCATGGGTTTATTAAGTAATCCTCTTTGTCAAAGGTTTATCATGATAAATAAACGAGATTAAAGTAACCCAGGAGTTAACCCACTACAACAAAATCTTAAAGTGGTCAAATCGGAAGAAGTTGTAGATGACAATTTCAAGTTCATGGAATTTGGTTGAAAACATTGTGGACTTGAAGAAATTGCTTGTTACAAGCAATTTCTTCATTGTCAACAATGTTTTCCAAAACTTTTTCTTGAGATTCTTAAAAAGCGGAATCGAGTGGGAAAGGGTTAGATAACATGCTTTTTAAGCAGTTCGCCAAAATTTGAAAAGAGTTAGTAATTTTCTTAAAATGCACCAGAACTACTTTTTATGGCGTAGGCATTCAATGGCTTTAGAGGTTAATCCTCCAGTGGCGGTTTTCTGATGCTTGGCTAGCTAAAAAAGCTTCGGAAAAAATTGTGGACATAGAATAAATTGATTGTTGAAACAAGCAACATCTTCAAAGTCCACATTGTTTTCAACCCAAAAAGAAAAATAATTTTTAGAATTTCATTTACCTAAAACTGTTATTTACATTGTCTTTTGATTTTGACCAGTCTAAAATTTCATAGTGTGGAAATGGATTAAAGAAAGAAAAGTGATGCATGTTGTACAGTCAATTGTTTCAAAGTTCCCTTTTTCATTTAGGCAGATAAATCTTCTATCCATTATCATAATAGTAGTCAATTACTGGATTTACTGTGATATTTTATGTTTGTCTGTTATATGCTTGTTTTAATTAGTAAATTATTGAAAAAGAAAATAGTATTTCATATATTTCATACTTCCTATGAAAGATTTGGTTTCTTAAAAAGAAAATAGTATTTCATATATTTCATACTTCCTATGAAAGATTTGGTTTCTTACAATAGGTAAGACTTAGCCTGGTAATCAGACACTGTTATTGAAGTTTTTAGTTAACCCATTCCCATACAGTGAAATTTTAGACTGGTCCAATTTGAAAGAAGCTGCAGATGACAATTTAAAGTTGATGGAATTTTAGATTTTGTTCAACTTTCTGGGTAGAAAACATTGTTCATACAATGTTTTCTTGATTGCTTTTTCTTGAGGGGCGTGCAAAAGCGTCAGTGTGAGGGAATGGGTTAATAGTAACATAACCATGTGTTGACCATGTGTTGAAGAAATGTATGTATAATTTGCTAATCAGACTTCTATAAGTTTATGGAAACATAATTATACTCATGAAAATGCAAACCATAGGAAACTTGTTGACCTCTGAAATCTCAGGTTTAGAATCAAATTCTTGTTCATTATGTAACCCTTTAAGGCTTTCTAGAAGATAAGAAATACTGTCAGCTTGACCCGATTTAAAGAGAATGAAGAATGTTTTAGAATAAAAGTGAATAATAACATCAAATAGGATATGAAATAGCTTGGGAAAAGTTACATGTATTTTTTAGCTCACCTGACAAAGTAGTGGTCATTGTGTGCTATTGTGATGGGGCTGTACCTGTCATCCATCGTCAACTTTTACCTTGTGTGCACTCTAGAGGTCACATTTTTGGATCAAATGTCTTGAAACTTGGTCAGAATGTTTGTCCACATGATATCTCGGGTTTGAAAAAAGGTCATGTTGGGTCAATAACTAGGTCACCAGGTCAAATCTTAGGAAAACCTTGTGTGAACTCTAGAGGTCACATTTTTTGCTAAAATGTCTTGAATTTATGGCAGAATGTTTTCTACATGATATCTCGAACAAGTTCAAAAATGGGTCATGTGGGGGTCAAAAACTAGGTCAAAAGGTCAATTTTAGAAAAAATCTTGTGTGCAATCTAGAGGTCACATTTTTGGATCAAATGTCTTGAATTTATGTCAGAATGATTGTCTACATGATATTTTGGGGGACTTAAAAATGGTTATGTAGTGTCAAAAACTAGGTCACCAGGTCAAATCTTAGCAAAGCCTTGTGTTCAGTGTATAGGCCCTTATTTTTGTGTCAAAGGTCTTTATATATGTTTAGAATGTTCCATGACATTTCCATGAACTCTTTCATATTCGATATTGGACACATGGTTAGCTCTTTTCTGATTAATCCCTGCTTTTTGTCCATGTGATTCTATAATTGAGAAAACATTGTAAAAAAAGAAGAAATTGCTTGTAACAAGCCATTTCTTCTTTTTCAACAATATTTTCTACACTATTGAATAGTTATTTTTCAAATTAATCCAATTTGAAGATTTCGTCTGCAAAACCTTTGAAATTGGACAAGTCTAAAATTTTGCAAATGAGAAAAGGGTTAATTAAGTAGGTCATTTTCTGCCAATGGCTTTCTTTGCTTTGAAAACCAGTGATTGTATAGTAAGGGGTTAATAATAAAATTTTTGGGTTTAAATCATGGCTTAGACAACATTTCTTCCGATATTTGACTCTTTACTCTAAATGATGGTATGTTATCTTAAAGATCAGAAAAAAGAGAGATTACGTTAATTTGCCGTCAGAAATAAATTAATGGCTTCTTATATGCAATCGGTCGCATTTTCCTTAGTGAATATGATACCTAGAATCGAAGCAATGATGTCAAATCCCAAATTGGACGTAAGACTTTCTGATTCACGCATCATCACAGAAGTGACATTACAAGTGACGTCATTTGTTTGTATTTTTAGTTTTTTGACGCCATCGACTCTTCACGCCTTTTATTTCACATTTTTAAACAAGAAAGTATAACGAAAATTGGGGTAAAATGTCAAAATACATTATGATTTTTAGCTCACCTGGGTGAGCTATTGTGATCAGTCATCATCCAGTGTCAATCCATCTGTTAACAATTACAAAAATATTCTTCTCCTTCTAAACATACCATAGAATTTCAACCAAACTTCACAGAAATGATCCTTACGTCATGCTCTTTCAAAATACTTCAAAAATTGAAATCCATGAAGAACTCCATGTAAATGGAGTGAAAAAAACTTCTCCTCCCAAACCGTAAGGTCTAGAGCTTTGATATTTTGTACATCATCTATTGACCCTCTACCAAAATACTTCAAATAAATACCATATTCTGAAAATAATACCCTTTTCTGTGTGATCCCTGATTTTACATAGAAATAAAGAAGGAAAACTTTAAAAATCTTCTCCTCCCAAGCTGTAAGGCCTAGAGCTTCGATATTTGATACAAATCATCATCTATTGACTCTCTACCAAAATACTTCAAAGAATGATCGTCTTCTGATAATTAGCCCTTTAATGTGCAACCCATGATTTTACATAGAAATAAGGATGGAAAACTCAAAAAATCTTCTTCTCCCAAACCGTGAGACCTAGAGCTTTCATATTTTGTATAAATCATCATCTACTGACCCTTTACCAAAAATACTTCAAGTAATTACTGTATTCTGAAGATTAGCCCTTTTCAGTGCAATCCAAGATTTTACATAGATTTAAAGAAGGAAATCTTTAAAAAGCTTCTTCTCCCCAAACCATAAGGCTGAGAGGTTCGATAATTTGGTGTGTAATAATAACTATTGACCCTCTACCAAAATACTTCAAAGAATTACAGTATTCTGGAAATAAGACCTTTTTGATGCATCTTCTTCTCCAAATTGATTAGGTGTAATACTTTGATATTTTGAATATTATATCATAAAGCCTTGAGCAATCATAATCAGGGGAGCAATATAGGACCATCATGGTCTTCTTGTTTATTATTATTTTTCAATAATTCGAGTAGATTTATGGCTGTAAGCCCAAATATGTCCCTTTTAAAGCGGATTTGTTGAAAGTAACTACCTCTGTTAAAGTAGGGTGTAGAAAACAAAAAATCATGTTTATTCTTTGATAAGTTATCAAAGAATTAAAGCGAAAGGAAAATTATCGAAGATTACATGGGTCAAAACAAGAACTAATCCAGAGGATGGCGTATTCAGTTGAACTCCATTTTTATATAAGAAAAAAAAGCAAATTAGTTCATTGAAAGATGTAAATATTGTGACAAACTTATCTATTTTAGCTCACCTGAGCACGAAGTGCTCTGGGGGAGCTATTGTGATCGGTCATCGTCCCTCGTCCGTCCGCCTGCCCATCCGTCTGTCCGTCCGTCCATTCACAATTATAAAAAAAACTTCTCCTCCTAAACTAACCATGGACTTTCAACAAAACTTCACAGAAATGATCCTGAGGTCATGCTCTTTCAAAATACTTCAAAGAATTGAAATCCACGAAGGACTCTGCTGGTTGCCATGGCAAAGGAGTGAAAAAACTTTAAAAAAATCTTCTTCTCCCAAGTGGTAAGGCCTAGAGCTTTGATTTTTTGTACAAATCATCATCCATTGACCCTCTACCAAAAGACTTCAAGGTATTATTGCATTCTGGAAATTAGCCCTTTTCTGTGCGATCCCTGATTTTACATAGAAATAAAGAAGGAAATCTTTAAAAATCTTCATCTCCCAAACCATAAGGCCTAAAGCTTTGATATTTGCTTCAAATCATCATCTATTGACCCTCTACCAAAATACTTCAAAGAATTACCATATTCTGAAAATTAGCCCTTTTCTGTGCGATCTCTGAATTTACATAGAAATAAAGAAGGAAAGCTTTAAATATCTTCTCCCAAAAATAGGTCAGAGCTTTGATATTTGGTATACATCATCAATTATTGACCCTCTATCAAAGTACTTCAAAGAATTACCATATTCTGAAAATTAGCCCTTTCTGTGCGATCCCTGTTTTACATAGAAAGAAAGAAGGAAAACTTTAAAAATCTTCTCCTCCCAAAGCAACAGGCCTAGTGCTTTGATATTTGGTATACATCATCATCTTTTGACCCTCTATCAAAATACTACAAAGAATAACCGTATTCTGAAAATTAGCCCTTTTCTGAGCAATTCCTGATTTTACATAGAAATAAAGAAGGAAATCTTTGAAAATCTTCATCTCTCAAACCATTAGGCCTAAAGCTTTGATATTTGGTACAAATTATCATCTATTGACCCTCTATCAAAATACTTTAAAGAATTACCATACTCTGAAAATTAGCCCTTCTCTGTGTGATCCCTGATTTATATAGTTTAAAAGAAAGAAATCTTTAAAAATCATTTTCTCCCAAACCATTAGGTCAAGGGCTTTAATATTTAGTGTGTAATAATACCTATTGACCCTCTACCAAAATACTTCATAGAATTACTGCATCCTGAAAATAAGCCCTTTTCTGTGCAATCCCAGAAAGGTGTTATGAAGGATATCATAGAAAATTTTCTCCTTCTAAACTATTAGGCCTAGATTTTTTATATTTGGTATATATTAATGCCTATAGACCCTCTACTTAAGTACTTCAAAGAATTACCGCACTCTTGAAATTGGCTCAATATGGTTTGATCCTCACTATACCTAGGATTAAAGGAGAAAATCTTTAAAAAAAATCTTCTTCTCCAAAATGATTAGGTGTAGGGCTTTGATATATTGTATATTTTATCATTACGCCTTGAGACATCATACTCAGGGGAGCGATATAGGACCATCATGGTCCTCTTGTTTCATCTTCATTTTGAAAACTGAGAGAGACAAATATCATGAAAGTTCTTTTAACCATTTTAAGCTCTACTTGTTGTCCGACCATCCGTATGCTAACTTTTCCTTGTTAACACTCTATAGTCCACAGTTTCCGTTAGATTCTCTTCAAACTTTCTCAGAATGATTGAACCATCATAAAGATCTTTCCTTTCCAAATCGGGTCAGATCCTTCCAGAAATATGGGAAAAGGGGCCTAATTAAAATTAAATGAAAATATCCTCCTTTAACAGTCTGGAGTCCACAGCTTTCATTTGATTGTCTTCAAATTTTCACAGAATGATTGTACCATCATAAGGATTGTTCCTTTCGTATGATCCGGGTATGATCCGTCAAGAAACACAGGAAAAGGGGCCTTATTAAAATTTAATGGAAAAATCTATGAAGATATCTTTGTTAACACATTCCACAGTTTTCATCTGATTCTCTTCAAACTTTCACAGAATGATTGTTCTATCATCAGGAAACCTTTCTTTCAAAATTGGTCGAGATCTGTCAAGAAACACAGGAAAAGGGGCCTTTTGAAAATTTAATTTAAAAAATCCTCCTTTATATTCTAGAGTCAACAGTTTTCATCCGATTCTCTTCAAACTTTCAAAGAATGATTGCATCATCATAAGGATCGTTCTTTTTGAAAGTGGGTATGATCTGTCAAGAACCACGGGAAAAAGAGGCCTTATGAAAATTTGATGAAAAAAATCTTAGTTAACACATCATGGCCCCAGATTTCACCTGATTGACTTCAAACTTTCACAGAATGATTGTTCCATCATAAGAATTGTTCCTTTCAAACTGGGCCTGATCCATCAAGAAACATACGAAAAGTGGCCTTAGGAAAATTTAATTTAAACAATTTTAATTAATCCTTAAAAGTCTACAGATTTCATGGGATTGTCTTCATACTCAAACAGAATAATCATACTTTTGTAAGTATAGTTCCCTTTGGAATTCCTTCAGATCCATCAAGTAACATGGGAAAAAGGGCTGTATGAAAATTTAATTAAAAAATCTCTGTTAACACAATGAAGCCCACAGCTTTGATCAGATTTTGTTGAAACTTTTATAGAATGATTTAAGGTCATAACGATCAATCTTTTCATAACAGGGTTTGAATGTCAAAAAACACGGGAAAAGGGGCCTTATGAAAATTTCATGTAGAAAATCTTGTAACCAAGTCCAGAGCTTTCATTGGATTCTCTTTAAACATTCACAGAATCATTGTACACTGATTTCAATTGTTTATGCTGACATGAGAGCTGATCTTTCAAGTATCATAGGAAAAGGAGCCTTATGAAAATTTTATTTAAAAATCTTTACACCAAGATAGAGTCAGCAGTTTTCTTTAATCATCACTTTCACAGAATGTTTGTACCATCATTAGGATTGTTTCTTTCCAAATTGGGCCTGATCTGTCTAGTATCATAGGAAAAGGGGATGTATGAAAAAATATTACCATTTCCTCATTAATACAAGAATGTCCTCAGTCTTTATCAGAATCTCTTCAAACTTAAATAGAATGATTGTACCATCATTTGGATTGTTCCTTTGTAAATTCGGTCTGATTGATTAAGTGACACAAGAAAAGGGGCCTTATGAAAATTTTATCACAAAAACATCATTATCACAATAGAGTCCTCAGTCTTTATCATTTTCTTCAAACTATCTATCATTAGGATTGTTCCTTTGTAAATCTGGTATGATTTGTTAAGTTTCAGGAGAAAAGGGGCCTTATGAAAATTTTATTACCAACAATTTTTAACACAATTCTACGAAAGACCGGTGGTGACATCAAGAATTCACAGTTCACACTTCATACATAGTAACTCTGAAGTGTGAAGTCGGAAGTTTGAAGTTGGAAGTGAGAAGTTGGAAGTTTGAAGTCGGAAGTTTGAAGTATGAAGTTGGAAGTATAAAGTCGGAAGTTTGAAGTGAGAAGTTGGAAGTATGAAGTCGGAAGTTTGAAGTGTGAAGTTGGAAGTATGAAGTAGGAAGTTTGAAGTGTGAAGTTGGTAGTATGAAGTGTGAAGTAGGAAGTGTGAAGTTGGAAGTATTAAGTCGGAAGTTTGAAGTGTGAAATATGAAGTCGGTAGTTTGAAGTTGGAAGTATGAAGTGTGAACATGGAAGTATGAAGTCGGAAGTTTGAAGTGTGAAGTTGGAAGTATGAAGTTGGAAGTATGAAGTCGGAAGTTTGAAGTGTGAAGTTGGAAGTATGAAGTTGGAAGTCGGAAGTTTGAAGTGTGAAGTTGGAATATGAAGTTGGAAGTCGGAAGTTTGAAGTGTGAAGTTGGAAGTTTGAAGTGTGAATTTCAAACTTCCAACTTCACACTTCATACTTCCAACTTCACACTTCAAACTTCGCACTTCAAACTTCCAACTTCACACTTCAAACTTCACACTTCAAACTTCCAACTTCACACTTCAAACTTCACACTTCAAACTTCCAACTTCACACTTCAAACTTCCAACTTCACACTTCAAACTTCCAACTTCACACTTCAAACTTCCAACTTCACACTTCACACTTCAAACTTCACACTTCCAACTTCACACTTCACACTTCAAACTTCACACTTCACAATTCAAACTTCCAACTTCACACTTCAAACTTCAAACTTCACACTTCACACTTCACACTTCTAACTTCCAACTTCACACTTCAAACTTCCAACTTCACACTTCATACTTCCAACTTCACACTTCAAACTTCCAACTTCACACTTCATACTTCCAACTTCACACTTCATACTTCCAACTTCCAACTTCACACTTCATACTTCCGACTTCACACTTCACACTTCATACTTCCGACTTCACACTTCATACTTCCAACTTCACACTTCCAACTTCACACTTCCAACTTCACACTTCATACTTCCAACTTCACGCTTCAAACTTCAAACTTCATATTTACTTTGGTTTGATTATGTACTGTGAATTTTAGAAGTCACCACGGGTCTCATAATTCACATTTCACACTTCCCACTTCAGACTTAATATGTATGAAGTTTGAAGTGTGAACTGTGAATACATGATGTCACCACCGGTCTTTCGTACAATTCGGTCCACTGTTTTCATTGATTCCCATTAACTTTTACAGAATGATTGTACCTTCATTAGAATTGTTCCTTTTGAAATTTGGTTTGTTCTGTAAAGTATCATGGGTAAAGGGGCCCTCTGAAGATTTCACTATAAACTCATTAACACAATAAATTAGATTACACAGATTGATTTACCATCATTACGATTGTTGATTTTGACAGTGGATCTGATTATGGCATGTGTCTTATAAAAAGGGGCCTTATGAAAGACTTAATTGAATATTTTAGTTAACACAATGATGTCCCTTGATTTCACCACATTCACTTTCACAGAATGATTGTACAAATACAATGTACTTAAATGGTTCTCTTCAGAACTGGGTACATCAAGTAACATGTAAAAAGGGGCCATATGAATCTTTTTAAATATATATTCTAATAAACATAATGAAGTCCCCATATTTCATCGGATTCACTTCATACATTCACAGAATGATAAAACCAACAGTTAAATATCACAGGAAAAGGGGCTTATGAGAAATTGATTTTAATATCTTTGTTAACACAATAAAGTCAACAGTGTTATCAGATTCTATTATCAGATTCTATTCAAAGATGCCGCCGTCATAGCGCAGTTGGTAGCGCGTCGGACTATCATTCAAAGGGTCCCGGGTTCGATCCCCGACGGCGGCAATACTCTTTCCGACATGTGTCTACCACCAATGGGCAGATAATCGTAAGCCTATGTGGGATAGCAGCTGGAGGCTAGGAAAGGGTGAAGTGGTAGTACTGGTGCGAGAAATACCAGGAATCCATTGTTAGGTGCTCCAGTCGCCGCGATATAACTGAAAGATTGTTAAAAGCGGCGTTAAACCCCATTCAAACAAACAAAATTCTATTCAAAGATGCATGGAATAATTGTGGCATTGGAAACACAGGAAAAGGGGCCTTACAGATTATCATTCAAAACATTATTGTGTATGTGATGAAGTTCACAATCATTATCAGATTGTCTTTTAAATTTCACAGGACAAATGTAGGGTTGTAAGGAAAGATCCTTTTGGAATGAATTTGATCCATCAGAAAACGCAGGAAAAGGGAAAGCTGTCTGAATGATTTACCTTCCGAAAATAGAGTTAATTTTATTGTTGTATCAAATAGATCTCCTGTCGGTCTCAATTGAAACTAGGATAAGAGTTTGACCATTATACGTATATTACATAAAGATTGCCATACCGTGCTTTTGTATGCCAAAATGTTGGCGAAGTTTCGACCTAGATGGGCCCTGGCAACCTTTCCTGGCGACTTAATTAGAGCAGTTTCAATCTATTATGGGAAATGTGATCTATCCTTAACCCACAACAAAACGACGAAAATGTAGACGGATACGAATTAAAAGAAGTTTCAGACGATATTTTATTGTTGGCAATGTTTTTCGAGTATTTGTCTTGTGGGGTATAAAACATTTTTGAGAACGAAAAGATTGCTTGTAACGAGCAATTTCCATGTTTTCGATTGACTTTTTTTTCTTTTGTGCCTAAAATCAGGATTGTGTAGGAATTGGAAAAATCAGATACATATTGTTGTTGTCAATGATAAGGTTAGAATTTCTTCGCTACTCCGTGTTTACAAATTGTTTACATTTACAGAGAGGAATCGTTTGGCTTGGTGAAATATTCTGTAATTAAAGGATGCAAGTGGTTTAAACTTTTGATCTCAGTTTACATAACAATTTACCGTGAAATTACATTATCAAGAAAGTAAGTTTTTTGTGGAAAATGTTAGCTCGCCATGTGCTTTTGTCGATCTTTTTATCGTTATATATTTAGTTATTTGATTTAAAAAGTATGATATTTCAAGTATCTTTAACTTCCTTCAACTTGTTCTCTTATGGTTGTATTATTTTAAGTAAGTTCACCTTATTTTCTCATTTCAAAACGTGTCAAGTATTTGAAATTCATAATTTGGTTAAGAATTGCAGTTGCTCTGTGAACCAGTTTATGTTTAAACTTCACAAAATTATAGACTGGTCTAAATTCAAATAAACTGGAGACGACAATCTCGAGTTGATATAAATCTCGAAAATCTTCGTCTTTCTATGTAGAAAACATTGTGAGTGAGGAAGAAAGTGCATATTACAAGTAATTTCTTCATTTTCTACAAGTTTTTCCAAAGCTTTTTTTTCTTGGAGGCACCAGAAAGCGTTATCGTGTGGGAATGTGTGTAAGGAAAGGACACATTAATCATGACAAGCGAATTACATCTTTTAACCCCACTTGCCTCATGCCCTTAGGCTTTTATAATATCGATACTTTGTTAGTCATCCGTCCGTTTACATGAACCTTTTCTTTGAAAATCATTTCATCAGAAACAACTGGATAAATTTCAGTCAAATTCTCTGGAATATTCCCTTTGAGACTCTTAATCAAATTCCGCCAAGGAATCTTGAATCCTTCAAAAACACGATTTTGGGTGCGAATTTTCATCAGAAACTGTTCCATTAGATTCCTCTAATTACAAAGGAATGATCCTTCGGTGACCCTTCATCAGATTTCTGCGAGATATTATGTTCCGATGAGAAAAATGTTTTTTACGGGGTATTTACGATGTTTTGTAGTGAATACTTCCTTATAATAATTTTCCTCAGAAATTGCTCAATTTTTGTCCTTTTTATATTCGAAATAATTTGATTCGATTAAAAAAGATAAAGTTTGTGGGTTGGCTTATTGTGGTAAGTAATTTACGGATTAGAAACTCTGAATATTTTCAACACGAAGTACCCATTGTATTTCAACAAAAGTTTACAAGAATTTTACTCGGTTTACCTTGGATAAAATTCCTTGAAAACTCGGGGGGGAAAGAAATGATAGGTAGAAAAAGAGGGGTGTGACTTTGTCTTCAAATTAATGTGTGTTTAACTAAATACGTTTATTACAAGTTGCTTCCCTTGTTACAGGACTGAAGAAGGTGAGTTGCTTATCTTGTTTATAAAATAGTAACAAGAACAAACTTGAGCTCCATTTGCCTGTTATCAGAGATAAAAGTATAGGCTGGTCTAAATGGAAATAAGTAGACTTCTAATAGAAAAAAGTAAAGTGCCGCTTAGAGTAGAAAACATGGTGAGATTAGCCATAACAATTCGGAATAGTGTTGTAATTGGTTTATTAGGTACTTCAGGCCGGTAGAGCGATACTGGCATTCCAGCGCGTCTTCTTCATTCACTATTTTGTCTACAAAGCCAATTCCCATAACCCATTCCCACACTAACCCGTCCCTATAAAAAAAAAACAGGAAAAACATTGTGCAAAATGAAGAAATTGCTTGTTACAATGTGTAACATAATAATTGTCTACATTTTTTTTTTCGATTTGGACAGTATAATCTTGTTTAACTTGGTAATGGGTTAAATACTCACGAGTAGGTCTTTACAATTCATCGTTCTACGAGTGCAGATAACGTTAGACATTTTTAAGTTCAAATAGAACGGCAAATAGACTCGAGGTCAAGAGATTTGTTTTTAAATTCAAAATCTTTCACCTATACAGTAAGGACGTTTATAAAGGTAGCAACAATGTACTTGATCACCTTCAATCTGGCAAAGGCAAAATGCAGGACTTAGAAGTATTCAGATCAGGGTGATGAATATTTTATTTTGATACATTATTTTTTGTCCGGTTTTCGCAAAAGATTTTATTCAACACGATCGCCTTGAACACTTACTTATTACACACATTTACTGTTTCAGGACTATGCCTTGGGAGGACCTCTGTTTGGTTCCTCAATACATTTTGATTGGATCGTTACCATAACATTTTGTACAGGGTATAGTAACACCATATGAAATGATAGGAAATTTAAAAAAAACAACATTTTCTGAAACCATGTATGAGATATTTATTCTTACTGGAATGTTCCGGTTTAGATTTGATCACCATTAAAATTATATTATGAAAACAAAGGTGTATAGTTTTTTGTAAATTTTATCCTAGCTCGATAGCTAGAATTTAATGTTGATTGACCTTTGTTGGGCCGAAAGTGTCTTTAAAGTGGTACAGGCCTTCCTTGACAACATGTTCCTTTCCTTAGAATTTTTACCATCGCTCATTTTACTCGGCGCGCTAAGCTGTGGTATTTTTGGAAATCTTCTATCAGACTTTGGACAAAGGTGTGTTCTTTTTCAATTTGTTTCACTTTAAGTGCCAAAGAAGAATAACGCGATTTTTTTTTAAAAAAAATTTGCTTTATCTTAATCATTTTTAATAATCCAAAATTAATCAACTTCTTCGTATTCTGAGATTTAAAAGGTATGGATAGCAATCAGCATAATTAGTCTTATTTTGATATTAGTATTTAGTTGAAGGAAAACACCAAACGACAAATATGCGTTCTTTATGGTGGAAAGGTAAATATATACAACTGAAAAAGATAAATAATCATTTAACCACACTCAAGGTTTATTGATTCAGATTGACCTCCGCTACATGTAGATACGATCTACGTTTAAATGGTATGATTTACGGAAAGGCCTAGGAGGTCATACTCCTTGCTGTATGGCTTTCAGGTTGAGTACTGCTAAACATGTGTATCTTCGTAAGATGAATAAAAGAACAAACCAGTCATAAAAAAATAGTTCCACTCTCATGGCTGCAGAAGTCATACTCAACTTCATGTGGTACAAATTTAATGCATAGTTACCCTGCTGTAGTGGATGGCTTGGACTTATTGTGTACTCTGCTCTGGCTTTTAATAATGTTCAGGTGTTATGCCTTTACTGATCAGCTGTCATTGTGCCAAAGAGGGATATCTGAAAGGTGATCAAATGCACTGACCTACCGTTCAAGGAACTAATTGACGGATCGTGACTGTCAATAAATATCGATAGACCATTCAAATGTATAAGACGGAATAATTTAATTGTTAGTTTCGTCTATCAAATACGAGCGATCTGATTGGTCGAAAAATTTAATTCATACCTCCATGAACAAAATTTTGAGTACGCAGCCATTTTGAATGCTTCCGCACAAAATAGTTCACTACAAAAAGGTATCAAAATTTGTTAAGTTGTTGCATTTTTCGCTCGATACTATTAAATTATAAGAAATGAAGATAATATTTTTTGTTTTCATGGAGGTATGAACCGAAAAACCTAATCACACAATGTATGAATCCGCTTCGCGTATTCATGCAGTGTGATTAGTTTTTTCGGTTCATACCTCCATGAAAACAAAAAGTATTCTCTTCATCTCTTAAATGAACTTTGAAACCCGTCATAAGTCGACATTTACCTGAAATGTTTTTTGTTGGTTTTGCGACTGAAGCGTCGTAATTACAGCTTATTCAAGCTGTAGTTACGACGTTTAGGTCGCCAGCCAACCATCATTACTTTTTGTTACATACAGTTAACGTTATTTTTTTGTAATTTTGACATCTAAATCAAACTTCCTATCAGAGTCAATTGACCGATGTCTTTACTAAGATGAAGGGGCTTATCAAAATTTCTGAGGTTAATGTGGACCAAACTGTTTATCGTATGACCTTCGATTTATGAAATATTTAAACCATTTGTATAGTAATTTGAATGGTGATTGATTTCATCACTATTCAACGAAACACTTGCTGTCCATCAAAATAAATTGCATTTAAATGTTAAAAGAAACTTATTGAATTATTTGGACTTTAAATCTTAATAATATATCTAACCTTGTTAAAATTGATACTGTCATACGTAAGTGACAATTTCACCCAAAACTGGGTCGCGAGGTTTTCAAAAAAGGGTAATATATAAAAATGGATCTCCACATATTGGGATAACGATTCCAAACATTGATCACAACAAATATATAGAGTCAACATAATTTATTCATTATCCCTATGTCAGTCCGGAGTTAACAAACATTCATGATTTTGTAGTGGGCTCTACAATAGTAAGTTTAATTATTGATGACCAAACGTGTTTAAATATGGATGTTATCCAGTGTATCAATGAACAAAAGGCGATTGGGGTAAGAACGAGTATCTTTACATCTTTTGAAGGCAATAGAATTGACGGATCGCTGGCCCCGCCCACTGACTCCGCTGGTCACGCCTTATTGCTCCGATTGGACGTTCAACTTCGATATTAACCATTGTCATGCTGAACTCGGAATATTCCGGTTTTGGCAGAAGGTGTAGACTAAGATCAGACTGCACATATGTGCAGGCTGATCTTAGTCTTCACCTCCTGCTTGTACTTTTTATGCCAGAGTTGTTTATGAAGTTGATTTCTAAAATAAATATTGATTTTTTAACAATAAGTTCTATCAGTGCTTTCAGCCCTTTGATTTTACAGAAATTCAGAAAGGTAATTTATATAGCATGACAAGGGTTAAACGGTGTTATTTTGCAAAATTAATGGCTAGTAACATGCAACAAAAATGATAAAAGGTCGGTTGGCGACCTATACGTCGTAACTACAGCTTATTCAAGTTATAGCTTTGATGTTTAAGCCTCTAGACAGACAAAAATGTCGAAATAAATGCCGGCCAATATCCGAGTTAATAGTTCACTTCCGGTCTAAATGAGTGGTTTAAGCGGTCGATTGATTCCTTGATTGACAGACGCGATTGTTTAATTCTCGACTGGTCCAAATTGAAAACATTTTCAGATATCAAAATCTATCTCTATTTAGAAATGATACATTTTCCATGTAGCCGTACAGAAATGTGAAACCTAAATCTTGCAATAGACAAGAAAACTCGATATATTGTGATAAAAGTAAACTGAATATCGATAGAGATTGACATTCGAAATAAACTCTTTTACACATAATATGAAGACAATATGACCCGTCAAGCTGATAGGGACCTCCCTAAAATATGGAAAGTATTGACCCTAGTCAGACTGCATAAGCTAACTAAGCTGCCATATCGGAGTCCTCTTTTTGGTGATTTGTTGCCCAGACACGTTTTGAAATAGAGTTTCACAATCAGCGGAGTTTCTTTTGAATACACAGGCAGTAAAATTGATCCAACCTCTCAAACCGTGTCACAAAAAGCTTCATTAGACGGTTGTGTATGATATTCAATCAAGCAGGAACATGTCAAAGATTAAACAATTTGGGACCGTTTGTAGAGCAGAGCAATTTTTCTACTTTTGCGGGTAGAAATGTTGTAGTATTTCTTCAAGTATCTCAAAGTATTGAATAAAATGTTCATATTTTATCAACCCTCTCTAACTTGCCTGTCGCTATTCACGAAACGTTCCTACATTGTTACATAGCATATAAAAAGACAGCCATCAGTCGACAAACAACTTTAGTTAAATATACACTTTCTGTCATTCTTGAAGAAAAAGACACAAAGAAGTTGACCTTCACAAAAAAAGGATGACCAAGTGACCAATCGCGGCTGTCAACCAAGAAATCAATCGACCAACCAAATCATTCATTCAGCCCGGAACTAAGCGCTGAACTCCAATTTGGCCGCCATTTTTGTAAAACGTTTTTGTTAGTTTGGCGACTTAAACGTCCTAACTACCGGTTATTCAAGCTGTATTTACGATGCCAACCAACCGTTCTACTCATTTGTAACATGCTAATGGCCATAAATTTGACAATATAAAGCTACATATAACCGAAGCGGGACTTCCTGTCGGGGTAAATGGGAAGGGTCAAAATATCAAGTGGAAGGGGCCAGCGATTGGTCAATTAATATAGTGCGACAAGGATTTGGTACGAATTTCGCTAATGATATTTTCCCACAACACCATGTTTGCATCCCTTTCGTAACTCAAGTATATTACACGGTTTCTTTTCAACCTATTACTAGGCGACGTTATTTTAAGAGTGTTCAATTTGATGTTAGAGTTAAATAGGGAAGAAAATATTGTTAAGACATGAGAAATTTCTTCCAACAAACAATTTCTCCCTTTTCAAGATAATCTCATTGATAAATCTACACCAAGTTGGATTTAAAAAGACATCCTCAGTACTCTCATCAGACATGTCGTTATCGAAAAGCCAAAGATTGAATTATGCTGGGAAATTGCTTACTTCCAGCATCGTTTGTCTCTCTAATTTTTGGGAAGTGAGATTAAACGCATAAATAAGTGGAACGTTCCGAGGTGTTGGTGAGACAAGATGCCTTATTGTATACTTATTAGTTATTCCAAGAGAGCATCATGGTGCTTACGCGGAAGGCCTTTTGATTTCTATCTACTTCCTATAAGATACGCATATGGTGTACATCACCATGAAACATTAATGATTGCATTAAAGGTTAATTAATATGTTTTGGTAATAACTCTATATATTCTATATTGTAACCTATCATTTTAATAACGGATCATTGCCAGTGCTTTCAACCGTAGGACGAAACATTCCATCTAAAGGACACATACCAAATATATATATATACCGTATACTTTCATAAAAGTATCTCGTGACTTTTTTGTCATTTATGAAAGGATTTTTCTTATATGTACTACTATAGTCAAGAGCTACTTGTACTTGAGACCAGCTAAGCAAAAATGGATCTTATAGAAATCGCAAAAAAATATTTTCAGATTACACCGACTGTGCAGGCTGACCTGGGTTAAAGCTATCTGATGTCCCTAGAATTTCTGACTCTAAATGAATTTGACACTTTTATATGTACACAATTACTGATAGATCTCTGCTTGGTTATCTCTTTTTCGAATACTTGATTAACGAAGTGGGCTATTTTTAATACTTGATTAACGAAGTGGGCTATTTTTGTTTATTTTTTGTTTGCTTTTTGTTTGTTTGTTTTTTCGGCCTGGCGGATCACAAAGAGTAAATAGGACTTGGCCTCATGATGTGGCTGCTGTTCCTTTGATATACAGTAACTACTATTATTAGTATCAAATTGACGGATCATCGCGGTCAGTCGACAGACCAATCGAATCGTTCAGTTTAACCGGAAGTGAACTTAAACTCCGATCATTGACCAAAATTTGTTAAGCATGCATGCTTGGTTTGGTGACTTAAATATCGCAACTTGAAAACAGCTTATTCGGTCTACTGTTGCCAACCAACCATTTTATTTTTCGTTACATGTTGCAATTCAATTCTCAAAAAGTTGCCAAATGATATCGAACTGAGCGGGACTTATCGCGGTTGTCAATCAAGATATCAATTTCGACAAGAAGTGATCTTTGAACCCATCATCGGTTGACTTTTCGATGAAGCCATTTTAGTTGGTTTCGCGACTTAAACGTGTAACTACAGCTTGAATTAGCTGGAGTTACGACATTTGAGTCGCCAACCAACCGTTTAACTTTTTTGTTGCATGTAACTTGCCGTTTTTGCAAATAACTCCGTTTGATATCAAATTGGAACTTCCAGTCGGGGTTAGTAGGTGTGGCCAGCGGAGACAGTGGGCGTGGCCAGCGAACCGTCAATTAAAGCCGTCGTGGACAAATTTGTTGTTTACAACGGAGTCCTGTTTTGGCAATGAATATTGTTAATTGATGATGTACGTGTTAAATGGATGGGAAACCTTCAGAATAGTAGAAAATGAAATGTTAACGATTTTACCATTAATCATTGTTAAAACAATTTGTATGCTAACTGTCACTTTTAACTCATTCCCGGACATTGACGCTTTTTGTCGCCCCTGAAGAAAAACGATTGGGAAAATATTGTGTAAAATGAAGAAATTGCTTGTAACAAGCAATTTCCGCAATTTACACAATGTTCTATATCCAGAAAGCTGAAAAATCTAAACTTTCATAAACTTTGAACTGTCGTCTGCACCTCCTTTCCATTTTGACCAGTCTAGGATTTTGTTGTCTGGTGATGGGTAAAAGTCCAACCAAGTGCTGATCTCAGTAAAATTGATTTTTGTGATATTACGATAAAGTGTAAGGAATTGAAGATCTTCCACTGAACACATCGGAATCAACATGAACCTTTTGTCTTTTAAAGGAAAAGTGTGTATCCAAATCGATCTTTTCCAAAGCTTTTGCTTAATGCATTTTACCATTCTACATAATTGCCGATGAGAATTGCACAGCTTTTGATGTCTTTTGTATTGATAAATAACTTATTAACCATATACCAGATGGCAAAATTTTAGACTGGTCCAAATTGGAAGAAGATTTACAGTTTAAGAAATTTTGGATTTTTTCAATTTTCTAGGTAAAAAACATTATGAAAAATGAAGAAATTGCCTGTTACAAGCAATTCCTCCATGTCCAATAATGTTTTCCAAAGCTTTTTTTCCGTCTGAAGGCGTCACTTAGTGAGAATGGGTAAACGCGGATTTTACATGTAAGCATGTCGATTTAAACATCTTTTGAAAATGCACAAACTCTTGTGTCGTCAAAGGTACAATGTACTCTCAAAATTCATTTAATTGGTGTGTGTACATTGGGGAACACCTTTAAATATGCATTTTAATTTCAAACGCATTTATAACAGAACATTGTTTGTTTGCATACGGAAGTATATTTTCATCAGATTCTAATAATTTTGAAAAGCTCCTGTCGTTCTAACCCTTTCTAAACGACAAAAAATAGACTAGTACAAATTGAAAGAAGAACAACGAAATGAAGTGTTTAAATTGAATTTGAAAGTATTGCGAGAAAAGAAAAAAATGCGTGTTAAAGACAATTTCTTTTTTTCTCACAATGGTTTCCATACTTATATTTCTTCGGTGTGTGAATATTGTGAGGTTATGTGGTAATGAAGAATAACACTTATTTTGTTTCCGGAGAGAAAATGTAGACATAGTTAATCTAGAACATGTTATTATTTGGGACGCCCCGGCTTAAACCGACTTATTAAAACGGTTTTATATTTCAGATTAATTAATCGATTACGTTTCATAATTACTTCTTTTATTTCACTTCAAACTAAATGAATTCAACAATATTTGCGATGCTTGTTGTAAAACTATTTGGATTATTGACAGCATGTTGCCAGACAAAAAATCAACTTTGAAATATAAATGGGTTTTGAATACTTTATTCTAATCTTTCTGCTAGGAGCGAAATTAGCGGGTCTCTGCTAGCCAATCAAAAATCAATCTTTTTCGTTAAGGCGATGGCGTCGGGTTTGCTCACTCACTCACGACTTATTTTTGTCTCTTATCCTCATTCATTCGTTTTAAACCACTAGAGGATATTGAATGAGTGATCATGGAATATTTTACCACTAAGTAACACTTTTTGACGCCCCCTGTAAGATAATAGGAGGGAAACATTGTGGGGAAAGGAGAAATTGCTTCTCCTTCTTCCACTCTTTTTTAAGATATTGAGTTATTAAGCCAAACGTTTTAAAATTACCATCACTTTGAAATGTCATCTGTAAGTTCTTTCTATTTCTTTCGATTTGGAACAGTCAGACATTTTGGAAATGGGTTAGTCGAGTCATCTATACACAGATAAAAACGAGGCTCGGCCGAGTTTTTATCTGTTTTAGATGACGAGTCCAATAGATTCGAGATTTTATGAACACGAATCCGATTTTCCTTTATGATATGACCTTAATTTTTGTAATAAATCACTAAAATTTAATAGAACTCATTGACCAAGGAGATACCGCGAAATATGTAACGCCGTTTGTAAAATCTTCATTATGCGTTTAACATGAGTTAAGACGGCATTTGGTGGAAACGAAAAGCCGTTACCATAGGTTTCGAATTCATTTGCATAGTTACTACACAAGTATAATATTAAAAGTATTCAACGGGTTTATTTCACTCCACGGGTGGTAGGTCAGGTTATAATGTAGTTTAATACCTTTGTCAAATTCCATTATCAGAGGTCAAAGAGGGTACGCCAAGAGCCGTCAATTATTTCAGTTTCAACTATACACGTAACGTAGTTTTCTGATAAATCTCAAAAGTATGGTCAAGAGATCGCTTATAATAACCCTCTGCCTGTTCTCTCTTAACTTATTACCAGACGACCAAATTTTAGAATGGTCAGAAACTGAGAGAAGTTACAGACGAAAGCTTTTAGGTGATGTAATTTAAAAAATATACATATTTGCCTGTTTGGTAGAAAATATTATGGAAAATGAAGAATCTACTTGTGCAAGAAGCAACTTTCTTCATTTTCCACAATGCTTTCAAAGCATCGTCTTGAGAGTCGTCATAAAGCGTGATTTTGATGGAATTCGTTAAATGTAATCCTAAACGTGAAAAGTAAACATAGAGGAACCCCATTCCATAAATATCTGAAAATTGGTCGTATCTAGCAGATTGTATTTCGAAAACAAAAATAATAGATTTACCCTTCCCGTACCAACAAGATCCGTATCCAAAAATACACTTAAATCAAAGAACTAAAACTTAGGAAGCCCTTATAAAGGGGTAATATTTCTTTTGAAAAGTTATCTTATTAATAACCATGGCTACAAAGAAAATGTTCAAGACTAAGGTCAGACTGCACTTATACACAGGCTTATGTTTATTTATATTTCCTGTCCAAAAGCAGATATGTTCCGAGTTCAGCCAGAAAATGGGTAAAGATATATGACATGTCTACTTACAGAAAAAATGCCGCAATAAATTGAAGGTTTTAGTATTGTACCAACTGGTAGTCTGGCCGAGCTTGAAACTTCTCGCTGATCTTAAAATGAACTAAGTGTGTGTCTGTGTGTGTACTTGCGCGCACATGTGTTTGTTTGTATTTGTTTGCGCGTGCGTGTGTGTTGTTACAGCAAATGGAAGAGGCAAACTATATCCTTATACAGATTCTTTCTTTTACTCAGCCAATTTTGAAACGAATGTCTACATTAAAGGGAGACCACCCACCCCCGACACACACACACACACTTATTTTCCTTACCATTTTTTTTTTGTTTTGTTTTGTTTTCAGTCAATAATAACAGGTTGAGAGAAATCAAGGAAAGTACATAAATATATATAATTGTTAATCTTTTAAAAATCTGTCTTTCAATAAATATCATGTTGCTCTAAATTATTAAATGAATAATTGTATTTAATTTATCTGTGATGTCTTTATAGCGTGACTAATAATCCTTACATTACAAGACAACAAAAATACTCTCATGCTCTTAAACGTGACGCCCGTAAATCACAAGTTGACGGTCATAATATCGTAAATAAAGCTTGGGTAGAGTTGTATTTATGAAGTTTTGGTCGCCTACTGATAAAATGCTTGAGATGACCTACTGAATAATCGATTAAAAATTGATCAGGGATTTTCAAATACTTTTAATGCATACCACAAATAAAAAAACGAAATCTGCCGAGGTTTTGGAAGCAAGGAGACAATGTTCTCATGGTCTTAAAATTTGGGACATTGAAGATGTTTCGGGGACATGGTGCAAAAACGCAGCCATATCAGATCACTGCTCTCTATATTTCCGGCTGAAGTCACCATCGTTATCTTAACCCTATACTATATCACAAAATTTTAGACCTGTCCAGATTCAAAGATTTTGCAGACAACAATTCAAGGTCGATCTTAATTGAAAAATGATTATTCTGTAGGATAGAATATATTGTTGAAAAAAGAAGAAATTGTTTGTTGCAAGCAATTTCTTTTAAGGGTAGAAAATATTGTGCAAAAGAAGAAATTGCTTCTTGCAAGCAATTTCTTCTTTTCCACAATGCTTTCTCAAGTAAAGAAATACAGAGGAGTTAAACCATGGATTCAACAGGAAAGTGCTTAACTGTTTTATCGTTTGGGGACATGTAGACTTACCCCACCAACCATTTATGTTTAACCGTGTCCTGAGTAACAAACCAACCGTTATCTGTCGGCTCGATAACTAGAACTTGTACGGTAGCTTGCGACTCTTTAACTGCCGGTCCGCTTGCGTGGCCCACTGACCTCTGACATAGCAGTTCGTTTGGGGACATGTAAACTTACCCCATTCGATAACTAGAACTTGTACGGTAGCTTGTGACTTTTTAACTGCCGGTCCGCTTGCGTCCCTCACTGACCTATGTCAACATACAGACAAGCCTCACACAAATGTTGGCCAATATCGGAGGTCAAATATGACTCCCGGTCTAAATGAATGATTTGATTGGTCGATTGATTCTTTGGTCGGTTGTCTAATTTCAATTTTACAGATTTACTGTTTTTGTGATAACTTGTGGTTCATGTAATGACTGTACTGGACACATGAGGACACCATAAAACAAGTCCGCAAAGTTTGGGAAAAAAGGGTTCCGTAATATAAATCAAAACTTGTTGAAAGCGTTAAAAACCCATGCTCACAAATTACCTATGATACAGTGTATTTGCTATCCCGATCTGTATTCCCCTGTTTCATGATGTACATTGTATGTGCAATGGCTCTATGAGATCTAGAAAATCTTTACAACCAGAAAATAAAAGACCATCTCGAAGATGATAAATTCATTCAGGTTTTGTTTTATTCTGCACGTATGTGGTTATATTTATTATGATTCAATCATTCTTTTTAATTGAAAAGATTAAATGGTGGACCTGGTATTTGATTGTATTCGGAAAAAGTGCAAATATTTCCTATGTTCTTGGCCGAATGGGGAACTTCGTAAATTTCTAGATCGTAAAAGTGATGTTGTAACTACGCGTATCAACAAAATCTTAGGTAGAATGACATTTGTTTGTTGTTGTCCAATATAAGATGCTATGAATATTGATGATATATTCTGAAAAAGTGAAAGGTTTTTCCTATGTTCTGGGCCGAATGGGGAGCTTGATCATAAAAGTGATGTTATAACTACGCATATCAACAAAATCTTAGATAGAATGATATTTGTTTGTTGTTGTCCAATATAAGATGCTATGAATATTCATGACTTATAATACCACATAGCGTGTTTAGAGCGGAAATATGTAAGTGTGATCTAGTAGGCTAAAAGGGACTTCCTGGGTTTTCTGTTAATCCATTCCTACACAAAGACGCTTTTTGACGTCCCTCAAGAAACTAAATTTAAAAAAACATTGTGTAAAAGGAAGAAATTGCTTGTAACAAGCAATTTCTTCATTTTTCACGATGTTTTCAATCCAGAAATCTGCAAAAATCTGTTTTGTTTTTTTTTGTTTAAATTCATGTCTGCAACTCCTTTCAATTTGGACTAGTCTAAAATGTTGTCGTCCAGATGATCTGACGGATCGCCGCCCACACCACCTGAGCTCCTACTGGAAGATCCATTTAGATATTTAGCGTTATTATTTGCAAAACCCATGCCGAGTAACTCGTAACAAAAAAATGGCCGGTTGGTGACAATAACTTAGTTGTAGTTACTATATTTAAGTCGCCAAACAAACAGAAATGCTTCACGCAAATGTCGGAGTCAAAGATCGCTAGATATTTTTTTACATTGGTCTATTGATTCTTTGATTGACAGACCTGGTACGCCAATTCAACCAGATGTCGCATTACTAAAATGAGATTTCGTTAAGGTAGAATACTCAGTGATCGAAAATAACGATCCTGGTCGGGGTCGATACTTTTTGAACCACAAAGGAGGTACTTTTTTGCCAATTAGTCACAATCAACGCGTCGTCGCTGTCAATCAACAATGATTGACTAATCAAATCATTCCTTTAGAAAGTACGCGAACTTTGAACCCCGACATTTATGTTTTCAATTTTGGTTATTTTGGCGACGTAAACGTCGTTCTACAGCTTATTTAGTTTATATAAGCTGTAGCTGCGACATTCCGTGTTCTAACCCTTTCCAGCACAATGCCTTATTTTAAAATTGAGAAAATATTGTGCGGGAAAGAAAAAACAGCTTTTTACAAGGAATTTCTTGTTTTTCCATAATAGTTGCTACCTTAAAGGATAGTAGATTTTAAATAAAGCTCTCTTTATATTATCGTCCGTGACCTATTTAAAATTTTTGTAAAACAGGTAAAGGTATATTGTTAATTATAATGGTTAAGGTGACATATGTGGCCCTTCAGACGAAAGGGATTCGTAGCTGTAGTCATTCTATGATGTTTGAAGAGCAGATAAATAATTCATAACATTTGATCCCGTATTCAGAAGAAACAAGGAAATAGATCATCGCAACGTCAGTGTAATGTCGTGTTTTTATTAACGTCTTAACGTCATCCACAATAAGAACCCCGTGACAGGTCATTTAAAGTATTTAAGGATCACAGGATTATGGATGGGAGTTATTGTAGAGGGATGTCAGTTTATAAACTTAAAAACGTTACACACACTAACGGGACCCAAATTTAAACGATTTTAAAGATATGTGTAATACAATGTCAAGCACTCCTGCTCTTTGTTTTTCGCCTTCTTTCTAGATAGTTAAAACATTAATCGTTCGTAACCTTTTGATAGATAAAAACTAGGAGACAATGAGGCGTGCTCTTTGCTGATAATGATTTGAGATGTTAGTTTGTGCATGAGACACAAATCGTCGATGTTCGACCAAAAGCTCGTAACTAAAACTAAAGCTGTATTTACGAGGCTTTTGGTCGAACACCGTCGAAATACACATACAGTTTATTAGAGCGTCTATTTGTCAATGAACAACAAATGAACCAAACAAATGACAAATAGACCTATACCTTAAATACGTGTTGCCTCTATCTGATACTAGCATACGGATGAAAATGTGTCCACGAAAGAAATCCCCCAAAGTGTGGTTTTTCATGGCATTTTACTGGAACGTTTTACGTGTTTGCATTTGAAAAAAGTTCCCTGATAGTGCTACGCCGATCAATATATACCGAGTAATTCATTTGACAATTATACAAAAGAGTAATTATTCACAACGGTGCAATGCAGGCAGACAAATATTCATCAACTATATTACAATTCGGACAGACATGATTACATAGAAGTTAATGATAGGAATCCTACTCCGATTTCAACACAATAACACTTTTGAGGCCCCATAAGAAAAAGTATTTTAATTCACTGTAGAAAATGAAGAAATAGTGCTTGTCAAAAGCAATTTTTTCATTATCTACAATGTTTTCTACCTCAAGAGACAAAAAAAATCCATCAATTAAAAATTGTCGTTTATAACTTCTTTGATTTTGGACCGGTCTAATATTTTGTCGTCTGGTAATGAGTTAACTCAGCCATATAGAAAAATATAACTTGTTTGATTTCGTAGGCTTCATGGTCTTTAAGAAAAACTGCATCATTCTTATAAAGGATATGGTTATGGTTGAATGTGTTCTGAATTTGGCGAATGGTTTCAGATCTGGCAGTCTTTCGAATTAATCCTCAAATCAACTGACATTACACTAGCCTTTGAAATGGAAGTAAAATAGCACTCAATATCGGGAATATTTGTGATCGGTTATGATTTAAAGGATTTTCTAGGGGCCCCGTAAAACATCTTTTGACAAGAAAACTGGATGCAACAGAGATCGCATTCTGAAAATAATTTCATTTTTCTGGATTTTCCTAGATACAGGAAAACGCCAAAGAGTCAAAAACGTCGAGCCTAGTCATCCTGCACATTCCATACAGTTTGACTAGGTTCGATACTTCCACAATACCCAGGAGTTTTGTTGGTTTTTTTTTTTTTGTGTGTGTGTGTGTGTGTTTTGGGGTTTTTTTTGTGTTCGTTTGTTGTTGTTTTTTTTCTCCTGGAGAGCCACATTTGTTTTTTAACAACTTGTGCCTAGAACATTTGTATTTGAATGCTTACCGAGAACGCGACGGTGAAATGAGTGCTTGCACATTTCTTTCTTAATCTCACGAGCCTTGCAGATTTGTATTTGTGTAACTACAAGGTAAGCATCTGCGTAATAATGTAGTGTACATTTGTCTATTAATCCCTCGAGCCTGGCACATTTGTTTTTGTGTAACTACTAGGTAAGCGTCTGCGCAATAAGTAAGTGTACATTTATCTCTTAACCACTTGAACTTAGTACATTTGTTTTTATGTAACAACCATGTAAGCGTCTGCGCAATAAGTAAGTGTACATTTATCTCTTAATCACTTGAACCTAGCACATTTGTTATTGTGTGCCTACCTGGAAAGTGAGTGCACATTTATCTATTAATCACTCGAGTCTGGCACATTCGTTTTTGTGCAACTACATGGTAAGAGTCTGCGTAATAAGTGAGTGCACATTTTTCTCTTGATCACTTTAGCCTGTCACATTTGTATTAGTGTAACTACCACGTAAGCGTCTGCACAAGAAGTGCTTGCACCTTTATCTCTAAATTAAATGAGCCTAGCACATTTGCATTTTTGTAACCCGTCATAGCGAAGTTGGTAGCGCGTCGGACTGTCAATCTAGTGGTCCCGGGTTCGATCCCCGACGGCGGCACTCATCCTTTCCGACTATTTGTCTCCCACCAATGGGTCGATAATCGTAGACTTATGTGGGATAGCAGCTGGAGGCTAGGAAAGGATGTGATGGCGGTATTGGTGTGAGAAATACCAGGAATCCATTATTAGGTGCTCCAGCCGCCGCGATAAAACTGAAAGATTGTTGAAAGCGGCGTAAACCCCAATTCAAACTAACAAACAAACATTTGTGTAAATATTGAGGACTCGACTTTGCAATATTTGAGTGCATATTTATCTCTTAATCACTTTGACTACCAGGTACGCGAAGCGCAATAAGAGCGTGCACGCGCTTGACGTATTAAGCTTAAGTGAAAGAGTTCCTCTAAAGTCTGGGAGCATTTTTTTATATATATTTTGTGATATTTTTTAAGAATACATGGTCACGTACTCACATGGGGTACTCTTGCAAATGCATATTGATATAGAGACTGTAAATTTGTTATTTAAGAGAGTTATTTGTTGTTGTTGTTGTTGTTGTTGATCTATCTTAGATTTTTATTAAAGACTTCCTTTGAAACAGCCTTGCTATTCAAACGCATTTCTACATTTTTACATCTACCTCATGTAGACACTAGCAAAAATTAGTGATGATAATTATCAATTTGAAGGTAGCATAATAATACATATTTCTCGTATTATCGGTATGTTGAACATTCGTTAGAAAATAACTTTGAGATAGGATGGAATTGATTGAAGTATCGTTAAAATTCTATTGTTACCGCGATAGTGCGAGAGCCATATATCAAATTGGGAGACATAGTAATGTAAAAAAATAAATTTGGATTTCTTCGTCCAAAATCGCTGGTTGAAAAATAAGTTTTTCGATCCTACTTTTTAAATAATAATAATAATAAAAAAAAAACTACGTCAGCACCAAACAGTAATTGCATACCTATGTCGTTACAATAAATTTATACGCGCAGTGCAAATACTCATACACATGTTAATATCGAGGGCTAAGAGCAAAAACATAGTATGGCTCTTTACATTGTATATAGACCTTCTATGTTTTTGCTCTAAGTCATCGATATTTATTTGAATGGGATAATGATTTGAGCACAGAATTATGTTGTCTGGCTCGCAGCTTAGTACGTTTGTAATTTTTCTATTGAATGAATGAATGAACTCTTAACCCACTCCCACACAATTCCGCTTTTTAATGTCCTTAGATAAGAAAGTTTGGGAAACGTTGTTGATAATGAAGAAATTGCTTGGCTCAAGTAATTTATTCATTATCCAAAATGTTTTCTATTCCCCAACTACAGAATGTCATCTGAACCTTCTTACAATCTGGACCAGACAAATATGTTTTCGTGTGGTAATGGGTAATATATACGTTATAACACACGAAGGCATGCATGAATGATTAATAAATGAATTAACGTAGAAATTGGCTTTCCTGTAACATCTGGGTTATATCAGCACTTTCTTTTGTACAGATACCAAGTTTTAATGAATTACCACGTGATCATTTTTTTAAGCGTCGATTGACAATAACTAGAGGTAAAAGAAAAATGCGGATAACAATTATTGTCTTCTTTTTTCTTCTTTTTACCCTGTCGACCACAAATTTAAAGACATGGCCACATTAAAAAAAGTCCTCAGCAAATTCTTGCAAAATGCACCGGTCTAAAAACATTACGTCTAGTAACGGGTTAACCATATGCGGTTAAAGAAGGTCACATCACTGTTTACTCAGGAATTTAAAAAGTTTGACTTTAATGTAGGCATACGTCGGTTGATGACCTACAAGATTAAGTAAATAATTTTGTTTCAAGTTTAGAATACTACTGTTCTAATCCGTTGGAATAAAAAGTGGTTAATCGTAGACTATTAACTTATATTAAAATGTGCGAGGAATTATATTTTTACATAATGGACTCTTATAAAATACTTTGTGAAGAAGAAAAAAAAAATAGAAATAATTTCCCCAAATAGTTTGGGTGTTCGACGAACTATTTAAACCCTGTGAAATGTTTCGGGCTCATCAAATTTGAACCTCTTTTTAGATAGCAGGATGTTTTGTCGCTAGGTATTGGAAATGACCATTCGTTTGCCCCGCCGTCTTACTCCGTTGGTCCCGCCCATCGACCCTGACATATTAAAAACATATGTAGTTACGACGCTAAGGTAGCCAAAAAGCAAAACAGTTTCACACAAGCGGCAAATGGCAGCGTATAAATCTCTATTCCGAGTTGAACAAATAATTTGATTAGACGATATATTCCTAGAATGGCAGCCGCGATTCGTCCATTCAACTAGATTACAATTGTATATGA
The DNA here is from genome assembly GCA_946902895.1 of Fragum fragum. Lineage (NCBI taxonomy): Eukaryota > Metazoa > Mollusca > Bivalvia > Cardiida > Cardiidae > Fragum > Fragum fragum. Next base: position 37,072,780 of record OX336367.1, on the reverse strand, counting down.
ACATTTTTATACTAGATACACAAATGTCCTAACTCGTGCGAGATTAGATATCTGCCGAATCTCTAGCCACACCCACTTAAAAACAAATCAATGGTGTGCAACCGAAATAAGGACGTAACTACAGCTTCAATAAACTAACAAAAAAGGTCTATACTAGTGTTGGAGGTCAACGTGCAATTCTGGTCAAAACGATTTATTTGATTGATCAATAGATATTTTGATTGACAGCGACGATCTGCCAATTTCTTTAGAGTCTTGTCGGATTTAAAACTATAGCTTGAATCCATACGGGTGAAAAGGGAACAATGTCTGACAGATATCTGAGGATTTAATTGGATCCAGTCAAGTCTATTAGCTATTTTATTTCGGCTATAAACATATTGTGAATTTAACCCATTGACAGATGACAGTATTTTAACTGGTCCAAAATCACAGATATTGTAGTCAACAATCCTAAGTTAATGAAATTTTGAAAACATTTCTTGTTAAGGATAGAAACCATTGTGGATAATGAAGAAATTGCTTGTAAAAAGCAATTTCTTCATTTTTCACATTGTGTTCGAAAGCTTTTTTTTTTTTTTTTGACGGGTGTCAAACAGCCTTAATGTAATGGAAAGGGTTAAATGACCATTTTAGATTATATAAAAGAAAAACAACTAGCTTGAGCGACATGCTTCGATCCTTACTTGTTTGTGCAGCTCGCGCAGGTTGACCAGGGTTAACACTTTAAACTACAAAGAAGAGCCGTTTTACCCGAAAAGTCAAAATATTATCAAATATTTGAGTAATTTCTCTTTTTGTTACAATAATATCTTAAATTACCTGTCTACCTTGTAAAATTTAAAGTCAGTGTTTATACTAAAAAGAGAGAAATAACATTCAATTATGTAGGAAACGATACAACATATGCGGTGATGTTTAGCTCGTTAGAATCTATGAAATGAAATTTGGGAAAAAATGCCTCTTTTAAAGTGATATAAAGATGAATGTATGTAGAACGCCATGTATAGAATGAAATCGTAGAAAATACGTTTGCTTGTTTAGAAAGATACATGTGCATACGAATAATGTGTTAAAAGGCTAGTTTTCGATATTCTCTTGTAAAAAGTTGTATTAAATATTATGTGGAGCATGAAAAGTTAACAAAAGACATTATATTTCCAATTCAACCTTTCACATACACTCGTTTAAATCACTTTTCTAACTAGGTTTAGTTTAGTTTATATAAAAGAAAGAAAACGAAGGAGGTAAAGAAAAAGTGGAACACAGACAGATGATCAGAAATCAGAAAAACAGACAGTGTGATTCTAGTGAAGTGTATTTAAGCCAATCTCACACGTTTTCACTGTTTAATGACCTCTAAAGATTAGGGGGGAAAATGAAAAGCATTGCGAGAAATGAGGAAATGGCGTGAAATAAGCCTTTTCTTCTATTTCCCACAAAATTTTCTACCTGGCAATCAAAGATCTTTAGAATTCCATCAACTAAAAGTTGTCGTCTGCAATTTCTTTTTAACTTTGGACCAGTCTAGAATTTTGTCGTTTCGTTATGTGTTGTGTGAAATCCTTTTTCAATAAAGTGTTCGACTTATGTGGGGAGGATAGACGCTTCAAGGTGGGAATAATTTTGTGATGCTATTGTAAATAATTTGTTCGGTCTAGGTTTACTCTGTCTTCTCTCACTCAAAAACTTACTAAGAATGGGATAATTTGACGTGCTTCTTAGCCTATTATAAGACAACAAAATTTTAGACTGCTCCAAATTGAAATAAGTTGCAGACGACAAGTTCAAGTTGCCGGAATTTAGAAAAACTTCGTCTTTAAGAGTACAAAGCATTGTGGACATCAAAGAAATTTCTTATTACAAGCAATTATTACAATATCCACAATGTTTTCCAAAACATTTTTCTTGGGAGCGGAGGGGGGGGGGTGACTCAAAAGGCGTCAATGTCTGAGGATGGGTTAACCCATTCCCTCTTAACAAAATTTTAGACTGGTCCAAATTGAAAGGAGTTGCAGACGTCAATTAAAGTTTATGAAATTTGAGGGTTTTTTTAACTTCTGGGTAGAAAACTTGTGTAAAAATGAAGAAATTGCTTGTTGCAAGCAATTTCTTCATTTAACACAATGTCCCTCCTAATTGCTTTTCTTGAAAGGTGTCAAAAAGCATCATTGTGTGGAAATGGGTTAATACAGAACTCAATACAGATCAACTCCGAATCTTTGAAAATTCCTCAATTAACCCATTCAAACACGAGCCCTCCTTTTTACGCACCTCAAGAAAAAAGCTTTGGAAAACATTGTGGAAAATGAAGAAATTGCTTGTATCAAGCAATTTCTTCATTATCCACAATGTTTTCTATCCAAAAAAAACAAAGAAAATTTAAATTCCATCAACTTCAAAATATCGCCTGCAGCTCCTTTCAATTTGGACCAGTCTAAAATTTTGTTGAGTTGGAATGGGTTAATACCAAGCATATCTAGGATTTAGTGCACCACTGCTGTAAGTGCAATTTTTATACATGTGTAAAGTGCATTAGATGATTGCGAATTAAGAAAAACAAGGCTGAAAAGAATTAGAAGAAATTATAGACGACATCTGAAGTGCGAGAAAATTAAAAGAATATATATCAGCTTTGAAGACTAGAAAACTGAAAGTCCTTTTTGTTTCAATACTTATTATTGTCAATGGGCTTCACATCAAGGGACTGTATAAAAAACGTTAACCGCATACGAGGAAACCAAAATTCCTCAGTACGATGACATTCAAATAAGGTCGATCGTTTTGAGTAGTTTAACCTATTCCCACTCAAAAAATAATTTTTGGACTAGTCCAAATTCAAAGAAGATATGGACGGCAATTTCAAGTTCAGTGAATTTTGAGTTTCTTCGTCTTTTGGGGTAGAAAACACGGTAGAAAATGAAGAAATTGCTTTTAACAAGCAATTTCTTCATTTTTCAACCTTGTTGTCCTCAAGTATTTCTTGGGGCGTAAAAAAGAGGGATTGAGTTGAAATGGGTTAAATCATAGTTAAATGGTAGATCATGTGATAACTTCACTTTTTTTTTCATTTAAACCAATACTTCATTCGCATTGATCAAAGCATTCCGTAATGGATCTGCTTTTCCGACATTTCGAAATGTTTGATTGGCCCAATCTATAATATTCATTCACGGAAGGTAATCAATATATAGCATATGGGCTACCTGAACCCAATCCGTTGAAGTTGTAGTTACGCAGTCTTAGGTCTACCGACTACAGTGGCCATATTATTCAAAGTGCGCATTTTGGCGTTCTCGACTAATTTGGTTCTGCTAACTTCTTTTACATTCAAGACCATTCCGTTATCACTTCGAAAGTCATGGGTTCGATCCCCGGCGGCGGCACATATCCTTTCCGACATTCGTCTCTCACCAATGAGTGGATAATCGTAAACCTAAGTGGAATAGCAGCTGGAGGCTAGGAAAGGATGTAGTAGTATATTACTGGTGTGAGAAATACCAGGAATCCATTGTTATGTGCTCCAGCCGCCGCGATATGACTGAACCACTGCTTAAAGTGGCGTTAAAGCCAATTCAATCAATCAATCAAAATAATTTTTATCATTATGATATCCATATCGAGAGAGTGCAAAATTGTCATACATGCCTCTATACCTGCACTAGTATAATAGTTTAGCAATTTACCCGTCGATATTCTTTGGTAAAAATTGTGCCAAGTCTTGTCTTTATTGGACTAGATTGACTTATCGTTGAAACTTTGACCATACCGTGCTTGAGTTCTAACGATGCAGAATCTTATATCACGTGGGTTTAATAGTCCCAAAAGAGAATGGTTAACCCATTACCACACAATCAAATTTTAGACTTGTCCAAATCGAAAGAATTTGCAGACGACAATTTCAACTTGATGGGATTTTAATTTTTTTTTTCGTCCTTTTGGAGAGAAAACATTATGGATAATAAAGAAATCGCTTGTCAAAAGCAATTTCTTCAGTTTCCACAATGTTTTCCAAAGCTCTATTCTGGAAGGGCGTTAAATGGTGGGGGACATGTGCGGGAATAGGTTAAATCGGTGCCAGGAGGCGCGTAAACAATTAACGATTACCTTTGAATCGCAGATGGATCGCTTGTTTAATCAAATCAGAGATCAGAGATCATCATGACAAAATTCGAATTAGATAATGGTCAAGATATAGTACACACGTAATCCAATGTAAAATATTCTATTCTCTCGAGGCATTAACAATAAACAAACAGGCGACGGATGCCCATCCATCTAAATGGGATTTTATTGAGAGAATCAGGGTAAAACGTTTTACCTGTTACATTCAAAGTCACAGAAAAACGGAATAAATCATCGGAGTGACCACGGATAGATCGTTATCTTGTGATGGTCTCTGGTGATTTTTTTAATTACTTTGGGACAGTTTTATTGAGTTTCTGTTGGGAGGAAGTTTAGTTTGCGGATAAATATTGTGGGAAAAGGCATCAATTAGTGAATGCTGTTATGACTTTATACTACTTCTCTCTCTCCTGGGTAAGAACTCGTCCAAGTTTTTTATGATGTGGTAAGAAGTTTTATTTGTGTATCGATGCTTTCTTTAATTTATTAATGGTTTCGGCAATGAATATGTAACAATGAACGTAATTGTGTACTATAACCCATACCAACACAACAAAATTTAAGCTGGTCCAAATTCAAGTAAGTTGCAAACGACAATTTCAAGTTGATGGATTTTTCGTTTTTTACGTCTTTTTGGATAAAAGCAATTTCTTCATTTTCAACGATATTTTCCTTTTTTTCTTGAGGAACGGAAAAGTGAGGAATTGTGTGGAAATGCGATGACTGATTGCTTCGCGTATGTTTCAAACTTTCCATGTAAGTTTTAAAAGGCCGTTTCAAATAAATCTAAGGAACTTTACAAGCAAATCTGTGTCAAACTCAAAAGTATATTCAAATAAGAAATAAAATTCCTTCTAAAGAGGCGTCTTAATGAAGACTTAGGATATTTCACATCTAAGAGACAGTGCTTGTTTAATCCATAATCCAGTTGCTAAATAAAAAGAACTCTTCTGAACTATGAACACGTGGAAAAAATCCCAAAGTGCTTCAACTAGCGTCAAGTCAGAAGAAGAGCTGAGTTTGGTTGAGAAGGTCTTGGTTCGAGTCTCACCTCATCTGCCAAAACGTGCACGAGAGCTGTCTTGTAAGAAGTTGATCCGAATGCCGCACGTGAGCAGCACGGAGACACAGATGACGGATATCACGTGCAGTATTAATGACAGCCCTTTTCGAATACTGAAGGTAAGACATTTCTGTCGCATTTAATCCATTGCCAGACGGTAAAATTTTAGACTGGTCCAAATTGAAAGGAGTTGCAGACAACATTTTTTAAAGTCCGTGACATTCAAGATTTTTTCAACATTCTGGGTAGAAAACATTGTCTAAAATGAAGAAATTCTTGTCACAAGCAATTTCTTCATTTTACACAACGTTTTCCCAGTTGTTTTTCTTGAGAGGCGTCCAAAATTGTCATTGTGTAGGAATAGGTTAAATAGACTTTTCACTATGTCCCAGACGGACTGTATTCCGTTCGTGGCCTTAAGCTTATTATTACAGAGTACTATAAGCACAATCGAGTTTGTCTCAGGTAAAATGAATGGTGGCATGGAAATGCCAACACCTACCAGATAAAATCAACGTGAAAAAAAAATAGCAATTTCGTCTATGTCAAGATACCACAGAATTAGATTTTTGTTAAAATAGCTTTATTCAAGATATCCCTTTAAAAAAAATAGATGAAAACAGAGGAACTCGTGAGCTATAATGAGTTATTTTTAACTCGAGATTAAAGTTCGATAAAGAGACCTTCGCTGTCCCTAGTCCTACCAGATATTACCACGCGGACTGGGTGGGGAAGCGATTGATTTCTCCTTCTCAGGACGACGTCACGTCGTGACATAAATACTCATAGAAAACACAATTTGCGTGAAACTTTAGGTATAAACCCACTGGATACGGGTATGCAATTGCGAAAAAATTGAGAAGCATCGCATGTGTGTTATCCACTTTATTCAAGATTTTCAATTCTGCCAAAAGTGAATGAGCGAAACGTAATGATGACTTACATCAGATCAAAATTTGTAAAAACAAAACATATAACCGCTTTTCTTTTCATGCAGCAGTGCATGCATTCTTGATTTCACGAACTAAAATGCTTTTAAATCGCAAACAAAAGCTACAAAAGGTATCGATAGCCTATAAATTCAGACCTTTTATAGCAGTTCTATCCCAATACATATAGTTTGGGGAGGGTACCAAAACTTGTTCTTCTTCTAACTATAGAGATCCTTTGTGTCAGTTATAAGCAAGTTGAACTTACTGGCGGAAGGCACCTTTAACCCATTCCCATACAACAAAATTCTAGACCAGTCCAAATTGGAAGGAGCTGCAGACAACAATTACAAGTTGATGGAATTTTAATTTTTTTCGTCTTTTAGGGTAGAATACAGTGTGGATAATGAAGAAATTGCTTGATACAAGCAATTTCTTCATTTTCCACAATGTTTTCCAAAGTTCTTTAATTGGGGGGGGGGGGGGCGAGAAAATGAGGGCTTGAGTTGGAATGGGTTAAATAAACGTTATGCTATATGTATACTGACTAATCCATTCTCAAACGACAAAATTTTAGACTGGTCCAAATTGAAAGCTGTTGCAGACGTCAAAACAAAGTTGGTTATAATTGACAAAACAAGGATTATATGAGGAAGAAACATTGTGAAAAAAGAAGAAATAATCAAGAGGTCCCGGGTTCGATCCCCGACGGCGGCACTAATCCTTTCTGACTATCAGTCTCCGAACCAATGGGTCGATAATCGTAGACCTATGTGGGATAGCAGCTGGAGGCTAGGAAAGGATGAGATGGCGGTACCGGTATGAGAAATACCAGGAATCCATTGTTAGGTGCTCCAGCCGCCGCGATATAACTGAAAGATTGTTGAAAGCGGCGTAAACCCCATTCAAACAAAAGAAGAAATTACTTACTGAAAGCAATTTCTTCTTTTCTCACAATATTTTTGAAAGCTATATTTCTTTGGTGCGTAAAAATGTGTTTTTTTTTTTTTTTCTGGAAATAGGCTGAATTGTTCGAATATCACTAGATTTCACTCCCTTTGATAATAATTACGAGTTAGACGGGTCCAAATACACAGAAGTTGCAGATGGCAAAATCACTATTGTAAAGAATACCAGCTTCTTTTGAAAGTAATTGGTCTTTAGATTACCCTTCTTAATATTTGAAGATTTTGAAACATGATTATTCTAAATGAGGAATAGATAAGTCCAGTATTTCATTGAGAATCCCTAGTTGTTTGCAAACCGTGCTCTTATTTTAATAAATTGTTTGAAAAGGAGCAAAAATCCAGCCTTTTCACATAGTAACATTGCTAACTTATTTACATTTCTGCATAAACTTTCTACAATATTTTCGGTCAAAGTTCGCTATGGTCAAGTATTTAGGATAAATTCTCCCAATTTAGGTTAAAATAAACCAATCGCTGGCCCCGCCCACTTACTTCTTTGATCCCGCCCATTTACTACACGTTTCGAAGTTTCGCTTCGATTGTTAAAGGCGTTATTTTGCAAAATCTGTGGCAAATAAGATGACACAAAAGAGTGCAATGGTTGGTTGGCGACCTTAACGTCGTAACTACAACTTGGATAAGCTTAGTTACGTCGTTGAAGTCGCCAACCCAACAAGGAAGCTAAACAAATTGGCGACCTATATCGGATTTTAGTTTCAATTCCGGACTGAATAAATAATTTGATTAGTAGATATATCCCCTGATAAACATCCACGATTGTTCAATTGCTTTGAATCTGGACAATCCCTCTGTCTCGTGAAGGAGCACATTGAAACTTGTGGAATGTGGCTTACAATCGAGTCTGTCATGATATAAGCCTAGTCAAATAATAAAGGGGTATTTCTTTTGCTTCGTCTATGTATAAGATGTACTGTTTTATTTTGAATAGTTGTTGGGCTGAGGATAATGAGATAGTTGTTGGGCTGAGGTTAATGAGATAATCGTTGACGAATAAAACGGTTTTCGTAAACATAGAAGTACAGTTGATCATTCATCCATCCTGACAAGTATTATTTACACACGAAAAAATCTAAAATTATCAACAGTTTGCTCTTTCATTGATTTTAAAAAAAAGTCTATGATAACATTAATCGAAGTTTTTTGCGGAAAAAGTTATTTGACTTTGGTGTTAAAGGCAAAAAATTTTGTCGTTTTGCATCAGAATTAATTCCCTTTAAACTGACTGGTTCGAAATCAAGAGTTGGTTACGTCAAGGCTTTGGGTTATCCCCCCTGCTTTTTAATCTTTTTATCAATGACTTAGCGTTTCTTTTAAAGTCTCTAGATATCGGAGTGTCATGTGGTGACACTAAAATATCTAACCCTCTGTATGACATTGTTCCGCTGTCAGAAAACGAGGAGGACCTACAAAGTCTTTTAAATATATATCATGGTTGGTGCGGTTCGAACTCCATCACAATTAACCTTGATAAAAGTAAAATAGTTCACTTTCTTCCTGCATCAATGCCGAGATATAATAATGTCTTTTTTACCGGTGAAAGTCGAATTGAAACTGTTGGTATATATATCTATCTAGGGCTAGTTTTAAACTTGCATTTAGATTTGAAGTGGCCGCCAAAGCAGGCGCTCAAAGTGCAAGTCAAGCGATTGGCTTACTTATTGTTCAATCTAAATCAATTGGCCGTTTGCCCTATGATTTTTTACTCGATTATGTAGCTTGGCCATTAATATCGTATGGAGCAGCCATATTATTGTTGAGTTATTTACCAACAAGACACAGAGCGGTGTTTTCAAACTTTAGATGTGTCGTGGCTCCTATGAAAATAGAAAGGTTACCTGAAAGAATTTAGCTTTTTTTTAAGGTTGTGAAATGAAATAGACTCTTATAATTCTCTACGAGAATGGTCACATATATTTTTTTTCTTTTATAGTTTTATTTGTTTGTATATTTGTAAAAATGCATATATATGTGAATTAGACTTAAATAAAATATTAAATCAAATAAAGTTCGCTAGCTCATGTAAATTAAGGCTAATTACTAAAACGGTAATACTTATGAATCGCTTATGGATATTATGTAAGGGTGTGAAACGTCTTTTGAACAAAACTTCGTTTACGCTCTCTTACAATCGATTACGGCTCAACACATTCTCATACGGTGACACTTTTTGACTCTCCTTAAGATTAACAATTGGTAAGACATTGTGTTAAATTGAGAAATTGCTTGTGACAAGCACTTTCTTCATTTTACATAATGTTTTCTAACTAGACAATTGAAAAAAAAAATCTTAAATTTCATAAACTTTAAATTGTCGAATGCAACTCCTTTGAATTGGAAACATTCTTATTGTTGGTTGAATTATATTAAGTTGATATATTCATGTGTTACAATGTCCTTACATAAATTATAAGAGCTTACAGAAGATGTGTATGTGAGCTGTTCCATAGTTGACCCCGCCCACTAACTCCGCCCCACCCGTTGACTCCTACAGGAAGTTCAACTTCGATTTCAAACGACGGTATTTTGCAAAATTAATTTTTAGTAGCATGTAACGAATAAGGAAAATGGTTTGTTGGCGACCTAAACGTCGTAACTTCAGCTTGAAATAGCTGTAGTTGCGACGTTTAAGTCGCCAACCAGCAAAAATGGTTACGACCAATGTTGGATTTCAGATTCCACTTCAGATCAAAATAAATGATTTGATTGGAAGTTTTTTTTTTTCTTTCATTATTATTATCATTATTATCAACAGCGGCGATTGGTACAATAACGGGTGGCTGCCCACATCTATTTTCAAGGATAGCTCTACTGAAGTTTAAGTGGCCAAACCTTCGAAAAGCTTGACATAAATGTCGGAGGTTGAAATTCTCCCCCAGCCTTAAAATTGCTTCGATTGCTCAATCGGTGTTCGATTGACGATCCTGTAGAAAATATCTAATCCCTAAAGCGGATAAGGAATTATATTAACCCTTTCCTGTACAATCCCTGTTTTTTTTACGTCCATGCAATTTTACACTTAAGAAAATATTGTGATGAAAGAAGAGATTGCTTGTATCAAGCAATTGATTCTTTTATCACAATATTTTCTACTACATAGAATGGTTTCGTTTCAAATTGCATTCACTTTTTATTGTCGTCTGCAACATCTTTTGTATTGGGCCAGTCTAATATTTTGAGAAACGGGAAAGAGTTAAAGAACAATATTTCAAACAGTGACCGGATCCAGCACAGGTCAATCGGAGTCGGGATTTTAAAGTCAATAAATTGTGAAGAAGAACCATCATTCAATATATTGTCAAATATAACTAAAAAAACTGACTCTACCGGTCGACCTGCCAAGTCTGACCAGTGGTGCGGTCTTTTCATCGAGATTCTTAAGATTATAATTTAGATTTTTAAGATAAAACCTTCTTAAAGATTTTAAGGCCCTTAAGAAACTTAAGAAATCTCATTTGGGGAATTTAAACGTTATCGGTATTTGCTGAAAAGACGTAGAATCTATTCATTCAAACTAACAAAAATGCTTTTTGGGACATTTCAAAATACTTATTTAGCGGGAAATTTTACTTCCACGAAAAGAATACACCTCATGGTGTTTAGTTCTCGCGTTATCTTCCAATAGGTGGCATTTTTCAAATACTGACCTATCTAATTTGAGCATTCTGGGTAGTGTCATTCGTGACAACTCGGCCGATTCCGCCGAACTACATTCAAAATGTCAGCGCCCAAGGAAAGCACGCTTTGTATTTTGACGTCTCTTCTTGGAGAACAGGTAAGACATGAGTGCTTTCGCATTTCAAAATAATTGTTTTTCTAATTAATTTTGGGCGACAGTTAAGTTTGATTTCTCCACTATTGTAGGTTTTATTGCAATTACCCACTTGCTACTTTTTGGCTATATAATATGGAGTTATGCGTACGACGTAGTAATATTTATCCCAATCTGGATAAGTGATACGGTCCCGAAGACAGGTCAATCTTCGGAGAATATGACATGCGCAGACAACTTAGTTCTCGTTTTTTCCACATGATCCCTATTCGAATGATAAGTCATTATATCTAACTTCTACATTTGGTTAGCGCTTGTGAGCGATTCGGGTGAGAAGTTAAGATTTTTTTATTCGTCTGTGGGCTGTCAAACTTGTACAGTTAAGCAAATCGAGACTGACAATGACAAAAGCTTGTGTTTACTTGTATTGACCAATCAAATCCCTGTTTAAACATACATTTAGGTAAACAGTGCATGCACGTGACTTTCAGACTTGAATGACTGCTTTGTTATTTGATCTAATGGAAGTCGAGTTTTCGACGTTTTATTACAGGACTGACAATTTACAAGACGGAGTTAATCTTGGATCTAGATGACACGTTGCGAAAGTCACTTCATTAATTCTGAGAACTTGTTCGCAAGATAGATATTTACATCGGTATCGGAGAAGCAATTTTCGAAAAATTATAGCGAATTTCTTGTCTGTGTTCGTATGTCTTCAAATGCAATTTTATTTCGCTGTTTGAGAACCAATTTAATGGCAGGAATTGATGGACCTCTCAATCTCAATCAAAAATGGACTGACCAACCAAATAGCCGATTTATATCGGAAGTGAACTTTGAACTTCGACATTTGAGTTAAGCATTTTGTTGGCTTGGCTATTTAGCAGTTGAATTTTGCAAAATAACCAGTGGGGACAACGATCTGACATTTCAAGAGCAGTAAAGAAGAACTAGTAATTAACGACTTATAAATAAGTGTATACGACAACCTCTGTACGTGTAAAAAACATTAAAACCGTTAAAAGGCAATGGTGAACATTCGCGGATCATCTTCCTTGATCGTGGGTTATTTTCTTTGCTTCCAAAGCTCCTTTCCGGAAGGCGTGAAAAGTGGATTTGTGTAGGCTCAGGAATGAGTCAAAGAGTCAATGTGAATATTATCTTAAAAACGTACAAACAGTAAATCTTGGGTTTATTGGGGAAGCACATAAACATTTTTGAAGCTTTATTCTTCGGTGTAAGATATGGCTAATAACTTGTAATATACTTATAAAGTTGTTGGTAGCGACCGAAACGTTGTAACTGTATCTCGATTCAGTTGTATTTACAATTTTAGTCGCCAAACCAACGAAACAAGTTTCACTTCAATATCGACCAATGTAAGAGTTCAAAGTTCACTTCCGGTCTAAATAAATGACTTGATTGGTCGAAGAAGTTTTTGATGGACAGACACGTTTCATCAATCTAAACAATGTTATTACCGTAAGAATTTACAGGAGTGACACCTAACCTATCGAAGCCATAGATATTTACTGCAACCTTCACATTCCTACTAAACAAAAATTAGACTGGCCCAAACTGAAAGATGCTGCAGATGACAATTTAAAGTTGATCGAATTTAAAATTTTCCCACTTATTGGATTGAAAACAAGGACATTATTCGTTATCCACAATATTTTCCAGATCGTTATTTCTTAAGGGCATCAAAAAGCATCGTTGTGTGGGAATGGATGAACTGAAAAATAGATCAAACCAGTTCCACACCTGAAACGTATTTTGATTAATCTATGGGGGTCATTAACATCAATAACTACAATATTAGTAGGGGGATACATTTCATCACCAGAGAAGCATAAAACATTTTTTATGGTTACGCGAATTTTCATTTACATGTATATCAGCTTGTCACTCTACTAGTAGTTTAAAACAATATTAACCAATCCCCACAAGACAAAATTGAGGACTGGTCCGAATTCATAGATGATGCAGATGATATTTTTGAATTGTAGAATTCTACGCATCTCTCTGCCTTTGGGTAGAAAACAATGTGGGAAATGAAGAAATTTGCTGTCAACAAGCAATTTCTTCATTTTCCACAATGTCTTCCATACATTTCCTTGTAGGAGCGTAAAGAACCGGTATTGTTTGGTAATGGTTTAAGTATTTTAAGTCCCCGCCAACACTTTTTGATGGAAGCCCTATGGTATTGGTGTTATCTATTGCGTTGACATGCATTGACTTTCATTTGTGAACAGATTGAACAGGGAACCCCATGGGGATATTTTTGTCTGTTAATTTGTAAAGCTTCCATGACACTCCTTTGGACAATATTGCTCACGAATGGAATCCTAAAATCTTTGTTGGAATTGTGTGCAAACAATAACCGGGGGTACGGCTAGTTAACCCGGACTAGATTCAACATTTTATTCGTTGTGGAGAGACTCTGTTGCCTTCATAGCGCAGTTGGTAGTGCGTCGGACTGTCAATCTAGAGGTCCCGGGTTCGATCCCCGACGGCGTCACTCATCCATTCCGAATATTTGTCTCTCACCACTGGGTCGATAATCGTAGACCTGTGTGGGATAGCAGCTGGAGGCTAGGAAAGGATGTAATGGTAGTACTGGTGTGAGAAATACCAGGATTCCATTTTTAGGTGCTCCAGCCGCCGCGATATAACTGAAAGATTGTTGAAAGCGGCGTAAAACCCCATTCAAACAAACAAACTTTTCTAGGGATCGTTTTATGTTTTATTGATCTGTCCATGTTGATGAATGAAGGTTTCACGTGATAAATAAAACAACAACAAACACATTCTTATGAAAAGTTGGGACATTTATTGACAAAAAAAATGATGGAATTAGAGCATTAAAGCTTTCAATAACGCTTCCTTTGGTGATAGGTAGCTTAAAGTTAGTGCCGAGATAGTAATATCACGTGTTATACCCCTAAGGTAAGAAAATGTTGTCGATTCTAGATAAAGGAGAAAAAGATAACTAAACCTATGGATATTTCTTGTCACCATTCTGTACTAATTTACTTTTAAACATCATCTCTAGAAATTCTAGAAATGGTTTCTTTTTCCTCTAAGTAGGACTCTGGCTCGGTTGAAAATAACATGTTGTCAATAATCGAGGGCCATTAAGATTTCACTTGATCAAACAGCGTTAACAAATTACTCGAATGTTAAACAATACAGCAACCATCCAGCAATACAAAAACTCCCACATTAACATGATTTATTGTGAAGCCATTACATCATTTGAAGGACATTCATTTACTTCATGAATTTGTCAACATTGAATTGGATCGTTAGTTCAAAATTCAGGACCATTAATAGAACATAAAGGACTTTTGTCCTGTTTTAGCAAAAACAAAATTTTTAGGTGGCGTGTGTAGTATACAGTATACTGTATGTCCATACATCGCTTGAAAATTTTGAAGCCAGTTTTAGTATTTGTCGGTGTTGAACATTATCTTTGATTTGTTTGTTTCAATTGGGTTTCACGCCACTTAGCCGCCGTCATAGCGCAGTTGGTAGCGCGTCGGACTGTCAATCTAGAGATCCCGGGTTCGATCTCCGACGGCGGCACTAATCCTTTCCGACTATTTGTCTCTCACCAATGGGTCGATAATCGTAGACCTATGTGGGATAGCAGCTGGAGATTAGGAAAGGATGTAATGGTAGTACTGGTGTTAGAAATACCAGGATTCCATTGTTAGGTCTTCCAGCCGCCGCGATATAACTGAAAGATTGTTGAAAGCGGCGTAAAACCCCATTCAAACAAACAAATTCACGCCACTTTTAAGAATATCTCAGTCATATGGCGGCGACTAGAGCACCAAATCATGGGGTACCATCATCCCATCACCAGACGAAATATTCAAGACTGTTTCAAATAAAAAGAGGTTACAGACGGAATTTCAAACAGTGTTTAAATTGGAAATGAGTACCAAACAAGGTAGAAACCTTTTGTAACAGGCAATTTCTTCTTATCCCATAATTGCTTCGTATGGTTTATTTCCTCAGTGCGACGAAATGCGGAAATGTCTGGTAATATGGAATGGGTTCAAAGATAGTGAGAGGGGGGAAATTGAATTACACGAAATAGATTCCTAAGGTCACTTTTCTAGTTTTAAATTAGTTTTGAAGTCCATATGGTGTAAACAAATTCAGGGGCTAGGGTCGAACTCATATAAGTACTTGCGAACAATAGTATTGTAGATAGTTTGTTACCTATAGTCGAAATTATGCATTGTGTTTGACAATACCTTGATTTTTGTGTCCAGCGATCGCACCTCTCAGAAGTATAATCTGTTGATTCATCTGACAATTTTACAAAGAAAGTGCTAATAATGTTAGTAAGGGTACATAGAAATATGATTAATTATTTGATAGCTATCTAATATAATCAAATGTAAATCATTGATTTTAATCAGGAGTCTGACTTAGGTAAACACTTGATTCCTCGGGGTTTGGGTCATAAAAACTCTCAGAATTCTCAGCCATTCTTCTTGTGTTGTTAGTCGATGGATGGACTTATTTCCGAACCTCTCGCGTTGCAATTGGAGTATTTTTGTATTTCTTTCACACTTTTGAATCAAGTTCACAGGTCCATAATTCAAATGATACGCATTTTCGAGTGACTTGTCGATTTGACAAGCTGTAGCTGTTTGTCTTGGCACCGCGTGCATATGGACCTATACTGGCGCTTAAACATTATGGTCAAATACTTATATCAAGAGGAATAAAACATGGAATCGAATCAAGGTATAACTTGATTCGATTCCATGTTTAATTCGACTTAATATAACTTCGATAAACTTATAAGCCCAGTACAGTGCTTTCTCGCATTTAGATTCGCTAATAGAGAATAGGTACGAAACCATCAAGGGAAAAGGAAAATATTTGTTACAAGATATTTTTTCTGTTCACATAATGTTTTCTATTTCATTTGGGGGGTATTTTTTACATTTCCATTAACTTTGAGGTGTCATGTGAAGCTTCGATTACGTTAGACTTGTCTAAAATTGGACGTCTGGCAATTAACGGATCACTAGCCACGCCAACTCACTCCGCTGGCCACGCCCACTCCGCTGGTCACGCCCACTAACAACAAAGGAATTTCTGTTTTGATATAGGAAAGGCGTTACTTTGCTATATCTATAGCAAAAAATATGTCTCAAAAAAGTCAAAACCACGCAACTACAGTTTGAGAAGTCTATAGGTACGACGTTTAAGTTTCCAAACCAACAAAATAGTTCACATTATCGTCGGCCATTGTTGAAGTTCAAAGTTCACTTCCAGCCTAAATGAATTATTTGATTGGTCGAATGATGCTTTAATTGAAAATCACGATCGGTCATTAAGTTAATAAACAAGTTGTGTTTGTAGTTAGACATAGATCTCGTTCCAAAAATCCGTTAAGAAATTGTTGAAGGGATATTTTGAGAGATTAAACCAGAGAGGAATAAAAATGAGAAGACTTAGACAATTTTGGAACTCTTCTGGTGGTGCAGTAAGATTAAAGTATACAAAAAACCTAATTCCTCGAACTGAAATCTTGGATTTAGAAGAACCATTTGTAACTGATGAACTAAAAAGCTATAGAATCCATGCTATCGAAGTAAGTAGCATTTTAGAAGGTTTGTTTGTTTATACTTGTTTATTTCTTTTTTTTTTTTTTTTTTTTTTTCGAGACTGACGAAATAGAGTTGCAATCTAGATCAGGCCCGTAGGAGGCAATTCGATATTTGGGTGATTAGCTTGGATTTTTTTTCAGATGGGGGGGGAGGTATTTAGGAATCTGGTGATTTTCTTTGTAGGTATAAGCAAATCGGTACCAAATAATGCTTCATTTTTGGCGGTTTTGTAGGACAAAACCGGTATTTCACATCGATCAACCGGAAACAAGTTCTCACGAAATTTCTACTCATTTCCACGCATGCTCATAATCTTGGAAATCTATTTGATTGCCTCCATCTTGTTTCATCGCTGATGAAGAAAATAACTTACTCCTTTTAGTCATGAGAATCAAGGAAAATGGTTTAAAATTTCGACTTGATATATCCATAGTAAATTATCCAATGAACTGTCTAAATGAGAGAAATAATCTCCTCGCGTTTCAAGATAGAATCTAGGTCAGTGGTTAGTGGAGTAAACAAACTCCTAACCCTGTCTGTTAGTTTTGACATGGCAGGATTGAGCAAATTTACACCCCGTGTACGCAGTATATGCTACAAGTTACAACCCTGTTATAGTCGCGATTCAAGCGCATATATAACCCCACCGAATTAAACGCCCTTTTACCTCTCGAATTCGACTATACCGTTGAAACGAACATGTAGCACGTAATAATAATATGCCCAAAGCAAAGAGAATTGAATGTTGGCTTTAATTGCATTACCTTTTATCATTTAACCTTTTACCGCACAACCACAAACTTTCGCGCACTGATGAAATAATATTAAAGAAAACGTTGTGATTAAATCAAAATAGCGATTTCGATAAACAGTAAAATGGTCATGATTAATTTAATGGGGTTTTAACGCAACTTTTAACAGTATTACAGTTATATCGGGGCGGCTGGAGCTCCTAACCATGGATTCCAGGTAGTTCTCACACCAGTATTACCACTACATCCTTATCGAGCATCCAGCTGCTCGTCCTTCTTAGGTGTACGATTTATTTTTACTCCTCTTGATGATACATGTTGGCATTATTGAGCGCGGTTACTGATAAGCCAGTAAAACCGCTCTCAGGACTTTCAGTCCTTTGATAATTCTTATGAAGGTTTGGAAAGGGGGAGGGGACCTAGGCCAACTTTTAGCCTCCCTCGTTCCTTCAGGCCTGGAGATATCAAACTGGGAATAACTTAGAAAGAAATATGATAATGAGATATAAGATTTGATAGGAAAAAAGTCGTTAGTCTTTGCTTACGTTAGATGTAGTAAAGATACAGAGTGTTTTTCGGCCGAAAACACTTTGTTCTGACGTAAACAAAATCTAACTACATACATACAACTACAATGAGGCTTGTTAACCCATTACTAGACAACGTTATTTCAGACTGATCCGAATTCGAAGAAATTGCATACGACAATTTTTGTGTGATGAAAGTTAAGATTCTTATTTTGAGGTAGAACAGTCAAGGGTAATGAAGGATTTGCTTGTTATTATCAATGCCTTCAGTTTCCTACATTGTTTGCCAAACGTTTTTCTTGATGGGTGTGTAAAAGCGGGATTGTGTGGGAATGCGTTAATGTACTGATAAAAAACCCCACTTCATCTCGGGTTTTCGTTTATCTAGCCCTTCTGAAGTTTCATTTATCAATTTGCTCGTAACGAATCTGTTTTATACAATTTTATAGGAAATTTGGTATCATAATTATAGAACGCTCATCATTAGAGCGATATTCGTCGTTGTCGTTCTAAAACCTAGATCAGGCCCGTAGGTTTTAGAACGGCAACGACGATACGTATTTTATTTTCATTTTTTTACAAAGAGTTCTTGCAAAATTCTTAATCATGATAATTTAGTTGGATTGAGATCACGTGGCAAAACAATCTCGCCATTAGACTATATTACAATACCCCATTAGGGAATTCCTGTACCCAATACCGGTAATGATCTCTAATAGGTCGGTAAATAACATACAATACGGATTTCGAGTAACATTAGTACTTTTCTCTTAACACGATACATTTCGCATGTTACTTTTTTCAAGAAATTTCTAATCTTTGGGTTTCCTTAAAACAAACAGGCCATTTCATTATTTGGGGCATCAGGGAAAAGTGAACAGATAAGCGTAAAACTAGAAGGACAGTGTTAAAATAATGTTGGGATAGTTATTTCTTGAGGGTCCTGTACATTCCCTGATTTTTACTTCTCTGTGATATTTTGCTTCAGAAAACATTGATTTAAAAAAAAAAAAAAAAAAAAAGAAATTTCTTGTATTTTTCAACAATATTTTCTATCATGTATGGTAAATACGTTTATATTGTACTTGCTTTATAATGTCATATACAACCTCTTTGAATTTTGGACAAGTCTAAAACATTGAAAAACAGTAAAAGAGGTGAAAAATTGGAAAGGTGTCTAATTTGAATATAAAATATATCTTAAAACACCAAGTTGTGTGTGGTTAGTCTAATAGATACAATTAACTACAAGTTTGTTATGATATTGAAATAGATATAAAATTCTTCATGCCCCAGAAATAACGGATGGGTCGCTATCCCCGCCCACTGATCTCCGTAAGGAAGTTCCACTAAGATTTTTATATCGTTCTTTTGTAAAGAATGTGGTCATTTACTTGTAAATAAAAGTATGAATTTGTTGGTTGGCGACTTAACCCTTTCCTTTTCAATCCCGGGATTTTACGTTGCTGTTTTTTATACTTGAGAAAGCATTGTGGTAAAAGAAGAAATTGCAACAAGCAACAAGCAATTTCTTCTTTTTCCACAATGTTTTCTAGCCTATTAAATGGTTATTATTCAAAATAAATCCACTTTGAAATATCGTCTGCAAAACCTTTGAATTTGGACAGGTCTAAAATCTGGCAAAACAGGAAAGAGATAAACGTCGTAACTACTACTTGAATTAGTTGTAATTACGTTTAAGTCGCCATACGAATAAAAACTCTTAATATTAATGTCGGTCTTCAAAGTTTACTTTTTGTCTGAATGAATGATTTGTCTAACGATTTTTTTTATCGCCATCTGTTTATTTCGGGACCGGATTCTCGCTATTGCCACTGGTTTTATGTGGGGTCATTGAGAAAACTTCAGCGAAAATCAAGTGATGTTATCAAGTATGGTCCTTGATTTATGCTTCCCAAACACAACATTTTCTCTAATGGTCCTTATATGGTCATATCGTCCATCTCGTTAATAGGTCGGTAAAATCTAGCATCCATTATTTATCTTGTACTCGAAAACAGTGATTGTTCCAGATTTTTATTTGATCTTTAGAAAATCTCAGTAAATGTAGAGACGTTTTTAAGTTGGGAGGCTATGTTACTGTGTAAACTCTCAGAGAGTCCATTTTACTGTATTAAGGTAAGGCTTTACTTCGTAAAGATGATACTTTTTATGGCTTATATGTCGCTTTCAAAGATCTGTTCGCATACTCAGACGTAATATGGCTAGCTGAATTAATGTAGCTAGGTGATACACACTAACACACAAAAAAAGAGCAAAATGTCATTACTACAGCTAATAAGTTGAATCACATTATTTCGTCGGTGCGGTGTAGTGTCATAACTACAGCTTTATTAGCTGTAGCTATGATATTTTGCTCGAGCACCGACGATATAAAGTGACTCAACCATTTTTATGCTCAACCACCCACGATAAATATCTGTAATAGCGAATATGAAAGCAATGTTTCAAAGGGAGATAACACTATATAGGATATAAATTGAAATGAACCGAGTTGTATCTCTTCTTATACTGTCAGATTTTTGTTCTTGTGTTGCTTAGTCGTTTAGGCGGCGAATTCGTTATCACAGTGAAGCCAAGGTTGCGGGTTCGAAACCAAGCCGCGCTACTAGAACTACCATACCTACGATATATCTAGGAAAAGCTCGTTATATGAGGACATTGTTTTTTAATTGATTACTATAAGTGCGTTTTAGTTAAATGTAAAATTTTGATGGAATGACAAGCAGAGGTTACAAAAACAAAATATAAAATACTACACGATGGACCTCGTTTATTGCAACATAGAACATCATCCGAAATGTTACAAATATACATATACTGCTATTTACAAGCATGTCTATTCAAATAAATATGCATGGTTTGAAAGAAAAAAAAATACTCATAATATCGACAATACGAACTAGGAAGTAGTGAAGCGAAAAACTTTTGACAAGAGTTCATGAATTACATTTGCGAAAACGGAAATAATAATGGATATTGCTGAATAGAAGTTCTTCAAAATTTCACAATCGGAATCGTTAACATTTATCTGCTGAATATGTCCTGCTAACACTAGATATTACTGAACATCTCAACAACTGGTTAGACTTCACATCTATTTAACCCAATCCAACTCAAGCCCTCCTTTTTACGCCCCACAAGAAAAAAGCATTAGAAAACATTGTGGACAATGAAGAAATTGCTTGTATCAAGCAATTTCTTCATTATACACAATGTTTTCTATCCCAAAAGACGAAAAAAAAATAAAATTCCATCAACTTGAAAATGTCGTCTGCAGCTTCTTTCAATTTGGACCAGTCCAAAATTTTCTTGTGTTGGAATGGGTTAATATATTGAAGAAGAACGGGGGTCGAGATTAATATAGTCATTACACCATCGAGAAAAACACCCTGTTTGTTGTTTGTTTTATTTTGTGTTAATTTAGAAGTTTATGCTTTTGTTTTTCTGTTTAGTCTTGATGTAAGCGTTTTTAACTTTGCTACAATCTTAAAAGTTTAGGGTTGATGTTTTATCGGTAATTAGTACACACTTTTATTTGTGTAAGTTTCAATAATTTAATTTCTAGTTTCGTCTATCAAAAACGAGCACTATGATTGGTCGAAAAAAATCATTCATAACTCCAGGAACAAAATTTTGAGCACGCAGCGTTTTTGTATGCTTCCACACAAAATAGTCCCATACAAAAAGATATCAAAATTTGTAAAGCTTTTGTTTGTTTTGTTTTTTTCGCTCGATGCTATTAAATTAAAAGAAATGAAGAGAATATTTTTGTTTTCATGGAGGTATGAACCGAAAAGGCTAATCACACACTGTATGAATCCGCTTCTCGTATTCATACAGTGTGATTAGGTTTTTCGGCTCATACCTCCATGAAAACAAAAAAATATTCTCTTCATCTCTTAATTGTAAATAGAAGTATATTCGTTGGAAAAATTAAGGGATCGTTGGTTCCGTCCACTGACTCCACTGGATCCCGACCATAGGCCCTGAAAGGAAGTTCCGCTTCGATTTTAACCCATTCCCACTTGACAAAATTTTAGACTGGTCCAAATTGAAAGGAGATGCAGACGACAATTTCAAGTTGATAGAATCTTAAATTTTTCACCTTTTTGGATAGAAAACATTGTGGATAATGAAGAAATTGCTTGATACAAGCAATTTCTTCATTTTCCACAATGTTTTCCAAAGCTTTTTTCTTGAAGGGCGTAAAAAGGAGGGATTGAGTTGGAATGGGTTAAATAGCGTTATCTTGCATAAAAATTGGCAAGTAACTTACAAAAATGTGTAATGCTACGTTGGCGACCTTAACGTCGTAACTACAGCTTGAATATGCTGTAGTTCCGACATTTAAGTAAAAAAACCAAACAAAGTACATGTACGTCACATAAATGTCTACCAGTGTTGGAGATCAAAGTTCACTTACGGTCTAAATAAATTATTTGATTTGTTGATTGATTGAATACATGGTCAATTCTATAGATTATTCTGATTTGAAGTGACTCAAAATAAGTATCCTTACTTAAAAGTTATCCATTTATACCATGTTCGAGGAATGTCAAGAAGGTCAAAAATGGATCGTTGCTTTCTTGAAAGATTGAAATTTTAGAAACCGGATGGAAAAAAACATGATATTATTTCGAAGCTTTGACCCCTCCCTAATGAAAAGTGAAATGAATCCGTTCACGTTCAAGTTAGTGTCGATTATATTTATCGACAGTCAGTGAACAATAGCAATATACAACTATTTCAATATGATTTGATTTCAGTTTCGTCTATTGACCATTTTCCAGACGACAAAAATTTAAACTTGTCCAAACTGAAAGAAGTTGATGACGATACTCAAAATTGAACTAAAATAAGAAAAGAATTCGAAAATAGGATAGAAAAGATAAATTTGCTTGTTACAAACATTTTTTCCTTTTCCTATAGACTTTTCCATGTAAAAGTAATTCTTCATTTCGCAGAAAGCTTCTTTGCGTGGTAAGGGGTTAGACTTTGTGAAGTCTGACTTATTTAAAGTTGTTTTCATACCCCCATGAAAAGAGCTAGTTTTTGCATTTTTGCACACAAACTAGTTCCACAGAGAACTGCCTCAAACTGGTATTTGTTGCTCTTATTGTATTGACGAATTGCTTGCCCCGCCCACTGACTGCTTTGACCACGCCCACTTTCTCCGACAGAAATTTCTAACTCGATATTAAACGGCTTTATTTTTAAAAATGTATGAACAGCTACACGTTACGAAAATAGAGTGGTTGGTTGGCGACTTGAACGTCGTAACTACAGCTTAAATAAGCTGTAGTTACGACGTTTAAGTCGCCAAACCATCAAAAATGTTTGACATAGATGTCAGCCAATATCGGAGTTCAAGGTTCACTCCAGGTTTAAAGTGTTTATTTGATTGGTCGATTGATTCTTTGATTGACAGACGCGATCTATCAGTCATAAGAAATGAAGAGAACGTTCGTTTTATTTTCATCTCGCCTTCACACAGTATGATAAGGATTTTAATTTCATACCGCAATGAAAGCAAAAGGTATTCTCTTCGTCTCTGTATATTTTCTTTCGGGAATATATGTGCTAAAATAGATGTTTTTTAACCCATATCCAGACGACAAAATTGTGGACTGGTCCATACTATTTGAAGTTATACACGATATGTTCAAATACAACTTTTTATTAATTTTCTTATTTTTCACAATGTTTTCCCTAAGCACAATTAAAAGAGGACGTAAAAGTCTAAAATGTGTCGGTTCTTGTTTCACCCATTCCCACTCATTGACGATTTCAGACGCCCAAAGAAGAGAAAATTTTTGGAAAACATTGTGGAAAAAGAAGAAATTGCTTGTTACAAGCAATTTCTTCATTATCCACATTGTTTTCAACCCTAAAAGTAAAAATATCCAAAATTTCATAACTTTTGAATAGTCGTCTGCAACTGCTTTCAATTTGGACAGGTCTGAAATTTTGTCATCCGGTAATGGGTTAATGCTATGTTTAATTTTACTTATTTTGAATAAAGGTCGCTAATTTTATGCGCCTTTCAAATCATCTCATGCTCCAATAAACGTGTCCATACATGGGTTTAACCGAATCTAAAAATAAATCGTAAATCAGCCACAAAATAATGTTTAAATTAATGTGAGTTAGAGGGAACGTCTTAAGGTGTTAGATTGTGGATATAAACGTGTTCTGGTTTTTGTTACAGATTGTGACAAGTTCAATGTCGATTGGAATTTCTTTTTGTGTCATTTTGTAATGAAAAGGAATGCAGTTTGTCCGCTAAAAAAAAAATCAGAATTAAAAAAATTATAATGATATCAGAGCTTATATTGTAGATATTCTTTTCAATTATCTTTGTTGCTGAGACGATTCAAACGGGTTACCCAAAAACATAGACTTTTTATCCATTTCCCGTACAATCCCTATTTTTTTTGTTTCTGTAATACTGTACTTGAGAAAACACTGTGAAAAAAAATGCTAATAATAAGTTATTTCTTCTTTTTACATAATATTTTCTATCAAGTAACTTTTTAAATTACACTTACTTTGTAATGTTGTTTGCTTAACCCCTATGGATATGGACAAGTCTTAACTCTTGAAAAACAGTTAAGGATTAATGTAAAACAAAGGATGTAACAATAAGCAGTCCGTCTTAACTTACCGGTACTTATTTACAATTGTGAAATTTATGATTGAGGACGTATTAACGTGTGCTTTGATTAAGTCACTCTTGTGGAAAAAGATACATTGTTTTCGTTCTTAAACGTATCTTAACCATTTTCAAGGATTTAAAAATGCCATTCAAATCATTGGGGACAAAAAAACCACTCTTCAAATCTCAGAGGAATTCTTTTCGCCCTCCCTCTACAAAACGTTTAAAAAAGCGAGTTTCTGAAACTGAGGATGTTACGCTAAGGTAAATGGTTTGTTACTTATCAGCTTATTATGCTTAACCTATTACCAGACGGCAAAGTTTTAGACTGGTCCAAATTCAAAGGAGTTGCAGACGACAATATGAAGATTATGAAATTCTGGATTTTTTACATTTGGGGTTAGAAAACATTATGGATATCTAGAAAACAATATGGAAAATGAAGAAATTGCTTTTTTCAAGCAGTTTTTTTCATTTTCCATAATGTTCTTTTTTTTAATTTTTTTTACCTTTTCCTCCGGGCGGGGGGGGGGCGTCTAAAACCGTTATTGAGTGGGAAATGGTTAATGTATCATAACCCAGATAAACAAAAAGTGGACTACCTGAGTACTGCAAGAAGTTTATCGACGGGTTAGGGAAAACAGACACTAAGGATTTTTTTGTACTAGCCCGTCGATATGTTCCGTAAGACTGGGTAAATTGCGCAGCCTGATCAGGATTTAAAGTTTTCACTTTTTGATTATTTTCATCTGTTTCAATGGTCATCCTTCATCACTTATAAAATCTTCTAAAATGCGGACATGTTTTAGAATGGGTTTATAAACATTATAGTAGTTTCGCCCAACTCTGTTCTCTGATCACGGTATTTGGGATATATCTGAATAAATATTTAATATTGACAATAAAATCAATGATAGAATAGGCGTCTGTCATGCTATCTCGACCTGTACCATTGCTTACTCCGCTAAAATTGCATAATTGTATTGGTTTCTTTCGTCTATCTCTCCCTTACTCTCTCTCTCTCTCTCTTTCCCTCTGTCTCTCTCTCTCTCGCCCTCCCTCCCTCTCTCGCCCTACCCCCCTCTCTCTCTGTCTCTCTCTGTCTCTCTCTTTTTCTCCCTCTCCCACTCTCTCTCTTTCTCTCGCTCTCCCTCTCTCTAGCTCTCTTTCTCCCTATCTGTCTGTCCGTCTGACCTACTACTATCTTTCTCTTTTCTCTCTTTCTCTCTCTTTCTCCCTCTCTTTCTCTCTCTCCCTCTTTCACTCTCTTCTTCTCTCTCCCCCTCTCTCTCTCTCTCCTTCCCCCCTCTCTCTCTCTCTCCTGCCTTTATGACTAGCTCTCACTAGCAGTGGTATCTTCAGATTAATGTGTCACCAGCTGGAGCGATCTCATGATTCTACACACAATGATATAAAAAGGGTAACAGATATTTGGAAGTCAAAAGAAAGGGGAAGCTTTGAGAACTGGCGATCTATCGTTCACGATAAGCGGGAACAGTTTCTCCAAGAGGTGAGTAGGGCTTATCAGCTTTATGTTTCCGTAAATCTTCTTCATTTACGATATCCTGCTTAACCCTTTCCTGAACAATCCCGGGGTTTTACGTCGCTATGATTTTATACTTGAGAAAGCATTGTGGAAAAGGATAAATTGCTTGTAACAAGCAATTTATCCTTCTACCACAATATTTTCTACCACATAGAATTGTTTCATTTCAAACTGCATCCAATTTTAATTGTTGTCTGTAACTTCTTTGAATTTGGACCAGTCCAATATCTAAGAAAAAAAAAACGGTAAAAGGTTGATTGGATGGACAAATGTGTACTTCAGATGATTTTTGTTTTCTATATTCTTTTAATCGAACGAAAGAATCGTACTTTGTTTAGGGTCTACACTATTCAAGATAAAATAAACAAATTAAGTAGAAATTTTAAAAATATCATTGATGCGTTTTCATGTTGTTATGTAAAATGTGTGTTATGTAAAAAGTCAAACCAAAAAGATTTTTTATGCGTGCGCATATCTGTTTTGCACGTTTGTCTATCTGTTTTAAACGTTAGTCTATCTGTTTTACACCTATGTCTATCTGTTTACAATTCTCGATCAGGATTCTTCCTAACAATAAGGTTAATATTTTACATGACAACAGCATTTAGACTGGTCCAATTTCAAAGATGTTGCAGACGACAGTTTTAAGTACATGAAATCTGTTGTTGTTTTTTCTGTGTTTTGATGTAGAAAACTTTGTGGATAATATAGAAACTGCTTGTCACAAGCAATTTCTTCATTTTCCACTATGTTTTTCGTAGCCTTTTCATTTTAGGATAGGGCAGCAAAGTCGGTATTGCTTTGGAATTGGTTAAATGATTATGAGCTTTGGGGTTTTACTTTCTTTCTTTGAATAAAGTTAGTTAAAGATTACATTACAGTCTTTAATAATCAGTACTCAAAGTATACCATTGAAATTTACATAATATATACGCCCTTATATAATACATCAACATTGTTTGGGTTAAAATAGAATGAAATGCTATCAGCAAATATTTTAAGGTCTGTTGACTGTGAAGGCAACCTGTTTTACAAAAAAGTATACCTTATTCGAAAATGAGTGATCGATACGAATACGAATATTTTATTGGTATATAAAGGCCTCCGGCCCATTATACTACATACAGAACAACAATACAATTACTATGAAGAGTTGCAGTGACACATGTCACATTATATAAGATCTAACTATTGCCTTTCAAAGTTTTAATTGAAAATAAATGTTAGCTACTTTTCTAATGACGAATCCATTTTTACTCATCATCCGTTAAATAAGTAAATATTAGATTGTAGTGTGCTAGAATGTCTGTGAGTGATCGTCCGTGTGTGTGTGTGATGGATAAATGCGTATTGAATGATTTATTGTGAGAGGGTCGTGTTGAAAATAAACCTTGTTGTCTTTCTATAAAATAAAATTATTATTGTAATTATTATACAGTTATAAAGCTCGTTTTATCTTCGCAATGCAGTAGTTTTCATTTTATAACTTATAACTCAAAAACGGAAAAAACATGCAATGACCTTTGGAAGGTCAGTTTTAGTTTAATTTGTTTAAAAAAAGACGTCGAAAATAAAGGTGGGAGGAATTCACCGTGTTTCAAACAAAATAATAAAGAAAAAATGTTTCAAAACCATTTCGATCGCTGACGATGCGTAGTTACGACGTCTTTGGTTTATGCAATGTATGTTGACGCGGCAACCCTTTGCATGACTGAGCAATTTATTATAAGTATGACATAAGCCTTTCCTTTCTTTTTAAATTTCTCGACCAGTCCAAACTCAAAGGTTTTGAATACGAAAATTTGAAATGGATTAAATTTGAAAAATAACCACTCCGTAGGGACAAAGATATTGTGAAAAAGAAATTGCTTGTTTCTTCTTTTTCTTCAATGCTTTCTCGAATATAAATTCACAGGGACTTAAAAACCACTGATTGAATAGAAAAGTACGGAAAGGCTATATCGTAAGTTTGGATTTAAAAGTTCCAAGTAAAAAAGTATCCTAAGGTTTTGCTTTTAGATAAAGATTGTAAATTTAACTATTTTTAAGTCATATTTTATATATTTACACTATATTATGATAAATCATCACAGCAAGATATTTACATGGTCATCTAAAAGACGAACTGCATAATTAATAAATTGTAACGACACTCGCAGTCCTTTTCTTATAAACTACCATATTGTGTAAGTTCTAATATCTATGATCCAAGTTCTTATATCTAGGATCGAATTTCTAGATCTTGTGTCTTAACTGTGAGTTAAAGTGGCATTAACATGCTTCCGTGGGAAAAGGTTTAATCCGCGTGCATGTTATAAAAGCAAGTAATGAAATGTTGCAAAATTTTTTGTTAACTGACTAACCGAACATAAATTTGAACTAATAAATGCTTTTTCGTCCTTAATTGTCACTGTATCTACATGCATTGAACAACTGGTTATATCTGGACAAAAGAAGGCGAACCGATCTCGGGCGACCAAAATCTTGTAAGTGCAGCTTCATTTTACAGAATCTACGAGGATTTGGTCATCCAAGGACGTTATTACCGAAATTAAATAGAAATATTAAATAATTATTTCCATGAAACCTTGTATAACCCATTCCCACACGATCCCTTCCTT
Organism: Fragum fragum; assembly: GCA_946902895.1. Lineage (NCBI taxonomy): Eukaryota > Metazoa > Mollusca > Bivalvia > Cardiida > Cardiidae > Fragum > Fragum fragum. The sequence continues at coordinate 37,044,138 of OX336367.1, read as the reverse complement.
TTACGCCCCCCCCCCTCCAAGAAAAAAGCGTTAGAAAACATATAGAAAATGACGTGACGTCAGGACTACACAAATGTCTACACAAATCTGACATGAGTCTGTATTTATCGTCTGTTGTTAATTGGAGAAGAAGGATTTTGAGAAAAGTTTTAATCCATCCCAGAAGGCAAAATTTTATACGGGTCCGAGTCAAAAAGAGTTGCAGATAATTGAGAGGTTATGAAGTATTAGTTTTTTCAACTTTCTGGGTAGAAAACATTTTTGAAATTGAAGAAATTGTAACAAGCAATTTCTTCATTTCCACAATGTTTCCCAACGTTTTCATATTAAGGAGCGTTTAAAAGCGCCATTGTCTAGGAATGGTTTAATGTCCCCATGTTCATGAAATGTCTATTGATCACTACGTCAAAACTGATAAAGCACGGTTAAATCTATGTGCTCGCAACTAAATATGGCTGTATCTTTTTTAACAGAGGCAATTGCCTGAAATAATATATAGCACCAAACGTTCAGTCTGGTCCGGATCATAACAAGAACATGACAAATTCTAGTTCAGGATTTATTAAAATGAGAACAGTAACCCATAACTCCATTTCACTATTTCTAAGGCTTGAACTTACATATATTCAATCGACCCATGTAAACTTTAGGATCTTTCGCTCTCTTTGTATTGTTCATTACAAAATATATTAAATTTACCCATATATTAAGTAAATATGTAAGGCTATCATATCGTTAACACATTCCCACACAAACCAGTTTTTTAGCGCCACAAGACAAAAAAATCCTTAGAACAGAAAGCTTTGTGGAAATCGAAAAAAATGCTTGTTTTAAACAATTTCTTCATTATCATCAATGTTTTCTATCTCAAAAGACAAAGATTTTGAACATTTCATTAACTAAGAAATGTCGCTTTCAACTTCTTTAAAATTGTCTAAGGTTTTGTCGTCTTGTACTGGTTTAAAATCGCACTACTGGACAAATTTAAATCAATCTCCAGTGCTGGTTAACTAATATGTACGTGTGTGATGGGCAATATTCTATTATGTTCAACCATTTTAAATAGTGGTTGTTTACAGGTTTAGGTCAGTTCTGCTTTAGTGATAAGTCTATGATTATATGAATGGTATTACCTTATATAGCTTGAAAAATCGAAATCGTGCGATTTAGGCTTTTCAGCTCGGGAAAGTCAAATTTTACTTAACAACTCTTGTTTGTTATGTAGAATATTCCTGTCTGTGCAGGAGGTGTAGACTAAGATCAGCCTGCACATATGTGCAGTCTGATCTTAGTCTACACCACCTGTTTGTTCGTATAAGGTAAGAGTTATTTAATGAATTAATTTCTAAAAGAAATATTAGCCCATAATTATTTCTTTCGGTGCTTTTAGCCCTTTGATTTTTATGCAATTCTAAAACTGAGTTTTATTCGACATGACAAGGGCTAGGGTAGTCAAGTTGAAATAAAAAGTGACGCGAAGAGGAACCTCCTGTAGGATGTAAAAATAGTCCTGATTGGCCGAAGTAAATATCCTTACCTCTATGAACACAATTTTGAGTACACAGCTATTTTGTATGCTTGCACACAAAATAGTTCTATAAAACATGTATTAAACTTTGATATCATTGAATTATAAGAAATGAAGAGACTATATTTTGTTTGCATGAAGATATGAAACGAAAAATCTAATCATGCTTATGTATGAATCCACTTCTTGTATTCATACAGTGTAATTAGTTTTTTTGTTTCATACCCTCATAAAAAAAAAATACTCTCTTCTTGATTTTGTATCATATCGTCGTTGGGTGAGTACAATGTCGTAAATACAGCTTTGGGTAAAGACATTTTGCTCGCCCAACGACAATTTAATAGGGAAAAATGATCTGTACAAAGTGTATTTTTTGTTTTGTTTTTCCCAACGAAGCTAGTTTCAAGTGTGATTAAATAAGAGATAACCATACTTAAGATTTTAAGATTTTTCAGACGATATTTATAAGTTCATAAAAGTTGTTGTTTTTTTCTGTCCTTCTAGGAAAACAATTTTGGAAAAGGAAAAATTGCTTGAGACTAGTGATATTTAAAAACCATCTCAATAACTATATTTAAGCGTATACAATGTGCCAAAAAAAAGATATTTGGAGTTGAGAAACCCTGAATATCATCACTCCAACAATAGAAATGTTTGGCCACTTTTTAACAACTGATTCTACTTGCATCATTTGGATAATAATGATAATAACAGAATCCACAATTTTCATGACCTGTTTTTGTTGTTGTTGATGATTTTTTTTCTTGTGTGTGTGTGTGTGTTTCAATTTGGAGTATTGCGTCATCTGGTAACGAAATAACCAATTACCACACAACAAAAAGTTGGTCCAAATTCAAAGACTTGTAGACAGAAAAGGTTTATTTAGAGAATTCTTAAACCTTTTTGCCTTTTTAGGTAGAAAATATTTTGGATAATGAAGAAATCGCTTATAACAAGCAATTTCTTTATTTTCCACAATGTTTTCTAAAGCCTCTTTTTCCTTTGGGCGTCAAAAGGCGTCACCATTTGGGAATTGAGTAAATATGGAAGGTCATATCTTTCTAGGTTTAAGAGTTCTTTACCGATAAAATATTCGATAGGGCAGTAGGTGAAATATTTGATTGCCACTTATCATTGCTTGTTATCCAGCTTTTGAAAGATTATCAGATGTTTGACAATATCATTGTAAAATTGACATTTTTGTCACCAATTCTTTAAACTTAAAAAAAACTTGTAACAGAAAGAAAAGTTTGAAAGTGCTGAAACATTTTATATGGCTTGTTTTCGTTTAAGCCATTCCCACACAAGCCCTCCTTTTTACGCCCCTCAAGTATAAAGATTTGGAAAACATTGTAGAAAATGAAGAAATTGCTTGTAAAAAGCAATTTCTTCATTATCCACAATGTTTTCTGTTCTAAAAGGTGAAACAATTTACAATTCCATCAATTTGAAATTGTCGTCTGCAGCTTCTAGTCTAAAATTCAATTGTTTTGGAATGGGTTAAGAAATAAAGAGAATATGTTTTGCTTGATTTAGGTACAGACCTAACAAAGCTAATTACACTGTAAGATTACGCGAAACAGATTCATACATAGGTGTGGTTAATATATTAGGTTCATACCTAAATGAAAAAAAGCGCCGGGGAAAAACAAAACAACAGCAAACAAAACGCTCGAATTTTGATGGAAGAAGCTAAAATTAGATTTGATATTAGAAAGAAAAAATGACCCAGTCATCGCTATAATTATGTCATATCCATTCGAACAAGAGGACTAATCCTTGATAGCGTTCATATGATGTTTCACCAAAATGGCAGCTTATATTGAATGGCAATGGGACCTCAACTTGGCTGAGTGAACGATTTTGATCTAACTGCAATGTTGATGTTATTGTTCAAAATTGCACACTCTATTGAATAGGGAGAGTCTTAATTAAAAATACAAAACTTGCGCGTAGTGTTTCAGATAAGTGCGTGGATGGTAAATTCACGATTTTGAAATATTTACACACTTCGCCATGCATCGCAATGTATATGTGACACTTATGTTTAAATCTAAACCTAATTTACTAATCGCCGGCCCCGCCTAATCTATTGGTCCCGCCCATTGACTCCAACAGGAAGTTTCGCTTCAATATTTTATGGCGTTATTTTAATGAATTAATTAGCAATAGCATGTAACAAAAAAGTTGGTTGGTAACATTCGCGTCGTAACTACAGCTTTAGTTACGACGTTTATGTCCCTAAATCAACAAAAATGTTTTACAAAATTGGCGGCCAACTCATTTCCGATCAGAATAAATGTTTTCATTGGTCGACTGGTCGTTTGATGACAGCCGCGATTGGTCAATTAGATAAACGTAATTTAGTTAAATTTCCTGAAAGCTGAAACATCTTAAATAGGTAATAATCCAATCTGGAGCACGGCAGCAATCAGGATTCCCAGTCTTTTGTTTTATATTGTCAGCGGTCATTCGTTAACGAATAAATCTATCATTAGAAAAATATTTCGGGGTGATTAAAAGAGTGAATGGTTCGTGACTTATCTAATATAAGTTAATTCGTAGCCCAAGTATAAAATATGCAGGGTTTGCTTTGAGAGCTTCGTGATAAGGATATTGATTCACGGTGGATCGCTGGCCACGCCTACTGACCTCCGATATGTCAATGAGACTGAGGTAATAAGCCACATTTTCTTTACAAGATATATTATCAAGGATATGAAATAAAAGCGAATCGTTGATTGGAAACATAAACGTCGTAACTACAGCTTGAACAACCTACAGTTACGGCGTTGTAATTGCCAAATCAACAGATATGCTCAACAAAAATGTCGGAGTACAAAGTTGACTTCTGGTATTAATAAACTCTCTAAATTGCAAAACTATTTTTTCATTGACTGCGGCGATCCTTCAGTTACAAGTGAAGATGATGTGAAAAAGGGACGGGACAAACAGACACACACAAGAAAATGAAAACATCACGTGTAATACAGTGCTATTCATGCGGTCTGAAAAGGGTTGAAACTTTTCACATCTCTGATTTTTTGCTTGGTCACATGGTGGTTTATATCGAAATTTGCAAATACATGTAGAATAGTATAAGGATGTTTCAAGGGAAACAACTTGTACAGAAATAGTTTGAAAGAGTAGTATGCTATTGAATCCCCTTGTATCCAGAGCATCCGTTCCTTTTTTTTTTTTTTTTTTTAATTTCAGACTGATCCAAATTCAAAGAGGTTTCAGATGACAATGTACATTTGATCCAGTTTGAAATTTAACCATCCTATGTGGTAGAAAAATATTGTGGGAAAAGAAGAAATTGTTGTTAAAAGCGTTTTTTTCTTCCCCACAATGTTTTCTCATGTATAAATTCACAGCAACGTAAAATCCAGGAGTTGTACAGTAAAGAGTCAATCAAATGAGTCTCTTCTACTATTTACTTTCATTTTATTCAAGTGCTTGGCTGAGAGAAAACGCACAATACTCGAAATACTTACTTTGGACAATTAATATTTTATGACACATAAAGGGACCATCATAAGAAATTTAGTCTATCAGTGAGTTCTCGGCTGACTTGGTATAAATTTTGCTACTTTATATTTATTAAATGTCCACCGAGGACTAGCTAAGGATCGGAAGAGGCTTAAGCCCATTACCACACCACAACATTTTAGACTGGTCCAAATAGATAGGAGGTGCAACAAGCAATTTATTCCTTTTGCGATTTTTTTACTTGAGGGGAGTCATTTTCAGCCTTGTTTTGCTAAAGTTTTTTTTCTTAGGGCGTAAAAAGCGTCAACCTGAAAAAAACCCTGTCACTTATGTCTTTTTTGTAAAGATAAATGTGTAGAACTGGTAAGTAATTGACCAATAGCGGCTGTCAATCAAATAACAAATCGACCAATGAAATCATTTAATCAGGCCAAAATTGGTTTTGAACTCCGCCATTTTCCGCCATTTTTGCTAACCTCTTTTGTTGGTTTGGCGACGTAATTGACCTATCTACATCTTTTAAAACTGTGTTCTACAGCTTCCTACTTTTTTGTTACATGCTACTGGCCTTCAATTTTGCAAAATAACGCTGTTTAAAACAAAAGCGGGGATTCTTGCCGAAGGCAATGGGCAGGTACAACAGAGTTAGTGGGAAGGGCCAGCGATTTGGAGAGTTAGAATGATACTGACAGACCGATGCTGCCTATCAAAACATCAGATAAGATTATTCATCTAGACCGGAATTAACTTTTGAGCTCAGACATTGATGTTATTATTTTATTGGTTTGCTCACTTCGTAACTTCGTATCGATAGCTGATATAAGTTGCAGTTACGACGTTTGGGTCGCCAGCCAACGGTTTTACTTTGATTTTTTGTGTCACATAATCTACGAAATAAAAAGGCCATTGATCCGTGGATTGATGTGTGACTCGAGTTTGAACCCGCTATAATTCAGATCATCTTTCCACAGCACACATAACGACCGTATACCGTGGGTTTCCCAGTGCGATAATGTTTAAAGTCACCTCAGGAGCGTAAGTCAAAGTTCAATGTATGCTGTTTGTAGCGCTCTCAATTAGTTCTGAGGGATTTAAAATAGACCGCTGGGATATTCCTGTAATTGAAATAGTTAGGAATAGTAATTGACAAATGTAGAAATCCACTTTGAGCTTGATAACACTAATGACTACTTGTACCTTTATAAAAACGTGCCAAACCTTTAACGAAGCTCTGCTTTTCGTATTCATAATCTAGAATTACATGGCCAACTATAGGTTGTTGGTACTAAATAGAATTGACCGATCGCAAATCGACCAATCGCGGCTGTCAATCAAGGATTCAATCAAACAATCAAATCATTTATTCAGCCCGGATCTGAGCTTTCAACTCCGGATAGGGCCGCCATTTTTGTTAAGCTTTTTTGTTGGTTTGGCGACTTAAAAGTCGTACCTACGGCTTATTCAAGCTGTAGTTACGACGTTTAGGTCACCAACCAACCATTTTACTTTTTTGTTACATGCAACTGGCCATAAACGTTGCAAAATAACGCCATTAAAAATCGAAGCGAGTCTTTCTGTTAGAGTTAATTGCCTTCTGTGGCTTCTTTCATATTGGACACTTTAGAAAATGGGAAAAGGTTAAACAAATAAACAATCAAACAAACATAAAAAATGAATATCTTAAGCAAACTTATCCGTGGAATTTCTAACCATTTCACATATGCACATATACTGAGCAACCTGAACAGTCACCGGTGGCATTGAGAAGACCCACTTATCTGCTAAAGAAGCTTTGGACCAGGATCAACCTATAGATGGTATAGATTGGACTTAGATTAGGTTGCAGATGCACAAACTGACCGAGGTCTTTACTTAGACCACAAATATGATGGTCAAAATGTCAAACTACAGGTCATTTAAAAAACTTTCAATACGACAAAATTATAGACTGGTCCAAATTCAAAGAACTGACAAACAGCATTTTAAGTAATTTAGAAAAATCTTTGTCTTTTTTCGACAGTTAACATTCAGAGCAATTTCATAATTTTACACAATGTTTTCCAATGTTGTTTATCTTGGGAGGCTTTAAAGTTGGAATTGTGTGGAAATGGGTTTTAACGGGACAAAAACAACACGAGCAAAATCTTGTGTGTTTGTGATAATAAAAGACGAATACCTCAAAGACAAGAACTGTAACAGTGACAAGCATTTAGTTTAGAATAACATGAAATACAAATCTAGAACCTTATGTATTTTTTTCTTAACACATTTCCACATAAAGACGTTTTTTGACACCCTTTAAGAAGAGGCGTTGGAAAAATATGTGGTAAATGAAGAAATTGCTTGTTACAAGCTATTTTTCATTATCTACAATATTTTCTACACAAAGACACAAATATATTTTAAATTCCACCAGATAAAAATTGTCGTCTGCAACTTCTTTCCATTTAAACAAAATTGTCTGTCGTCTGGCAATGGGTTAATGGAATATTGGTTGTATTGTGTTAGCATGTATAAATCGCGGAAGCTATTTTAATGACATTACGCGTTGCTACAAGCAATTACGATTCAATAAAGCGCTTTGAAACATTACATTAAGCGAAACAAAATATTTTTAATGTATCACTGCGCGGTATTCTCTGGTGGATTTCGCGTGTATATCACGCATTTGATATTTCGAAATCGAATTGGATCCTCCTAAGTTCCTACAATATTTGAATGCTTTGTTAACCGAGTCGTTAATTTCGCAAAATAATTTCGGGGCCACTCTTTCTAAAAAGGCTTAGACTGTAAATGCTACGTCATAATCATAAGGATTGTATACTGGGCAGGAAACGGGATCGGAACTTTATTGGAAGTGATTGCTTGGTTAAAATTAAAACAATGTCCTCTTTTAACCTATTCAATACAATGACGCCTTTTGACCCCCCCCCTTCGAGAAAGCAATTCTGAAAACATTGCGTAAAATGAAGAACTTGCTTGATGAAAGAAATTTCTTCATTTAACACAATGTTTTCTACCTAGAAAAAGGAAAAAATCTAAAATTTTGTGAACTTTAAATGGTCGTCTGTAACCCCATTCAATTTGGACCAGTCTAAAATTTTGACGTCTTGAAATTTAGGCATATAGTATACTTGTGAGACTGGACGAAATGCACACACTAGCCAGGGTGGAAAGTTTCTCTTAAGAAGAACCCCTGAATGATAAATGGTCATTCTGTCTTCCGATAGGACCATTTGACTGATCGCTGGTCACGCCCACTGAGCTCCGACAGGAAATCCCACTTCGATATTAAACAGTGCGATTTTCAAAATTTGTGGCCAGTAAAATATTACAAAAATGTATAATGACAGTTCGCGACAGTTCTTATACAAATATGGCGGAGCCGCGGCCATATCGCAGTTGGCAGCGCGTCAGACTCCTAATTAAGGGGTTCCTGGTTCGAACCCCGGTCGCGACAACTATTATCTACGACATTTGTCACCAACCAATCGTATCCCTCAGTGGGATGAGCAGCTGGAGGCTCGGAAAGGATGTGGTGGTGGCACTGGTGAGAGAAATACTGGGAATCAATGGTTAGGTGCCTTAGCCGCCGCAATATGGCTGAAATACTCTTAAAAGAAGCGTTGAACTTAAACAAACAAAACAAATATAGCGTGCTAACTGTCATGTTGTAAAATACAATAGAACAACTAAATGTTAAAATTTTGGCGCTTCAATGGAATAAGCGTCTCTTACTAAATCTTAATTTCTTCAATCAGGAAACAAACGACTTGCGACAGCTATCAGCTTGACGCCGGATCTTTTTAACCAATTTCCACACAGTGACGCTTTTAAACGCCTCTAAAAATGAAAGCTTCGGAAAACATTGTGGAAAATGAAGAAATTGCTTTTACAAGCAATCTCTTCATCATACACAATGTTCATTGCCCACAAAAACAAAGATTTTAACGATTTCACCAACTTAGAATTGCCATCTCCAACTCCTTTGAATTTGGACTAGTCTAAAATTTTATCATCTGGTAATGAGTTAACTTTGCAAAGGGATACTCGTAGTCCTGATAGATGTCAGCTGACCGATCGCTGGCCCCGCCCACTGATCTCCGATATTTCGACTCGTAATAGATGGCGTTATTTTGCAAATTTTATGGTTAGCAATATCAAACACCATGGCAAATGATCGGTTGGAGACAAACGCCGTAACTACAGCTTGAATAAGTTTATGTCGCCAAACCAACAAAATGCTGGACATGAACGCTGGAGTTCAAAGTTCACTTCCAGTCTTAGTGAATTATTTGGTTCGTGTATCCGGAATTTTTATTGCCGGACTCGATTCGTCAATTAAAAAGCCGTATACACATGTATCTAGATCATCATTTAAGCAAGGGGTCCATATCATGAAAAAGTTCTCATTAAGCGATGGTTGTCCATCGGTCAACAAGAGCCGTGTTCTTGTGGCCTTATAAGAACACGGCTTAAAGTTAGTGTAAAACTTACGTGCTGTATTAACATAACGATAGCCGTCTGTCACTTACAGCTGTTTTCGGATGGTACTAAAGTTCCCACCATTTTAACTAATCTCTAAGTCGTACAAGTATAGTGACTATAAAAAAGACGTCATTTAACCTTTAACCCGTTCTAAACTCTAATTTGATTCGTAGTTTTGATCGAGGGGACCCGACTGTATCTACTATAGTAGGATCGTTAGTACAAGTCAAAAACGGTCGTACCATTGCCTATACCATATATGTACAACCATATAACCATTGTTCGGTTATGGGTTAACAGCGAGAAAAGAAGCTTCTTTTTCTTATTGTTAACCCATGGCCGCATAACAAAATTTATGACTGTCCCAAATTAGAAAAGGATGCAATCAACAATTCATAGGCAGAAAATAGTTCTATTATAGGATATAAGATATTGTGAGTTCTTTTTATGATTGTGTTTAACTGAGTCGCTGATTGGTCAAAGGGGTATCGTAAAAATAATGAAATTATGAAATTATGAAGCTGTTTCTGTATATGTCTTTGTGGTGTCTAATCTTAACGTAGATTATTCTTCTGTATTTCATTTATTTATTTATTTTTGACAAGACTCTGATACGTAAAAAATATGATGGTTGTCTAAAAGGACGATCTCTATTTGATAATTCCTGCTCGTCTCATACAATATGATAGAATGCTCGGATTTATGGTAAATCAATAGAGAACTATATAATACAGCGAAGAATTATACCAAACTTTGCCCTCGTATGTATTATAAAACTTAATAACTATCTAATAATGTCTGCCCACCATGTCTACGTGCCTAGTCTGTTTGTTTTCATTTTTTTCAATCTATAGGCATTATATCACGGTAATGTTAAGTAGAATATCTGTAAAGATTCCTAGCCCTCACAATCATAGGTCGAAATGTTCTCAAAATTCTCCTGTGGATCTCAGTCAGAAAGTTAACCCATTACAACACAAAGACGCCTTTTGACGCAAGCCCCCCCCCCCCCCCAAGAAAAAGGCGTTGGAAAAATGATTGAAAATGAAGAAATTGCTTGTAACAAGCTATTTCTTCATCATCCAAAATGTATTCTATCCCAAAAGACAGAGATTTTTCGAATTTCATCACCTTGATATTGTCGTCTTTCTGTAACTTCTTTCGATTTTGACCTGGAAATTTCCCTGTGTTGTAATGGCTTGAAGTCCTAGTACCACGTGAAACATTCATCACAATACAATAAATGCAGTCTCTAAATGAGACGTCAAAAGTGTCATTGTGGGGTAATGGATTAAGGTAGTTTTGTCATTTTGGCAAAGATCGCATGGGGTTTACCCCTTGTTTTTAAATTCAAATCTCAAACCTTTTGATGCATTTTGATTAAAAGTTGTATGTAAGATGTAAAAAACATGCAGATCAAAGAACCTGGTATCTTTAGAATTATTCTGTTACAGAATAAAGTATTACCGAGCCTTTAAACAATTTCTCTCTTTCTTTACATCAAATCTAGAGATATAAACTGAACAAGAACCTAGACGGACAGGCATACTTACAGTCAGAAACATAAACTTAACAAAATCTTTCTCACAAGGTGTATCAGCATAATCATGAAGCAGCTTCGAGATAAAGACATAATATCGATCATCGGCATTAGAATGTTCGGTGTTTATTTTGCACTCCACATTCATTTTGCATATCTGTCGTAATCGCAATACTCTATCCGTCACATAGTCTTAAGCAATTGGATGTCAATCAAAGTATCAATCGACCTATTAGATAAATTATTTTGACCGCAAATGAACTTTGAACTTCGGCATTGGTCGGCATTTAGTTGAACTATTTTTGTTGGATTTGCTACTTGACCTCGTTACTACAGCTTAGTCAAGATAAGGTTGCCAACCAACGATTTTACTTTTTCTTTAAAAGGAACTGTCCATGGCATTTGTAATTAACGCCGTTTAATATCGAATTGGAACTGGCTGTCGGAGTCAGTGTATGTGGCAAGCGGAGTCAGTGGGCGGGGCCAGTGATCAGTCAATTGAAAGAAAAGTCACTTTGTTTGTCCAATTCCGACCCAGTCCCGCTTTTTGACGCCCATAAAGTAAAAAAAAAAGCTTGGGAAAAGATTTGGAAATGAAGAAATCGCCTGCAACAAGCAGTTTCTTTATTTCCCACAATGTTTTCGACCGCGATAGATGTACATTTTTGACATGTTATCAAATGGTAAGTGCCATCTGCAATTTCTATCAAGCTGGGCCAGTCAGAAATTTAGTTGTCTAGTAATGGCTTGAAAGGCAGTGCACTTGCAAGATTGGCTGATCTGAGTCTACAGTCTTCTATTTTAGATACCCCTCCCCTAGCACAAAACTGCTTTTCAGTGGATGACTGGGTCGTTTTTAGAATGTATATTCGAATTCCAATGATGCTATTTCTTCATTATATACTTTGAAATATTGCATGATGGGGCATACTTGTCTTGCTAATTTCCTCCTATAGAATAGCTTTTTAACAATCATAAATAGTGATAGAGATCCCTTTAACCTATTACTAGATGACAAAATTTAGACTGGTCCAAATTCATAAAAGTTGCAGACGCCAACTTAAAATTTATGAAATTTTTGGTGTTTTCCCCCTAAATTTCTGGATAAAAAACATTGCGAAAAATGAAGAAATTGCTGACATTGATTTAAAGTTTATGACTTTTTAGTCTGTTTTTCACTTTCTGGATAGAAAACATTGTGAAAAATGAAGAAATTGCTTGTAACAAGCAATTTCTTTATTTTCCACAACGTTTTCCAAAGCCTTTTATTTAAAGGGCGTCAGAAATCGCCACTGTCTGGGAATGGGTTTAACATTGCCCTCTCAGACACTATTCATAAAGGACAGTCACTCATCTTGTTGCCTTATATGACGAGTCAGATTATCCAATCAATGTTTATTTGAAAAAAAAAAAAACTCGCGTTCAGTAGAGTGTAAGACTTGCAAAAGGTCTTTTTGTCCAATCAATAATATACCATCAGTTTATTGCATTAAACATACTTACAATGTTTACAACAAACAAATTATACAAAAAAAATCGGAATAACATTTTTTTTTTCGAGTTTCGCAATAAGAAGTTTTAGATATGAAGTGTGAAGAGTAAATTTGAGGTGTTATCAAAAGAAATTATTTCGCATGATTACGCCTGATTGTTCAATGATCACATACCAATCTTCATACTTCACGTTTTACACTCCAAACTTTACACTTCAAACTTCACATTTCACGCTCCACTTAACACTTAAAACTTCACGCTCAAAACTTCTCGTTTCATACTTCATACTTCAAAGTTGAATTTTGAATTGATGAAGTCGCCACTGGTCTTTCGTATCTACCAGTTCGTTCCTAAGGTTAATTCCACAAATGTAGAGTATTGAAGTCCAATCGGTATTTTCTGGCCTAAATGAGTTATCTTTTATAACATGACTATCTACTACGGTTAATCTCTATATTTATATAAAAGAAACCTTATAATTTCGTTAGCTCTCACAGCTAATTATTCATTGGTCGTCCTACATGTAGGGATATATTTCCTGAACCAAGTCATTCTGATTTTTCTTTTAGATACGAGTGAAAAACTTATCGGAGGAAAAATTTTAGTTAGTAGCCGATACTAAGCTGAAACGAAAAGAGAATTAACCCTTTCCCAAGCAACAACATTTAAGACTGGTACAAATTGGAAGAAGATGCAGACGACAACTTTAGGTTGATGATTTTTTTTCTTCCTTTTTTTATTAGCTCACCTGAGCCAAAGTGCGAGGTGAGCTATTGTGATCGGTCGTTGTCCGTCGTCCGTCTGTCCGTCTGTCCGTCTGTCCGTCCGTCCACAATTTCTTTGAAAATCTTCTCCTCCTAAACCAGTAGGCCAATCAAGCTGAAACTTTGCAGGGATGTTCCTTGGGTAAAGTTCTACAAAAGTTGTTAAAAGAATTTAATTCCGTCAAAAACTCTAGTTGCCGCGGCATGAGAAAATGTGAATCTTAAGTAAAACCGTAAAATTTTATAAAAATCTTCTTCTCCTAAACCAGTTGGCCAATCAAGCTGAAAGTTTGCAGGGATGTTCCTTGGGTGAAGTTCTACAAAATTTGTTAAAAGAATTTAATTCTGTCAAAAACTCTGGTTGCCGCGGCATGTGAAAAGGGGAATCTTAAGTAAATCTGTAAAAATCTTTAAAAATCTTCTATTCCTAAACCAGTAGGCCAATCAAGCTAAAACTTTGCAGGGATGTGCCTTGGGTGAAGTTCTACAAAAGTTGTTAAAAGAATTTAATTCCGTCAAAAACTCTGGTTGCCGCGGCATGAGAAAATGGGAATCTTTAGTAAATCTGTAAAAATCTTTAAAAATCTTCTCCTCCTAAACCAATTGGCCAATCAAGCTGAAACTTTGCAGGGATGTTCCTTGGGTGAAGTTCTACAAAAGTTGTTAAAAGAATTTAATTCCGTCAAAAACTCTGGTTGCCGCGGCATGTGAAAATGGGAATCTTAAGTCAATCTGTAAAAATCTTTAAAAATCTTCTCCTCCTAAACCAGTCGGCCAATCAAGCTGAAACTTAGCAGGGATGTTCCTTGGGTGAAGTTCTACAAAAGTTGTTTAAAGAATTTAATTCCGTCGAAAAAACTCTGGTTGCCGCGGCATGTGAAAATGGGAATCTTAAGTAAATCTGTAAAAATCTTTAAAAATCTTCTCCTCCTAAACCGGTTTGCCAATCAAGCTAAAACTTCGCAGGGATGTTTTTTAGGTGAAGCTCTTCAAAAGTTGTTAAAAGAATTTCATTCCGTGAACTCTTGTTACTGCAGTATATGAAAATGGGAAATTTTAGAAAAACTTTGTTGTCTTTTTTTTCACAGACTAAAAGGCCAAAGGCATTTATATTTTATATAGAGCTTAATCATATGGTTCTCAACCAAGTTTTTGTAAATATTTAATCTCTGGGGTCAAAAATTGCCCTGCCCCTGAGGTCCAAAGTTTGGAAAAATGCTTAATTAGAGCAATTTCAAAAGACTTCTCCTCTTAAACTATAATGTCTAGGATATTCATATGTGGTATGGAGCATAACTAGGTGGTTTTGTACTATATCACTAAAAGTTGTCTTCCTCAGGTCAAAAACAGCTCTGCACTAGGGGTCCAAAATTTGGAAAAACGCAAAATTTGAATATGTTAAAAAAAATCTTCATTTTAAGGAGGAGGGCATTTATATTTTGAGTGTAGCATAGCCTGGTTGTTATCTATGTGTTTTGATCAAATTATGCCTGTAGGTTAATAAACACCCCTTCCCTGGGTGTCCAAACTTTGTAAAAATGCTCATTTAGACCATATTCAATAGTCTTTTCCTCCCAATCTACAAAGTATAAGGCATTCATATTTTGTATGTAGCATATCCAGATGGTTCTCTACCATGTTAGCTAAAATTTTAGCCCTGGGATAAAACATGGCACTGCCCCAGAGGTCAAAAATTTTTGAAAACGTCCAATTAGAGCAACATCAAAAGTCTTCACCTTCTGAAATATAAGGTGAAGGGCATACATATTTGGTATGTAGCATGACTAAATAATTTTGTACTACGTAACAGGAAAATATGCTCTTAGGATAAAAAATGTCTCTGTTCCTGGGGTCGAGAATTGCGTAAATTGCATTGAAAGAATTCTTCTTAGGTATAGGTTCCAGAGCATTTACATTAAAAACAAAGGATAAAATTATTGTTATCATCTTTGACAAACATGGCCCTTCCCAAGGCATCCAAAGATATGAAAAATGCTCAATAAAAGCATGTTCAAATATCTTCCACTCCTCATGTATAAGTTGTAATGCATTCATATATTTTGATTTATAGTACTCTACAAAGTTGCTAAAATTACACCCATTGAAGTTGCAGACAGTAATTAGAGTTTGATTGAAATCTAAATACATAGAATTTCAGGTAGAAAACACTGTGAGAAATGGATAAATTGCTTGTCACTCCCTTTCTCACTATGTATTTTTCAAACCTGTTTTCCCTGAGGGTGACAAAGTTTTGGATAGTTTGGTAATGGATTAAAATATAAAGCCAAAGGCATTCATTATTATTGTAAGCATTACTGGATTGTTTTGTACAAAGCCCTAAATCTTATATATCTGTAATTTATTTTGCTCAAGTTGTGTCTTTTTTATACTAAAAAGTACTGTAATTTGCAGATGCCTCAGGTGAGCGATCTAGGACCATCATGGTCCTCTTGTTTAGAAAACATTGTAGATAATGAAGAAATTGCTTGATACGCTTTTTTCGGGGGCGGGGGGCGTAAAAGGGAGGGATTTAGTGAGAGTAGGTTAATCCATTGAAAAACCTATTTCAACTATATGTTTTTAAAACAAATTGGCCTTTATTTGTCCGCAATCGCCCATTTATTCAAAGCTCCTTTTAGACGGTTAAATATGGTAATTAATACAGACAACACTACATCCTCAATGATCACTAATGGGCTCGACGAAAAGTACCGTGAATTTTGGCATTAGCCTAGTTTCTCATATGAAAGAAACATAGTTGTATGGGCCTGTCGTAGCCTGAAGCCACGACCGTTTTGAAACTTAACCCTTGTCATGCTGAACCCGGAATATTCCGGTTTAGCACGAGGTGTAGTCAAGATCAGCCTTTTCATAAGTACAGTCTGATTTTGGTCTACACCTCCTGCTTGTACTTTTCCTGCCAGAGTTGTTAGTATAATTGATTTCTAAAGACATATTGATTTTTGAACAAGTTCCACCAGTGCTACTAGCCCTTTGATTTACAGCAATTTAGCAAGTAATTTATACAGCATGACAGGAGTTAGAAATGTGTGTCTTTCAACCTAAAGTACCCAGACTAGCTCCGTATCAGGACTCAGTTACCTCTTTTTGTGAATTGTCCAGAGATTGGGTACTGCTAAAAGTGACGTTAACCCCATTCAACCAATCAAACAAGAGATTGGGTCTAGCGGATGTCAACAATATGTCGCGTCTTGAAAATAAATATAAAGCTAGGAATGATTGACCAATTAAGGCTGCCAATCAAAGAACCATTTGACAATTATTTGATTTGACCGGAAGTGAAATTTAAACTCCAACATTTCCCGATCGTTTTTTTTTTTTTTTTTTTTTTTGTGTGTGTGTGTGTGTGAAACATTTTAGTTGGAATGGTGACTAAAGGATCGTAACTAAAGCTTATTCAACAATAGGACCTAAAAGGTCCCTGTCTCAGAGGTCGAACATTTGGAAAATCGCTCAATTTGATCATTCGTTTTGACTAAATGGCCTAGAACATTTGCATTCGGATGTAGATAGTTATCTACCGTGTTTTTTTAACTTTTGCCTATGGTGTCCAACATGACCCTTCCCAAGGCGTCGAAAGTTATGAGAAAACCGCTAATTAAATATCTTCCTCTCTCAATGTATGAGGTGTATTGCATTCACACGTGGTATACTGTATACCAAGATTATTATCTACCAGTTATACCCCCTGGGTAAAAATTGCCTAGTTACAAGGATATATAATTGTTATAAAAAGCAAGAGGAATTGTCCGATTGTTTAAAGTGCTCAGTACATAACAACGTCAAAGGATACCTCCGGCTTCACACAATGTACAGCCATTCGACCAATCGCGACTGTCAACCAAGAAAAATATCGACCAATCAAATTATTCATTCAACCCGGCATAGAGAATTGACTGCGACTTATATGAAACATTTTTCTTGTTTAACGACTTAAACGTCGTAACTACAGCCTATTCAAGCTGTGGTTTCGACATTTCGGCCAACGAATCTACTTTTTTGTTACATGATACTGACCACACTTTTTGCAAAATAACGCCGTTTAAAATCGAAGCGGGACTTCCTGACGAAGTCAATTAGCGAGCCAGAGGAGCAAGTGGGCGGGGCCCGCGATTGGTCATTTGATCAATATCAGCTGCCAATCAAACATGTCAACCAATGAAATCATTCATAGTGACTGGAAGCTAACTTTGAATTCCAGAATTTGCCTTCATTTTCATGAAAAGTTTTTGTTGGTTTTTCGACTTAAACGTCATAGCTGCAGCTTATTTAAGTAGTAGTTACGATATGCATGTCACCAATCAACCATTTCCATTTGTTGTTACATTGTACTGGCGATATTTTTTTTCAAAATAGCGCCGTTAGCTATCGAAGCAGAACTTCCTGTCGGAGTCAATGGGTTGGAACAACGGAGTTAGTTTGGAGGCCCAATAGAAGATATCGTCGTTGTCGTTCTAAAACGTCGTAACTACAGCTTGATTCAAGCTGTAGTTACGTCGTTTTAGAACGACGACGACGATATATTTACGCCCGAAATATGCGGGATGGACTTTCTTCTACTGACTTGAATATTGATCATAATTATCCGCAACTTTTAAACTAGTTTGACGGAACAATGATATCATAATAATATGCTGAGGATGAGTCTCATATATAGCTACACAAACATCATGGATGAAAAATGATACAAAATCGGTAGTTCATATAAATAAAAAAAAGTGTAAGTGTTATATTCCGTAACCCTTCGTTTACGCGCAATCAAAAGAATGTACATTATCAATGCAACTTTTGAATGGAATATGTCTAGAATAAAATAGAAGAATATGTCTATACGGGGATCAGTCTGATGATCGACAAGCAGCTTCCGAAATTTGAATGGTAGATTGTAAAATTTGTGCTTATCAGTATGTCAATTCTGGACAGTGCCCGCTCTTTATTCTTGCATTTATGTAATCAAGCACTAATTAAGCCCTAGTGATTTGTCATTATGGCGGCATTATGTGTGCATGTATACATTTACCGATAGTTCACCATCGATTCTAATGGTGTAGCCTGTCTAAGCTAAGAACTATTTCATCTGTAGCAGGAAAGATGACTTGTACTTTTATAAAATCGCCAAAGTTAGGATTGTTTCCTATTTAATTCTCAAATAAACTCTTGTCATGCTGAACCCGGAATACTCTGGTTTTGTTAGGAGGTGTAGACCAAGATCAGCCTGCACATAAGTGCAGTCTGGTCTTGATCTACACCTCCTGCTTGTAGTTTTCCTGCCAGGGTTGTGTATTAAATTGATTTCTAAAAGATATATAGATTTTTGAGCA
Source organism: Fragum fragum (assembly GCA_946902895.1). NCBI lineage: Eukaryota > Metazoa > Mollusca > Bivalvia > Cardiida > Cardiidae > Fragum > Fragum fragum. The sequence continues at coordinate 37,025,490 of OX336367.1, read as the reverse complement.
ACAAGTTCTATTAGTGCTTTCAGCCCTTTGATTTTACAGCAGTACATTAAGGTAATTTATACAGCATGACAAGGGTTAACATTTTCAATATGTTTTCTTTAACATGTACTTCTGACACAGTTCAGTATCCATTACCCTTAAATACGACCGTTTACTAAAATAAACAATCTTGCAGCCTTGACAACCTCTTCTTTTCATGTACAAGGCTTTTTTTTGGGGGGGGGGGTGAGGCTGATGCTAATGAGGATATTTATGATAATAAAGAGTCCGTGTAACATTGTAATTATAAGAATATATATGAGCCTATGCGTGACATTTCCAACGTTTTCGCATGTGCGTGACTCGCACACATTGAGCACCCTGGACAGCCATTCGGGGCAATTAGAATATTCGCTGATTGTTTAATGAAGCTTTGGGTCAGTATCCATCTACAGAGCGCATAAAGAAGACGCTGATCAGACTGTGCGGATACACAGGCTGATCTGAGTCTTTACTTGGCGCACATGTGTAATTGTTGGAAATGTCACGCAAGAGCTCATATATCAGTCATAAAATAGTAATAGCAGTGGGCTCATCGCGGTTGTTAAATCGACCAATCAAGTTATGCATTCTAACCGTAAGTGAAGTTTGAACCGGCATTGAGACCTGCATTTGTGTGAAGCAATTGGCTTGGTGACATAAACGTCGTAACTACAGCTTATTCCATCTTATACTTTTTGTTACGCAACGCCGTGTAAATCAAATGTTGAAACTGTTTCGTTGGAAAAGAGAAAACATCTGAGATGAAGTATTTACCCCCTTGAACGGCTCAATTTACTGTGCATTTTAATCAGACCTATTTTACTTTAAAATACAATCTATAGAAAATAAATTACCGAAGACAGAGATGCATATTTTTTTTTTCTTATCCGAATTTACGAATTTCGGAGACATAAACCTTCTGATAAGTAAATTATCTTAAAGGGACCGTGCTATTCCCCGACCGTTCTATTCCCCGTCTCCTCCTTTAAGTGCTTTTTGCAGTATAGCGGTGACATCCATTGAGTCTAATGGGTGGATGGATAGACCTGTCTTGCAAAAAAAATGACAGCTTGAAGTTTCTGCTTTTTCATTCTTTTAGAGGCCAATCTAGTTTTTTTTACGCTCAACATTTATGCAGTTGCAATTAGTCCCTTACAATTTACAAGCAGGTCCAATTCGGTCAGTTATACAGAGTTCAGTGTGATGGCTTTACGCGCTGTGTGATTATCGGATATTTTGCTGTATTTACAGTTGGGTTTTTTTGTGTGTGTGAGAGAGAATTTTTTTACAGTTATATCAATTGTTTTTCTGCGATAATTGTGTCGTTTTTGTGTTTGTTTATTCATATAACGCGATTATTTTCAAATAGATATTGCAGTTATGTAATTGTATGTAGATATTTATCTTTAAAAAGTGATCACTGTGGTGAACATACGTATTTGAAATTTATAACACGTTCGAGCTTGATTTTTTCATCGTTCAGCGACCAAATATCGCAAAAACAGCCTTTTTCAGGCTGTATTTACAATATTTTGATCGCCCGGCGGCGATGTACAGTTTAACCCTTTCCTGTCCAATCCCTGGTTTTTTACCTCTCTTTGAACCTACAATTTAGATAATGTTGTATAAAAAGAAGAAATTTCTTTTAAAAAGCAATTTCTTCTTTTTCCACAATATTTTTCTACCCTACTTAATGGTTATTTTTCAATCCAAATTTGTCTTCAAAATCTTTGAATTTGGAAAGGTTTAAACTTTTGTAAAACGAGAAGGGTTAAATGAATTTTATGGACGAATGGTGTTAAAAAGAAGAAAGAAAACCAACAACGCCGATTGCAAAACCACATAGAAAATTACTTCAGTATGAAAGTTAATACTTTATTAGATTGAGCTTCTAAACAGTTTCATAAATTGTATTGTAATTACGCTTGTTCGATTTTTACCATTTTGATACCTAAATCCTACACTCTCCCCTCCTTTTTTTGGCATCTAACATAAAAAAGTGGCAAATATATACTTTATTTCAATTACAGTTAATTAACAACAACAACTCGAATTCACCATTGTACTCCCACTTGTATTAAGCAAGCATATTTTCAACCAGTTTGATTCTGTTTTCTAACTATTGCATCGCGATACGTGAGTACTTTAGACAATAACAAGTTATTGTCCATTATGTTTTACACTGCGGTGTTATTTATACTGTCTTTGAAGTGTGAAAAGGAATTCCGTTTCTAAGTGGAAAATTAGCAACCCTCTTACCTGACTATAAAATGCTAATTAGTGAATATAAGAAAAGCCCTACTTTACGGAAAGCACATACGGTCATGGTCCACTTGTTAATCCGAATGCATAAACTCGATCAAATACTGTTCCCTTTTTTTCAATATTATGCCACATTATTTGTAAACATGAAAATATTAAGAAAAACACATTTATTTTAATGCATGCGATCAATCAGTATCAAATAAAGAAGTTAATATTTTTATTTATTTATTATTTTTGAGGTTTAGGTTAGGGTAAGGGTGTGTTTCCGTCAAAGAGACTAAAATCAAACATTTTTTTCTCCTAATAGGCATATAAAGCACTATAAAAAAAGACAGAAATTAGCTTTCTAACGATAGTTTTTGTAAATATCCATTGACGGTTTATTACGCTATAAATTTGCCCGTCTTGTGAAATCGGACTATCTAAGAAATCAGTAAAACGGGAAAAAGAGATCGGGTCTACCATAGGTCAGTCAACATTAGAATTTAAAAAAAAAAAAAAATACAGTAAAGAAGACTGTCAATTCCGCTTGCAGAATCCTTGCTTTAAGATTATCGGATATAACCGTTATATCGTTAAGATCCCCTCGGAAAAAAAGCGTTCACAAACATTGTTGAATTGAAGAAATTGAATATACCAAGAAACTTGTCCATTATCCTCATTGTTTTCTTCATTCGAAGAAAACGATTCTTTTATATTTATATGAAATTATAATTTCAAGTTAGACCAGTCTAAAATATGTTGTTCGGTAAAGAATTTATGAAAAAGTTTTGAAATTGGCCACACTCCACAGTTTAATAAGGTTCGGGATTTTTTATGCTTCTGATGTTGACCCTTAAGGGGTTACTTGACGGATACCTTGAAACAACCACTGACCTCCGCTCTCAAATGTTTTAAGTCCAATAATAATGAAAATTTTGATGACAAAAATAACAAGTTTTCATTAAAAAGGCCAGGGTTAGCCCATTCCAACACGATTCCCTTTTTACAACCCTTAAAAAGTTACTTGGAAAACATTATGGAAAATGAAGAAACTGCTTGTTTCTAGAAGTTTCTTCATTTTCCATAATGTTTCTACCTCGTCTTCTATCTGTTTTCAACCAGTTTGAAATGCTAATTTCTGACAATGATTTCAGATACCAACTGTATACCAACCTTCTTTTATCATATTCTAAGTACATGTACACCTAAAGAAGGAAGTACGTGTGTACCTAAAAAGGGGGATCTTTCTGCAGATTTCAGGTGGTCAAGAATTATACAATTTAAGTGAAACTTACAGATTGAATTTAAAGGCAGGTCGGAATACCGCGTTAGAACAATTCGTATTGCATTACCAAGACTCGAACCTGCGACTAAACTACACATGAACCGGGACGGACGGCTCAATGAGCGTCCAGAGCTTCACATCTCTGGAATATGAACCTTTGATGCATTCGCTCAGTCATCAAGCTAAAATGCTTGAAAAGTGGGACCTATTTATTACCCACCACAACAACGAAGCTAAAATGAAGGGAGACAAAAAGGGACATGTGTCTAACAAAGCAGTGCTTAAGGTGAGTTGTTGTGTTGTTGTTGCTCTCAATGGAACCACAGTGCGATCACTTGATTTATATTTCCAACTTCATGTCTGTGATGTGTTTTTAACTGTTTAAGGCTATATATTCATGTCCCTCCCTCCGAAAGAAATATGGACAGCAGATGGTGTCGCCTTTCTTTGCGTCCGTCGGTTCTCCTGATTTTTTTCTAAAAAAACTATATGTTAATGTGAGTTCTCGTACCTCAAAAAAGATGGCTTCTTGTAATATTTCAATTTCTACTTCATTTGATAACAATTTTCTTAAAACCGTTAAATCGTGTTAAGCAAAAGTGGATTTATATATGTCACATAACGCTAAATTCTATTTTTCCTCTGTACTAAATTATTTCCTTGTTACTTCAAAACCTTTTAGACAGAATATTAAGTTTTGATTTTTGGACCCGCCTCTATTGTTGGTATCCATGCAATGAAGGTCATATATTAAAGTCCAATGTCATTTTTAAACTCTCGACATCATTTATAGCACACTTCAAAAACTAAACGAGTAATAGCTATCAGCATTCAGCTGCATGCTAAAACCTCATTGAATAGTAGTTTGGGAGACCAAAAACATTTTAAGATATTTCCTGATGTTCAAGATTACTTACTTTATGTTGAATAATGGCCTCTTCGGTAAGTTCGTGAAAATGAAACATTATATTGATAAATTATAATTTATAACAAAAATTCGACAGTTAGCATTGAAACACAAAATTTCCTTTAACTTGAAGTTTGAGTAAATTTTCAATTGAAAACGAAAAAAGTATCTTTGGCTAAGATCTGATTCGGCGTGGAGCATATGTCAGAAATTATCATATCTATTTTAATCTGAAACTTTGAGATTTTGTGTCTTTATTTTCATCGATTCGTGTCTTTTTGTGACAAGTACTTGTTTGGGAAGCATAAATTGTCTGTGACAGCTCTTGATTATCAGTATTTGGGAAACTGGTTCGACGTTGGAAAGCCTAGACAAATATTTTTCTAGAAATTTAGGTTTTAATTCTTCAACGACTCTTCAGAAAAAAGTCAACCATTTTGAGTTGACATTGATCAGGCTGTAGGTCAGTTTTTAGCCTATATCCACGCAATGACGCCTTTAGACGTCCTTCTACAGAAAGCTTTGGGAATCATTGTCGAAAATGAAAAAAATGCTTGTTACAATGTTTTCTATCCAAAAAGATAAAGATTTTCTAAGATTTTAAATTGTCGTCAGCAAATCCTGTGAATTTGGACTAGTCTAAAATTTTGTCGTCTGGTAAGGGCTTAATTAGGGAAGTGATATCATATAGTGTTTACTTTTATTTAGTGTTTACGGTTTGACTTATAAGAATGCATAGCTGAAATAAATTATTTTGTCTACAGATACATGTATACAATGACTGAGTATATAGTTCAACTTTATTGTAAAAATTGTAAAAGTGAATTTAAACCCCTGAAACGATTCGAATGTTTCCTAATCTTTTTGAAAATACGACGATACTTTTATACAGAAAAGTATTGATATTCATGCGCTAGAATGCCTTTGGACTCGAAGTTACACCGACAACTAGCTGTGTATGTGCGTCTATTACAACTGGCGTAATTAGTAGAGTCTTTAACCCATTCCCACACAATGACGCTTTGTGACGCCCCAAGGAAAGAAGCTTTGGAAAACATTGTGGAAAATGAAGAAATTGCTTGTTCATTATCCACAAGGTTTTTCAACCCCAAAAGACATAAAAGATTAAATTGTCATGTGTCGTTTGCAACTTTTTTGAATTGTGACCAATATAAGAGTTTGTTGTGAGGTAACGGGTTAAATTCCGATTCTGACGCCCCCCTGAAAAAAAAAACTAAAAAAATCCACACAAACAAATTGCTTCTCACAACGTTTTCTTTTTTAACACTTCAAACAATTATAATTGTCGTCTGCAACTTCTTTCAATTTGGGTTACCTATAGGGAAAAGATTGTGTATTATTCTATAACTAGTGCAAGGATACATCGAGATGAACTGGTGTCCGAAAGAATTATTTTCATGATACATCTTTCTCTAATTAAGGTATAAGTTACAGAGTTTTGTAATCATAGAGTTGTATCATTTCTTCTTTTATAGTTACCGTCTAATAACGGACAATTCTTATCGAATCCATTTAGAAAACTATATAATTCTAGACTGGAACTATTGGCGGATAGCGGCCTTCGATCAAAGAATCAATCGACAAATAAAATCATTTATTTAGACAGGAAATGAACTTTGAACTCCGACTTTGGGCGACATTTATGTGAAGCATTTTTATTGGTTTGGCGACTTAACCCATTCCCACTCAGTGACGCCTTTAGACGCCCCCAAGGAAAAAAGCTTTAGAAAACATTGTGGAAAATGAAGAAATTGCTTCTTACAAGCAATTCCTTCATTTTCCACAATGTTTTCTACCCAGAAAGTTGAAACTATCCAAAATTTAATAAACTTTAAATTGTCATTTGCAACTTCTTTTTGCACGATAATGCTGTGAAATATTAAGTGGAATTCAGCCAAAAACGCTTCAAAAGTATCGGCCCTTGTCGGTTTAAATAAATGATAACATCGATTGAGTGATTCTTTCCTTAACTCTAGAGATCCGTAAATCGTATGGCTGGTTCTGTAAAATCACTACAAAATTTAGACTGACAAGATTGAAGTAACAAATGACATTTTAAGTTATGTGTGATTAATCATACATATCTATTCGGAGGGGAAGCAATGTTTGAAATAAAGAAATGGCTTGTAAGAAGTAATTGATGGATCGCTAGCCCCGCCCACTGACCTCCGACATGTCAGTTCAATTGAGATAATAAACCAATAACTTTGTAAATCACGTGGTAAAGGACATAATATAAATGGCCCCGCCCACTGACCTCCGACGAACAGTTCAATTGAGGTAATAAACCATAACTATGTAAATCACGTGGTAAGGGACATAACATCAATGGCAAAGCGTTGGTTGGCGACAAAAACGTCACCACTACAGCTTGAATAAGCTGCTGTGTAGTTACGACGATTATGTCGCAAAATCAGTAAAAAAAAAGTATTTATGTTGGAGTTCAGGTTTCCACATCGTCGATCCACCATCTCCTTAACGTTGTATGATTTATCGGGAATTGTTGTTGTTGTTCGTTTTTTTATTAAATTTCTTAACTCATTCCCACATGACAATTGTTAGACCGATCCAATTTGAAAGAAGTTGCAGATGACAACTTAAAGTTTATTGAACTTTAGGTGTGTTTTTGTCTTCAATATCTTAGGCAGAAAACATTGTGGAAAAAAGCATAAATTGCTGGTTGCGTGTAATTGCTTCATTTTACACATTTTTCCCAATTTTTTTTTCTTGAGGGGCGTCAAAAAGTATATTCAAAACAAGTGATTGTCCCGGAATAGATTCGTGGCACGATTTATCCCTAACAGTAGTCTTTGGCTATTTAACCCATTACAACTCAATCCCTCCTTTTTACGCCCCTCAAGAAAAAAGCTTATGAAAACATTGTGGAAAATGAAGAAATTGCTTGTATCAAGCAATTTCTTCATTATCCACAATGTTTTCTACCCAAAATGACGAAAAAATTCAAAATTCTATTAACTTGAAATTGTTGTCTGCAGCTTCTTTCAATTTGGACCAGTCTAAAATTCAACTGTGTTGGAATGGGATAAGAAAGAGGTGATCCCAATCATGTTTTTTTTTTTGTTTTGTTTTGTTTGTTTCTTTTTTGTCGCCAAACTGATTTTTGGCTGACATTTTGTCGTCATATGGGTGTATTCCGGGTGTGTTCCGGGTATATTTAGAGTGGTAAGGATGTTAGTAGTGGGTTTGTCTAACTGCTAAGCTCTACATAAGAAGGTGTGATACAAATCTAATTCTGTTATTCCTCTTCTTGTGACTACTCATTGGAATTGTTTTGATGCAATCTATTTTAAGGTGCCAAAGAGTACCCACAACATAGAGGTCAATTAAACTAAGCTTAAATTTACATTTCAAAATAGAAATCACTCTCTTTATCTCGAGCAGGAATTACTTTGCTCTGGAATTTGTTCTTAACATAAGGGCCAATAACTCAGCTACTTAGACTAACAAATAGTTCTATTTCTAAAACCTTACATTTTACACTTGTTTTAGGGTGTGAAATTGTTTCCACTTCTTTTTAAGTGGATGAGCTTATATTACAAAAAACAAACATACTCTTGATTACATCTTTTCAATGCATTTCAAGTGTTGTAATTTCGCATAACAAACATTTCCCAATACAATTTATGGTCAAAGGGTGGTAAATAGTAGTAAACTGGTCACCTCCCCCCCAATTTATTTGAATTTTAGTAAATAGTCTTTTCTAAATGATACCTACTTAACCATTTTCTGTTCAATCCCAGTAATGAATCCTTTTTTTGCAATAAAAGGTATTCTGTTTGACAACATGCAAAAGGGCCCTAATTCTTTGTCTCTTCCATTTTGTAGTCAGATTTTTATTCTATGGAAAAAATCAGCACTATCATGATGCCACTTTTCACGATAGAAAGTTTTGGTATAGCTGTATGGAAAACTCTGTTCGAAAACGTTAAATACAAAGAAAAGAGCAATCGTCTTTTGTAATTAGTTTTTTGTCTTAAGAATCAAGCTAGTCAATTAATTTAATGTATTTTAAACAATTCCATCCATTTTTGTGCACTGAAAAAATATATTATTTTTGGAAACAATTGTTGGAAAAGGAGAACTACTTGTAATAGGCAGTTTCTTTTTTTTCAACGTTACTTTCTAACTGAAATGATAGTATTGATTTTTTAATTTACATTCACTTTGAAAAGTGGCCTGTAACTTCTTTCAATTCGGACCAGTCTAATATTTAATTATAACTTAAACAGATATTTAGATTTTATATGCACGTTCGGTGTGAAAAATGTCGTAACTACAGCTTGAATAAAGCTGCAAGCCCAACAATGATATCATATTGAAAACAGAGAGCCTCAATTGTTGTGGCCATACAAGTTTTAAGAAAAAAAATATTCTCAAAGTAATAAACAGGATTGAATTAAACATTATTTACATCTAAACATGTAAAAATCTATGATTCTTGTGTTAAACTTCAAGTCTGACCAGATTAACATGATACAGTTCCCCTGAAATTGATGGTGTTATTCAGATATTTTAGATTAATTCTAAACAATTGTGAATTATAAAATCCAATTTAGATCGCCGACGGCGGCACTCATCCTTTCCGACTATTTGTCTCTCACCAATGGGCCGATAATCGTAGACCTATGTGGGATAGCAGCTGGAGGCTATAGGAAGGGATGTAATGGAAGTACTGGTGTGAGAAATACCAGGGTTCCATTGTTAGGTGCTCCAGCCGCCGCGATATAACTGAAAGATTGTTGAAAGCGGCGTAAAACTCCATTCAAACAAACAAACAAACACACCAATTTAGATCGTGGCAACATTCAAGACCTTCAGTCCTTAGATTTGTTACTGGAGATTAAACAGAGGAGATTTAAATCTTCTCCGTTTTGAAAAAATTTAGACCCGTCCACATTCAAAGGTTTTGCAGACGAAATTTAAAGTTAATTTTATTTGAAAAATAACCATTCAGTAGGGAAGAAAATATTGTTAAAAAAAAAAGAAATTGCTTGTTACCAATGTTTTCTCAGTTATTAAATCACAGGGACGTAAAAACCAGGGATTAACCAAGAAAGGGTTAAAGCGAAGTTCTATATAGGATAAACCATTGTGTTGTTTCTACTATCGTACAGTTTCTCCTTCTCCCATAATGTTTTTTATTGCTTTTTATTGGGGGGAAAACATTTCAATTTATGGCAATGATCTTAATCGGTATCGCTGAATTGAATGGCACGTATTTTACATCTGTTTATCCCAACTCTAATCATCTATACATTTCATAAATTAATAACATGCTTTTAGGTCAAATTAGACAACACCGCCTTTTCATTTGGAATGCGTCAGAAAGGGTAATTAACGAAATTCGTTAACGATATTCTTTAGTATAAGACACTACATGTACAGCTTGTTATTTGTTTGCGTGAATTTATATTCAAGAACTACGAGTGCGCTACGTGACTCGGCTAAGATAATTGACGAATCTCTGGCCCCGCCTACCTACTCCGTTTGCCCTACCCATTGACTCCGTCAGGAAGTTCCACTTCGATCTTAAACGGCGATTTATGGTCAATAGCATGAAATAAAAAAGTAGAATAGTAAGTTGGCGACCGAAACAGCATATCTACAGCTTAGATAAACTGTACTTTCGATGTTTAAGTCGCAAAACTAACAAAAATGCATCACGTAAATGGCGACTAATGTAGGAGTTCAAATTCCACTTCCGATCAAAATGAATTCGATTGGTCGTTTTTGGAGAGCGAACAGCTCTCCTTTGGCATTACTCGTATGCAAATTGGCGTGGGACAAACAATTTCTAAACTACTCTCAGAAAATAGTAGGGGGGGGGGGGGATAGGGAACAATCGAATATTCTCCCGATTCAAGTTTATCGTTATATAGAATGCATCTGCTTGTTCGTCCGATATTTGTTTTAAACAAACAAGTCTTAAAACAATTTAAAAAAAAACCGATGCAGCAATATGCCTGACTATGGTTCAATGAATTTCATTGAAAATCAGGTCGTATGATCGAGCCCACTTAACTGTGCTTTTTAGCTAGCAAAGCGTCAGCTTTGATAGCTTAAGTTAACAGACAAATTTTGATGTCGTCTCAAAGTTCAACGAGTGCAAACCGCCACTGGAGGCTTAACCACCAAATCTTTGGAATGCCTACGCCATATAAAATTGTTCTCTTATATTTCAGGAATATTGCAAAATCTATTGTAGAGAAATTGTAGAGAACTCTGTCAAAAGCATGCTATTTAACCCATTCCCACCCGATTCCGCTTTTTAAGCATCTAAAGAAAAAAGCTTTGGAAAATATTTTGGACAATGAAGAAATTGCTTGTTACAAGCAATTTCTTCATTGTCCACAATGTTTTCTACCCAACGAGGGAAAGATTTTCTAAATTCAACCATGCTTTGCTAGCTTACAGTACTTTCAGTACTTTGATTTACTGCTGTTATTCTAAAAATTGATATGTATATTATACGTGTAGTACATTCTAAAAATAGATAATGGTCAACTCATTGCCACACAATTACGCTTGTTAACGCAATCAAGAAGAAAAATCTTTCAAAAACAACTTGGAAAAATTAAGAAATTGCTTGTTTCTACCTCACAAATGTATAAACTTTAAATCATCGTCTGCAACATTTTTGAAACTGGATCAGTCCAAAGTTGACTTGGTTACTGCCCCTATATAACTATCGGTACTGTCTCTCACAGACTACGGGCTAACAGTGTAAGTCCAAAGTCCTAAGTTTTGTCGTCTGGTAATGGGTTGAATGGAGGTAATACCGATGTCTGCCAGAAATTTTATACAGTTAATTCCTTTAAAGGTGAAATAAGGTAATAAAGTGTAACTTTATTAACAACCCATTACCTGATGACAAAAGTTTAGATTCCAATTAGAGTGTTGTTTTTTGTTTTGTTTTGTTTTGTTTTGTTTTGTTTTTTTGCAGTTCATATAATTTCAGAATCTTTCACTAAAATGTGTGGGTAAAGAATGAACTATTTTTGCTTAGCAAATTCTACATTTTCCACGATGTTTTCAGGACTTTTTGTCATCAGGAAGATGGTGTGGAGAAAAGGTATAGCAGTATAATCTCTGAAAAACTATTGGAACTTTCACACAGAGTTATATTATAAAAATAGTCTCAGTGCAAATTCTGACAGCAGGTTCATGAAATTTTAAAACTTTCTTTTTTCTGGGTAGAAAAAAACTTGCAAATTTCTTACACAGCGCTGTATATAATCAAAGGAAAAACAATTGATACTCATCTTCGAACAAATGTTAATAAAGCTTGAATGCATAACAATCAAATTAGCTCTTCAACAGTACTTTCAGTACTTTGATTTCAGTTGTAACGTGATTTTTTATCGACATAGCTATGCCTGAACTGAATAGGTTTACAGTATCTTTTGGAACACCGAAAACATTTTCGACAATAGTCCATCACCAGACGGCACAATCTCCGACTGATCCGAATTTAAAGAAATTGCAGACAACAATTTTTATTTAATGACTTTTCAAAAAAAAAAATTCTTTTTGTGATGTAAACTTTGTGGATAATGAAGAAATTGCTTGTAATAAGCAATTTCTTCATTTTCCGCTATGTTTTTCCAATTTTTCATTCGTGATGTGTGTCAAAAAAGCAGGATTTGAATTAATGTCATTAGAAAGGATATTTTACGTTCGAACACTAAAACATGTAGCAATATTAGTTGAAAGTTGTTGTTGTCAGTGAATGAAATATGCTCAAATTTATTCTGTCCAACAAATGATTGGAGTTACTACCAGCAAAACGAACAAAGAGCTCGAGGCAATCTATTTCTCGTCAATGTGGACTTAAAAAATCTATTCTTCTATCACGTTCAGTTTTCGCATTCCACACAATGGGTGGTACTTTTTAGCCATATCTCTGTTATATCTCTGTTCCTACAAATTCCATTATTCTGAAACTTTGCACATACTTATACCATAATATAACCCCAGTGGAGAGATTCATTACCCTTACAGTCATTTAAGTGGAACTTAGACCTTTTTTTCCATAGAAGTTCTTGGGTAAAACTTCACAGACAACTATCACATCTCTGTTGTATCTCTGTTCCTATATATGCGATTGCTCTAAAATTTTGCAAATGGTTTTTACCATTATATTTCCCCCTTTATGAAAGATTCGTGACATTTCAGTGGAATTGTGAACCTTTTTGACTCAGAAATTCTTGGTTAAAGTATTGCATGCAATTACCTAATCTCTGTTCCAACTATTGCCATTACCCCGAAGCTATACACATGTCTCTGTGACCATATTATCAACCATTTAGCCAATTTATATTATTCTGATATAATTTAATCGTTAGTTTCGTCTATCAAAAACGAGCGTTCTGATTGGTCGAAAAAAATTATTCATAACTCCATGAACAAAATTTTGAGCATGCAGCGATTTGGTATGCTTCCGCACAAAATATTAATAATAATAATAATAATAATACCTTGTTTTCATGAAGGTAAAACAATAAGACATTCATTTCAAATAAAACAATTTGAAAATAAATCTTTTTACAATGTTGCCTTCACTGAATGAAAAATAAGTGAATGTGATGATTTAATAAAAAATGATACCACGCCATAACCATGCTGAAAGAACAATGACGTAAAAATGATGACATATTATGAAATTACGATAGATGGGTTTGATGGGAACAAATGAAAATAATACACGCATTATTAAATTTTTGGACAGTCACACCCTGTACTTAAATGATTTAGATAATTTCTTCTTGGTCGATTGATATGTGTAATAGCAGATGCTGTTTGAATTTGTTTTTGAAGCTAGATAACGAAGTTGAACTTCTAATTGAAATAGGGATTTCATTCCACACACTCATGCTACAGTATGAGAAAGATCGTTTCTTGTACAAAGTCTTATATTTTAAGTGTGTGATGTCACTATGTGCAGCTGATCTTAAGCTATAGTTAGTGTTGTTACAAAATGAAATGACCTCATTCATATATTCTGGTGATAGGTTGTTATAACACTTAAAAATTAAAACACCAGTGTGATAATTACATCGTTTTTCAAAAGTCAACCAATTTAGTTTAGTAAAAAGTTCAATAGATGGTGTTCTAGGCGCAGAGCCCAAAATAACGCGAGCTATTCTTTTTTGGAGTACAGATAATTTAGAGGTCCTATATTTAGCACTTTTCCACCAAACTGTACAGCAATAGTCAAAGATAGGAAGTATATACGAATTGTAAAATAGTTGCTTCATTTCAAGAGTGAGATAGTTCGAAATTCGTTTGAGCAAACTAATTTTACTGTTAATTTTAGAGGTAGTTTTGTCAATATGGATATTCCAGGACAGATGTTTGTCAACATATACACCCAAGATCTTATGAGACTCAACGACTTCAACGCAAACGTCATTTATTTTCAAACCTAACTTAATATTCTTTAATCTATATTTTGGTCCGACAAGCATACACTTGGTTTTAATTGGATTGACAAGCATGTTATTATTTGAACACCATGACAGTATAGATTGCAAACTATTTTGTAGGCTGGTTTGTATTTCATTAATGTTTACTCCAGACTTATAGAGTGTCGAATCATCTGCATATAGGTCTAAGCTTGAGTCATTAATATGTAAACCAATATCATTTATGTAAATTAAAAACAGGAGCGGCCCTAATATAGAACCTTGTGGGACACCGCAAGATATAGTACGTGAAGAGGAGAATTTGTTATTATTCTTAACATACTGTTTTCTGCCAGATAAGTAAGATTCAAATATTGCTAAGGAATTCATCGAGAAGTTGTGTAACTTTAACTTGTATAATAGAATTTTATGATCTACAAGATCAAATGCCTTCTTTAGGTCAATGAAAACCGAACCAATGATTTTTCCTGTATCAATTTCTTTTGACCATTCATCAATCAGTCGGATAAGTGCAGTTTGACAAGAATGTTTTTCTCTAAAACCTGACTGGTGTTTAGCTAGTATATTATTTTTATTCAGGAATGATAATAACTGTTTCGATAAATGGCGTTCAAAGATTTTTGAAATAGTCGGCAATATAGATATTGGCCTGTAATTATTTGGATCTTTCTTATCGGAGCCCTTATGCACTGGAAGAACATACGCTTCCTTTAAAACATTTGGGAAAATGCCCTTTGCAATACTGTTATTGATAATAGAAGTTAATGGTAAAATTATATGATCGCTACAAGATTTCAAAATAGTGGCACTGATACCATCAATTCCACTACAAAAAAGTATCAAAATTTGAAAATATTCGCTCGATACTATTAAATTATAAGAAATGAAGAGAATGTTTTTTGTTTTCATGGAGGTGTGAACCGAAAAACATAATCACACAATGTATGAATCCGCTTCGCGTATTCATACAGTGTGATTAGGTTTTTCGGTTCATACCTTCATGAAAACAAAAAATATTCTCTTCATCTCTTAAATATACTCTATAGTCGATATTTAACACCTTTTGACTTTAGACATTCTCGTCAGTTCGATTGCGACGAATGTTCTTAGCTTATAGAGTCGTTCTCAAACACTCATAATTCAAATGTTTTCACGTCCCTGAAATAGAGGCAGTGGCATAAACCCACTGCTACCCAATTTTATAGCTGGGTAAACTGGGGCTGGCTATTAAGTGTCGTTCCCATGAACACACCCTGGTGACGGTGTGGCTCGAACTTGCGAACTTGTGACCATCAGATCATAGGTCAAGCACATATACCACTCTGCACTTAGACATTCTTGGCTAAAGGTTTACGTGAAAGTCTTTCCAGCTTTTTCATGCCTGTAAAACTTCACTCATACATGTTATTTAGAATTATATTTCAACACTCTGGCAAATATAAAATACGCTGATACTTTAGTAGAGCGTTTAACCCATTCCCACTCAATCCCTCCTTTTTACGCCCCTCAACAAAAAAGCTTCGGAAAACATTGTGGAAAATGAAGAAATTGCTTGGATCAAGCAATTTCTTCATTATCCACAATGTTTTCCATCCAAAAAGTCAAAGAAAATTTAAATTCCACCAACTTGAAAATATCGTCTGCAGCTCCTTTCAATTTGGACCGGTCTAAAGTTTTGTTGAGTTGGAATGGGTTAACCTTTTTCAACCAAGAAGTACAAGATACCTTTTTGTTTATCTCTGTTACTACATAGGGTTATTGTTTGAAACTTAAGATATGTGTTCAGTGTCACGAATTAACAATACTCATTATTCTGATATTCATATAGTTGAATTATCTCAAATGTCTACAGTGAATTGCTGTTACTAATTAGCATTCATGATAGTCGAGCGTTGCTGTTCCATCACAGCTCTTGTATTACTGTATTTGCTTGTCTAGTCACACCTTCGTGTTTATGACATTTAATGAAGCCAACAACGAAAATGTTTCTGCACTTGTCATAATTATGGTCATGCTGAACCGAGTTCGTGACTATGTTTTTGTTCTATAATAATTCTATTTTTATTTTCGTCAATCAAAAACATGCGCTCTGATTGGTTGAAAAAAAAATATTCATACTTCCATGAACAAACTGTTGAGCACGTAGCTATTGTGTCTGCTTGCACACGAATTAGTACTATGAAAAATTAGCAAAATATTTGGGTTTTTTTACGACTGATGTCATAAATTATATGAAATGAAGAGAAACATTTTTGTTTTCATGGAGGTAAGAACCGAAAACCCTAATCACACTTATATATGAATCAACTTCGTGTTTTCATACAGTGTGATTAGTTTTTTTTTTTTTTTTTTTGTTTCTTACCTCCATGAAAACAAAACATATTCTCTTTATCTCTTAAATGAGTTAACTAAAATACGTGCACATTGTATATTTTTCACCTGTTCAACTTCCGCCAGCTTATAATAGTCTTATGTAGATGAAAAGATTTACTCGTTCAGGAGTAAATTACAAGAAGAATTACTACCTTTTCATATCAAAAAGTAATTGTTTCATGGTATAACTAGCAGAGGTCACATCGACGTTTTTACAGTTCCTAATTTTACAGAATGATACTAAAGGAATTGATGAAAAATACTTGTACAACTCATAACGACACTGTTTGAAAAAGTTTGTGACAAAAGAAGAAATACCACTCCACAAGAAGTATCACCATCTTTTTAACCCTTGTCGTGCTGAACCCTGAATATTCCTTTTCTGGCAGGAGGTATAGACCAAGATAAGCCTGCACATAAGTGCAGTCTGATCTTGGTCTACACATCCTGCTTGTACCCTTCCAGCAAGCGTTGTTTGAATAATCAATTTTCAACAGAAATACTGACTCTCATTAAGACCTTCAAGAGCTGTCAGCCCTTTGCTTTTAAAGCAATTCTGTATAGAATTTTAATTCAGCATGATAAGGGTTAAAATATTAATATTCGAAACTAAATTATCCTGGTATTTCATTGTCCTATGTACTGAAATTTTAAGTATTAACCTATTGCGTGTCCCGCATTTCTAATCAGAGGTTATTAATGTAAAAGAAAGAACTTCTATTGTCAAAATATTTCCGATTGGACACTTTTTCTTCAAATAACCAATCGCGGTCGTCCAGCAAATAATTAGTCGACCAATGAAATAATTCATTTGGACTGGAAATTAATTTTGATCTCCAACATTAGCCACCATTTATATGCAGCACTTTTGTTTGTTTGGCGACTTAAACGTCGTAACTACAGCTTATTAAAGCTGTAGTTAAGACGCTTAGGTCGCCAAACAACCACGTACATTTTTGTTTCATGCCACTAGCCATAAATTTCAAAGAAAAAAATAACGCCTTTTAATATCGACATGGGACTTCCAGTTGAAGTCAATGGGTAGGGCCAACTGAGTAAGTTGGCTGGGCCAGCGATCCGTCAAATGCGGATCGCCGCTGTCAACCAAAAATCGATTGAGCAATCAAAACAGTCGTCTTAACAAGAGGTAAACTTTGAACTCAAATATTTATGGTAAGATATTGTGATAAAATCGTCGGATCGCTATACTACCAATAAAAAATCGACTGACCAATCAAATACAGTCTGTCCGTCTGTCCGCCCACAATTACCTCGAAACCCTTCTCCTATTAACCCATTCCAACTCAGTGACGCTTTAAGACGCACCAAGAAAAAAGTTCTGAAAACATTGTGGAAAATGAAGAAATTGCTTGTGACAAGCACTTTCTTCTTTTTCCACAATGTTTTCTACCAAAATTTGACAGACTTTAAAATGTCGTCTGCAACTTCCTTCATTTTGGGCCAGTCTAAAAAAAATCCGTCTGTAACTAGGTTAGAAAGGTCAGCTGATCAAACTGAACCTCGGCAGTATAATATTCACTGAAGTTCTACTAAAGAATTTAATTCCATAAATAAAACTTCGGTTGCCATATCGTTTGAAAAATGGGGAACATTAGAAAATCTTTGAAAAACTTTCATTTTTTATTATTTCATATGTAGCAAAACAACATGGTTATCTGCGAATGTTTCTAAAATGACACACTTGGGGTCAAAGTAGCACCAATGAAAGATAGTTCGTCGTAAAAAGTTCTGGGTTGGAATGATTGGAAAGATACAGGTTTTCCTAGATAACGGGGTCATAGAAATATAGATAATGGTGAATTAGCTTTTGCTTTCTGACTACTATTTTGGAAAAACTTTGTCAGAAAAGTAAAAAAAGGCCTGTCAGTTCACAATCTCCTTTAGACCTTTACAAAATATTACTAGTAGTCTTGGCAGACGATTCGAATGATACTGGCATTTCAATGTCAAGGTACTATAAACCTTGCTAAAAATGATGAAACCTTTAACAGTCAACATTTGATATAATTCAGAGGATTCGGTTTAACCCTTTCTAGCTTGTTTGTGTGTGTGTGTTTCTGGTATTATTTTCTCTCTCTTTTTTTTTTTTTTTTTTTTTAGACTGTCCAAAGTTGAAAGAGGTTACAGATGACAACAAAATTTATATAAAATTTGCAACTAAACCATCCTATTTGGTAGAAAATAATGTCGTTACAAGCAATTTCTTCATTTTTCCACAATGCTTTCACAAGTATAAAATCAAACCTACCTAAAATTCCGGGTTTGTACAGGAAAGTTTAAAAAGAAGACCAAACGTAATCCGAAAGAATTTTCTCCCTTTCAAAAAATGTTTTCGTTATAATTTTCTCCTCAATTCCATTTTATTGATCACTTTCTTTTGAAACCTCTTTAAAGCGGCTCTCGCACAGATTTTGAAAGAAAAATTCTGGATCCCAATTTTAAAATATCTAACTGTAATACTTTAACAAATTTTTGCGAAGGCGATTCACCTGGTTTTGCAATGAAAATTACTGTTCATTAGTTGAAAGAGGAAGAGAGAGAGAGAGAGAGAGAGAGAGAGAGAGAGAGAGAGAGAGAGAGAGAGAGAGAGAGAGAGAGAGAGAGAGAGAGAGAGAGAGAGAGAGAGAGAGAGAGAGAGAGAGAGAGAGAGAGAAAAGAAGGATTTTTTTCGTTACGATACGCCAAAAAAGTCAGCGTAGCACAACCCGAATGAAGCCGGGGTTCATCAGGTAAATACGTTATCTGTCGATCGCACCGAAAATTGCCTTATTTTGTGTTTCCATGACGTATCAACGATGTCACTGACTTCCGCTAAGAATACAGTCATGATCGACATCACCCGAAGACTTAAGACCTCACCCGATATATTCCGACATTTCAAAGTGGAGCATAGGGGATATTATCACATTAAATTAAAATTTCTGGTGAATTCACAGAGACAGTATCGTGAAAATGATATCAATATCTTTTGGAAAAGCAGATAAGTTTCCTATATCAAATTCTCATGAAAATCTGTTCAGGGGCCGCTTTAAAGATTTGAGAGAATGAGCTTAGAAGCTACAATCTTATATGAAGATGGGTCGGAGTAAACCAAACTCTCAATAATATTGACCAATACACTAATTGAATAAATCATTGAAATGAAAACTCGCTAGAGAATACTGTCTATATCTAATAATCAGCTATAGAAGCTGAAATAGCAGGTATATGAATGGTATTTCGACAAATGTAGGTCCACTAATCCTTTCCCGTTTTTTGCAATTTTAGACTAGTCCAAATTGATTGATTGAGTGGGGTTAAGCGCCAATTTTGACAGTATTTCAGTTATATCGAGGCGGCTGGAGTACCTAACAATGGATTCCCGGTATTTCTCACACCAGTACTACTACTACATCCTTTCCTAGCCTCCAGCTGCTATCCCACTTAGGTCTACGATTATTCACCCATTGGTGAGAGACAAATGTCGGAAAGGATATGTGCCTACGCCGTGGAAGCCGTGATTGAAGATTGGGAGCCTTATGCGTTACCAAATTGAAAGAGGCTGCAGAAAACAATGAAAATTGGATGCAATTTGAAATGAAACCTTCTTATGTGGTCGAAATTATTATGGGGAAAGGAGAAATGGCTTGTCACAAGCAATTTCTCATTATTCCACAATACTTACCCAAGTATAAATTCACAGAGACGCGATTCCAGGGTTTGGGTGGCTCGTGTTAAGCCCCCAGAGTTCTGTCTGGTGATGTCCTGCAAACAAAGAAAATTCATTGTTGATCAATTAGATGGTAAAGGCGCTTGTCATTGGGGAAGAAACTACCAAATTTTTACGCTAAATTAAGGAACTATTGGGCCAGACTTAAGCATCGTTGTAAAACTGAAACCCTAAACGCGAGGCCGTTTAACCCTTTATGGTTCAATCCCTGGTTTTTACGTCCCTGTGATTTTATCATTGAGAAAACATTGTAGAAAAAGAAGAAATTGCTTGTGACAAGCAATTTCTTCTTTTCCCACAATATTTATCTTCCACATAAGATGATTTCATTTCCAATACCATCCAATTTTCAAATCGTCTGCAACCTCTTTCAATTTGGACCAGTCTAAAATTTAAGAAAACAGGAACGGGTTAATAAAGATTACTTCCTGAATAGTTTACAGTTTCAAGTAAGTGGGAATAAAATTATTTCATAATCGAATGCTCATTAAACAGCTTCTATTCCAAGTGCGGATATCATAAGAACCACTGTTAATTGGTTGCTTTAACCCATTACCACACAAGAAAATTTGACATTAGTCCAAATTGAAAGATATTGCAGACGACAATTTCAATTCGCTAACATTTTGAAAATCTTTGTTCTTCGGGCAGAAACATTTTTGATAATGAAGAAATTGTTTGTTACAGGGGCGTCAAAAAGCGAAATTGTGTGGTTATGGGTTAAGTTCTCCCTTACCCACCGCAATTAGGTAATTTTTAATCAGGATTTTTAGTTTATCTGAGCACGAAGTGCTCTGGACAAGCTATTGTAATTATCGTCCGGCGTCCGACCGTCCGAGCGTTTGTCCGTCCGTCCGCTCATCTGTCTGTCCATCCTTTCACAATTACAAAAAAAAATCTTCTCCTCCTAAACTAACAATAAAGTTTCAACCAAACATCACAAAGATAACCCTTAGGTCATGATCTTTCAAAGTACTTCAAAGAGTAGAAATCCGTGAAGAAATTTAGTTGTCATGGCAACCGATTAAAAAAAGCTTTAAAATCTTTTCCTCCCAAACCCCAAGGTCCCGAGCTTTGATATTTTATATAAATCATCATCTATTGACCCTCTACCACAATACTTCAAAATAAAGAAGAATTATTTGACAATCTTCTTCCCCAAAATCATAAGCCTTGATCCTTGATATCTGTTATAAATCATTTTATATTGACCATCTACCAAAAAACTTCAAAGGATTACCATACTCTGAAAAGTAGCTCTTTTCTATACGATCCCAGATTTTACAAATGAATAAAGAAGGAAACCTTTGAAAATATTCTCCTCTCAAACAATGAGGCTTAGTGATTGATATTTGGTATTAATCATCGTCTATTGATCTTCTACCAAAATGCTTCATAGAATCACCGTACCTTTAAAATGAGCCCTTTTCTGTGTAATTCCTGATTTTAGAAATGAATAAAGAAGGATTTCTTTGAAAATCTTCTCCTCCTAAACCATTATGCCTATAGCTTTGATATTTGGTACGTATCAATGCCTAATAACCCGCTATCAAAATACTTCAAAGAATAGCTTACTCTTGGAATTAGCGCTATATAGTTGGATCTTCTATATAACTAGTATTAAAGGAGAAAATATTCTTCTCTAAAATGAATTGATGTAAGGTTTTGATATTTTTGTATATACCATAAAGCCTCGAGCCATCATACTCGGGGGATCGATATAGAACCACCATGTTTCTCTTGTTAATGGATATATATCCTGCAAGCCCGTCATCACTTATGAAAACAAAACTAGGTTTTATGCTAGAAATTTCTATGGTTATTTTTTTTAAACATTGAATTGCGGTTAAAATGTTTTCTTCGAAGGATTGTTGGCCTAATTCCTTACGAAGCTCAATGCAAGTCAAAAATAAAACTAAGACGCTGCTCAAATATAACGTCTGGAACGTCATATATCGCAAATTAACCGATCGCTGTCATTCATATAACCAGTCCAACAATGAAATCATTGATTGAGACAAGAAATGAGTGTTGATCTCCAACATTTGCTGTTAACCTGTTTGGTTGGTTTGGAGACTTAAACGCCGTAACCACAGCTCATACAGCCAGCCAATTTTCATGATCATAAATTAACAAGAAAGCTTTTCATAGAAATTACAGTTAAAGAAAAAAATTAAAATTTGTTTGTAGTTACTACTTTTAAGTCGCCAAACCCACTCGCATGCTTCACATAATTGTCGACCAATATCTTAGATCAAAAGTTAACTTCGGGTCTAAATGAATAAGTTGATTGGACGACTGACTCTTTAATTGCCAGTCGCAATCTATCATTTGTCTACTAGTCGTGTTAGGGACTCACGTAACGGGCCAAAACATTGTCAATACTATTGACAATAATACTGATTCAATATATTGACCGGTATTCAAGATCGTCATTACACGGTCAATAATATTGTCAACGAATCACATTTACAGTTTTATCAATATCAATAGAGTATGAGCGGTATTTGAAATTGATCGATATTTTGAATCAATATTATTGTCAATAATGTCTATATATAGTCTACGTGCTCCCATTTGTAATTTGGTAAACCATCAATCATAAAATAACTTACCAGAAAGTCAATGAAAAAATATATGTATCAGTTAAGAAAAACAAGAGAAAGTGAGTATGAACCTAAAAACTTAATTATACTGTTAGAATGCATGTATGAATCAGGTTCGTTCATTAGTGTGATTAGATTTAGGTTCATACCAGTCTCAAGCCGAGTTGTCGTTCGTTACTCCCACCAAACCGTTTCTCCCACCAAACACTCTGAGCTGCCGTCATAGCGCAGTTGGTAGCGCGTCGGACTGTCAATCTAGATGTCTCGGGTTCGATCCCCTACGGCGGCACTCATCCTTTCCGACTATTTGTCTCCCACCAATGGGTCGATAATCGTAGACCTATGTGGGATAGCAGCTGGAGGCTAGGAAAGGATGTGGTGGCGGTACTGGTGTGAGAATTACCAGGAATCCATTGTTAGGTGCCCCAGCCGCACAATATAACTGAGAGATTGTTGTAAAGCGGCGTAAAACTCCATTCAAACAAACAAATTCACCAAACACTGCGGAATGAACCGAAGTACAAGATAGTGGGTTCATACCCATATGAAAACAAAATTATAATTAAATTCCATCAAGCAAATCAATGTAAATGTTCAACTAGTTTTGAGTAAATATTACGGATCTACTTTATGCGAAAGCATAAAACTAGTTGCGTACTCAAACAAAATTCTGTTCATGGAGGCGTGAACAGAGAAATTCAGCCAATCTAAATGCTTTAATCTTGAAAGAAGAAACTAAAATTAAGTTATTAAAGAATAGACGGTTTTGGTTTAGTTCGAGCCGCTTTTCTCTCTCTCTTTGTTTTTTTTTTGTTTTTTTTTTTCGGACGAATCTTTTCTATATAGTATTCTGAATTAAGAAAATCTACTTTAAACCCACAATCTGAACAGGAACCATTTTTGAGTGTTTTCGTTTGACAAGCAACATATTAGCAGCAAATTGTGTACGGGTGACAATATATAGTAGCTACAGTTAATTTAGCCTATGCTTTCGATGCTTTGTTCGTACGATGTCTGAGGATAACAAAGCCATCAATAAATTATACGTTAATCATACCATTGAACGGACAGGAATCACAGAGACGACCGATTAACGAGATTTAAATGCTTGATAATGATAGACAATCAAAAGGTTACCTGCTAATTACTTGGTGTGAAGTAAAAACCTCAATTGTGCAAGTTCTTTTTCTTTTTATAGAAGTTTATAGTTTATTAAAGTCTCGTTCATATACAAGGCATATTTACAATACAAACAGTTCAAACATACAGACATAGTATATGACCATTCTCAGTAAGAATTAGAAGAGACTAAAAAGTTATTACAGAACTTTTTTCTTTCGACAAACCGGTGGCTTTAAAAGAAAAAAAGGTTAAAAATGTTCGTTTGTCCTAATGGTTGGACAAATACATTCACAGTCAGTACATTGTTGTGTCTTCATTGTTAGAATCGAACTAACTTCGGACCATAGCATTATCTTAACCCATTCCCACACAACAAAATTTTAAACTGGTCCAAATTGATAGAAGATACAGACGACAATTTTGATTTGATGAAATTCTTTTTTTCTTATTTTTTTAACTTTTGTGGTAGAAACACTGTAGACATAGAAGATTTTGCTTGTTTCAAGCAATTTCTTCAATGTCGACATTGTTTTCAATAGCTTTCTTCTTTTTGGGGCGGGGGGGTGTAAAAAGGAATGAAAGGACCTCGAAATAGAGTTGGTCGAGATTTTATAGAATCGTGATAAGAAAGGCATTAACAAAATTGACAACTATTAGCGTACTTACAGTAATGGAAAATTTGAGAATCTGATATTGACAGAAGAGACAATGGTATCTGTGAACTCTTTCTCACCTCCTAGGTCTAATGAACTCTTTCGAGCAGTAATTGTTTTTATAGCAATGTATAGATGTACTTTGTGATTTTGTGATTGGCCAAAGGTGAATTTTGTCTACACAGGTATGGACAAAAGTGATATTTGATCACTGACGTCTGTAATCCTTCGGTCTGTCATCCTGAAACAAACATGTTTAACCCTTTCCTGGTTAATCCCTGGTTTTTACGTCCCTGTGATTTTGTAACTGAGAAAACATTTGGAAAAAGAAAAAAATTGCTTGTATCAAGCAATTTCTTCTTTTTCCAAAATACTTTCTACCCTACTAAATGGTTATTTTTCAAATAAAATCAACTTTAAATTTTCGTCTGCAAAACCTTTGAATTTGGACAGGTCTAAAATTTTGCAAAACAAGAAAGGGTTAAAATAGGACCGTGGTTAAACAGCAGTATAAGGATTTACTTGTAAAGTAGCTAACACTTAATCGCTGGCCACGCCCATAAACCTCAGGCATGGCTCTTCGTCTTAAAAATCAAACGAAGCTGGTTTTCAAAAATATATGGCAAGATAAACTGTAGTTACAATTTTGAAGCCGCTCAGTAACGAAATGTGTTACATAAATGTAATTTCACTCCCGGTTCAAATGAATGATTTTATTTGACAATCTATTCTTTTATTGACAGCGGCGATCCGTCAATTATGATTTTTAGATTGTCCGAATTTCTAACTTGCGTGCTTATAGATGTCTTAAAAAGGCAAAGCAATCATCTTTTAACCCTTTCCCGTTTTTTGGAAATTTCAGACTAGTCCAAATTGAAAGAGGTTGCAGACGACAATGAAAACTGGATGCTATTTGAATTGAAACCATCCTTTGTGGTAGAAAATATTGTGGAAAAAAGGAGAAATTGCTTGTTACAAGCAATTTCTTCTTTTTCCACAATGTTTTCTCGAGTATAAAATCACAGGAACGTAAATTCCCGTATTTGAACGGGAAAGGGTTAAATTAGGATGAATTAGCTGTGGATACAATGCAATGTAACTCGTTTGTGGCGATTTATAATTCTTTTCTTATTTCAAAACCACACATTGTAAACCTGGTTATCTCATTGCCAAAAGGAAGAATTTTAGACCGGTCCAAATTTAAAGGAGTTGTAGACGACAATTTTGAATTTTATGAAATTTTAGATTTGTTCGAATATTCTAAGTAGAAAATATTTAAATCAAAAAGTGTTGTACAGAAAATGATATTTATTCCAGGTTGATTGATTTATTGATTGATTGGGGTTTAACGCCACTTTTAGAAGTATTTCAGTCATATCGCGGCGGCTGGAGCACCTAACAATGGATTCCTGGTATTTCTCACACCAATACATCCTTTCCTAGCCTCCAGCTGCTATCCCACTTAGGTTAACGATTATCCACCCATTTGTGAGAGACAAATGTCGGAAAGGATATTCGCCGCCGCCGGGATCGAACCCATAAAATCCCATGACTGAAGATTGGGAGTCTGATGCGCTATGACGGCGGTGATTTATTCCAGGGTAATGAGTCACACTGTTTGTACCCAATGAGCATTGGCACTTACTCGTATTTTCTTTCT
The DNA here is from genome assembly GCA_946902895.1 of Fragum fragum. Classification (NCBI taxonomy): domain Eukaryota; kingdom Metazoa; phylum Mollusca; class Bivalvia; order Cardiida; family Cardiidae; genus Fragum; species Fragum fragum. The sequence continues at coordinate 36,999,419 of OX336367.1, read as the reverse complement.
ATTCCCACAATACGAATATATATTTTCTTTTTTTCGTGGTCTTAGGTAACCAATTCCCATACAATGACGCTTTTTGACACCCCCCCCCCCAAAAAAAAAGAGAAGAAATTGTGAAAACATTGTGTAGAATAAGAAATGGTTTCCAACAAACATTTTCTTATTTTCCACAATGTTTTCTACCCAGAAAGTCGAAAACATCTCAAATTGCAAAAAAAACAATCTCTTTATTTTTCCACAATGTTGTCTACCCACATAGTTGAAGAAATCTAAAATTTCATGAATTTTCATTTGTCGTCTGAAACTCCTTTATAAGTCTAGATTTTTGTCGTCTGGTAATGGGTTAAGGCCCAAATTGAACTGACTTGATGATAATCCGATGAAACAAAGACAGATGTCAATAGAAATCTTGTTATATGTCGTAAACATGTCGTGATTATTTCCAATTTCTTCGAAGACTCAATAATAGTGAAAATCCTTTTTTATAGAAACAGGTCCGAGATTAACCCCATTCTAGAAATGATTATTAAACCATTCCCACACGATAGAATTCTAGACTAGTCCAAATTCAAAGATGTTGCATACGACTATATTAAGCTGGTGAAGTCATTGAAAATCTTTGTCTTTTGGAGAAGAAAACATTGCGGATAATGAAGGAATTGCTTGTTACAAGCGATTTCTTCATTTTCCAAAAAAGTTCCAAGACTTTTATATTGGGATATTTTAAAATGACATTTTGTTTAAAACTCTGACACGGGATTTCACAACAGCATTTAACAGATGAAAATGATGTTTTTTCACCATGAATTATATTTACTTAATCCTCTTATGCCGGAAGGGTTTTGTTTTATCTGACGTTGACTCTGTCCTTTAACCCACTCCAACACAACAAATATTAGACTGGTCCAAATTGAAAGAAATTTCAAATTAAACTGCAAATTAAAATTTCAAGTTGATGGAATTAAACATTCTTTCGTCTTTAGGATAGAAAACAAAGTCGATAATGAAGAAGTTGCTTGATACAAGCAATTTCTTCATTGTCCACAATGTTCTCCAAAGCTTTTTTTTTTTTGCTTGAGGGGCTGTGTGGGAAAGGGTTAACCCATATCAACACAATTCTTTTTTGTCGCCCTCAAGGAAATGTCTAGGGAAAACGTCGTGGAAATTAAAGTTATTGCCCATAAAAAGCAATTTCTTCATTTCTCGAATTTCTGTCGACAAATATTTTTTTATCGTTCTATCAGCTTGAAACCGTCGTCTACAACTTATTTCAATTTGGACCATTCAAAAATTTGTCGACTTGGATCGGGTTGAAACAGAAAATGAAAAAAAACAAAACAAAACAAAACACACAACATTTCTTGTCTTTCCATTTAGCCCAACAAACTCTCGCTTAAATCAAGTGTTGTCCGTAAATGGGATAGATGTTGATGAATATAGAGGATATAATAATTATAAAAAATGGCACGCAAAAATGTATTCAATCATCAGATAGGCTACACGAATCCAGAACAAACTAGTTTCTTTCGCAGTATGCTAACGTTCATTTAATATCATAGATACGTCGTCAGTTGGCATTTAACCCATTACAACTCAATCCCTCCTTTTAACGCCCCTAAGAAAAAAGCTTTTGAAAACATTGTGGAAAATGAAGAAATTGCTTGTTACAAGCAATTTATTCATTATCCACAATGTTTTCTACCCCTAAAGTAAAACAAATCCAAAATTTCATAAGCTTTAAATTGTCGTCTGCAACTCCATTCAACTTTGACCAGTCTAAAATTTTGCCGTCTGGTAATGGGTTAAAGAGTCGTAAATGCAGCTTGACTATACCACATTATGGTAGTCCAAAGACATTACGTATTTTTCCATACTACTCAAAATTTTAAACGGATCACCTTTGTTGTTTTTTTTTATAATTTCTTACCTGAGACTTTAACGTTAGAATATGTGCCTTCTGAAACGTCTTGGCCGTCAGGTGTTGCATATTGCAGCATGTTCAAAATGCAAACTTAATTAAGATGTGTTGACTTTACTAGACAGTCATGTCTGCGGGTATTCGTTTGTGACCTTTGCCTCAATTAATGACTTGATAAACACCTTCTGAAACGTCTTAGACGTCAGGTGTTGCATATTGTAGCATGTTCCAAATACAAACTTCATTAAGATGTGTTCACTTTACTAGACAGTCATAACTTCTCCAGGTATTTGTAAGTGACCTTTACTCAATTAATGACTTGCAAAAAATGCCAATGTGAGCAATCACATTCATAGAGTTGGCGTGACGGCCAGGCGACCAGCGTTCCTTACTATGTTGACGTTAACCTCGTCTGAGTCATAGTTGTCTCGATTTGAATCAGGTTCACGTCTGATGGACGTTGACTTGACCAATCGCAGCTGTCAATCAAATAATTAGTCAACCAATCAAATCATTCATTTAGACCAGAAGAGAGTTTTTAACTCCAACATTGGTTGCTATTTTTGTTAAGCTTATAAGTTGGTTTGGCAATTTGCCACAGGAGGCTTAACCACCCAATCCATTGAATGCCTACGCCATAAAAAGTAGTTCTTGTGTATTAAAGGAATATTGCAAACTCTATTCAAACTCTTTCTATTTAACCCATTACCACTCAATACCGCTTTTAAAGCATCCGAAGAAAAACTTTGGAAATCATTGTGGACAATGAAGATATAACTTGTTACATGCAATTTCTTCATTTTCCACAATGTTTTTTACCAAACAAGGAGAATAATTGTTAAATTCAACCAACTTGAAATGTTGTCTGAAGCTTCTTTCATTTTGAACAAGTCTAACACTTTTTCATGTTGTAATTTGTTAACTCCTGGGTTACTTTAACATAGTTTATTTATAATGATAACAAAGAAGCTTACTTAACAATACTTTGCTTCTCTAGCTTACAGTACTTTGATTTGTTACATGGTTCTGGCTATAAAATTTTGCACAATCACGCAGTTTAAATCCGAAGTGGAACTACCTGTTTGGAGTCAATTTGGCGGGGCCAACGCAGTTAGTAGGTTGGACAAGCGATTGGTCTGAACATCAACTAGTTTACCCAAGATATCCTGATTTTGGTTAAACTTATAGAGAGATCTGCCATAACGAGTTTCTTGAGCTCAATGAGCATTTGGCAGGGATGGGTTAATTCATGGTCTGGTTATTAAACACATTTTTATCTTTCAAAACAACACGTTTGATGCGAGATTTTACATTTATTTTTCATATCTGAGGATAGGTTCTGATTTAGTTTGATGGACAACAATGTCCGTGTACATATGGCAATTGTCGGCAACGAGTATCTTCAGACAAGTGCTTTGCAGATAATTGGTCGTCCAACGTAGGTTTGACGTGTAGATAATTTTTTTCGAGAGCAGCATTTACCCACCCAGTCCATCAAACGATGGATCCATCACCGTAATCCCATATTGAAAGTATCTGAAGGCTTGCTAGCCGTCTGAGAATTAATCCTCTCAAATAGATCACTGCCCCTACCAAGTCTCGACCGCCAGTCCGCTTCAACAGTTACTGTGTAATCAAGTGGGACCCGCAAAAGTTGATAGGGATCCTTCCAAGATGGAATAACTTATTTCAAAATCGATGTAAAATAATTAGGTTGAAACCATCCCTGGCCACACGCACTCAAATAAAAACCCGCCATAAAATCTATAGTTTTCATCGAACTCTCTTTAAACTTTCACAGAATGATTGTATAATCCTAAGAATTGATTCTTTTTTAAATGATACGGCCAATAAGGTATCACGAGAAAAGGGGGCCATTCGAAAACTTAATTGAAATATCCTCATTAATACAATAAAGTCCATAGGGTTTAAATATGCATGGATAATTGTGGCATCGGAAACACAGGAAAGGGACTCTTACAGATTATTATTGAAAACATTCTCTTTATGCTATGAAGTCCAAAATTATTTTCATATTGTCTTTAAAATTTCACAGGTCTATTCTAGGATCACAAGTTCTTTTTGGAAATGAAGTGGATCCATCAGAAACGCAGGGAAAGGGGTCTTATGGATTTTCAATATTTTTCACTCAAAAATTTCTCGTTTAAGTGAAAGGTCTACAATTATTATCGGATTCTGTTGAAAATTTCACAGGATGACTGAAGGGTAATAAGGAAACTTTCTTTTGGAAATGGACTGGATTCGTCATGAAACACGGAAAAATGAGCCTTAATTTTTATTGCTCAAAATAATAAAGAGGATTCCGTCCAGTTTTTTAATTTCCATTTTATGCGTTCTTCTTTATGCATTTAACTTGTTCAGATACTAGATTACTTTATGGGAGAACTAGATAGCCAGTAGAACGTCTCAGGCCTTCCAATGCCTCTTGTTTAATAATGAATAAGATATGGTAGTATTCAATTAACAGATCGCTGGCACGCCTTCAAACTCCACCCGCTAACTCCACCAGGAAGTCCCACTTCGGTATTAAACGACCTTATTTTGAAAAAAATGATAATAATAAAAAAAAGCCAGAAACATGCAACAAAGAAATAATTTAATTTTAAGTTGGAGAGCTAAAAGTAGAAACTACAGCTTATTTAACCTGTATTTACGACGTTTAAATCGCCAAACCTACTAAATGCTACAAATCAATGTCGGCTAATCTTGGAGTTCAAAGCTCATTTCCCATCTAAATGAATGAATTTATATATTGATTTAATCATTGATTGACAGCCGCGATTAGCCAATTAAAAGGCGGCGTCAATGCACCTAACTATTGACTCAAAAAGTTACCCATCTAAGCATATCAAGCAATTACGAGATAGCTCTATTCAATGTAAAATAAATATGATAAAACCACCCCTCCACAAAAAATTCAAATAATATTCTTGCGTTTTAGTTTCATTTAAAAAGAAATCAAATTAGCAAAGCGATTCATACCAAACTTTGAACTTTTAGTAGTAGAAATGGTATCTCTGAATACAAAACATCCATAGTCTCGACATAGTGACTACCCCCCCCCCCCCTCCCCCCATAGATGTTCTTTGCTCTCTTAATCAAGTAGGGAAATTGTGGACCAATCCAGATTGGTTAGGTTAACAACACTTTTAGAAATGGAATTCTTCCGCGAAACCATGGCAGCTGTGGTATGAGGTCCGGAACCTTTATATGACATTGAAAATCCTCAAGTTTACACGTTTTTGTGGGTAATCAAGGGTATTTTTTTCCAAAATCGACCCTTAACTTGTACATCTAAAGCATCAAGTGTCAGTCGCCTACTTCTTTATATGTGTATGTACACTGCATATCGTAGGTTTTCAGTTCTTCTATTTCTTAGACCACACGTCTTGAAATCGTCATCCTCGACAACTTTGCTTGATTTCTACCGTTTATGGCGTTTCACCGTCCACAGCATATCGTGATAACTAATAGATTTGTGCAAACAAATTTCGTGTCACTGTCTGGTCCAGAAACTTGTCAATCAGCGATATAGACATTTGCGAGTTCTAAAATTGCTTCGGCAGACATAAACGAGGAACTTATCCTTAACGATTTTTTATACAACTTAAATTTACTTTTGTGTCTCAATCGTTCAAAAACCGTGACATCTGCGCTTACAAAGAAGCATTATTAATAAATAAATAAGTAAAGCAAAGCGAACATATTTAGCTTTATATGGTCTGTAGTTTTATTATATTATTTAGTAATTTATATGTTTGAAGCGTTTTTAAAGTCCAATGAAATTAAAAAGCGACATAATTATATTGTATTTGAAATGAAGCATATCATTTTTAAACTAATTGATGTAAGTTATGTTAATGGATAAGAAATCGCAATTTTCAGTTAAAAATCGGAGACATGGAACCTAATTATTGATTCAAGAGCCGTACTTGTAAATTTGCTCACTTAAACCATGCCCCATACAGTCCCACTTTTTAATGTCCATAAAGAACACAACATGAGAAAACATTGTGGGAAATGAAGGAATTGCTTGTTACAAACAATTCCTTCATTAATCATAATGTCTTCTACCCCTAGAGAAAGATTTTTTAAAAAAAATCACGAATTCAAAATTGCTGTCTGCAACTTCTTTGAATTGGGACAAATCTAAAATCTTGTCGTCTAGTAATTGGTTAAGCAAATCACATTTTTCTCTTATCGACATTTCAAAGTGGGATTGTGCAGAAGTGGGTTAAATGTGAGAATAGCCGCTCATCTCGCTTGTCTGTTATTTAGCCACTTTTATAAAGGAGGGTTCATGTCTGTAACATTTTTCAGTTGATGGAAATAAAAAGAAAAAATTTTGGGTAGAAAACATTGTGGATAATGAAGAAATTGCTTGTAACAAGCATTTTTTTCACTTTATAAAATGTTTTCTAGTTTTTTCTCCTTATGGACGTCAAAAAACGTGATTGTTTAGAAGTGAATTGACTGCGCAAATAGCTGCTCCTCCCATTTTATCGGTTATTTAGTCACTTTTATAAAGGAGGATTCATATCTATAACCGATAGCTTGAGACAACAAACTGTCTGCTTCATATTTTTATTTTGTTCTCACCTCCTTTCTATTTTTAGCTAGCAAAGCGTCAGCTTTGATAGCTTAAGTTAACAGACAAATTTTGAGGTGTTCTCAAAGTTCAATGAGTGCAAACCGCCACTGGAGGCTTAACCACCAAATCTTTGGAAGGCCTACGCCATAAAAATAGTTCTTTTATATTTCAGGAATATTGTAAACTCTATTCAAATTGTAGAGAACTCTATCAAAAGCATGCTATTTAACCAATTCCCACCGATTTCGCTTTTTAAGCATCTAAAGAAAAATGCTTTGGAAAACATTGTGGACAATGAAGAAATTGCTTGTCACAAGCAATTTCTTCAATGTCCACAATGTTTTCTACCTAACGAGGGAAAGATTTTCTTAATTCAACCATGCTTTGCTAGCTTACAGTGCTTTCAGTACTTTGATTTTTTCTAACAGTATTCTCAATTTGACTGCCTTACAAAGAGAAGGATTATATGCCAGTAAATATTTTTAGACATGAGAATTCAAAAATGGTCTGTACAACTTCCATTTCCGTGTACATGTACTTGAAAAATAGTTGCAGGATCCTAACGAGTCATTGAATCGCTTTTTCTTTAGTACGCTATCGCTTAAATTTTATGGTAAAAGAAAATGGTTAGGATATCCCTTTCTTGGAGGCTTCTTTCTTCCGTTTTATTATGTCCATGTTATATCGAAGAAATTTCTAGATCTATCTAATTATATTGTGGCACATATCGACTTGATTTGCAAATGATATCACCCCTAAACTATCAGTAATTTAGTCAGTACAGTGTATTGCAACCTTTGAAATTTGAGTAACACATCGCATAAAAGGTAAAAAGGTTGGTTGGCGACCTTAACAGCTTGAATGAACTGTAGTTATGACGTTTAAGTCACCAAACCAACAAAAACGCCTCAAATGAAGGTCGGCCAATGTTGGAGATCCAAGCTCACTTCCGGTCTGATTGAATGATTTGATTGGTCTATGTATTCTTTTATTGACAACCGCGATCGGCATACTGCTGTATCGTACAGATATTCCTCGTCGGTATTACGTGGAATTTAGTGCCCAGACACCGACCCATACATGATAGATCTATTGAGACATGTATTAGGCAGTTGAACAGTTTGTTCATTCTTTCAGGTGGCATCTAAAGGGAACGTTGAAGAATTCCAGAAGCTTTATGAAGCAGACAATGCTAGACTTAAAGTGACCGACGCTAAAGGCTGTACAGCTACACATAAAGCTGCCGAGTTTGGTAGAATTGGGATACTTGAATTTATAAAAGAACATGGCGGAGGTAAGACCATAGAACAAATGAACGTTGTTTTGTTGACTATATGTTTGTTTATCGTCATTTTCAACACTATTTACAGTAATAGTGCGGCGGCTGGTGCACGTAACCATGGCTCCCTGTCGTTTCTCACACAAGTTCTGAGTCATCCCAATTAGTTGCTCTACTTATCATCGCCCTTGGGTGAGAGTTAAATGACTCTTGTCAGTTATCTAAAAAAATGTTGGCCAAATAGGGCTCGAACTCACGACCCCAGGTTTGAGGATAAAGCGCGTTAACGATTGAGCTAACCGGATATGGGCATTGATAGGAATAGATGCACTGCATGTATTTAACTCATTCCCACATAAGAAAATTGTACACTGATCCAAATTCAAAGGAGATGCAGACGACAATTTAAGGTTGATGAAATTCTAAATAAAATGTCTATTGGAGTTGAAAACATTGTGTACATTGAAGAAATTGCTTGAAATGAGCAATTTCTTCTATGTCCACAATGTTTTCCAAAGCTTTTTTCTTGAGGGGCGTTAAAAGGAGGGCTTGTGTGGGAATGGGTTAAAAAAGGTCCAAGTATGTGTAACGTTGTATGATTCAGTCTGTGTATGTATAGTTATTAGTGCAGCATCAAACTCTGTTTACCATTCCTAAACATTTCTTTTATTGGTCACTTGACATTAAAGAACACAAAAGGGTATTCAGGTGAAGTTCTACTAAGATGGAATGTCGTAGATCCTGCTTGTGTGCGATTTTGTTTGGTTGATTCTTGATCATCAAAATCTTGTTTCTTTCAGATTTGAATGTACAAGACAAGTTAGGTAACACACCGCTTCACGTAGCGGTCAGAGTACAACAGTCAAGTAGTATAGACTTTCTTGTGCAGAATGGAGCTGACACCACTATATTGAATGACGACGAACTTGCCCCAATCCATTTAGCAGTGGAACTGAATAATGTCACCTCACTGAAGGTAGGTCACGTTATTGAATGATGATTAACTGGCCCCAATTCATCTACCAGTTGAACTGAATAACGCCACGTCACTAAAGGTAGGTCACGTTATTGAATGGTGTTGAACTTGCCCCAATTCATCTAGCAGTGGCACTGAATAATGTCACGTCATTGAAGGTAGGTCACGTTTTTGAATGATGATGAGCTTGCCACAATCCATTTAGCAGTGGAACTGAATAATGTCACGTCACTGAAGGTAGGTAACGTTATTGAATGAAGATTAACTTGAACCAATCAATCTAGCAGTGGAATTAAATAATGTCACGTCACTGAAAGTAGGTCACGTTATTGAATGGTGATGAGCTTGTCCTATATGAATTGTGATGAACTCGTCCCAATTCATCTAGCACTGGAACCGAATAATGTCACGTCACTGAAGGTAGGTCACATTATTGAATGACATTGAACTTGTCCCAATCCATCTAGCAGTGGAACTAAATAATGTCATGTCAATGAAGGTAAGTTATGTTAGTATTGTAATTTTTGTGATTCATTCTGTATAAATTCTTGTAATGCTGAACATAGAATATCCCTGTTTTCCCAGAAGGTATAGACAAAGATAAGCATGCACATATGAGAAGTTTGATCTGAAGGCATACCACCTGCCTGTCCCTTTTTATGCCAGAATAAGATAAATAAACCTTTCAAGCAAGTTCTTCTTTATCTAAAATATTTTCTCATTTATAATTTCACAGGGACATAAAAACCAGGCAGTCAGATACTTTAGTGCCTGAAAATATTCACTAGTGAATCAAGATAAAATCAGATCTCAGTATCACTGTAACGGTCATTCTGGCATTCTTGGGGAGTTTAACAACATGGGGGCAATAAAACTATTTTGACCAACCATTAGATCAACAATCCTGATAACAGGAAGTCACACATTTGGGCTTATCAGTGTTACAATTCATATTTATTCTGTTGATTTTTTGTTTCTCCAAGCAGAAAGATTTTCCATTTCAACCACACTTTTACTATATCAAGTGATTTTGGACTATTGAATGTATATTTTTTAAAAAGGTTGCACCCTGATTTATTGATATGTCATGTAAAATACAGAGGTGCATGTAAGGTACCTGCCTTGGTTTTAAGTCTAAATAGCCAGCCCATAATACCTACTTATATGCTTACATTTACCCATCTTATGAAAGGTTTGAAACCATTTTGAAAAGTATTTGCGAAGATAATACTTATATTTATTTTCCAGAGGGATTACCTTCATTACACATGGTCATTCTACTTTACTGTACAATGAGTTTGTGTGTTTGCATTGACTAAACTTGACAAGTAAAAACTCTCTTTGATCCAACTGTTTGTTGTAATCTAAAGATGGTTCTTTTAAGTGTAATGGGTCATTCATATTAAATTTGTTCTTATCTATGTCCTGTATTGTGGGGTAAATAGTAAGTACTTTATTTTAGTTTGTTACCAGACGGCAACATCTTAGACCGGTCCAAATTAAAAGGAGCTGCAATTAAACGACAATTTAAGATTTGTGAAATTGTAGTGTTGTTTTTTTTTTTCAAATTTAAGGGTATAAAATGGATAGAATGCTTGCAACAAGCAATTTCTGCATTTTACACAATGTTTTCCAAATTGTTCCTCCTCATGTGCGTCAAAAAGCGTCATTGTGTCGGAATGGGTTAAACAATTATATCTTTGGTATATTTCAATGTCAATAAAAAATTAAGTAAACCTCATTATGCAACATCTTTTGGTAAAACATGGGTTTAATAAACCCTACTCTTCAGAAATTTTAAGGCTCTCTTCCTAACAAAAGACACACCAGGGCCTGGGGCGCTCTACTGACTATCAAGTTTTCCCTTAAAGTAACATAAAATTTAAGGAAGCTAATAGCTTAAAGAAGAATGCATAAAATGAAAATAACTAATTGGACCTTATCCCCTTTATTATATTGAGCAACAATCAATATGGCCCCCTTTCCTTTGTTTTCTTATAGACCTATTCTATTTCCGAAAGGAACTTTCTTTACGACCCTACAACTGGTCTGTGAAATTTTAAAGACAATCTGGTGATAATTGTGGACTTCATCGCATACATTTTAAAGATTGTTTTGAATGATTATTTATAAGGCCCCTCTTCAAGTGTTTCCAGTACCACAATTATTCCTTGCATCGTTGAAGAGAATCCGATTAAAACTGTGAACATTATTATGTTATAAGGGTATTTCAATCAAGTTCTCATAAGGCCCCTTTTCCCGTGATACTTTATTAACCTTACCCATTTAAAAAATCAATTCTTAGGATTATAAAAAGTTTGAAGAAAATTTGATGAAATCTGTGGACTTTGTGTTGTAAACAAAGATTTTGTGGTGAAATTTCCATGAAGACCCTTGTCCCATGATTTTGATTCTTGATTGATCAGACCAAATTTCTAAAAGATCTATCCTAATGTTTAAAGTAAATCCGATGAAATATGGGAATTCATTGGGTTAACTTGTTGACAAATTCTAAAACAGGAAGTGGGTAAGGTGCGGACCTAAATTTGGTAAGTGCATTTGAGAACCCCTAGATGAACCGCTTCATCAAGTTTCAAGTCGATGCTGTCAACAGTTGCTTGACATTATAATCATCAACCAAACCACTTCAAACTTTGTATATTTGATGAAAATATCCCATATTCTAGCCTCTTATTTTCTCTAAAGTATCATGGCATCATTTTCAACAACTAATTTTTGATGGGCGTAAACAGGAGGAATTGTGTGGGAATGGGTTATCTCCTTTGTTACTTTAACCTCATTTCTTTATCATGATAACGTTTGACAAAGAAGATTATTGAACAAAACAATACTTTGCTAGCTTACAGTACTTTCAGTACTTTGATTTACTATCAAGTAATGCTGTCTGTATAATTCGAAAGCTTTAGTCTTCGGTTTAGGAGATTTTCTTTTAAATTATGAATCTCCAGATAAAAGAAATCTGGGATCTCGCAACAAATAATTTATATGTTGATCTAAGAATAAACATTTAAAGTATTTTATTACAGTACCAACAGGGCATAAACTGAAATCTCCTGGCCTCATGGTATAGGAAGATTATTCAAAGATTCCTTTCTTCTTCAATTCGAGACCCAACAACATAGGGCCTAAGTTTATAAAGAAAGTTATATACCTGAAATATATTTGCACCATAGGGAAATGCTACATGCAAAATTTGGAAGCTCTACAGGCTTCATGGTTTCTGAGGAAAAGATTTTTATAATACGTCCTTCTTTTTCTCTCACAACACACTGGGCTAACGTTGGTCGAAGACTGATAGTTTATAGTATTTTATAAAAATACCATAACTTGATAAGGCGATGCTACTTACAAAATTTGAAAGGCAAATGCCTTATGGACTGTAAGGAGAATATTTACTAAGATTTGTCCCTTTATCTCTCAACGGCGGCGGCACATAATCTTTCCGATATTTGTCTCTCACCAATGGGTTGATAATCGTAAACCTAAAGGGAGAGTAGCTGGAGGCTAGGAAAGGATGTAGTAGAAGTACTGGTGTGAGAAATACCAGGAATCCATTGTTAGGTGCTCCAGCTGCCGCAACATTACTGAAATACTGTTATAAGCGGCGATAAACCCCATTCAATAAATCAATCAATCATCTCTGTAGAAAAAAGGGTTTCCATAGCATAAGGCTTGTGATGACCTCAACCAATCGATTTGAACTATTTTGGTAGCTTAAGTACCGCACGTAAATGCTGCATTCAAAATTTGACAGATCTATGCCTTATGTGTGGAAGAAAAATAATTCAAAAATGATCTTGGCCAAAGCATCAATTCTGTGAACGCATAATACGCACACTAAACAATAGCCTGTTTGAAATCGAAAAAAGAGGCAGGTTACAATTTAAAGTGTGTCTAAATTGCCTGGAAATCAAATTGAAATACTATTAAATATCATTATGAACGGAAAATTTCACCAATTATTACCGAGGGCTGCGAGACCCAGTGATTTAATACAGCTAGGGTTAACAATTTGTAGTAAATGTATTTTAGGCTTGTATGAAATTAAAAAAAGGACCATGTGGGTCCTATATCGCTCCCCTGAGTATGATGGCTCAAGGCTATATGATATGTACAAAAGATCAAAGCCCTCTGCCTATTCATTTTGGGGAAGAAGATTTCCTCCTTTAATATTAAGTATATTGAATATCCCACCAAATAACACTAATTTCCAGAGTAAGGTAATTCTTTGAAGTAATTTTATGAAGGGTCATAGGCATTAATGCATACCAAATATCAAAGCCCTATGCATTATGGTTTAGATGAAGAAGATTTTCAAAGATATGTTCCTTTCTAAGATCAGGAATCGCACAGAAAAAGGCTATTTTCAGAATACGGTAATTTTATGAAGTAATCTGGTGAAGGATCAAAAGGCATTGATATATGCCTAATATTAAAGCTCTGGGCCTTATGGTTTGGGAGAAGAAGATTTACTTTTTATGTAAAAGCAGGGATCACACAAAAATGGGTTCACTTTTAAGATACGATTATTCTATGGAAATTTTTGGTAGCGGTTCAAAGGGTTTTGATATACACTAGATAATACACATCTAGGCCTTATAGCTTTGTAGAAGATGATTTTCAAAGATGTCCTTCATATGTACAAACAGGATCATTTAGAAAAGGGCTAATATTCAGAGAAAGTTAATTCTTCCAAGTATTGTGGTAGAAGGTCAAGATGATGATTTATACCAAGTATCAATTCTTTGGCCTTATGGTTTGAGAGAAAAAGACTTTCAAAGATGTTTTAGGGAATGCACAGAAATGGGCTTAATTTAAAGATACGGTAATTCTATAAAGTATTTTGATAGAGGGCCAAAAGATGAAGATTTATACCAAATATCAAAGCTTTTGGCCACATGGCTTGGGAGAAAAAGGTTTTCAAAGATTTCCTGTAAAATCAGGGATTGCAAAGAAAAGGGCTTATTTTCAAGATACGTTTATTCTTTGAAGAGGGATCAAAAGATAATGATTCATACCAAATATCTAAGCTTTAGGCCTTATGCTTTCCAAGAAAAGGGTTTTCAAAGAGTTCTTTCTTTATTTTTATGTAAAATCATTAATTCTTAATTCTTTGAAGTATTTAGGGAGAGGGTCAATAGATAATAATTTCTAGCAAATATCAAAGCTCTTGGCCTTATGGCTTTGGAGGAGAAGACTTTTTAAGTTTTTTCACTTGGTTGCCATAGCAACCGACAGTTTTACATGGATATCAATTTTTTGAGGTATTTTGGATCATTTCTGTGAGATTTAGTTAAAATTCCATGATAGTTTAGGAGTAGAAGATTTTTTTTAATTATGAACGGACATACAGACAGACGGATGCCGGACGATGACCGATCACAATAGCTCACTAAGAACACATTTTGTGCTCAGGTGAGCTAAAACTACCAAATACAGCATTTTAAAAAGCTTTCAAATTGAAAAATGTCATTTATGTAAGAAACATTGTTTGAAAATGAGAAATTGCTTCTTTTTTAACTCTACTTTTCTAAGCTCATATTCTTAAGTTTGTCAAAAGGGCAAATTTTGTGATAATGATTTAATATGGAATTGCTGATATGTACAGAGTGAATGTTTCATTTAGAATGTAGTTAGGCTGATAAAAGCCTCTCATGATCGAGAATTGGATTTATCACCATTACAAAGTTTATACTCAAGTTACTCAAATTACATCCTGGGCTTATCAGTAAACATACCAATCTGGTGTCCTGGGGGTGATTTGAGGGTCAGTTTGCATATTTAACTGACCACAGAAAATTCATTTACAGTTACTTTCTCCGGGAAATTTCTGGCTGGAAGTCACTTAAGTGTAGGACTGCAGGGATTAAATGGGAAAAGGTTTTTAGAAAAATCTAAGTATATTGACCCACTATTGGTACTTTCTTCCCTTTGATTTGAAAGCTTTTCTGTAGGGGATTTATTATTCAACATAACAAGGGCTAACCAAATACTCTTTAACAGTTTCCCAGAATGTTTAATACATTCCCAGACAGTGACACTATTGGACGGACTTAAAAAAAGCAATTGAGAAAACGTCATTTTTGACAATATTTTCTACTCGGAAATATGAAAAAATCTTAAATTTACTAAACATAATCTTGTCGTCTGCAACTTCTTTGAATTCAGACCAGTCCAAAATTTTCCTGTTTGTGAATAGGTTAAATTTCTGCTAAAGTCAGGTATTAGTCTGACATATACTGATATTGCGTTCAACATCCTTAATTAAGTTTCTGAATGTGTTGGCAGGCAACAGTATATTTCTTTGAGCAGTTTTGAGTGATAGATTTGAATGGTCATCTTAACCCATTACCAGATGAAAACATTTTAGACTTGTCCAAAGTAAAAGGAGTTGCAGGCAAAAGTTTTAAGTATTTGAATAACATCACTTTAGTTATGTCAATACGGTAACCGGACAATAGCCCCGCGGGACAATATCCCCTTCTATGTATTTTGACAAGGCGGACATAAACCCCTTCCTAAATTCAACAGGGCAAACATTAGCCCCTTCGTCATTCTGACACTGCCGACAGAATCCCTTTCCTAATACTAACAGGGCGGACATAATCCCCTTCATCGTTTTACTGCTGTGGGCAAAAGCCCCTTTCTAAAATATATCACAGACACAAGGTTTATCGATTGGTTAGAATTCTGGTATTTCACCTGAAAACCAGTTTTTTTCCCATTATGTAAATAGTAAATCCTTATAATCAACATAGATAAAAGTTTATGCAGTCGGATTTCATATCCCTAAAAACACGCGACAGCCCACCCCAAACAATCACCCTCGTTACCGTGTCCGGACCTTAGACAGCCGTGTAAACACTTGCACTGTCTAGATAAAATTGTGAAAAGGGAGGTACGGACAAACCCCCCTCTAGGATAAGAACCCCATGGACAAAACCCCCATGGGACAAAACCTCCATGCCTTTATGAGAAAACTGGACAAAACCCCCATAGTTTTAATTTGGACGATTAGATAAATTTGCCGTCTGGTATGCATCAAACAAGAATAAAATATTAAGAGAAATTAAAGAATTGTTTGTAACAAGCAAATTTTCCTTTCCTCTAGGATTTTCTTTGATTTAAGGTATATTTTGTTTCAAATTGGACAACAAATAGGGAGGAAAATATTTAGGGAAATGGATAAAAAGTTTGTTACAATCGACTTCTCCTTTTTCCTGAATATCTTCTTCACTTGCCGGGCCCTGTTTTCTAATTTACGTACTTTCAAAATTCATTTGCGATATGTTTGAATTACAACAAATTTGACTTTCGGTTGTATAATACTAGATTAATTGATGATTTTCATTACTAAATATTTTCAAGTTTCTCTTTAAAAACTGTTTCATATTATCTAAATGATCAAGTAAAAAGGTAAGCCAGATAGAAAAACATAAATACATAGGATATTCATAAGGAAGGGGGTTTTGTCCTGTGGAGGGTTTTGTCCCATGGGGGTTTTGTCCATGGGGATTTTGTCCTAGGGGGTTTTGTCCTTCACCCGTGAAAAGGTGTGTCAGGAAACATGAAAAAAAATCATCTTCAATACTCGTAGAAAGATTGTAATAATGATAATAATGATAAATGATACACTCTGATTCTACTGGCGACTGATACATTGTAAACACAACTCATACAAAACTGTAACTATGATGTTTTGGTCTCATACCAACAACGTGTATAAAAAATAACACGGAAAGGATAATAATAATGCTAACATGCGGCATATTCTAGCTTGTTAAGTTGGATTTATATCTTCGAGGGTCTTTACCAGATGGCTTTAATAGTAAAAGATGAAGTTGACACGAGGTTCATTTTTAAGAAGAAATATGGGAAAAGCTGCTATTTGCCTTTACCATGACGTTTACTAGAATACAATTTTAATGGAGTCGCTTGCACGGAAATATGCAAAAGTATTTAATTAAAAGTTGGGCACTGGTTTATTTTTCAATAAAAAAAGCAAGATTAATGTTCATTTTATGAATGGAAGGGGTTATTTCAGTCTGAAGAAATTTAGTACAATTTTACGAAGGGGATAATGTCCGCCCTTCGAGGGGAAAATGTCCGCCCTGTAAATGTTAGGAACGGAATTTTGTCCGCCCTGGCTATCAGA
This sequence comes from Fragum fragum, assembly GCA_946902895.1. NCBI lineage: Eukaryota > Metazoa > Mollusca > Bivalvia > Cardiida > Cardiidae > Fragum > Fragum fragum. The sequence goes on along the minus strand of OX336367.1, from coordinate 36,982,461 downwards.
ATGATGAAGGGTTAATATCTGCCCTATTAAAAATTTAGGAAGGTGATAATGTCCGCCTTGTCAAAAAACATAGAAGGGGATCTTGTCCGAAGATCCTAGATTCGTAAATACAATGTACTATTAGATAATTAAAATAGGTGATGAAGGTAATTTTTATTTCAGTCCTTGCTTAGCCATGATTCTGTCGATCCAAATCTGCGAGGAGAGAAAGGATTACTCCCCCTTCATTATTGTGCCTATAAGGACAGAGATGAATGTACCAAAATATTGGTAGGTAGTCAATATTTACTCATTACTAGACAACAAAATTTTTAGATGGTCAAAATTCAAAGAAATTTCAGATGATATTTTTAATTGTATGCATGGAATACAGTACCATATATTGTTAGAATTTGTTAGAAAAGGAGGACATTATTTCTGAAAAGTGTTTTCTCTTTTTTTCACCACTTTTTCTTGCTGTTAATTCTCCTGGGATGTCAAAAAAGGTCTTGTGTGGTATTGGGGTGTCGATTTTTCTTTCATAAATTTCCGGATTTTTGACCAATTACCAGATTACAAAATTTTAGACTTGTCCAATTGACTCTAAATTCAGAAAATAAGCACCAATAATATAGAAGTTATTTTGAGAAAAGGAGAAATTGCTTGTAACAAGCAATTTCTTCTCTTCCCACAATGTTTTCCATGATAATATTTCTTTAGGGAGTCAAAAAGCATTGTGTGGTTATGGATTATGGTCATGTTCAACTCGAAATTCTTTTTATTTTTATTTCATTTCTTAAAAATTGTCTGTTGATGGAATAATGATCACAAGTGAAAATATGAAAATTTGTATGGAAATACTGCACTTGTTAAGTGTGTACAACCTTTTATGTACATCTTTGAGTGCCTTATACTTTTCTTTGGCTGAATTATGGAGATAGACATACTCATAATTAACCCATTACCTTACGACCAAAGATTGATCCAAATTCAAGAGTTGCAGATTACAATATCTATTGATGATAATATGGCTTTTGAAGAAGAAAATATTGTGGATTTAGAAGAAACTGCTTTTAAAGAGCAATTTCTTCATTTTCCACTAGCTTTATCCAAACTTTTTTCCTCTGTAATTAGGAGGGTAGAAAGTGTCACTTTGTTGGGATGGGTTAACTTTCATAGAACATAGCAATGGATGCATAATATTATCTTATATTGATAGTTTTCCTTTACATGATCTGATTTATGTGTTGCAAATTATTTACATTTTGTTGAAGAAAACATCATTCAGTTAGGTTTTAGACCCATAAGATAAATAAATAATACATGCATTTTTATCCTATTTCATTTCTTAGTTGGAGAATGGAGCGAAACCCTGCAGGAAATGTGACAATGGCTTCTTTCCTATCCATATTGCTGGGAAATGTGCGTCAGCAAAAACCTTGGAGATACTTATTCGACATGGTAAGTCCTTATGTAAGATTACTGAGTTGTATATGGTACATGTTTCATACAAAATCCTCATGGCTGAGCTCTGACACCCTTTTTTCATTTAATGCTGACTCGTAAATTTTGGAATTATAGAAAAAGAAAATGTAATGATTTGCATTTTTTTTCTAGATTATATATTTTTTTATTGAATCAGGATAAGCTTTAAGTTCAGATTAACCCATTCCCACTCTGTGACGCTTTCAGACGCCCTAAGAATAAAAGCTTTGGAAAACATTGTGGAAAATGAAGAAATTGCTTATTACAAGCAATTTCTTCATTATCCACAATGTTTTCTACCCCAAAAGGAAAAAAAATCCAAAATTTCATACATTTTAGAATTTCGTCTGCAACTCCTTTCAATTTGGACCAGTTTAAAATGTTGCCGTCTGGTAATTGGTTAAAGATATGATCTTTAAATAACTTGGCCGATTTCTTTTTTGAGGGCACAACTCTTGACTTATGGAGTCCAGTGAAGAAAATTTTAGCTTTCCTCTGATAATTGTCCTGCACCAATTTCACTAGCTTCAGCAACTGCATTGTTCTATTTTGTCTGTCTTTCCATTTAATTTGATTGTAAGTAATTTCTGTTTATGCATTGGAGTAAGAAAACATAGGGTAGGGGCTTTATAGATTTTCACTCAAAATGTTCTTGATTGCACCATACAAATATTATCAGATTATCTTGAAACTTTCAAAATATGTTAGTAGATTCTTAAGGAAATTTCCTTTTGTAAGTGAAAAGTATCTAGAGAAAAAACATGGGAAATGAGGTCTGATGGATTTTCACTCTAAACATTCTTGTTGCTGTTAATTATAGATATTGACCCATTTGCCTTTTGTGTCCTTGTAATTATCATGGGCGTGCAGTAAGAACTTTGGCATTTTGTGATCTCTGGTATTGCAAAGGGGTTAAGATTTAAATAAATATATAATCTCTATCAAAATTCAAGGCAAGTAAATCAAAATGCATTATTGTAAGAATTGTGCCCCCTTTTTACCATTCCTTGTTTTTGAAATTTTAGACTGGTCCAATTTCAAAGTTTTTGCAGATGATAATTCAAAGTCTAATTTATTTTAAAAATAATTATTCATTAGGGTAGAAAATGTTGTGGAAAAAGAAGGAATTGCTTGTAACAACCAATTTCTTTTTTTCCACAATGTTTTCCAAAGTATGAAAATACAAGGATGTAAAAAACAGGAATAGTACAGGAAAGTGTTTGCTTAGATGCTTTTCAAATTGTATTTAGTAAACGAAAGACTTTTGTCAGACATCTGTATGCTGTGCTCTTATTGTAAGAATTATGTGCCTTTTTCTACTTACAGTAGATTAGAATTTGTCCTAGAAGTAACTAAGCCTGGCATGCTGTGTCCTTGTTTAACCAAGTCCAACACAATGACACTTTTTGATGCCCTTCATGAAAAATAATTGGGAAAATATTGCGTTAAATGAAGAAATTACTTGCAAGAAACAATTTCTTCATTTTATACAATTTTTCTACCTAGTAAGTTGAAAAAGTCTAAAATTGCTTAACAAAAAATTTATTAATATACCATAATAATGTTTTCTTCTCTGAAATTTAAGAAAAACAAACAAATGAAATTCTTCAATCAATTGACTATCTAATTCAGTTCCTTATCCAATGGCTGATTCAGGATTTCTGTAAAGGGGGTTCACACTAACAATTCAAGCTTGTTTTCCTATTATTACCCACATTTTCAGTGAATTTCCCAACAAAAATTAAATAATTAGGATACTGAGATGAGGTTCTTCAAATGAACCCCTTGAATACCCTTTAAATCCACCACTCCTTATTATGGCCATACATTGTCTGTATTATATATTTCTACTATAGTGCCACATATAGAATATATTATTTAGTTATGCTTTTAAATGTTTCAATGTCTATTGGATATTTTTGTTTGTTCAAACTCCAATTTTATTTTCTTGCAGTTGAATCCTTAGGTTACAAGAGAGAAGATGTTTTAACTTTCTCAGACAAAGAGAATAATATGCCACTACACTGTGCTGTAAACAGTGGAGATCTCAAGGTAATTAATATCTGTTGAATGTACATTAACCCATTCCCATACAGTGATGCTCTCCGATGCCTTTCTAAAAATATAGTTTGTTTAATAGGTATGTGTAATACATGATGTTTCTATTCTAGAGTCCTGAGCACGATCGCAAGTTTGGAAAAAATGCCATTGGTACACACATCATTTGTTTTCACCAATAGAAATATGACAAATAATTTACCTGTTAAGTTGGCTGAGCAGCTACACTGATGTAAATGCCCAAATTTATTGTTACTGTTGTACATGTTACTGGTGTGAAAATTGAAAGGAAGCCATGGTTGGGTGTACCTACCAACTTTGGTTTTACTGAAATACTACTTAAAAACATGTTAAACCAAATTCACTCGATTGTAGTCTGATCAATACTTCTTTTTACTACTTCTCTTCTAGCATAGTAACATCCTACTTGATTTTCCAAACTGGTTAACACTGATTGACATAACTAGTGTATTCAAAGGTTGTTTAAGCATATTGTGTATATAAAATGAAAAAATGTTGACATACAACCATCATCATGATCAACCTTTGACCTTTACTTTTGACCTGCTTTCAGATTCTATAAATCATTAAGCCCAGGAATGTTAAAAAAGCTACCAATTTTGAAATTTGATTGCCATACATCTAGAGTCAAGTTAAGACTGTGAACTTGATTTTTGACCAAGTTTCTGAATTTTTTACTAAAAACCATAGGACAATATTATTGCAATCATATAAGCAATTGATGATTAATTTTCATGTGGCATTTTGGTCATCATTTGATCTTTGATCTACTTGCCTATCGATAATTATTAATTACCAATGCTGGAGCTGTATTTCTTGAAAATAACCCATCCTACACAAAGACGCTTGTTAACCCCCTAGGAAAAAGATTTGGAAAACATTGTGTCAAATAAAGAAATTGCTTTTAACAAGCAATTTCTTCATTTTACACAATGTTTTTAAAGAGAAAGTTGAAAAAGTCTAAAATTTATATACTTTGAATTGTTGTCTGCAACTCCTTTCAATTTGGACTAGTCTAAAATATTACCATGTGGCAATGTGTTTAGGGTTTTTAGCTCACCTGCATTTGAAAATGGGAATCTTTAGTAATTCTTTTAATATCTTTAAAAATCTTCTCCTCCTAAACCAGTAGGCCAATCAAGCTGAAACTTTGCAGGAGTGTTCCTTGGGTGAAGCTCTTCAAAAGTTGTTAAAAGAATTTAATTCTGTGAAAGACTCTTGTAACTGCGGCATATGAAAATTGGAAATTTTAGAAAATTTTTATCTTTTTTCCACAGACTACAAGGCCAAAGGCATTTATATTTTATATAGAGCTTCTCATATGGTTCTCTACCAAGTTTTTAAATATTTAATCTCTGGGGTCAATAATGACCCGCCCATGAGGTCCAAAGTTTGGAAAAATGCTTAATTAGAGCAATTTCAAAAGACTTCTCCTCTTAAACTATTAGGTCTAGGATATTCTTATTTGGTATGAAGCATAACTAGATGGTTTTGTACTATATCACTAAAAGTTGTCTTCCTCGGGTCAAAAACTGCCCTGCACTAGGGATGCAAAATTGGGAAAAACGCAAAATTTGAATATGCTAAAAAAGAATTTCTTCATTTTAAGGAGGAGGGCATTTATATTTTGAGTGTAGCATAGCCTGGCTGTTATCTATCAGTTTTGATTAAATTATGCCTGTAGGTTAATAAACCACCTTCCCAGGGTGTCCAAAGTTTGTAAAAATGCTCATTTAGACCATGTTCAATAGTCTTTTCCTCCCAATCTACAAAGTCTAAGGAACTCATATTTTGTATATAGCATAACCAGATGGTTCTCTACCATGTTAGCTAAAATCTTAGCCCTTGGATAAAACATGGCACTGCCCCAGAGGTCAAAAATTTTGGAAAACACCCAATTAGAGCAACATCGAAAGTCTTCTCCTGAAGAAATATAAGGTGATGGGCATACATAATTGGTATGTATCATGACTAAATAATTTTGTACTATGTAACAGGAAAATATGCTCTTAGGATAAAAAAATGTCTCTACTCCTGGAATCGAAAATTGCGTAAATCGCATTGAAAGAATTCTTCTCCTTAAATATAGGTTCTGGAGTATTTACATTAAAAACATAGTATAGCATTATTGTTATCTACCATGTTTATATCCTTTGGACAAACATGGCCCTTCCCAAGGCATCCAAAGATATGTAAAATGCTCAATAAGAGCATGTTCAAATATCTTCCACTCCTCATGTATCAGTTGTAATGCATTCATATTTTGATTTATGGTACATCCAGATTGTTCTCTACCAAGGTTGCTAAGATTACACCCATTGAAGTATCAGACAGTAATTAGAGTTTGTTTGAAATCTAAATACAAAGAATTTCAGGTAGAAAAAACTGTGAGAAATGGATAAATTGCTTGTCACTCCCTTTCTCACTATGTTTTATTCAAACCTATTTTCCCTATCCTCTTGGATAGTTTGGTAATAGATTAAACTATAAAGCCAAAGGAATTCATTCTTATTGTAAAGCATTACTGGATTGTTTTGTACAAAGCCCGAAATCTTATATTTGTTTTATTTATTTTGCTCAAGTTGTGTCTCTTTTATACATAAAAGTACTGTAATTTGCAGATGCCTCAGGTGAGCGATTTAGGACCATCATGGTCCTCTTGTTTTACTCCTACTGCAAAAGAACACGTCTGTAAATTAAGAGGGCCAGAATGGCCCTCAAATCACTCACCTGACTAATTTAATTGCTTCTAGACGTGAAGATTGTCTATATCATAATAATGATAATTAATTTCATTGAATTGAATTGGAGGCCATTTATTGCTTTCTATCCAATTTCAATTCATGTCTTGTTACTGGTACACTTAAGATGTTGCTTTGGATTTTCTCCTAAATATTTGCTTTATATACTCTAATCATATATATATATACATAGTAAAATTGGACACCTACCTCCATTCCTAGCAGAAAACTAAGTACCATGCTTGTGTATTTTGTGAAACAAATACCAATTACTCTTTCTCGGCAGACATTGTGACGTGATAATGCATGCCCATGTAATTTACACTGTGATAAAACCTACTGGCGGGGGGATACTTGTCAACTGTTTGGAACATGTACTTAAATTAGGTCTTGCATCTTTCATCAAATTGATTTGTCTTTTTCCTAGTTTTCCTATTTTTTTTCTTAAAGATATCACAAAACCTAGACTTTTTTCCATTTTACTGGTAGCCTAGGAACCCTGGACACACCATGATTATAGATTGGGTGTCTGACGCATTCATAACTGGCTATGGTGGCAGCCCTGATGTACTAACAGACATAACAGCATGGTTATAGCCCCATTGGCCATTGTCAGTCAGATTCATGCCCAGTTTGATTGAAATTGGCCCCATGGTTAGGGAGGAGAAGATTTTAAGGGTCACCCAAGGATCATTCATGCCAATGCTTACTGAGGAGAAGATGTTTGAAAGTCAAAAACTGCCCAACCCTGCCACGCCCATATTTGGGTATAAATCAAAATTACTCAAACACCTTTTAAAAAGGGTCACCCAAGGAACATTCATGCCAAATTTGGTTGAAATTGGCCCAATGGTTACTGAGGAGAAGATGTTTAAAGATTTCTGGGTAAAAAACTGCCCCACCCTGCCATGCCCATGATTTGGCATAAAGCCAAATTTTGCGAATGACTTGTGAAAAGGGTCACCCAAGGAACATTCTTGCCAAGTTTGGTTGAAATCTACCTATTGGTTACTGAGGAGAAGATGTTTAAAGAATTGTTGAAGCCTTGGGACGGACGACGCACGATGCATGACGGACAAAAGATGATCACAAAAGCTCACCTTGAGTATGTTGTGCTCAGGTGAGCTGAAAAAAGTCATATTGTTTAAAAGCAAGATAAATACATTGTTCATTTTTATTCTATTTGGCATTTAACCAATTACTGCACACTCCCAAGCCCACCAAGAAAAATCTTTTGAAACAATCCTGGAAAATGAAGTAATAGCTTGTTACAAGCAATTGTCTCATTATCCACAATGCTTTCTCCCTCAAGAGGCAAAGGCTTTTAAGAATTACATCAATTTAAAATTGTTTCCTACGGCTTCTTCAGTTTAGACAAGTCTAAAATGTTGCTCTTTGGTAGAGGGCTAGGGCTGAATTGTTAGATGCAGTGAATCGGAAGCTGTTCCATTACAAAACCTATTCACTCTGTTTGGGTAAATTAGACATCTGTCTGTCAGTGAGTTGTTATCAGATTCCTAGGTGAAAGATTATCTGTATGATTATTGATGAAATGTTATTTATTAAAATCTGCTGATTGACAAGCATTGGTTTAGTGAATAAGCTTGAATGAGACTTGTATTAGCTGTAGTTACAAGGTTTTTGATGCACATGAACAAGGTGATTGTATTCTATGAAAAATAGTATTGAAGGGTTTTACCTAAATATTGCTTAACATATTCATTACCAAAAGAGCGATTTTTTCCATCAAGGGGAATAACTCATATCTCAATTTTGTAAGATATCTAGGTGTGCCCCTTTTTCAAAATAATTTTTTTGTTCACCTTTTTGTTTGACAATGAATGTCTTGATTAATGTCTCCTTTGCTAACAATATTTTTCACTCATTGTGACTTAAATTCATATTAATTAAAATACACTTTGAATCATTGTTTGCAAAATTTTAGATTTTGACTATTTTAACCCATTAGCAGATGACAAAACTTTAGACTTATCTGTAGGATTATGATAAGGTGGGAGTGTGTAGGGTATACCCTATTGTGGAAATAAAAGAAATTGCTTGTTACAAGCAATTACTTCTTTTTCTACAATGTTTTCTCAAGTACAAAATCACAGGGAGGTAAAAACAAGTGATTGTACTGGAAAGGGTTAAAAGTTACAGTATTAATATTTTTGAAAAATGAATGAATTATGTTTTTTATTGTTGTATTTTAAGGCTGTTGAGGTGTGTTTGTCAGCAGGCGCTCCTGTAGATGCAAAACAAGTAAGATACAATATTGTTTGAATTTTTTTTTCTATTCAAGTATCAAACCTTTTTTCACCTTATGTGCTTAAAATTGGAAGAATGGCAGAAGTTCAATTGAAAAAAAAGTGTGAAAGAATGACAGAAAAAAATCTCATACATGAATTCATTTCTCCTATTCCTACAATGAAATCCATTTCTACATTTCATCAGCATGACAAAATGCAGGACTCTGAGGTAATAGGGTGACCTCACCATCCCACAATTTATTACCCCTAATGGGCAATATTGAAGAAAGTATTTTGGAAAAAGAGACATTGATTCATATGTATACTTGCCCTCAGTGATTAAAAATTTGATGCATATCACAAAATAAAACAAAACAAAAGAGAAAAAAAAACATATGAGAAATCTAAGGTTTGTTCTTTTTCTATCCATGAATTATACTCTACCAATATTATTGACAATAAAATTTAATTGATAGATAATTGATTACCAACACACAACATTGATTTTGTTAATTATAATATATTGTTTCTTTACAATTCATTTTAGTTTGTGGGTGATATTGAGACCGTTTGACCCATTCCGACAAAATCACATTTTTTGATGCCCCTCAAGCAAAAAGCTTTGGAAACTATCATGGAAAATAAGAAATTGCATGTAACTAGTAATTTCTTCATTACCTACTATGTTTTCTACCTTAAATCATATGAAAAAAAAATCTCTTAATTTGTTGTCTGCAACTTATTTCAATTTGGACCAGTCTAAAATTTTGATGTCTTGTAATTGGTAAAACTAATGGTTCAATATTGATAGCGTGTGTGTTTCTTGCTACCACAGCACATACTCATAATAGCAATGCCCCCACTCCCAGAAGACGAATAGTTGTTATGGGAGATTATAAGTGTAAGAATACAGGACAAAACTGCTGAGAGCTCCACTTATTTCTTTAATGTGCTCGGCGGATAGCACAGTCACATAGGGCCTCAGTTTAACGTCTCATCCGAAAGCGAATAGTTTGTTAGTTGATATGGTCAGCCCAGGGCTCGAACCCATAATTTTGAGGTTTGAAGTCAAGTGCTCTACTAACTAAGCTATTCGGACTGACACTATGGAAAGTGTAATATGCACCCCTTTATATTTCAACAGGAGGATAATTCGACACCTCTCCATTTTGCCTGTGCCCAGGGCAGTATCGATATGGTAAAAATGATGCATGACATGCAAACAGAGAGATTTACAAATGCGCTGCACATGCAGGATGTGTTGAAAATGACGCCTCTACATCGAGCAGCCTTGTTTGATCATGTGGTGGTGGTGGAGTATCTCATTGAGATGGTGAGTTAACCCATTACTGTTCAATCCTTAATTTTTACATCCCTGTAATTCTATATTTGAGAAAACAGAAGAAGTTGCTTGTGACAAGCAATTTCTTTTTTTTCTACAATATTTTCTACTCTACGGTATGGTTAATTTTCAAATTAAATCCACTTAAACATTTTTTCTGCAAAACCTTTGAATTTGGACATGTCTAAAATTTTGTAAAACAGAAAAGGGTTATCCTATTACAAGATGACAACATCTTAGACTGGTCCAAATTGAAAAAAAAATTGCAGACAACAATTTTAAGTATGTAAAATGATAATTTTTTTTGTTTTTTCTGGTAGAAAACATTGTGAGAAATGAAAAATTTGCTTGTAAGAAGCAAATTCTTCATTTTCCACAATGTTTTCAAAAGCCTTTTTGCTTTGGGGCATCTACATGGATCATTGTGAGAAAATACTTTAATTTGTGGTTGGGCAACAATAGTATTCACAAACTTTTCACTTGTTATAAACTTGCAGTTATGACAATTTTGTCACCATCTAAAGATATGTAGTAGATTCTAGGAGGGTCTGAATCTTATGTTACTTTCAACTAGAAGCATGTGTTTGATCATGCCATCACCCAATAGTGTATTTGTTTGACATGACCAGCAAGCAGAAACTAATGTGCCCAAGTTAAACTTTTTCTAAAGTGGGATTTCCAGAGACTTAGACTGGCACAGCAGGTTAAACCAATTACCAGACTTCAAAAATTTAGACTGATCCAAATTGAAAGGAATTGCAGAAAACAATCCAAAATTTATGAAAAGTTTAGATTTTTTCAACTTTCTGGATAGAAAACATTGTGTTAAATGAAGAAATTGCTTGTCACAAGCAATTTCTTCGTATTACACAGTTTTCTCAATTATTTTTCTTAACCCATTCCCACTCTGGATAGAAAACATTGTGTAAAGTGAAGAAATTGCTTGTCACAAGCAAATTCTTTGTTTTACACAGTTTTCTCAATTATTTTTCTTAACCCATTCCCACTCAGTGACGCTTTTAGACACCCCTCAATTTGAAAGCTATGGAAAACTTTGTGGAAAATGAAGAAATTGCTTGTTGCAAGTAATTTCTTCATTTTCCACTATGTTTTCTTATTGAAAAGACGAAAAAATCTGAAATTTAATCAAGTTTAAATTGTTGTCTGCAGCTTCTTTCAATTTGGACCAGTCTTAAATTTTCTTATGTGGCAATGGGTTAACCCATTCCCTCTCAATCCCTCCTTTATACGCCCCTCAACAAAAAGCTTTGAAAAACATTGTGGAAAATGAAGAAATTGCTTGGATCAAGCAATTTCTTCATTATCCACAATGTTTTTTATCTCGAAAGACGAAAAAATTCAAAATTCCATCAACTTGAAATTGTCGTCTGCAGCTCCTTTCAATTTGGACTGGTCTAAAATTCCACTGTGTTGGAATGGGTTAAGGTGTGTCCAACAGCATCACTGGGCTAAATGCATCTCTTCTGTTGAATATTTCATTTTTTTATTTCTCTCATGCAAACTACAAAAAAGGTGGGGTAAAAAAGCTTGATTTTATCAACCTGCACTCTCTGAGCCAGATAGTAAAGGTCCATACAGCAGTTAACCCTTTCCAACTCAATAAAATTTTAGACTGGTCCAATTTGAAAGAAGCTACAGACGACAATTTGAAGTTGATGAAATTTTGAGTTTTTTCATATTTTTGGATAGAAAACATTGGGGATAATGAAGAAATTGCTTGATACAAGCAATTTCTTCTTTTCCACAATGTTTTCCAAAGCTCTGTTCTTCAGGGGTGTAAAAAGGAGGGATTGAGTGGGAATGGGTTAAAGAATTTTTCCTGTCAGATCACATTTCCTGTTCATTTTGAAAAAACCAAAGGTTGTTATGGCATTTGTTATAAGTAGGTTTGGCCTGAAAATTGGATACATATAAGATGTCAGCTACAGAAGTTATCAAATCAATTCATATAATAACTTTATCTGAATGCCATATAAGTGCAGTTCACAGAACGGTCAAATCTATGTATCTGAAATTAAATTCTCTTTATGCATAGACCTCAGAGGAATATATGAAAAGATAATATAAAATATGCATATTTTCAAAATTAATCATAGATAATTATTTTTGTTACATAATAATAATTTTTCTTCAATACATATGGAAAATTTTTCAATAAAATGTTGGTAATTAAAAGGAGAAATAACACCAAAACAAAAACACTCTTTTATCATTTTGCACATTTCAATGGGTTAGTATAATTTATACAATATATTGACACTTACAATGTTTTACACTAACCAATTGATTTAACCCCATTACCCAATGGCAAAATTTTAGACTAGTCCAAATTCAAAGGAGTTGCAGAAGACAATTTAAAGTTTATGATATTTGGGATTTTTTTCAACTTTCTGGATAGAGAATATTGTTACAAGCAATTTCTTCAGTTTACACAATGTTTTCAAAAAAAAATTCTTGAAGGGCGGCCAAAAGCGTCACTTTGTGGGAATGGGTTAATTAGAAGTTGCTGCATTTTACTATTTTTGATCTGTAAATATTGTTTTCAAATTTGTCAATTTAATTAACATGCTCTGGAATTGACTTGTTTATGAAGCACAGCCTTTGGTCTAGATCAAATACAAAAAATAGCCTACTTTACTGCTTTATTTTAACATATCGATATTATTGTATTAATTCAGTATTGCGTAGATTATTCTAAATTCATTTTAAAAACACTCTAGTTTTGATAAAATTCATAAACTAAACATTGAATAAGTTCAAAACACCCCATGTGAGATAAACCCTTGATGATTGATCCTATTTATCAAGAATCTGGCCCAATGGGATTAACTTTCAGTGCATTTGTACTTACTCCCTGTTATACAATAACAACATATTAAGTTTCTCAGTAAATTGAAAATACTTTATATCATTTTAACCTTTTCATAAGAAAAAAAGCTGTCCCTACCAAATTGATAAACACATTTTTCTTTCCATAATTATTTGTTCAATGAATGAACAGATTTAGGAATTAATTACCCCAGGATCAGATTTCAGCACATATTGTAGATCCCAGCTTAACCTTAGTAGATTTTCTCTGCAAAAAGATAGAATGTATTTGATATGGAAATCAGCATTCAAATGAACAAGTTGGCAGGAAAAAATGCAAAAAGAAAAATGTGAAATATATCTCATTTAATGAAAGTGATTAATTGTAATACCTTGAATTTATGTATCTTACCCCTTGTCATGCTGTATAAATTACCTAACTTAATTGCTGTTAAATCAAAGTTCTAAAAGTACTGGTAGATCTTGTTGTTCACAAATCAATATTTCTTTAAGAAATCAACTTCATAAACAACACTGGCAGGAAATATTAAAGCAGGAGGTGTAGACAAAGATCAGTCTGCACTTATGTGCAGGCTGATCTTAGTCTACACCTCCTGCTTAAACCGGAATACTCCGGGTTCAGCATGACAAGGGCTAACCCATTCCCACAATGTGTTTAACAGAATCATATTACTTCATTCACAGTGATTTTAGATCACATGACCAATGGTCATGGTGACATATTGCAGTTGTATTTTTGTCCGTCATGCGTTGTATACTGTGTCTTGTGCCCCATGCATTGTGGGCTGTGCATCAACTTTTACATTTTCAATTTCTTATTAATAACCCTTGTACATGTCATGGAGTTATCTCCCCTTTGGGCCCCATAAGTGGCTAAAAGGGAAAAAAAGGGTACATCCTAAAAATCTGTTTTTACGAACCAGCAGAACTGTAGATTGGATTCATGTTTGGTAATTTGAGTCTTTAGGCTAAGGACTAAGTTTGTACACAAAAATCAGTTCAGAAATTGCCAGGTAAGGGGGGAAGGGGGAGGCAAATGTGGGGGCATAAATTTACATAGTGACAACTTTGAAATTATTTTTTCTACCAAAATAAAAGAATTACAGCTCTGATATTTGGTATGTAGCATCATCAAGTAGACCTCTACTAAGATTGGCCAAATAAAGCCACCTGGATCAAAACTGGACCATCCTCGGACAACATAATTTTTGCGTAGGGCTTATATAGTAAAAAATCTTTTTCTCCCGAACATGAGGGCTAGAGCTCTGATAATTGATATACAGCATAATCTGGTGGACCTCTATCAAGTTTGTATCAATTTTGGTCCCAGGGTCAAAATTAGCCTGTTCCTGGTTGTCATAAGTTTAACGTAGGCTTATATAGGGAAAACTTTAAAAATTTCTTCTTCTCCTAAATAGAGAGGCCTAGAGCTTTGATATTTGGTATGTAGCATTATCTACTTAACTCTTATTAATATTGTATAAATCATGGCTCAAGGGTCAAAATTGGCCCATCCCCTGGGGACACAAGTTTAACATAGGCTATACAGTGAAATTTTTAAAAACATTTTCTCTGAAACAGGAATGCCCAGAGCTTTATTTTTTAAACTAGAGAGTGCCATTGGCCCCTAGTATTGTTATAGACAAAATAGGAATTTTATTCCAGGCCCTGTGGCCACAAGATTTAAATCAGCAAATCCTAGAAGAACTAAATGAGCTGTTGCAATGGCTCAATGTCTTGTCATTCAAAATGATGGATTTTCAGTTCTCCTGAACTTTGCTAATAGTGATCTGTTATGATTGCATTTTGTCTGTCATCCATTGTACTTCTTATTTCCTTCCTTTGATATACTCGTGGGGAATAATTAGGTTATACCTTATCCATATTTATATGCTTGATTTTTGTGCTGTTTGAACCCAGGTGACCAATAAGCCTCTTTTCTACTTTCAAAAACATTTTTATGTCCCCTCTCCATTAGTAAGGTTAGTGGCATACTGTTTGTTAATGTCTTTTTCCCCATCTGTCTGTCCGTCAATTAGCAGAAAACCTAATGCTAAGCCTTAACATTTTGCTGTTATTCAAACACTGCTAAAGATGATTGGCTCATATTTGGGACATAAGCTTCCTGGCATTGATAGGCATCAGTAGATTGTAAGATCAAAGTCATCCATCAAGATAAAGGTAACCTGTCAAGGTCAACTTGACACAAAAACTTAACAATTTGCTGTTTTTCAAATATTGTTGAAGATACATGGCTCATATTTAGGATATTGGTACCTTGTATTTCATAGGCATCAGTTGGTTGTAAGGTTTAGGGCAACATCAAGGTCAATGGTCACTTATCAAGGCCACATTTCTAAAAAAGTATTTTATGGTGCATGGTGATTCAAAAACTCATCTACTTTTCTAATTAGAGAGATTTATCATAAAAGAAATCAATAAAAAGACAAAATTAGTGATCAATATCTAAAAGCCTGTTTTATATTTCTCATGAGCAGGAGGTACTTGAGGTGAGCTATAATTGCAATCTGTCTTTGTCTGGCTTCCATTTGTCTTTTTTTACTTACAAAGAAATCCTCTTTCCAAACTAAACATGGTATTTCAACCAAATTCATAGAAATGATTCTATGGTCTTTCAAAATTATTTGAAGAATTGAAACCAATGACTTGGATCCCTGATTTATCATAGAAATTAAAAGGAAATCCTGAAAAATCTTTCACCAAATGGTAAGGCCTACAGCTATCAGAATAAGCATGTAGGATATTCTTAACCCATTACCACACAATGACGCTTTTTGACGGCACCAAAGAAAAACAATTAGAAAAGCATCATGTATAATGAAGAAATTGCTTGAACCAAGCAATTTCTTTGTTTTCCAAAATGTTTTCAACCCCAAAAGTTGGAAAGTTAAAAAATCCGTAAACTTTGAGTTGTCACCTGCGGCATCTTTGAATTTTGGTTAGTCAAAAATTTTGTCATCTGATAATGGTTTAATTATTGGCCTCTACCAAAATACCCCATATTATTCTAAATCATTTAACCCTTTCCTGGATAAACCCGGGATTTTACGTAACTGTGATTTCATACTTGAGAAAACATTGTGGAAAAAGGAGAAATTGCTTATAATAAGCAATTTCTCCTTTTCCCACAGTGTTTTCTACCACATAGGGTGGTTTTATTTGGAATTGCATCCAATTTTCATTGTCGTCTGCATCCTCTTTCAATTTGGACCAGTCTAAAAATTCAAAAACAAGGAAAGGGTTAAAGCTGTATGTTATAAGATTCAGTACTTTAACCCATAACCACTTGACAAATTTCTAGACTGGTCCTAATTGAAAGCAGTTGCAAAAGACACTTTCAAGTTGATGAAATTTTAAAAAAGAAATATGTCTATTTGGAATGGAAATCATTGTGGATAATGAAGACATTGCTTGCAACTGGCAATTTTCTTCATTTTCTAAGATGTTTTCCTAAGCCTTTCTATTTAGGTGTGTTAAAAGCATGATTGTTAGGGAGTGGGCTAAATAAGAGATAAAGAAGAAATATTATTCATCTTCAAGGCTATTAGACCTATATCGTTCATATTTTGCATGTAGAATTGCCTTATGGTGGTAAAGATAACTAACTTTGAGATGTCACTGTAAGATTAACATTAGATCTATTTGGTGGGGTCCCAGACTTTACAAAGAGAAACATGAAATAAAATCTACTTGTCTTTTTTTCCGACACCATAAAGCCTAGTGCTTTCAAACATTTTTCTGCTTGCAGTATTGACTTAGGGTGGTCTTTGTAAAAAAATCAAGCTATCACTCTTAGCTCAGAATTGTTGTAAAATCCAATATTGTGTGTTGATACAGATGGAAATCTTTAAAAACATTTTAAATCTATGTATAGTCTAGCCTAGAGCTATTACACTCAGGCTAGCGGTGTAGGACTATCATGGTCCTCTTGTTTGAAGACAAGTTAGCCTATTTCATTTCCATGTTGATTGTTTACCACAGTCAAATCATAAATTTTACATTACAATTAGGTTAAAAATCTAAATGCCAAAACTGTCCTAGCAGGTTGTGTTTTGTGACACTTAATGTATCATTCTTGTAACAAAAGGTAATTTTTATGGGGACATCTTTGTCTGTGACACATTTTGAGGAGTTCCAAGATTGGCCTTGATCCATGCTGCATCATAAATGCCAAATTTTAATCATCTATTTTCAGGGTGCAGATATAGATGCACAAGAGATACATGACAGGACACCTCTATTAGTTAGTTCCTCAAAGGGGGCGTGGAGAACTGTCCATTTTCTCCTGAAGGCCGGGTCAAATATTACAATTAAAGATAAAGAAAACAGGAACTTTCTGCATCTAGCAATCAAGTATGGGAACAGCATTGATAACTTTGGATGTGAAATCCTGAAGGTTCGTACCTCTAAAAGCATTAAGGAATTTGTCAAATTGAAGTTGTTAATCGAAATAATCAATAGAATAATCAAGTCATTTATTTAAACCAGAAATGAACTTTGAACTCTGACATTTGTGTTAAGCATTTTTATTAGTATGCAACTTACTATAAATGTAATAATTGCAGCTTAAGCTTATAAAAGTTGCAGTTACAACATTTAGGTAGCCAACCAACAGTTTTATTCTTTTTACATATTACTGACCACAAATTTGGTAAACCCATTCCAACACAATCCCTCCTTTTTACACCCCTCAAGAAAATAGTTCTGGAAAATAATGTGGAAAATGAAGAAATTACTTGTTACAAGCAATTTATGCATTTTTCACATAGTTTTCTACCCAGAGAAACAAAGATTTTAAGAATTTCAACAATTAGAAATTATTGTCTACAACTTTCTACAATTTGGAAGAAAACAAGATGTGTTTGTGAAACACTATGCCCCAGAAACAGGAATTCTTAAGAAACGGGTGATTTTTATTGTTGTTTTTTTCTTTGTTTTAGGGAAAAGGGTTAAAATTTTACCTTGACCTTGATGAAATGACCTTCCCTAGTTGCGCCTTGTTGAGACCTATCGACATACCAAATATTAGTATTGTAACATAATCAGGGTTGAAGTTATAGGAAAATGTTTAGTGGGCAAGTTAAGTTTTTCAGACAGACAGACGGACAGACAGACAGACAGACGGACACCTGTAATACAATATGCCCCTGATCTATCGAAGCTGGCGCATAAAAAACTATAAAAATCACCCATTTCTAAAGAATTCCTGTTTTGGGGGCATAGTGCTCACAAACACATCTTGTTCAAAATCTTATGCTTAAAGAATAAATGCCTTGTAGAAAAGACAACAGTTTAGTGTTAGGAGAAAGCCTTGTAAAAGGCAATTTTTTCCTCTGGCCATAATGATTTTGTGGTTTTTTTTGTCATTTTTTAACTTGAGCTTTTGTAATCATGTTATGTCTGCTGTCTGTCATACTAAGTTGGACACCTGGCATCTGTCAATATCTTGTATGCACTATAGAGGCCGCATTTTTAACTCAATTGTCTTGAAACTAAGCCAAAAAGTTTGTCTCCATAAAGCCTTTAATAAGTACCAGTTTGGGTCACTTGGAATCAAAAACTAGGTCGCTAGGTCAAATAGTAGAAAAAACTTGTGTGCACTGTGAAGGTTATATTTTTGCTTCATATATCTAAATATTTGGTCAGAATGTTTGTCTCCATAATATCTTGGTTAATTTTGATGTTTGGTCATGTGGGGTCAAAAACAAAGTCATCTTGTATGCACTCTAGAGGGCACATTCCTACCTAAAATGTCTGGATACTTGGGAGAGTGTTAATCTCAATGACACCTCAGACAAGTTCCATATTGGGTCAGGTGGGGTCAAATGTAGATCACTAGGTCAAATCTTAGAAATACCCAGGGTGCACATTAGAGAGCACTTTTTGTCTCAAATGACTTGATATTTGATCAGAATGTTTATCTTTATAATATCTCAGTCAAATTCTTTTATAGAGCACTTTTTTTGTCTCAAATGTTTGGATATGTAGGAATATTAATGTTTTTTATAATATCTTGGTCAAGTTCACTATTTGGTCACATGGGGTCAAAAACTAAGTCATTAGGTCAAATTTTGAAAAATACCTTATGTTCATTCTAGAAGCCACAATTTTGCCTTAAATGTCTTAATATTTAGTCAGTATGTTTGTCTTTGTTATATCTTAGTCAAGTTTGATAATTGGTCATGTGAAGTTAAAAAGTAGGTCACTAGGTCCAATCTTAGAACTACCTTTTGTACACTCTAGAGAGCACATTATTGAGTAAAATGTTTTGATACTTGGTTAAATGTTTGTCTGCTTAATATCTTGGTCAAATTCCATATTAGGTCAATCATGTCAAAAAAGGTAACTAGGCCAACATTGATGTTACTTTGTATGCACTCTAGAAGCTTAATAAGAGTTTCAATCCCTTCAAAAAGGTCAAAATGTTTTTCTCTTTGCTATCTAAAACTAAGTTCAATTTTGGGTCATTTTGTTTCAAAAAAGTAGGTCACTAAGTCAAACCTTTGTATAAGGTTGTATACAGCGTAGAGGCTACATCTTTTGCTCAAACATCTTAAAACTTAATGTTATTTCTCCATGATATATCAAAGACAGAATTTTTATGTAGACTTACCTTGGGTTAAAATATTTGGTTACTAGTGCTGTTTTGGCTGTTTGTTGCCATTGACTCAGGTGAGTGCTTTAGGTCCTCTTGTTTCTTTGGCACATAGAACCACAGGATTGTGTGGTTATGGGTTAATTTTGATCTTATTAAGGTAAAAGGGTATTACCAGTATTTATTTTTTATTGATTATTTGGTATTAACAGTTTTAGCTGACTACATTCACATTCTATATTGACATTGTATTAATCCTATATTTTGTCTTATTAACTCATTCCAACTCAATCCCTCCTTTTAAAGCCCCTCGAGAAAAAAGCTTTAGAAAACATTGTGGAAAATGAAGAAATTGCTTGTATCAAGCAATTTCTTCATTATCCACAATATTTTTTTATCCAAAAAGACGAAAAAATTCAAAATTCCATCAACTTGAAATTGTCATCTGCAGCTTTCAATTTGGACCAGTCTAAAATTCCACTGTGTTGGAAAGGGTTAACCAGTTCCTACTCAGTGCCACATTTTGACATGCTACCAAGTATAAAGCTTTGGAAAACTTATTAAGCAAATTCTCCTTTTCACACAAGGTTTTCATCCCTATTCAAGACTTACTTTTAAATTACAGCTCACTTATGTCTCCTGCAAATTCTTTCAATTAGGAAAATGTATAATATTTTATTGTCTGGTAATGGTAATATTGTTACCTGTCATTTTAAAATAATACAGAATTTACTTTTCAAAAGGCAACATTGCTTATTTCAGGGTGTCAAGAATTTACTAAATGAGCGTGATGATTTTGGTTGTACACCACTGCACTACGCGTCTAAAGAAGGACATCTGGTTGCCATTGATGATCTCATCAAGCTTGGAGCCCTGATTAACCCAAAGGATAATGAGAAGAAATCTCCATTCCATTTTGCTGCAAAGTAAGCTGTACTTATTTATATAGTATTAGACAACTAACCATTTACAATAAGACAAAATTTAGACTAGTTCAA
Organism: Fragum fragum; assembly: GCA_946902895.1. NCBI lineage: Eukaryota > Metazoa > Mollusca > Bivalvia > Cardiida > Cardiidae > Fragum > Fragum fragum. The sequence goes on along the minus strand of OX336367.1, from coordinate 36,962,122 downwards.
TTAAAAAGAAGTTTTAGAAATTCATGGAATTTAAACATGTTTGCCCTCTAAAGTAGAAACATTGTTGGAAATGAAGGATTGGTAGTATCTAATACAATATTCTGGTAATTTCTTTAATTTCACCTTGGAAAATTTATTTTCATAATTATTTTTTGTAAAAAATTCTGGATTCAATGGTAATGGGTTAAGACTTGTGACATGCATCAACAGGGCAACTGATTTAAAGATTCTAATTCAATATTTCAAATGTTTCTTTGAGCCCTGGAAGGGGGATGGTGTTATAAAGAAATAAAGAACAATTTTAAACGACATCTTGTCCTCAAGCATTGGCCAATTTGAATCAAATTTGGAAAAATGTTACATAGACAGTCCCCTTTAAAAATAGCAAAGATTCGAAAACTGCTGAAAAATCCAGTTGCCATTGCAACAAAAGTGAAATTTTAAAATAATCTCAAAAAATCTTCTTCTTTTGACCAACAAGGCATATAGCCTTGATATTTTGCATGAAGTATTGGTCCATTGACTTCTTTCTTATTTTTGAAAATATAACCCATGGATCCATTGTGAGGAAATAGCGTTCTCCTCCTTTCAAATTTGGCCCTAAAGACTTGGAATTTGTCATTAAGACTTTTGGATCCTCAGGTACAGAGCCTATATTATAAACAAAAAAGGAGAGTGGTTGGTTGGTGATCTAAAAGTCTTAACTAGAGCTTGAATAAGCTGTAATTACAACGTTTTATTTGCCAAACCAACATCAATTTTTTTTCAAAATGGCAGCTAATGTTGGAGTTAAAAGTTTACTCTAGTCTAAATGAATAATTTCATTGGTCATCTGATAATTTGATTGAAAACCTAGATTGGTTGGTTGTCAATACCTTTGTAGATATCTAAGTGAAGCAGCCACAACTTTAGTAAGGAACACATTCAGAATATGCTGTTTGTTATATTTACAGGTATGGTCGTTATAATACAAGTAAACGTCTACTAGACAGTGAGATGGGACCGAACATTATAAACGAGACAGACGGTGATGGCCTGTCTGCCTTACATATCGCAGCCCAGAACGGTCATACTAAAATCATCACACTTCTGATGCAGCGTGGAGCTTATGTAACAAAGTAAGAGGATTTCTATCAAGAGAAAGAAAGTTTCATATTAGCTAGTTGTAGTTACAGTAAGATAAGTACATTACCAGATGGCAAAGTTCAGACTGTTCCAAATTGAAAGGAGATGTAGACAACAACTAGAAGCGTATGAAATTTTAGAATTTTTCAACTTTCTGGGGAGAAAAGAATGTGGCAAATGAAAAAAATTGCTTGGTTCAAGCATTTTTTTCATTTTCTGCAATGTTTTACCCTATTGTTTTTCTTGAGAGGTGTCAAAAAGCTTAACCCTTGTCATGCTGTATAAATTACCTTACTGAATTGCTGTCAAATCAAAGGACTGAAAGCACTGATAGAACTTGTTGTTCAAAAATCAATATTTCTTTTAGAAATCAACCTCATAAACAACTCGGGAAGGAAGAGTATGAGCAGGAGGTGTAGACTAAGATCAGCCTGCACATAAGTGCAGTCTGATCTTAGTCTACACCTCCTGCCAAAACCGGAATATTCCGGGTTCAGCATGACAAGGGTTAATTAAGTAGGAATAAGTGAAAGACTTTTTTCCAAATTTGATAAGATTAGACATGAAAGAATATAAAGTAAGCAATTTTCAAGATTTTGTTAATGACAATTAGCTTTAAAAAACTGCAGCATGAAATTGTGCTAATGACAATCATCTTTTTCTTTCCAAAGCATCGAATCAGTTGAATAACTGACGAATCATTGCGGTCAATCAAAGAATCAATGAACCAATCATATCCTTCATTAAGGTTGGAAGTGAACTTTGAACTTGGATATTGGCAGGTATTTATGTGAAGCATTTTTGTTGGTTTGATGACTTGAACATCAAATTACAGTACGTGGGCATGGCCAGAAATCTGTCATTTCTTTTAACCCTTTCCTGTTTTTTATAAATCTTAGACTGGTTCAAATTCAAAGGTTTTGCAGACGACAATTCAAAGTTTAATTCATTTTGAAAATGATCGTTCAGTAGAGTAGAAAATATTGTGGAAAAAGAAGAAATTGCTTGTAACAAGCAATTTCTTCTTTTTCCACAATGTTTTCCCAAGTATAAGAACACGGGGGCGTAAAAACCAGTGAATATACAGGAAAGAGTTAACCTGTCGAAGGTTATTTTCATTCTTGAGGCTGTTTTTTTTTACAATTTAGTTTGCGCCCTTTTAAATAGTTAAATTACCACCACTAGAAAATCACTAGAAAATATTGTCTTTAACTTCTTTCATTTTCAACCAGTCTAAAATTTTCTTGTTCAGTATATATATGGTTAAAGAAAAAAGAAAAACAAAATCTGGTATGAAATGATCAAAACCTTTTTCTCATATTTCACAGAGACAACAGTGACAACTCCCCTTTACACCTGGCCGCTGCCAATGGTTACACTAGAAGTATGAGATTGTTGTTGACAGTCTACCCAAATCTGCTGGACTGTGTCACTAAAGATGGGGTAAAACTTTTGATCCATTACCAGACAGCAATTTTGTAGAATTGTCCTAGTGATGGGATAAATATTTGTAACAACATACCCTTTGAAAAGGAACTTGTTTGAAAAGAAGATAATGCAAGCAGTTTCTATTTCTTAGAAATGTTTCATTCACTCTGTAACTTTGCTTTCCTTAATATATTCAGTCATTTCTCTTTGTTACTTTTCAGACTTTAGTTTTGTCTAGATTATATCTTGAAAAGTATCGTAGCTATTCATTTGAAACTTCATGGATTGATAAATCTACGATGAGGAAAGTAGTGCACAAGAACCATAATCTTTGCTTGCCTAATTTATGAGTTATTTCTCTTTGTTGTTTTGCATATACTTCAATTTTGTCCTGAGCATACCTTTTTTGATATAGAAGTTACAATATTGAAATTTCATGGGTGCTTTGATCAGAAAAACCATTACTTCCACTTTATATTTCATGCCATGCCTTTTAATTGTGACAGGCATACCTTCTATATTAATTGATTGTTTTGAAAATTTAACCCTTTCCTGTTCAAGCCCTGCTTTTTTACGTCCCTGTAATTTCATAAATGAGGAAATATTGTTGAAAAAGAAGAAATTGCTTGTAAAAAGCAATTTCTTCTTTTTCCACAATATTTTCAACCCAACTAAATGTTTATTTTTCAATTCAATCCACTTTGAATTTTTCGTCTGCAAACCTATGAATTTAGACAGGTCTAAAATTTTGCAAACCGGGAAAGGGTTAAAATGCACTTTTTGCAGGTGACTGCCATGTATACATGGACCTAGTTGTCTTTGAATTATTCTTTAGTCATTTATCTCATCACACTTTAAACTTGTCTCATTATATGTTATATGAAAACATGTTTTCTTGAGTACTTGTTTTTCTCAATTAAATCATCAAACATTGTATTGATACCTACAGGATACTGCCCTCCATCTGGCTGCCAAGAACAACCATGTCTCTGCTGTTGAGTTTTTGATGACTCTTGGAGCTTCTTTCCTGAAGAATCAAGTTGACGATACATTTATGGATATCATTATCAGGGAGAGACACACAGAAGTGGCCTTTGCTGTTATTCGTCATGATAGGTATGTTTGTTCTTCAATCAGTTGACCAAGTGATGGCCATGTGAGGGCTCCTCCTAGAAGTTCCACTTTGATATTAATCCTCCTGCTTTTGAAAAAAAAATAAACCTGTCCAAATTCAAAGGTTTTTCACAGACAAAAATTTAATTGAAAAATAACCATATAGTACGGTGGAAATATCATAGAAAAAGAAGAAATTGCTTGTTATATCTAATTTCTCAAGCAAGCCAATATGTGGGATAATGAAGAAATAATCACACAAATTCAGCCTTTGCGTATTTTTCTTCTCATATAGATATCAATTATATTTCATACATTTAGGGAAAAAAATTGTAAAATTTGTCTTTTGGTAATGGAGCACAGTTAGAATTTTGCAAAATATATGGTCAGTAATATGGAACCAATATATAATATTGGTAGGTTGGAGGCCTAAACGTGGTAAATTTAACCCTTTCCCGTTCAATCCCTGGTTTTTACGTCCCTGTGTTTTTATACTTGAGAAAACTTTGTGGAAAAAGAAGCAATTGCTTGTAACAAGCAATTTCTTCATTTTCCACAATTTTTTCTACTCTATTGAATAATTATTTTTCAAATTAAATCGATTTTATATTGTCGTCTGCAAATCCTTTTAATTTGGACAGGTCTAAAATTTTGGAAAACAGGAAAAGGTTAACTTGAATAAGCTGTGATGTTAAAGTTGCCAAACCAACAAAATTGCTTTACATAAATGTCGATTAATATCAGGGTTCAAAGTTCACTTCCAGTACAAGTGTACAATTTGATTTGTCTATTGATTCTGTAACCCATTACCACACAAGAACAATTTAGACTGGACCAAATTGAAAGGAATGACAGACGACATTTCAAAGTTTATGAAATTTTAGAATATTTCTAACTTTCTTGGAAGAAAATATTGTTTAAAATGAAGAAATTGCTTATGACAAGCAATTTCTTCATTTTGCAAAATGTTTTCTCAGTTGTTTTTCTTGAGTGGCATCCAAAAGCGTCACCGAGTGGTAATGGGTTAAATGACAGTCACAATGTTTTAATTGAGTATGACTATATGGTTCACTAGCATTCTTCAACAACCATAACATGTGCTGATCTTACAAGACAAAATAATCCAGACAAGACTCAATGTTATGAAAAAGGTATTAGTAATTTACAAAAGTCTTCATGGTAATCAACATAGAGAATGACTTTTTGGTACATCATGTTTATTTATTTCTATTTTAGGTGGGAAGAAGCCTTACAACTCTGTTCTAAAGATTATGACACACCTATAAATGGGCTGGTGCAGTACCTGCCTGATGCTTGTATGGTATGATGGGGCTAGTACATTGTAGATATGGGGGGTCTTTAGTTCAAATCTCAGGCATAATATACACATTTATGTGAGGATATACAGACAAACTTGCTCAAGTGACCACTTCTGTTAAGTGACCATTAACCCATTCCCACACAATAATATTTTAGACCAGTCCAAATTCAAAGAAGTTGCAGACGACAATATTAAGTAGGTGAAATCTTTTAAAATCTTAGTCTTATTGGGTAGAAAACATCGTGGATAATAAAGAAATTGCTTGTAACAAGCAATTTCTTCATTTTCCACAATGTTTTCCAAAGCTTTCATATTGAGGGGCGTTTAAAAGTGTCACTGTGTGGGATCATAACATAAATCTCTCTTTTAAAAGCTAAAAGCAAAGCCTTTTTATTAACCCATTACCACACCACAAACAATTAGAGAGGTCCAAATTGAAAGAAGGTACAGACCACAATTTCAAGTTGATGAAATCATAATTTTTGTTGTCTTTTTGGGCAGAAAACATTGTGGAAAATGAAGAATTTGCTTGTTACAAGAAATTTCTTCATTTTCCACATCATATTTATAATTCTCTTTTCTTGAGGGATGTCAGATGGTGTCATTGTGTGGTATTGGGTTATAAGTAGGGTTAAGCAAAATTCTGTAATATCTTTCCCCAAAAAAGTGTATTAAAAAGTTTTTCGTTTAAGTGTGAGCTTTTTGGTTGTTCCTTGAGTGGCATCTTAATACAAGATTTACTGTAATAAATGTTCTCAGATGATAGGTGTCAATCATGCAGACAGGGTAATGATAGATAGAAAGTTTAATTTTGATAAACAAGTCAACTGTTTACTGTATTATTCAAAAGGACCACATGGAAGATTGGGAAACCAAATGATTGCTATCTCAAGAAATAAAATTTCAATTATTATTGTTCTTGTAACAGAACATCAGATTTCTTGGATATTTCACTATTTCTATATATAAAGAAACTAATGTTTAGTCAAACTAATGAATCACCAGATGTCAAAATGGCTGGTCCAAAATGAAAAAAGTTGCATGCTACATTTCTATTACTTATTGAAAACATAGAAAAAAGTGCCAAATAGGGCAAAAATATAAGTGCCAAATAGGGCAAAAAAATATTGAGAAAAGGAAAAATGAATTGCTACAAGCAAGTTTTCCTTCTTCCACAATGCTTTCTTCAATGTAATTCTTTAGGATCTTAAATATGTGTTATCATGTGGTAATAGGTTTAATACTTGAATCTGTGCACCCACTGCACCCACCTGATTTATGATGCAATACAAAAAATTCATTATGATAATCATATCAATGTCCTTTGTGGTGTTATGTGCTGCAAAGATTTCCATTACACTAATAAGATATAATTATGCAATCCTACAATCTATTTCAATGTGAAAAAAGTATTACATATCAGAAAGCATGATTCAATACTACTTTTAACTCTTAGGCTGCCTTAGATAGATGTGTGTCAACCTCAAAACATGACAGAAGGAGTACCCAATTCAATGTAAGTAATTTATTTATGAAGCCATTCCCGTTTTTGGAAATTTTAGACTAGTCCAAATTGAAAGAGGTTGCAGACGACAATGAAAACTGGATGCCATTTGAAAAGAAACCATCCTATGTGGTAGAAAATAATGTGGAAAAAGGCGAAATTGCTTGTTGCAAGCCATTTCTTCTTTTTCCACAATGTTTTCTTGAGTATAAAATCACAGGAACCTAAGATCCCGTATTTGAACAGGAAAGGGTTAAGCCATTCCCATGAGAAATTTTGATACTGATCCAAATTGAGAGAAGATGCAGACAATAATCTTAGGTTGATGAAATTCTAGAATTCTTTGACTTTTGGGGTAGAAAACATTGTGGACATTGAAGAAATTGCTTGATAAAAGCTATTTCTTCAATGTACCCAATGTTTCCCAAAGTTTCATTCTTGAAATGCATATTAAGGCATCATTGTGTGGGAACAGGTTATCCAATTCCCACACAATGATGCCTTTTGACACCCCTAAAGAAAAAACATTAGGAAAACATTGTTTAAAATGAAGAAATTGCTAGTTTCAAGCAATTTATTCATTTTAAGCAAGGTCTTCTAAAAAAAATCTAAAATTTTATAAACTTTAAACTGCTGTCTGCAACTCCTATCAAATTAGACCAGTCTAAAATTTTATCCTCTGGTAATGGATTAAACCTCAAAGATTCTTGTTTCCTGAAAACTCTCAGATCTTTATTTACATAAGAAAAGATTGTGTTTTGTAAATAAGAAAACAATTTTGAAGTTGTACCACTAGTATTACAACAGAAACAACAAAATCATGAGCATGACAAGTATTGAATCAAATGTGGGTGTTGTCATGGATCTTATGGTCTAAATGTAGCAATTCAATTTATATGTATGGCATGACAAGCTTAATGCTCATGACTCATAATCTATGAAATTACTGAAGATGATCATATTTAACAAACCTTTTCCGTAGAATTTTTCTCAGCAGCTACAAATAGGGGTCTTACATGAGGTATATTCACAAGTTATTTACATCCTCTTTCACAAATTGGTTTATTTTTCTGTCATTGCCTGGTATAGTGGTACATTTTTCTCAGCGACAACTTATAGCATCCACTTGAAATTTGGTATTAAGGTTACCTACAAAGCGGAATTTAACTAAATCCTCATGTTATATACTTCCTATTTTGCAACTTATTTTATTTTAGGACATTGTCTGGGGGTATTCTCTCTGATTTTTGACCTACAGATTTACAAAATTAATACCACAAATCATATTTGATTCCAGGTACATTACAACTTTAGATATCTCCAGTGTCCACTGAAGTATCTTAAAGGAAAGGACAAGGAAAACAGAGAGCGACAACCCATGCTGGCTTTAAATGTAGGATGAAAATAAGTACTTATAATAATTGACAATGGTATTAATTCACTGTATTGATTGATCTTCAATATTAATCTTACACTGTCAATAATATAGCTAGTACGGTTAATTAACGATAATTCTCACAGTAGGTTGATGATGTTGAATGTTGATCTGTACTAAATTATAGAATCAATATTATTGTTAATAAAATTGGCAGTGCAGGGGGGGGGGGGGGGGGCCTGAAGATAGTTCTGGAAAAACAGGAAATATTGAAAGTTTTGTACCTTGTATTTTCTTTTAGCCCTGTATGTTTGTCCAAATTCAAAGGGGTAGCAGAAGACATTTTTTAACTAAATTTCAACAATGTTTCCTCACGTATAATTATGAAATTGAACTGAAAAGAGTTAAAGGAATAAAGGTGTTGACATTGCTCTTTTTGTCTCATGTAGAAACACAAAAAGACATGATAATTATGATTATGGTTACAATTGGCAATGTATGATTTGCAGAATATATTTTAAAGGATACAATTTAAGAAACCAATTTCTTCAATGTCCATTATGTTTTCTATCCAAAATACAAAGATTTTCAAAATTTCATCAATAATGAATAGTTGTCCGCAACTTCTTTCAATTTGGACCAGTCTACAATTTCTTAGACAAAATATTAGACTGGTCCAAATTGAAAGGGGTTGCAGATGACAATTTCAAGCTTATGAAACTTTTGATACCTTTTGTGTAGAAAACCTTGTGAATAATAAAGAAATTACTTGTAAGATGTAATTTCTTCATTTCCACAATGTTTTCCAAGGCTTTTTTCATGGGGGAGGGGGGCGTCTAAAAGCATCATTGAGCAGGATGGAATTAAATGTCGTCTGAATGGAACATATTGTCAAATATATGTACATATAAGCCTGTTTCATTTAACAAATCAAAATCTGAAGGAAACACACAAAAAGTCTTGTAAAGCATAAAATTTAATTTGATCTTTACTTCTTTCTGTCTTGTTTGAGTCCCATGTGGCTCGATGATTTAAGAGGTGGGCTTGTAATCTTTGAGAAGTCTAGGCCCATTGCAACAGGTTGCGCATAACATAAGCAAAGTATTCAGCCCGTATTACTAAAAGATTGTTAAGACGTTTGTTAACCCATTCCAACACAACAAAATTTAGACCGGTTTGGATTCCAAGAAGGTAAAGACAACAATTTTAAGTTGGTAGATTTTCAAAAATTTTGCCTTGTAAGGGTAGAAAGTATTGTGGATAATGAAGAAATTGGTTGTGACAAGCAATTTCTTCATATTCCACAATGTTTTACTAAGCTATTTTCTTAGAGTGCTAAAAAAGTGAGATTGTGTAGGAATAGACTAAAAGCCTAATCAGTCAAACTTTTCTCTATCATTTCATTCTTGTCTCCCCCCAGACTATGGTAAGACATGGCCGTGTACACTGTTTGGCTCATCCCCTTAGTGAAGCTTTTCTACAGATGAAATGGTAAGTTATGTTAACCTGTATCATGCTGAATAAAATCCTGTAATGAATCCCATTCAAAAATTAACTATTTCCTGTTTTTCAAAATTTAGACCTGTCCAAATTCAAAGGATTTGCAGAAAAAATATAAAATCAATTTTACTTGAAAAATAATCATTCAATAGGGTAGAAAACATTGTGGAAAATGAAGAAATTGCTGTTTACAAGCAATTTCTTCTTTTTCCACAATATTTTCCCAAGTATAGAAACACAGGGATGTGAAAACCAGGGATTAAACGGGAAAGGGTTAAAGCAATGACAGAATTGGATGCACTTATTGTTGGTAGGTATTTATGTTGGAAATTTATCTTATAACATAACTCTAGCTTAACCCTTTACCAGACGGCATAATTTTAGACTGGCCCAAATTCAATGAAGTTGTAGACAACAATTTGAAGTTTATGAAATTTTGGATTTTTTCACCTTTCTGGGTAGAAAACATTAAGGAAAATGAAGAAATTGCTTGTAACAAGCAATTTCTTCATTTTCCACAATGTTTTCTACAGATGTTTTCCTTTGGGGCGTTTAAAAGAGTCACTGAGTGGGAATGGGTTAATCCTTACCTATTTTAGAAAATGTGAGACCTCTCCAAATTGGAAGGTTTTATAGGCGAAAATTTAAAGTGGATTTAATTCGAAAAATAACCATTCAGTAGGGTAGATAATAATATGCAAAAAAAGAATTGCTTGTTACAAGCGATTTCTTCTTTTCTGCAATATTATTTTAATCATAAAATTACAGGGACATAAAAACAAGGGATTGAACTGGAAAGGGCTAAAGCATGAAAGCCGGGGGTATAGACAAAGATCGGATTGCACATAATTATGTGCAGTACCAAATCAGGAATATTCCCGGTTCAGCATGACAAGGGTTAACGGATTACTGGCCTTGCCCACCCACCTCCTGCAGGAAGTATGTCATAGATGTTAAACAACATTATTTTGAAAAAATTATGACCAGGTACATGGCAACTTAAATATTGTAACTACAGCTTGAATAAGCTGCAGTTGTGATGTTAACCCTTGTCATGCTGAGCCTGGAATATTCCGGTTTTGGCAGGAGGTGTAGACTAAGATCAGACTGCACTTATGTACAGGCTGATCTTATTCTATACCTCTTGCTTGTACTTTTCCTGCCATAGTTGCTTATGAAGTTGATTTCTGGGAAAAAAATGAATTTTGAACAATAAGTTCTATCAGTACTTTCAGCCCTTTGATTTGACAGCAATTCAGGAAGGTAATTTATACAGCATGACCAGGGTTAAGTTATCAAACCAACAAAAATGCTTTTTATAAAAGTCTGCCAATGAATTATGGTTCAAAGTTCACTTCTGGTCTAAATGACGACTTTTTCTATGTTTTCCCAACTATAAATCCACAGGGACATAAAAGCCAGGGATTGAACAGGAAAGGGTTAAAAGAGCAGGTATAACTCAGTTGCAAAATTATTTGAATATGATAGGTGTTGAGCTTATTGTTCTGCTAGAGGCATTTGGAAAGGATATACAGTGTTCTACATGTTCAGCTCACCCGAGCACAAAATAGTCATAATGAGCTTTTGCTATCCCAGGGGTGTGGAATTCCCATGCCCGACTTGTCCGACCCGGGCTTTTCTACCTACGGGCAAGTACATTTTTTGAGACTACTTGTCCGTACACAAGTCAATATTGGGCAAATGTTTGAATGGTACTAAATAGATAGAAGAGATTTATGAGCGTAATGTTTGTATCTAAGGCTAGAAAATATTGTTTTTAATGAAGAAAATGCTGAGTTCCAGCATTTTCTTCTTTAAAAATAATATTTTCTCAAAATTAATCTGTTCTTCATCTTTTCATGGGCAAGTCCATTTTGATCCTGGACAAGTAGAAAATCACATTTTACTTGTCCATGGACAACTAGAGAAAATCCCTATTTCCACATCCCTGGCTATCCTTTATTGTCTGCATGATCTAATCCCATGTTACATCTGTTTTCTGCAATTTGGGTAAATAATTTAAGCCATCCCCACACAAACCATCCTTTCTACGCCCCTCAAGAAAGCATTGTGGGCATAGAAGAAATTGCCTGATTCAAGCAAATTCTTCAATGTCCAAAATGTTTTCTACCTCAAAAGACAAAGAATTTTAGAATTCATCAACCTAAAATTGTCTGCATTTTCTTTCAGTTTGGACCAGTCTAAAATTTTCTTGTGTGGGAATTGTTTCAAGTGTTTACACTCTTATGACCACATTTTAGCTAAATCTTGATAACACTTGATTAGAAAATTTGTAAGGTTAGAAGGATGAATCCAACTGACAACCATCACCAGATGACACATTTTAGGCTGGTCCAAATTCAAAGAACTTTCAAATAACAATCCTTTGTTCATGAAATTTTAAAAACCTTTGTCTTTTTGGGTAGAAAAAAAGTGGATAGTGAAGAAACTGCTTGTAAAAAGTTTCAACTGTTTAATTTCTTTGGAGGTGTTTAAAACAGGAATATTGCAGGATTTGGTTAAAAAGCCTGAGAGTTCAAAGAAACAATTTCTTTACAAGCAATTTATTGTATAAGGCAACATTTATATGCATTTAATCATTTCAAGTTACTGCAGAGGGTATTCTGATAACCCATTCCAAAACAATGATGCATTCTGATGCCCAATCAAGAAAAGAATAGGAAAAGCATTGTGAAAAATGAAAAAATTGCTTGTAAAAAGCAATTTCTTCATTTCCACAATGTTTTCTACAGAGAAAGTTAAAAAAATCTAAAATTTCATAAACTCTAAACCTTGTTTTCTACCCCAAAATGACATGATTATATTCTCAAAATTCTGACAACTTGAAATTGTCGTCTGCAACTTCTTTTACTTTGGATAAAAATGGACATAAATTTTGCCATGTGGTAATGGAAAAATAGATTTCAAAGTCACCTATACTATATTTGACAGGCGTGCGTATGGTTCATGGTTCCATGTGTCTAATCTGGTTGTGTATGCTGTGTTTCTTGCCCTGTTGACTGTTCTAGTGACGACATGTACATATCAGTACGAGGATCCGATCATGAGTAACAACACAAATGTCACACACTCGTCCCGTGAGTCTGATATCAGAATCAAGTCATGTGAGGTATGAAACTTCAATTCAAATTATTCTTGAACTCATTTAAACACACTCAAAATTTTAGTTTGATTGTTTGAATGGGGTTTTACGCCGATTTCAACAATCTTTCAGTTATATCGCGGCGGCTGGAGCACCTTACAATGGAATCCTGGTATTTCTCACACCAGTACTACCATTACATCCTTTCCTAGCCTCCAGCTGCTATCCCACATAGGTCTACGATTATCGACCCATTGGTGAGAGACAAATAGTCGGAAAGGATGAGTGCCGCCGTCGGGAATCGAACCCGGGACCTCTAGATTGACAGTTCGACGCGCTACCAACTGCGCTATGACGGCGGCTCTCAAAATTTTAGACTGATCCAAATCAAAGAAGTTGCAGACAAAAAATTTTAGTTGATGGAATATAAAGATCTTAGTCATTTTGGTTTAACCCTTTCCCGTTTAAACACAGGATTTTACATTCCTGTGATTTTATTCTTGAGAAAACATTGTGGAAAAAGAAGAAATTGCTTGTAACAAGCAATTTCTCCTTTTTCCACAATATTTTCTACCACATAGCATGGTTTCATTTCAAATGTCATCAAGTTTTCATAGTTGTCTGCAACCTCTTTCAATTTTGACTAGTCTTAAATTTCTTAAAACAGGAAAGGGTTAAAAACTTTGTGGATAATAATGAAATAGCTAGTTACAGTCATTTTTTTCATTTTCCTTGATTTTTTCCAAGTTTTTTCACATCAAAAATGTGTCATTGTGTGGGCATTGGCTAATTTACAGAGGTTTGCGAATTAATTTTTGTTAAACATTTTTCTCATATCCCTGTTTTTAGATATTGAAAAGTTATGTTTATAAGACAAATTCAGCATGGAGTAAATTTTTTTTTTTTTTTTTTTGAAAACTATACCTTTATTATCAATATCTTACTTGCTTTATGAATATGATCCTGGAATAGTTTATAGATAAATATCATATTGCTATACTGTTGCCCATCTGTCTGTCCAAAACTAAACATGAGAAACTGTGACTTTGCATACTTTATAATGGAAATGTTTGCAACTGTATTAGCAAAATCAAAAAATGTGCTAACATTTCTAAATGTCTGTTTTATCACAAATTGAGATCCGACAAAGACACATACTGTCTTATCATCATTTTTATATTTATATTGTTGATGTATGACTGAAATGTCTTAACTACAGCTTTAACCCATTCCCACACTAATTAAAGACCCTAAACAAAAAAGCCTATAAAAAATTTGTGGAAAATTAAGAAATTGCACATTACAAGCAGTGTTCACAATGTTTTCTGGCCTATAATGTAAAGATTTTATAAATTTCAATAACTTGAAATTGCCATCTGCATACCCTAGAATTGCAATCAGTCCACAATTTATTGTGTGTTGATTGGTTTAAAGCTATAGCTAAATCAACAACAACATCTTTAACTGTAGAGGCTAATGATTTGAAAGAGTAGTTGATATCATTTCATTGAATTACTATTATCTGATATTCCAAACTTTATTGTGGGCATATAGTCTGAAATTATTAATTTGCCAAGATTTTATCTTTCAGATCTAACATATGTAGTACTTGGCGTGGGTGAACCTCTCTTTAAAAAGATATCAAAATAAGTACAGTCAAGGTCATCCATCAAGGTCTTACCCTAAAACTTGTCTATCGCAAGTTTATGTTTCATGAATCCATCTTGTACATGCATCTCATCTTATATATATATCATTCAAGACCTAAACTTGATTCAACTTTTAAAAATGTGATCCTTGATGAAAAGGTGTCAGCAATTGCATATTCATACTGCCGTTCAAATAGATCAAAGTCTAAAAACTTGAAAAGTATCGATTGACATAGGGAATATTACAACAGTGTGTTTTTCCATTTGTTGTTATCATGTTCGAGAATCGGGTGTAGGTATTTTTTATTGGATGAGACCGAAGGTCGAATCCAATAGAAAATACCTACACACAATCCGAGAACACGATAACAACAAATAGAAAAACACACTGTTGTAATATTCCTTTTATTATATACCTTTTTCGGACATGACATTAAGAAAACTCTCTTAAATGATTAAGAAATAACCAACTTTCCGAAAAAACCCGCCCATCAATACACAAAAAAGTAGTCCGTGTTTAACGTACTTAACGAATACGTTTTTTTGGTACAAGCTGAATATTGATTTTTTTTTCTGTAGATAGCCAGATTTTAATTCATATCATGTATAGGTATATAATAAATGATTTTATTCCTTTTTTACAGTTTACTACCACACACAGACTTTGTGTGTATGTTGTGTTCATCTTTAGCTGTCTCAATATGTTGAAAGAAATAGCACAGATAATACAGCAGGTGGGTGTATTTTAACCCTTGTCATGCTGAATTAAAATCCTTTACAGAATGGTATTCAAATCAAAGGACTGACACCACTGGAAGACCTTATTTGGGGTCAATATTCTTTTGATTTTTTTAAACAACTCTGGCTTAAAATGGACAACTAGGAGGTATAGATCAAGATCAGACTGCACTTATGTGCAGGCTGATCTTTGTCTATACCTCCTGTCAAAACAGGAATATTCCAGATTCAGCATAACAAGGGTTAAACTTGACTGAATTATTATGTAAGTGCCTGTGACCTTGAACTTCTCTATATTATATTCAGCTGTCACAATATATGAAGGAAATAACCCAAAAAATACAACATTATTTTGAACTTGACTGAAGTATACTACCTTGAACTTCCCCAAATTATAGTGTCTCAATATCTTGAAGGATATAGCTCTGAAAATAAAACGGGTGAGCATTACTATTTACCTTGACTGAAGTGTAAAGTAGGTGTATCTTACCTTGAACTTCGCTTAATTATAATTCAAGTGAATGTGACCATGACCTTCACTGTATGAACCCAATACCATACAATAAAGATATAGACTTGACTAATTTTAAAGAAGCTGCATATGAAAATTCAGTGTGATCGAATTGAAGAAAAGTGTTATTCAGAAAATTAACATTGAGAGGAAAGGAGAAACTCTCACAATTATTTCCCGAATGTGATTCTTTGGGCATGAAAAAGTATTGGAATTAGTATTAATGTGTTAGGCAGCAAGTGAGTCTGACAATGAACTACAATCCATGTAGATAAGTGTGACCTTGAATTTACTATATCAATAATCTATTGCATGTGACCTTAACCCATTCAACACAGTGACAAGTTTTGATACTCCCAGTAAAAAAACCTTTGTAAAACATTGTGGACAATGAAGAAATTGATTGTTACAAACAATTTCTCTATTATCCACAATGTTTTTTACCTTGAAAGTAAAAAAATTAAGATCTTACCATCTAAAAATTGTCGTCTGCATTTTCTTTTAGTATTGAACAGTATAAAATTTAAACATCTGGTAATGGGTTAACCTTTACTGAATAGTGTTCATATGTGACTGACCTTCATTTTATTTGGACTAGAATGAAACTGTCGTCTGGTTATGTGTTAAATTGTACAATTAATTTATCTAAGCTCTATGAACCTTTACTTTCAAGTTAAGATTTGCTTACAGGATTCAATAAAAATAAATCATATTATGTAAGAAAGAGATCAACACTCACCTCACACAAAAATTCTCTTTTTAATTCAAGAGACAAAAAGATTTATGGTTTATTTCTGTGCATATATGATATCTAGACAGCAAACAAATACAGTCGTATACCTATACCTCCAAGTTCAGGGGACTTAGAAGAAAATTTCGATGTAGAGATAGTTCAACATGTAGATAGTCGAAGATTTTCTGTGTACGACCAAAATTGTGGCGAAATACCTCAAGTAAATAAGGCAACAAATGATTTGTACTAGTCTGATTATCTAATCGAACGAAAGATATAGCGACGATGTATTTATCATAAATTCTTTTATTAATATTCTAATTTTCATCACTCGTAGCTAGAGCTTTGTTCAGACTTTGTTGCTTTGTTTGTTTGTTTTTTCGATTCTATTGTTGATTATTCTTCGTGTCGATTGTGTAGTTTGTCAATTTTCTCTTTCCTGTCGAAATAATCTAAGTATCCACCCGGATTGGTTACCAGGTCCTTCCTTTAGCGCGTCATGTTGGTCAAAGTTGCTGGCCGTCCCCTAGGTAGACCAGGTCCGGCACCAAACAAGACCTGCGTGGTAAGGACATTAGATGCATTTTTTATCATGATTGTAAAATTCATTTGTAACATTTTTTCAACTTCACTCAATCTTTCACATTATCAGATCACAGACAAACTATCAAACAAAATCAATCGATATCCAATACTGCAACGCTCTTATCTCTTAACCAAGTTGACTCGTCAAAATGTGTGAAAAACTTAGTTGATGGCAAATTTTGACCTCTATAATTAAGGTTCGTCCTATAGTGATGTGAATATGTGCAAACAATAGTGACGGGACTTTGTAATCGATTCGACCTAGGGTAGTTTACGAGATAAAGAGATCGAGGTATGGAGGTTCAAATACATAGAAGTAAAGAGTAATAAGATTGGGACTTTAGAATAACTTCAACCTAGGGGTATTTTCAGCTAAGGGACATTCGAGGTAAAGTTATTCGACTGTATACAATTACTGGAGGAGATGCTATTTGGGTTAATTTTATCTAGCTTTTTTCAAATAATTTGATTATTTTAATATTTCATAATGTTTATATTACAGAAAAAGAAATATTTCCTTGATTTCACTAACTGCCTAGAGTGGATACTATACGCCTCTACAATGCTCTACATTGTTCCGTTTATCTCCCACAACATGGTACAGTGGCAGTGGGAGGCTGGAGCTATGGCTATCTTCCTGGCCTGGGTCAATCTTCTACTCTATCTACAAAGGTATGCTTATAATGCTGAACCTCTAATATTCCTGTTTTGACAGGAGGTATAGACAAAGATCAGCCTGCACATATTTGAAGTCTGATCTTGGTCTATACCTCCTGGTTGTCCCTTTTAAGCCAGAGTTGTTTAACCCTTTCCTGTTTTTCCAAATCTTAGACTGGTCCAAATTGAAAGAAGTTGCAGACAACAATAAAAATTGGCTGAAATTGAAAAGAAACCAAACCATGTGGTAGAAAATATTGTGGGAAAAGGAGAAATTGCTTTTAATAAGCAATTTCTCCTTTTTCTGCAATATTTTCTTAAGTATAAAATCACAGCAACGTAAAACCCCGGGTTTAAACAGGAAAGGGTTAAAAATAAATTTCTCTTTATTTGATTGGTAAATCAACACCTGACTTTAAGTCATATGCACTGCACTGCAGTAAGACATCACATATTTCTTCTTGTAGGTAACAGGGAGCATTGTCAATGTAGATGCCATAGTGAAATTTAACATTTTTCTGTACAAACATCAGATTTTACGTGCTGTGATTTTAAACTTGAGAAAACATTGTTGAAAAGGAGAAATTGCATGTAACTAGCAGTTTTGACCAGTCAAATTTTTTTACAAAAATAGACAAAGTACCATTATATTTTGTCAGATCATAAAGAATAAATAAGTTGTCACTGATGTTTAATTAAAAAAAACTCCATTTGGTATTTTATGCAAACTTACAACTATAACCGATGTACCCCCCCCCCCCCTCCCCCAGCTGTCAAAAGATTGATTGAACTATCAAGTTATTCATTTAGGAGTGTACTTTGGACTCTGGTATTTATGTTAAGCATTTTGTTTTATGCAATATTCTAATTAATTTGTTTTGATAGACAAAAAAGCTTTAACCTTATAGAGCTGCTGTTGAAGAAACAATTCAGTTGCTTTCACTTCCCTGAGGGAAAGGATTTAAACCAAATGCTACCTTTACCACTTCCCACACATTGACACTTTAAAACGCGTCATCAATATAAAAGCTCTGGAAAATATGTGGAAAAAAATTGCCAGTTACAAACAATTTCTTCTTTTTCCATAATGTTTTCTCAAGTATAAATTCACAGGGACATAAAGGTACAGGGTTAAAGGTCAGACGAAAAGGGTGTTACCCTGATATCTAATTGTCAGATTAGTGTTTTTTCAAATGATACAATCATAACCCTCAACAATGCCAACAATCTAGAGAGGTTTGAATGAAATATAAATGCCAGATAGCAATTCATTCAAAATTTGTATGAGTAAAGAAATTGTTATAATTCAGATTAGAAATTAGATTAGTTATCATTTGATAGAAAAAAGCATTCCTTTTCCCACAATCTTTTTTAACTCATTTTCAAATAGTTAATGTACGCAGGATTTAGTAGAAATGGGTTGATATGAAGAGTTAATGACCAAATTTATCTTGACTGCAGTAAGACATCACATATTTCTTCTTGTAGGTAACAGGGAGCATTGTCAATGTAGATGCCATAGTGAAATTTAACATTTTTCTGTACAAACATCAGATTTTACGTGCTGTGATTTTAAACTTGAGAAAACATTGTTGAAAAGGAGAAATTGCATGTAACTAGCAGTTTTGACCAGTCAAATTTTTTTACAAAAATAGACAAAGTACCATTATATTTTGTCAGATCATAAAGAATAAATAAGTTGTCACTGATGTTTAATTAAAAAAAACTCCATTTGGTATTTTATGCAAACTTACAACTATAACCGATGTACCCCCCCCCTCCCCCAGCTGTCAAAAGATTGATTGAACTATCAAGTTATTCATTTAGGAGTGTACTTTGGACTCTGGTATTTATGTTAAGCATTTTGTTTTATGCAATATTCTAATTAATTTGTTTTGATAGACAAAAAAGCTTTAACCTTATAGAGCTGCTGTTGAAGAAACAATTCAGTTGCTTTCACTTCCCTGAGGGAAAGGATTTAAACCAAATGCTACCTTAACCACTTCCCACACATTGACACTTTAAAACGCGTCATCAATATAAAAGCTCTGGAAAATATGTGGAAAAAAATTGCCAGTTACAAACAATTTCTTCTTTTTCCATAATGTTTTCTCAAGTATAAATTCACAGGGACATAAAGGTACAGGGTTAAAGGTCAGACGAAAAGGGTGTTACCCTGATATCTAATTGTCAGATTAGTGTTTTTTCAAATGATACAATTATAACCCTCAACAATGCCAACAATCTAGAGAGGTTTGAATGAAATATAAATGCCAGATAGCAATTCATTCAAAATTTGTATGAGTAAAGAAATTGTTATAATTCAGATTAGAAATTAGATTAGTTATCATTTGATAGAAAAAAGCATTCCTTTTCCCACAATCTTTTTTAACTCATTTTCAAATAGTTAATGTACGCAGGATTTAGTAGAAATGGGTTGATATGAAGAGTTAATGACCAAATTTATCTTGATTTCAGATTTGACCTTTTTGGTATCTATGTTGTAATGTTTCTAGAGATACTACGGACACTGCTCCAAGTGTTGTGTGTGTTCTCCATTCTCCTGATTGCCTTTGGAATGTCCTTCTTTCTTCTCATGCATAAAGAGGTGAGCTATTTTGTACAGACCAATCATTACTTTTATTAGATGTTTTGAGGCCATATCTTCCAAATTCATACACAAAAACAACATGATATCTATACCCAACCCCCAACTCCCCCCAAAAAACAACCTATTATGGGGGTATTCAGGAATCAGCATGTCATTCAGCCCATTAGTCTGTAGGTTGGTAGGTCTGCCCATCTGAAGCTTGTTCCATGTCTACTCAATATCTCAGCAACTACTGGATAGATTTGATTCAAGCTTCACTGATAGACTCAGTATCAAGTACTTCTAACAAAGTTTTGGCCCTTTTGCAAAAATCTTGTCTACTCAATTTCTCTCCAATTAAGTCGATTTAACTCAAATTTCACATTTGCACTCAGGATCAATCAAAGATGTACTTAATTGACTTTGGTCATGGTCCACTGACTTTCCTCAGAAGTATGGCCCTTTGTTGATAAAAGGCTGTATTTCAGTAACAAAATGTTTTTACTGTAACATGGAGTTGTTTGGAGTTATTAATCACATTCGGTTTTTGTCTAGTTAACTTACATGGTGACCTGCTGGATGTTTAAACTGAAACCAGGGTTAGAAAACAACATGACTGAGATATTGTAGAATTCTGATTGATTCTTTTGTCTAAATCACTTAGATTCATGAATTTCTTTCTTTTTCTGATTTCCTTTTTTTATGAAATTGTAAGAACCATTTATTTCCCCTTTCTGTATGAAAGACATTTTTATACTAGTTTTCTATTAGTCTTTCATCAAAAATTGACAGCATTTGTCATTCAAAAAGTGGAAAAGCTATTCAAATTATAATTGACCCCTTTCCTGGACAAACACGGGATTTTATGTCACTGTGTTTTTATACTTGGAAAAAGCATTGTAGTAAAAGGAGAAATTGCTTGTAACAAGCAATTTCTCCTTTTCCCACAATATTTTCTACCACATAGAATGGTCAGATTTCAAATTGCATCCATTTTTCATTGTCATTTGCAGCCTCTTTCAAATTGGACCAGTCTAAATTTTCATAAAACAGGAAGTTAACTTTGAACTTGACATTGGACAACATTCATGTGCAGTACTTTTGTTTGTTAAGCAACTTTAATGTTATATAAAAGCTTATTGAAACTGTAGTTGCAAAATTTAAGTCACAAACTAGCTATTCTATTTTGCATCTAGTTACTGATCATAAAATTGAACCGGGAATATTGCTTTTTTGTGGGAGGTATAGACAAAGATCAGCCTGCATGTATTTTAGTCTACATCACCTGTTTCTCTCTTTTAAGCATGAGATATTTTTTTAAGAGAAACTTTCTAAATAATTATTAATGCACTATAAGTGTTTCCAATGCCATCAGTTCTTAGATGTAAAGAGGACTTTTTTCAGCATAACAAGGGTTAGTATCTAAGTCGAATTTCCTTTTGGGGCTTGTTTCAGAGGAAAAAACAAGCTAACCCATTTCCACACAATTGCGCTTTTAAACACTGCTCAATATGAAAGCTTAGGAAAACATTGTGGATAATGAAGAAATTACTTGTTACAAGCTAGTTCTTCATTATCCACAATACTTTTTACCTCGAAACTTAAAATTGTCGTCTGCAACTTCTTTTAATTCGATGCAGTATAAAATTTTACCATCTAGTAATGGGTTAAAGTGATTGAAAGTTTTTGATGCATTTTTCAAGCCAAGCAATGCATTCTCCACCCCTGGCCTGTCCATACTGCGCTCTGCCATGATGATGTTGGAACTGGATTACATGGCCTCCTTCAATGAGCCGTACACAGATGACGATCCTCGTACCTTGTTTTTTGGAGGAACAGTAATTGTATTGTTGGTGGTGTTTACACTCCTCATGCCTATATTGTTGATGAATTTACTGGTAGGTATTTCGTATAAATTTAGAATTTCTAAAATCAGTAACTTGTTTTTTGGAGGAACAGTTATTGTATTGTTGGTGGTATTTACACTCCTCATGCCTATATTGTTGATGAATCTACTGGTAGGTATTTCATATAAATTGAGTATATCTAAAAACAGTAACTTGTTTTTTGGAGGAACAGTAATTGTATTGTTGGTAGTGTTTACACTCCTCATGCCTATATTGTTGATGAATCTACTGGTAGGTATTTCATATCAATTGAGTACAGTAAAACCCCTCTATGACGACCACTTGTGGTACTTACTAAAAGTGGTCGTAATAATGGGGCGGTCGTAATACTGAGGTTTGGTCGTTTGTTGTCAAGTAGTTCATGTTTATTTTATTTTTGTTTTTGAATATATTAATACTAGACATACAAAGGTAAAACTATAAGAATGTGTACAACAGTGGAATCTTATGTCATTTGCAAATTTACAATCTTTGATAAGTTCTACTTTCACTATTCTCCATTTGGATCTGATTCAGAAGTCCGACCTCAGATTATTTATTCGTAAGTACAGGTTCAAAGTGTCAAACTGTTGATATCATATCTTCTAAAATGCGAATACCAAGCATCAATTACGTTGAAAAAAAATGCTAATTAACTGTTCGCAAAGCCGTACACAAACTAAAAGTAACTTCTCGGATACTTTTTCACTTTCAACTTTATTACTCGAGTCAAAACCCATGACATATTCAAAAAAAAATTAAAAATTATACAAGCTATAATTTCTAAAAGTGATCGGCCACTTTAATCTGTTTAATAGAAATAACACCTATGATAATAAGGGTTCGATATCACATTATCAAAAATCCGATAATGTATTGACAATGCATTTGTACCCAATTAGTGACACGCTTATCAAGTGTGAAATACGGGTGGTCGGTCTCATTGTGTGAAGTTACTGGTACTTTTAGTGGGGTTCAAAATAGTGTATCAACTATAGTTGGTACTGAATTTAGTGGTCGTAATTCGGAATAGGGGGGTGCCCGTTTTAGAGAGGTTCATGACCATTGAAATAAAGAACAAAAAATTCCGTTCTGTAAAATTTCGGTTGTAATAGCGGGGTGCCCGTATTTCCGGGATGGTCGTAAGGAGGGGTTTTACTGTATATCTAAAAACAGTAACTTGTTTTTTGGAGGAACAGTATAAATTTAGAATTTCTAAAGACTGTTTATGAAAAGATTGAATATTCTTTTATTCCATTCCCACACAATTCCACTTTTTGAAGCCTATGGAGTAAAAAGCTTAAGAAAAAATTGTGGAACATGAAGAAATTGCTTGCCACAAGTAATTTTGAAGAAATTTATTCAAACAGAGGGAAAATGTTTAAATTCAATCTACTTAGATTTATCATCTGTAACTTCTTCCAATTTTGACCAGTCTAAAATTTTGTCATCTGGTTATGATTTAACAAGATATAATAATAAAAAAAAGACCAAGGCACTGATTATAATTCCAAGACATTCAGTAGATCTGAGTCTTCACTCACACACTAGTCTAATTTACTAAACTATTCAAGAAGTTCATAACTAGGGCTCATCGTAGACCAGATCTATGCAGTCTATAGGCTGCAACCAACATTCTTTCGAATATTTGACAAAAGTCATCGCAACATGCTTTGATCATCTCTCACCGATGGGCCATTGATTTTTGTTTAATAAACTTGTAGTAAACTTGTTTTAGATAAGTAGTGCCTGCAAGTTTGATGGCAGATGGTATCTTAGATCAAATTTTGTCGTTGTACAGGTGTGAGAAATGACAGAAAGTCACGATTAGGTGCACAAGTATCAACAATGTATCTGAAATAATGTGGTGTTAACCACAAACAATCAAGCCTTTGAAATTGATTGCTCTAGTAGAGGCATTGCTAAAGCTTTCATACCTGATATAAATAACAAATATCGAATGAGTAAGCCCTAGGCAGGTAGCTTTTACTTCCATCATTTGATCAAGCCTTACAAGTCTTCCTTTGATTTAAATTTTACTCACTATCAAAAAGTGAAAGCTGAGCAAGTCAGAGGCATGTTGTCTTTTTGTTAACATATTCCCACACTATCTCACTTTTCTACACCCAAAGATAAAAAAGATTTAGAAAACATTGTGGAAAATGAAGAAATCTCTTGTTAAAAACATTTTCTTCATTATCCACAATGTTGTCTAACTTAAAAGACCAAAAAGTCTGAAATTTCATCTACTAGAAATCGTTGTCTGCAATGTCTTTGAATTAGGACCATTCTATAATATTGTTTAGTGATAATGAGTTAAAAAATTAACAGAATAACATATAATTGATTATTTATAACCTCCCCCCATGACTCTGACAGGAAGATCTACAAAGATATTAAACAATATTATTGTAGAATTTATGGTCTGTAACATGTAACAAAGAGTTAAATGGTTGGTTGGCGACATAAACCTCATAATTACAGCCTTGAGTAATGCAAAAAAAAGTTCTCTATGTTAGAGTTCAAAGTTTTTTTCTGGTTTAATTCAATGATTTGATTAGTCCAACAATATTTGTGATTGACATTTGGAATCCATCAATTGACCAATCACTGGCCCTGCCCATTGACTCCCTAGGCCCACCATTTAACTCAAACAGAAAGTTCTGCTTTGATTTTAATGGTATTATTTTGCAAAATTTATGGCCAGTAACAAAAAATAAATTGGTTTGTTAATGACCTAAATGTCATAACTACTGCTTGAATAAGCTGTAGTTACGACATTTAAGTTGCCAAACCAACAATAAAGGTTAACAAAATGGCCAAAGTCGGAGTTGAAAAGCTCAGGTCCGAGCTGAATAAATTATTTGATTGGTTGGTTTATTCCTTGATTGACAGTTGCCATCAGTCAATTGCTTTCTATGTATCTGTAGATTGGTCTGGCAGTTGGTGACATTGAGTCAGTCCAGAAGAATGCTACATTGAAGAGGCTTGCCATGCAGGTATGTTAAACCATGTGTGTATTTCCATTTATTTATCATCGCTACCGTAGCACATGCCCATATGAGCGATGCCCCAAGAAGACAGTTAGTTGTTACAGGGGTATTGCAAGGATACAGGACGAAACTGCTGAGAGCTCTGCCTTGTTCTTTAACATGCTAGGTGGATAGCACCTTCACACGGGGCCTCGATTTAATGTCTCACTAAAAGACAATTAGTTTGTTAGTTGATATGGTCAGCCTAGGGCTCGAACCCATGATCTTGAGGTTTTAAGTCAAGTGGTCTACCAACTGAGCTAATCGGGCTGACTATGTTAACCCCTTACCAAATGACAAAATTTTATACTGGTCCAAATTGAAAGAAGCTGCAGATGACAATTTCACGTTGATAGAATTTTACTGATTTATTTTATCTTTTTGAATCAAAAACATTGTGGATAATGAAAAAATTGCTAAACACGAGGGATTGTGTGGAAATGATTTAATAGAGAAGGATGTTGCAATTACTTTCTTAAAGTTATGGCCCTTTCTTGCAAAATCTGAAAAAATCTTTATTCCAGTAACAATTTTTTCTGTGACAACCATGGAGCCATTTGAGGGTTTTAAAGTTGTGAATTTAGAGGAAATTTTTTGAGGTTTGTTTGAACTCTCCTCGGTAGATAAATTATTTAATTTTTGTGAGGAAATTAAATAAAAAATTGGTAATGATGGGAAAATAACCCAAATTGGTTAGTTCGGACCTCCTCCACAGAAAAAGTGGATCCACCTTTATACTGATCAATATTAGTGATCGTGTCCAATTAGTCATTGCCTGGTAGGACCATCCCCCTTGAACCAAGTTCAAGGTCCTCTCTTAAGATCAAATGTAAGTATTGCTATTACGAAATATCAAATTTGTTTTGGAATTTATCCTCAACAGCTTAGAGAATAGGCACAATCTGCATCATAGTTTTAGCATATAAGGTTAAACATTTTTCCATTTACAAAACCTAGATAGATAAAATTAGATATTTACAAATTCCACAGATTACCTCTTCGGGCTTGTGTTTGAAACATGAACCTCAAAAGTCTCAAAATATCTTATTTTGACCCCAAGAAATTTCTCTCAAGGGGGTGATTTTGACTCCGTTGTGAGAAATTTCTAAGGGTCAAACATCAATGTTTCATTGATGTATATTATATACAATTTAAAATTCTATAAATTAGTTGTCATTTAATTCATATCTTTATAGGAAAAGGTCTGTTAGCAAAAACATGTACTCATGATTAGCTCTTTAACCCATTATCAGACGGCAAAAGGGCTAGGTTCACAAAATGGTCAATTTGGCCCTGTTGGAATTTTTCACGAAACCATCGTCATGTGATAGTTTAGGGTCTATGTTTCAAGAAAATCAGAATACAAATGAAGTTTTTGTTCTATGTTACCATAGCAACCTTAACCCATAAACCCGTAACTGTAAATAAGCGTTTTTTTATGGAAATTTAGATTAAAACGGCTTTTTGTTATTTGTTACACATTCCTAAAGAGATGCCAAATAAAAACAATATGATATCTTTCAAAAAATCTATTTCAGAGTTCAGTTGCCATGGAAACTATATTTAATCATAACAAAACAATTTTGCATTACTGTTAAATGCTTTACTTAATGTGAAAGTAAACTAACTGTGCTACACCAGATAAAAGAATGAATTACAAAGAATAGTATTTAATGTTGGCGATAAGGGAGACGAACAACCATATGACAATGGTGTGCATCATATAAAAGAAGATAGCAATTCAGTGTTGGAAACGATCTTTATTTTCACCATTTTTCAAGTATTTGTTTTACTTCTAACGATACACGTGTTGACGGGAGCGCGTGTTGACCAAAAAACAGACAGGCCGGAAGAACAACAACCGGAACTCGATTTTTGCATTAAAATTAATCGAACAAAGTTTTTCATCTGCTGTAGTTACCAATATTACAACATCCCGCCCCTAAAATAAATTTGGACACAAATTTTAGACGGTCAGTAACTATCAGCAATGGAAAACGATGCTACTAATCCTTTGTGGACTGGAGCACGGACTTAAATCCTCAAACCTGTTGGTCTCTGAGGAAACAATCACACGCACAATCATAAATGTCTAAGGATGGCCAAACCCAAGACTGCATTTAAACACCAAATAGACCAACCAACAGATTAAAGAACAAGTCCGAACTTCATTCACCAAAAGTTAGTCTTAGAAAATTAACAGAGATATTATTTAAAAAGTATCCTTTATCATTATAGCAACCATCCAGTGCAACGCATAACTAACCAACAAATGTAGCGACCAACAACTCTCTCTAACTTGCTCAAATGCATATGCCATAGACGCCAAGAAAGTGCTTTCTTTGAACTGATGTTGCCAGTGTGAGAGGTCATTGACGCATTTGTAGCACTTAACTTTTACTTAACAAACCTAGACCAGTCCCTCTGTAATGTCAAACCACTTAAACACCTGAATGTCCTGATTGCAAATGTGTGGCAAGTCTTGAGACTTTCACATGGTGCAAGCATTATCCCGGATTCTCCACCATGTTGGCGATAAGGGAGACGAACAACCATATGACAATGGTGTACATCATATAAAAGAAGATAGCAATTCAGTGTTGGAAACGATCTTTATTTTCACCATTTTTCAAGTATTTGTTTTACTTCTAACGATACACGTGTTGACGGGAGCGCGTGTTGACCAAAAAACAGACAGGCCGGAAGAACAACAACCGGAACTCGATTTTTGCATTAAAATTAATCGAACAAAGTTTTTCATCTGCTGTAGTTACCAATATTACAACATTAATTTGTCATCCATTTATATTTAAAGAAATATATCTGAGAGTTCAGTTGCCATGGAAACTGTATTAATTCCAAATAAAACCATTTAGCATCACTATTAAAATGCTTTTCTTAATGTGAAATTGAACTAATTGTGCTACACCATACGATAGAAAAAATGTAAAAAAAAAAATAGTATTTTATTTTGACCTATTTATCTTTCAAAAATATATTTTAGAGTTCAGTTGTCTTGGAAACTATACTGATTCCAAATAAAACCATTTTGCATTACTGTTAAAATGCTTATTTGATGTGAAGTGAAATTGAACTGATTTTGCTACACCAGACAATGGAATGAACTGCAAAAAATAGTCTTTAATCTGCCATCCAAATGATGCTAGTATGTTACCATGGTAACCACTCGTTTTTCTATATACAAACTGATATATTTTGACTAATGTAGTGACAGCTAAGATGCGACTTTTGAATAAAGAAAGCTTTATGGAATGTGATATAAAGGTCAATATTCCAATTATATCATATTCATTGAATTCTATGTTGTAGGTACTCATAAGAGTAAAGAAGTTGCAGACGACAATTAAAGCTTTATCAAATTTTGGATTTTTTCAACTTTCTGGATAGACGATTGATTGAATGGGGTTTAACCCAGCTTTTAACAGTATTTCAGTCGTATCCCGGCGATGGAGCACCTAACAATGGATTTCTGGTATTTCACACACCAGTACTACCACTACATCCTTTCCTAGCCTCCAGCTGCTATCCATCTTAGGTTTACGATCATCCACCCATTGGTGAGAGAAAAATGTCGGAAAGAAAGGGATTGAACCCATGACATCCCATGATTGAAGATTAGGAGTCTGACGCACTACCGACTGTGCTATGATGGCCCAACTTTCTGGGTAGAAAACATTGTGGAAAATGAAGAAATTGCATACAACAATCAATTTCTTCTTTTTACAATGTTTTCACAAAACTTTTTATGGGGTGTCTATAAGTGTCTCTGAGTGGGAATTGGTTATTGTTTGTCAGTTTTGACCCCTAGAATTACATGGTTAAGGAGTCAATGACTTCTTGATTTCAATTGTTGGCATGAGCCCTGCTCTTCTTGTGGTAACATGGTTTTATTTTTGATATTTGTAGGTTGAGTTACACACCAATCTTGAAGCCAAACTACCCTTGAAGATATTGAGTATGGTAGACAAGTCAGAGTATACTTACTACCCCAACAGGTGTTCAGGGACATTCGAAAAGGTAATTAACCCATTACCAGATTACAGCATTTTAGACTTGCCTAATGGGAAAGTAGTTGCAGATGGCTATTGCAAGGTTATGAAATTTGGGGAAAAAATACTTTCGGGTAGAAAAAATTTGGATAATGAAGAAATTGCTTGTAACAATCAATTTCTTCATTTTCATGAATGTTTACCCAAGCTTTATTTCTTGGGGGTGTCTAAGAGTGTCATTGAGTGGGTATGTGTTGAAACATTACAAGAGGACTAAATTTAGACTGGCCCAATATGAAAGAAGTTGCAGACGATATTTCAATTTAAAAATAAGTGCCAAATTATAGAAAACATTGTGAGTAAAGAAATTGCTTGTCACAATCAGTTTCTCCTTTTTTCTCCAAGTTTTCCAAGATTGTATTTCTCCAGGGCATCAAAAAATTATTGTGTGGTAATGGGTAAATCCTTTGTAAAACACACCAATCTGGGTATAGAGTAAGAGAAATTTTTTTTTAGCCATTCACTTGATATCCACCGAGATATTTCATAATAACAGATAGTACCAGTCATATAAAAATATTAATCAACCATTTGTATTAATGTCTTAGACTGGAAGTGCTCTTTGAACTCATTTAACATTAGCAGTTTTGTTGGTTTAGCTATCCACATAGTAGATACGGTGCTTAGGTTGCCAATCAATCATGTTACTTTTTTGTAACATGTGACTGATAATATTCAGAATAATGCCCATTTAACCCTTTCCCACACAGTGACGGTTTTTAACACCCCTCAGTATGAAAGCATTGGAAAACATTGTGGAAAATGAAGAAATCGCTTGTTACAAGGAATTTCTTCATGCTCCACAATGTTTTTTTCCCCAAAAGACAAAGATCTTAAAGATTTCATCAACTTAAAATTGTTGTATGCAACTTCTTTGAATTTGGACTGGTCTAAAATTCTATCATGTGGGAATGGGTTAATTTTTAAGTCAAACTCCCTGTCAGAGATTAGTGGGTTGGGTCAGCAATCTGTCTATTGTAGGCAAGTGTTAATGGTTAGGATAAGTGAGTTTTTGAATAACCAGATAGGTTTAGCATTTTAAAAATGTTATACAATTAAAGGTAAATACTTCCAACAAAATGTCACTGATTTTCAATTGTAATGATAGGTATTGTATCACCAAGAAAGAAAATACAACCTAAATAGTGTTTATGTGAATATGTGATATCAGACACGTTACAGATGCCACAGTCTTCACTTTTCGAATCTGTCTGCTGGGTGTTGATGTGCGATTTGGCTTGTTTATTTGTCTCGTTTGTTTTGTTTTTTTGCTTGCTTGTTCCTTATCTGTTTGTTTATCTTATTTCTTGTGACGCTCTTCGATACCATGACATTTGTTCCATATCTTATAAAATGCCCTTTAAAAGCATAAGCTT
Organism: Fragum fragum; assembly: GCA_946902895.1. NCBI lineage: Eukaryota > Metazoa > Mollusca > Bivalvia > Cardiida > Cardiidae > Fragum > Fragum fragum. The sequence continues at coordinate 36,931,826 of OX336367.1, read as the reverse complement.
ATGATATTCCTACTTTAAGTCATAAACATTTTGCTAGCAGTTACGCGCCTCTCACTCTCTTTCTCTCTCTCTCTGTTCGACATTTCTTTAGCTGGCTCAATCATTTTTATTCTCTGAAAAAAAAAAAATGTCATGGTAACGAGAGCTGAGCGAATCTGTTTAATTGTATAATATATAGTTGGTTTTGCTCTAAATCTTGCCTTCTCCTACCTATGTTCTCTCTCTCTCTCTAATCTTTCTTGTTTGTCAGTTATTTATGATTTCTGTCCTGTTAAATATTCTATTGTAATGCTCGTCAATTTGGCGGAAAAACAATAAAATAATAATAATAATAGTATATTTTAAAAGTGTATACAAATTGCCTGAAATACAAACAAAAGAAAGCATGAATGAAATATATGTTCATGAAAACAAATTGTATCCATAATAAGTTGAGACATGATTTCAAAGTATAAATTGCTATAAGATTTAACCCATTCCTACTCAATCCCTCCTTTTTACGCCCCCTCAAGAAAAGAGCTTTGGAAATCATTGTGGAAAATTAAGAAAATTAAGAAATTGCTTGTATCAAGCAATTTCTTCATTATCCACAATGTTTTCTATCCAAAAAGGTAAAAAACTCAAAAATTCCATCAACTTGAAATTGATGTCTGCAGCTTCTTTCAATTTGGACCAGTCTAAAATTTTGTTGAGTTGGAATAGGTTAAATGAAAAGCATGTGGCATGCAAGTATTAGAATAAATTCTTAAACTCCTCTGCTAGTAACTATCAGACTTGGAATCAAAGGAATTAAGAGTATTGGTTTGAAAGTTCCCTTTAACCCAATACCAGGTGGTATTATTTTAGACTGATCAAAATGAAAGAAGTTAGGGGAAACATTTTACAAGTGGTAAAATATTTTAATTTCGTATAAGATAGGGTATAAATACTGGTTATCAGATTTCAGCCTTTAAAAATGCAGATTGTGTGGGATTAGACGAACAACTCCTTGGATGTTGGATAGATTTGATATTATTTTGACCTCTCATGTATACTTTATTCACAGTTCTGGTCAAAACTGTCCTTCCTTGGAGATTCCTTAGATGAAGAGTTTGGAAATCAGCAACAAGCACATCTATTTGAGGAAATGTACAAACAAAAAATGAGGTATGTTCTCGTGTAATATTCTTGATTGATTAATAAATCACCAGACAACAAAAATTTAGACTGGTCCAAATTGAAAGGACACTTTTTGATCCCTCACAAGATATAAGATTGGGGAAAGATTGTGTTAAATGAAGAAATTGCCTGCAACAAGCAATTTCTTCATTCTCCACAATGTTTTCTACCCAGAGAGTTGAAAAATCTAATAAATCTAGTTTTGTTGACTTTAAATTGTCGCCTGCAACTTCTCATAGTTTGAACCAGTATTAAATTTTGTTGTATAATCAATTAAAACTTCAGATTTTTGCAGCTTTACTGAAAAGTAGTTTGTATAGCATGAAAAGTGCAAAGCTTTCTGGGCCTCTTGGTCTCATGTAATTGCTAAATTGGCAAAACTCTCAAAAGTTGCAAATTCAAATCCATAAGAGTGTTATCTCCTATACAAGATTAATTTTGCTTCATAGTTCATTGCTAGAATTGATTTCATCTTTGGTTATGTTTGACTTCTTGCAGTAAGCTTTCTGTTAGAAAAAAATACCTTCATACAAACAAGACTTTTTTAAATGCCCATTTTCATGAATATTTCTTAACTCATTATCACATGACAAAATTTTAAACTTGTTCAATTTGAAATATGTTGCTATTTCCAGTTGATTATTTTTTTTTTTTTTTTAAAAATGGGGTTTGTTTGGGGGAAGGACTGTTGTAAAAGTTTTTGGATAATGAATGCTTTGAACAAGCAATTTTTCATTTTACACAATGTTTTACCAATTGTTTGTCTTTTGAAAAAGTGTCATTGTGTGGGAATGGGTTAAGAACTTTTGGATGTAAGCATAATTTCCAGCAAACCTTTGTAACACAGGAACCATTGAAATGAATTGAATACAGTAAAAGTTCTTAGACAAAACATTTACTCAAACTAAGCCATATGAATATTTTCTATATAGTATTTTATCATGAAATTTCAACAAAACTTATTTAACCCATTCAAACACAATCAATCGTTTTTTATGTCTGGAAGAATAAAATCTTTGGAAAACATTATCGAAAATGAAGAAATTACTTGTTACAAGCGCTTTCATTATCTACCATGTTCTCTACCCATTATGACAAAGATTTTTAGAATTTCAAGAACTGTAAATTATTGTCAGCAATATTTTTGAGTTTGGACAAGTCTGAAATTGTATGGATTGGTCTAATAATGGATTAACTATATATTATAGGATCAAAGAGATTTCCCAGAACATGTCCAAACAATATGACCTTCTTCGATTGATCGTACAGAAGATGGAAATCCACACAGAAGCAGATAACCTTGATGAAGGAGCTCCACACGATGGAGGCTTTCTGAATCTGTCTAAATGGAAACCTGCCAAACAAAATATTCTACGCCAGAGTGCAATAGTGGCTCACTGGAAGAATAGCATGAATGATGACTGTACATAATTATTGCATTTTAATATTGAAAATGTTGTTAAGTAATGTCAGACCATTGCATTGAAAATAATATCCTAATGAAACTATGTTGTTACTTTACTTCATAAAGCTTGTTATTTCTTTTCTTAATTTCAATGAACTAACATAATTTCAGATACCTTTTGTCTAGGCTTAGTATATTTGTTCTTTAACACATTACTAGACGGCAAAAGTTTAGACTGGTCCAAATTGAATGGAGTTGTAGAGGAAAATTTAAAGCTTATGAAATTTTGGACTTTTTGTACCTTTGGGGTAGAAAACATTGTTGATAATGAAGAAATTGCTTGTAACAATGTTTTTTTATTAAGCTTTTTTTTCTTGGGGCATCTGGAAGTGCTTTTGAGTAGGAATGGGTTAAAAAAGTGAAGAGACAACTCATGTTTTGTCATGTATTTTTATAACCTACCGAAAGTGGTTGTATATATACATCTTCCTTGTCTGTTTGTCCACCTATATGTCTGTCTTTACGTGTGACTATACCTCCTTCTGGACATCTATCCACATTTTGTTAACAGCATCTTCTCCTACAGTTATGTATGAATTTGATGGAAATTTTTACAGAATGTTCCTAGTCACATGACCTTACACATATTGTTAGGGTTTTGCCATTTTGCGTCACAGAATAAATGGGTTTTATGCAAAATTTCTTGTTAACACATCTCCTCCTAGATTTATTGGTGAATTTGTATGAAATTTTCACAGAATATTCCTAGTTACCTGACCTTGCCAGTGTGTTGGGGTTTTCTGTTCTATTCTGTGTCACTGAAAAAGGGGCCTACAGAAAGAGGGGGCTTAATGCAACATTTTTGTTAACTAATCTCTTCCTACATTTATGGACAAAGTTAATTAAATTTCACAGAATGTTCGTATTCACCTGAGGCTTGCATATATTGCTGGGGTTTCACCATTTTAGGCTTCATCACAGAGAAGGGGGCTAAATGCAATATTTTTGTCTTGGTTAGTTTTTCATGGTGTTTACATGAGTTCTAGCCCTTATACCATCATAGCCACAGCCTTATTACCATTACCACACGGCAAAATTTTAGACTGGTCCAAATTGAAAGATGTTGCAGAAAACATTTCAACATACCATAAATTTAGGAAATAAGAGCCAAATAAGGTAGAAAACATTGTATTAAAATTAGAAATTGCTTGTTACATGTAATTCCTCCTTTTCCTCACAAAGTTTTCTATAATTGTATTCCTTTGTGGTGTCAAAAAGCAGAATTGTGCCGTAATGTGTTATTTCTTTCCTTAGGCAACTAAAACCCTACAAGTATAACTTGAATGAAATTTAGTCGTAATCTACTTTCTGCTTTACAATTTAGTTTTTATTACTAGTATCCACTTAAAACTTTACATCATGGATCAAGTAGGGGTACTACATGGCATTTACTGAATTTAGGTCTGAAACTTACATGCTTAGAATTTTAAACTTAGTTAATTTCATGTAATTTCTTTGGACATTCCATGATTGACTTGTAGTATATTTTCATTGCATTTTTCTCAGCAACTATAATAGCATACACTTGAAACTTGGTTTAATGGTTTAACCCATTCCCGCACAAGCCCTTCTTTTTACGCCCCTCAAGAAAAAAGCTTTAGAAAATTTCTTCATTTTTCACATTGTTTTCTATCCCAAAAGACAAAAAAAATTAAAATTCCATCAACTTGGAATTGTCGTCTGCAGTGTCTTTCAATTTGGACTAGTCTAAAATTTTGCTGTGTTGGAATGGGTTAACTAGGAGTCTTACATAGCGCTTATCATAGTCAGGTCCAAGATATCTACATCTTGTTTGATGACTTGAAATGTTTAGGACATGGCAGAGCTAAACACAGTGGATCTTGTATCACAGATTTCTTGTTTTTCATGAAATTGTCCATGAAATTTTCTCAAGTCTTCCGCATAAAAAACAATTAATTATTCTACCTTTTTAGGCAAACCTGACAAAATATAACTCTATCAATTACCAGACAAAAAAAATTAGACTGGACAAAGATCTATTTGGACTCAAGCCACCAGTCTGGTGTCTCAGACAGACAGCCCTGTCTGAGTGATCATGATGTGGGCATAGCTAGTGAGATCTCAACTCTAGACAGGTCCAAATTAAAAGAAATCTTAGACCACATTTCAAAATTGCTCTGAAATTGGAAAATAAGTGCCAAGTAAGGAAGAAAACACAATGAGAAAAGGAACAATTTCTCCTTTTCCCAAATGTTTTATACAATTGTATTTTGTCAGGGGTCAGACAGCTTCATTGTGGTGTAGAGATTAAAAAATGAATCATGATTTTTTTGTCTTGTATCCTTGGTCTTCTACATATAGGTATCTTCAACATTATCTAACTACCCTGAAATTTTACACACAAAAATAATTGACCATAAAAAATGTGTGAAAAGAGATATTACTTCAAACTAGAAATAATTTAATTTAAAGTTACGTCAACTAAAAACATGGGTTCTAATTGGTCAAAAAAAAATATTCATAACTCCATGAACAAAATTTTGAGCATGCAATGGTTTTGTATGCTTCCGCACAAAATAGTCCCATACAGAAAGGTATCAAATTTTCTTTTTTGCTCGATGCTTTTAAATTATATGAAATGAAGAGAATATTTTTTGTTTTCATGGAGGTATGAACCTAAAACCTAATCACCCTTATGTATGAATCTGCTTCGCGTATTCATAGAGTGTGATTAGTTTTTTCGGTTCATACCTTCAAGAAAACAAAAAAATATTCTCATCTCCTAAATGTCTCTTTTTCTCATAGTTTTGTACACCCTTATTAACTCAACTTTATGATTTTATTACACCTTCATCAATTACCAGATTACAAATTTCTAGACTGGTCAAAATTTAACCCATTCCAAGACACACAAAAAAAAATTAGACAGGTCTAAACTGAAAGGAGTTACAGACATCATTCTAAAGTTTATGAAAATTGAGATTTTTTCAACTTTTGGGGAAGAAAACATTGAATAAAATGAGGAAATAGCTTATTACAAGCATTGTTTTCCCAATTGTTTTCTATGAGGGTTGTCAAAAAGCATCATAGTGTGGGAATGGGCTCAAGAAGTTGTGGATAACAATTCTAAGTTGCTGAAACTTAAAAATCTTTGCTTTTCAGAGTAGAAAACATTGAGGTTAATGAAGAAATTCCTTGTTACAAGCACTTTCTTCATTTTCAAGTGTTTTAAAGTTTTTTCTTCATGGGCATAAAGAGCAGGATTGAGTGGGACTTTGTTAAATTGTAGTCTGCAACTTTTTCAGTTTGCACAGGTACACAAGTTTAATATTTTGTCATATAGTATAGGGTTAATCTGGTGAGGGGCTTATTTAAAGAGGGACTATTACTCATGGCCTCAGATATTATTCACCATACAAATCATTCATGCCAAAAGTTTTGGTTAATCTGATGAATACATTCTCAGTAAATTTTGTGCCATTTAATATTGATGATGTTTCTGTTAAATCTTGACTAACCTTGTTTTTTTTCTATAGCTTGGAAAAAATGTAAAAGTTTAAAGAAAAAGTATTGTGTAACTAAATTATAAAAAATCTTTAGATAATTATTTTCTCAGGCAGGCTTAAACCATTACCAGATGACAAAAATTTTGTCTAAATTAACTTGCAGATGAAAATTTAATGTTGTTGGAATCGAAAAAATTCTTTGCCCTTTAGGGGTTAGAAAACATTGTGGAAATGAAGATATTACAAAATTTTGCTATCTGGTGAGCAGGTGAAAATATAAGACTCAATTTGCACATGAAATAATTATCCTATTTCAATCCAATGATAAAATATGAGCTTTTGATAACATACTATAAGAAAATTGTACCATTCTACATACATTCAGTCAGAGTTGATTTTCAATAAGCAATATGAATAAAAGTGCATGAAATACCAAATAAAAAGTTTATTATTTTCAAAATTCCTTATTGTTGAATTTACCACATAATCTTTCATGAATTCTCCATTAATGTAATCACTCAAAAGAATTTAATACTGAATAATTTTGGATAATTGGTTGTTCTTTGTAATCTGTTCAACACTAAGAAATTAGCTTTTTTTAAGTCTTTATAGAAATCAACATGTCAATAATTTTGATTGTGTTTTACAAATTTGTTAAATATTGTTTTTGGAATAAACTGTTGTTAGTAATTTGTTCTATTGTTACTATACCTCCTAACTAATAAGCAAATAATAAATCAAACACAATTTACAGTTTGCTAGAAAATTTTAACCTGTCCTTTTTGAGAATAAGATTTATTTACTCCAAAAAGTATAACACTAATTTCAAAATTGTTTTACCGGAAGTTATGTTACAGTGTCTGGTTTACCTCGGCATGGCTTCCTGTTGTTTCTCAATAGTATAAAACACAACCTTCTATCTAAGCCAAAGAATCTCATCCCACATTGGCCCACTTCTTGCTTGGTCCTTTGGTTAGAAATTAGAACACAATATCCAAAATGATTTCAGACAGATGTCCAAGAGAATGTTTGCTAGAGATTCACCTCATGACCAATATGTTAACCTGGTGAGCTAAATAGTGATTGACCCTTTACCACACAATCCATCCTTTTTACACCCTTAAAGAAAAAACCTTGGAAAACATTGTGGACATAGAAGAAATTACTTGTTTCAAGTAGCCAGACATTCAAGTGATTTCTCGCCTGAGGCTGTAAATCTTGACATATATCAATGAACCTATGATCTCATGACGTTGCTTTTGGATTTTGCTAGAGAGTTATAGTAATCGAAAACATTGTAGTTATCAGCATTCGCCATTTTGCACACAACCTTAGACATTTGTCAGGCATTTTAGTTGGTCTCGAAACTTGAATATCTAACTACAGCTTATCAAATTTGCTTTTCATGCCCCTCCATGTAATGGCAAATGACATAAGGAGTTCTCTCTGTTCGTGTCTTCTGGATGTGTGGATTAGTGTGTGTCCAACTCTAGTCTGTAGCCCAACTTCCACATTTATGGATGGATTTAAAAATAACTTGGCACAGTTGTTCTCTTTAAAGAGTATTAGTGTAATGTGTAAAGTTTTGTTTGATACCCCCAAGGTCACGACTGAAAGACAAAATTGACTTTGTCCGGAGCCTATCTTTTACATTAATGGATGGTTTTCAATGAAGAGCACTAGTGTTGTGTGTAAAGTTCTGTTGGAAAGTCCGAAGATCAAGATCACAAATGAAGGTCAAATGACAAAATTGACCTTAGCTGGAGTATTTCTTTACATTTTTGGATGGATTTCAAAATAACTTGACAAAGCATTTCCTCTTAAAAAGTAATACATGAAGTATTATGTGTAAAGTGCTTTTGGATACTTCAAAGTTCAAGGTCATAGCTTAAGGTCGCATGAACAGCAATATAAAGACGGGTCAAATGGTGTCTGTGACACATTTTTAGTTGTTTTATGTACCCGTCTGCATATTTTGCAACTAAAGCCATTTGATATCTCAGTTGAACAGCCTTATCAGTGGTCAATGAGCGTGGCCAGCAACTCTTAATTGACAAATAAACCTGCTTTATTAGCGCTGCCTAATGATATAAACAAATTCCCACACAGTGACACCTTTGGACGCCTCTCAATAAAAACAGCTGGGAAAATATTATGTAAAATGAAGAAATTGCTTGTAACAGCAATTTCATCATTTTTCACAATGTTTTCTACCCAGAAAGTTGAAGAAATCTAAACTTTAACCAACTTTAAATGCCGTCTGCATCTCTTTTCCATTTGGACCAGTCTAAAATTTTGCCATCTGGTAATGGATTAAACAGCATTATTTTGAAAATTATATGGCCAGTTGCCTGTAATAAAAAATTAGTATATTTGGTTGGCGACATAAACATCATAACTACAGCTTGTGGAAGCTGTCATTTAACCCTTTCCCGTTCAAATACGGGATTTTACGTTCCTGTGATTTTATACTTGAGAAAACATTGTGGAAAAAGAAGAAATTGCTTGTAACAAGCAATTTCTCCTTTTTCCACAATATTTTCTACCACATAGGATGGTTTCATTTCAAATGGCATCAAGTTTTTATTGTCATCTGCAACCTCTTTCAATTTGGACTAGTCTAAAATTCCCCAAAACAGGAAAGGGTTAAGTCGCAAATAAAGGTTAACAAAAATAGTTCCCAATATAAGAGTTCAAAACTCATTTCTGGTCTCTATGAATGATTTCATTGGTTGTCTTTTTATTTGATTGAGAGCCACAATTGGTCAATTGCCCTGTCAGAGTATTTTGTAGCGATCTTAAAACATACATGTTCCTAACAATCTGTCACGGTCTATAGCAGCAAGAGGACCATGAATGGCCTATATTGCTCACCAGCTCATAATAGCTTTTGGCTTCACTGTAATAGTTTGCAGAATTTTGATAGAACTAGACATTGTTGCAAAGCGGACTAATACCCCCAAACAGGGGCTTTTTTAGTTAAAGGGCCATAAATCCGTCAAAAATCAATTGACCATAACCAAAATAGGATATGCACATGTCTAACTTATACCAAGTGTTTCTTTAAAATTTGAATCAAACCCGTCCAATAGTTGCTGAGAAATTGAGCGTATACGATTTTTCACCAAAGGGCCATAATTCCTTCAAAAATCAATGGACCGTAAACAAAATAGAATATGCAAATCTCTGCTTGATACTGATTATATCAGTGAAGTTTGAATCAAATCCGTCCAATGGTTGCCCAGAAATTGAGCAGACACAAAAAAGCTAGACGGAAATACGGACTGACAAGCTGACTCCTATATACCCCCCTAACAAAGTTAAGGGGGGTATAATAATATAAGGCAATGCCTTATACTTAATGTGAAAGCTTTAAGCTGATTATTGTTTTTTTTTTATTATTATCTAGATTTAGCCACTTAGCCACAGCATAAGGCTGATGGTGTTCCAAGAGAATTATTTCTAATATTATGGTAAAGTACCATGAAGCAACAGTGCATTTTTAGCTCACGTGAGCACGAAGTGCTCATGGTGAGGTATTTCGATCGTCCTCTGTCCGGCATCCTGCATGAGTCGTACGCTGTGTGTCAAAAATCTTAAAATAACATCTCCTCCCAAACTGCTGGGCAGATTTCAACCAAATTTGGCTGGAATGTTCCTTGGGTGGTGCCCTTAAAAAATTGCTAAAAGAATTGAAATTCGTTGAAAACTCTGGTTGCAATGGCAACAAAACTGAAGTTTTTATAAAAACCTTAAAAATGATCTCCTCCAAACCTTGAGGGCCTAGAGCCTTGATATTTTGCCTAAGGCATCAGTACAGTGACCTCTTTTAGAATTGCTAAAATCATCACCCAGGGGTCCCCAGAGACTGAGCCAAAGCGTAGGTGGAGCTTACATAGAAATAAATGATTTTTAAAACAACATCCCCTCCCTACCCACTGGGCTGATTTCAAACAAAGAATTGTAATTAGTTGAAAACTCTGGTTGCTATGACAACAAGAGTAATACTGAAAAAAACAAAAAAAACACATCCTTTTCTGACCCAGAAGATGAAGAATCTTGAATTTTGCATGAAGCATCAGTACATTGACCTCTTTCAGAATTGATAAAATTTTAGAACCACAGGGTGATTAGGCTTAAATAGAAATAAAGAAAGCAACCCTTTTTAAACTATTTGGCTAATTTAAACCAAATTGGGCAGAACTACGTTAGTACATTAATAATTACTGAAATATTTGAAATCTGTTGATAGCATTGGTTGGCATGGTAACATAAGCTGAGTTTAGTTAATGTTAAAGGAGGTCTTCTCCTAACCCAGTTTGTATAAGGCCTTGAAGAAAGAAAGAGCCTTATCTCAGGTGAGCGCCAGGGCAACTGGCCCTCTTGTTTTTGAGATGAAGGTTTTCAAAGATTCATTCCTTTGATTGTCTAGACTTTATATTCATCACAGACTAAGAAATAGAAGTTTTTTGTTGTATTGCAGAAGATTTTTTTGAAATATTTCCTTCTTTGTCTCCATGTACAGTTTGAAAGGAAAAGATTTTTTTAAAAAATTCCCTTCTTGTGTCTTTGTAAAATCTTGAAACCAACACTTAAGGGCTCACAGTTGCCCAAAAAGTACCGTGAACTGTATCTGCTTGCAAGTGTTTAAAGCTGTAGGCCACTTAGTTTATAAGAAGATTTCCTAATCTATTTCTTTGTCAATTACGGGATCCCACAAAATAGGGCCAATTTTAATTGTACAGCAATAATTTTTAGTATTTTGGAAGAGGGTCATTATGCGATGTCCCTTGCCCAATATCAAATTCTAGGCCTTGGGCGGGGAAGATTCTTAAAAAGAAATCATTTTGTTGCTACTGCAACCGGAGTTCCTCATGGATTCCATTTCTTCACAATGTTTTAAAAGAGCACGACATTAAAATAATTTCTTAGAAGTTTGGTTGAAATCATATGGTTAATTTAGGAGGAGAAGATTTTTTTGCAATTGTAGATAGACAGACAGGCAGTAGGAAAACAGATATTGATCAATCACAATAGCTCGTCTTAAGCACTTTTTACTCAGTTGAGCTAATCATGAAAATGGACTCCTTTCAAAAAGTTGGAAAATATAATGTTAGACTGATAGAAATAAGTACTGATCCTGGGTAATAGCTTGTTTGTTTGAATTAGGTTTAGCGCCACATTTAAAAGTATTTCAGTCATATCTCAGCAGCTATAGCACCTAACAATGGATTCCTGGTATTTATCTTACCAGTACTACCACTATATCCTTTCCTAGCCTCCAGCTGCTATCCTACTTAGGTTTACGAAATCAACCTATTGGTGAGAGACAAATTTCGGAAAAGATCAGGTTGATCTGGCAAAAAATGTGGCCTCTAGAGTGCAAACAAGGTTTTGCTAAGATTTGACACTGTGACCTTGTCTTTGGTCCCAGTTGACCCAGTTTCAGACTTGTGCAAGATTTTATCAAGACAAACATTCTGACCAAATTTCAGGTTGATGGGGCAAAAAATGTGACCTCTAGAGTGCATACAAGGTTTTTCCAAGATTTGACCCTATGACCTAGTTTTTGACCCAGTTGACCCTGTTTCAAACTTGTCTGAAATTTCACAGGACAATCAATCTGACCTTATATTAGGTTGATTGTGCAAAAAATGTGGCCTCTAGAGTGCATTCAAGGTTTTCCTAAGATTTGACCTTACGACTTAGTATTTGACCCCAGTTGACCCAATTTCAAACTTGTCTGAGATTTCATCAAGACAATCATTCTGACCAATTTTCTGGTTGATTTGGCAAAAAATGTAGCCTCTTGAGTGCATAAAAGTTAAATGTTGAGGATGGACGACGCATGAAGGACATCCACCTAACCACAAAAGCTCACCTTGATCACTTCATGCTCAGGTGAGCTAAAAATGCTAAGAGACATTAACCTAGAAGGGCGTCAAAAAGCATCCTTATTCTTGAATGGGTTTAAACAAAGAGTGTAAAGACATAAATATTATGGGCATCACCTTGGTCTTTCCATATCTCTGGTATTAGTTATGATAACTACATGAAACCAAGAAGATGAAATTCACTAGTGTAAGTCTATTCCATTGTCACTCAAGGTAACTCTCAATTTGTGTTTGCAAGAATGCAGGTCCCTTTTGATTTTCAAATTCCCACAGACATTTGTTTGCTCCTACAGACTGTGTTCTTATTGGGAGTTAACAGACTACATTTGAATGCAGCAAAACTAGTTACATGTTTGATTTTTTTTTGAAATTCTATTTGATTTTTAAATGCCTTTTTTCAAAAGCTAATAAGTTGAGTTTTTGAAATAATTGAGAAAACATTGTGGAAAAAGAAGAATTGCTTGCCCAGTAAAAACCATGTTTCCCCCTCCAATAAAATATTTTCCCATTAACCCATTCCAACTTGATTAAGCCTTCTGATGCCCCTCAAGAATTAGAGGAGCTTGAGCGCCTGATTCACTCCATCAGACTGAATATACACATCATTCTTGAGAAATTTAGGTAAAACCATCCTGCGGTTTGCAAGAATAAGATTTTCAAAATTTCACTTTACCATTTATGGACAACAAGCAATTTCTTCAATTTACACAATGTTTTCTTCCTAGAAAGTTGAAAGGATTTTTAACTTCATAAACTTAAAATCTTCTGCAACTCCTCCAATTCTGGACCAATCTAAAATTTTGTCGTCTAGTAATGGGTTAAATACAGGGTCATCAAAAGATATTTACCATTATCCCATTCCAACACAGCAAAATTTTAGACTGGTCCAAATTGAAAGAAGCTGCAGACGACAATTTCAAGTTGATGGAATTTTGAATTTTTTCGTATTTTTGGATAGAAAACATTGTGGATAATGAAGAAATTGCTTGATACAAGCAATTTCTTCATTTTCCACAATGTTTTCCAAAGCTTTTTTCTCGAGGGGCGTAAAAAGGAGGGACTGAGTAGGAATGGGTTATGACTCTAGGACCATAATTCATACGATATTGACCTTTACCTTTGCCCCCCCTTCCAAGTACGGCCATTTCTTGACAGATTTTTTTTTTCTTGTATAAACTTGATAGTCCTTGCCCTAAAAACTCTAAATACCAAATGTGAATCTAATCTGACAGCCGGTTCATGACAAGGATTCTAAAGAAAAATGAAAAAGTTAAGGCACAACGCATGACAAACAACAACGGACAAAACACAATCGCAATAGGTCACCATGACCTTTGGTCAGGTGACCTAAAGAGCTAAAAAGGGGATTGTGTGGGAATGGTTTAGGAAAATAAGTCCCATGAAATTTGATAGAAATTCATCTTGCAGTTTCTGATGATATGGTTTTGAAAGAAAGGGTTTACAGCCACATGCAGACACAAGAACACAGAAAAAGGCACAAAGGAACTAAGGCAATGACAAGTCCTGATTGCCTTCAACCAGTGAAGGTAAAAAGGATGATGTTGGAAAAATATTCAAGACAAGCTAATAATATGAGGTGGAATTTTTTATTAGTTTTATAACACGAAAAACATAATGCATATTAAAGATCCAATTGGACTATGAAATACAAAAATGATGGCTTCTATAGTGGGGTTTGTTTACCAAGAAATGAGATGTCCAGTGATTTAACATAGACTATTGTAGAAACTTACAAGACTAAATTAACCCTTGGCCTGATTAATAATTACTGAATTTTGTAAACAGTTTCAACTCCAGTCTTTCAATAAAAAATCTTGCTGTCGGATAAGTGTTTGAAAGGACAGGATAAGTATATTGTGTTAACCCTTGTCATGCTGTATAAATTACCTTACTGAATTGCTGTAAAATCAAAGCGCTGATAGAACTTATTGTCCAAAATTCAATAATTCTTTTAGAAATTAATTTTATAAACAACTCTGGCCAGAAAAGTACAAGCATGAGGTGTAGTTCAAGATCAGACTGCACTTATGTGCAGGCTGATCTTGGTCTACACCTCCTGCCAAACCAGTAATATTCCGGGTTCAGCATAACAAGGTAGATAGAGTTTTGCACACATGCAGACAGATATTTATCTACAAAACCTTTCACTGTGTCAGTAATCAGGGAGGCACAGGACAAGGGTTAACATTGGAAGACATGGTGTTAAAGAAATATGCATTAAAGTTTCTATGAATGAACACCATTAACAGTTTAAAACTCTTTGAGGTAACAAAATCTCATTACATGCCAGACATGAGAGGCCATATATAGCATTTTGTATCTGATAGTTGGGAAAAAAACAGGCTGAAAAATAATGGTAATAAAAGCATAATTATGAAGTGTCTAAGCAATTACAAATTCTCTGTATCAAAGTTTGTAGTTTTATAAATAATGGAAAACTATATGCATTACTTAAATTCTACCTAGAAATGCACAAGACTTTTTTCATTCATTAGCATGTTAATTCTTCTATCTAAAAGATATCTAGTATAATCCAAAGTATACCATGTTAGCTCACAAAACATCAAAATTACAGCTTACTGAACCTATAATTTCATTATTTTGGAGGGTAACATATTTTAACAAAACATATCCAAATTAACTGAATAAAATTATTCTATGAAAAAAAAAAAATCTAAAACTTTTGACCTCAACCAAAACTACTGATGCATGCAATCGAAATGATAACCCTTCCCTACTCAATTTTAAGTAAAGTGAACAAAACAGCTTAGTGCATATACCAACACCAAAAGCAAGCATAAACACTTCTTTTTGTAGGAATAAATATTAATCCGTATTAAAGAGGCAACTATCTATATTCTCATGATTAATAAGTTCTGTTTTTATATATGTTATAAACACAATTACTTCTAAGCACCTGTTATCATGTCACTTTACACTGTGAGTACTTGACTTCTCAAGATTTGACAGAATGAGGTTCAGACCTAACGCAGCCACATTCAAATGACTTGCATGAGAAACAAATCAGACAACTGGTACTTTGATGGTACAAAACAGGTAGATCATGTACTTTATGGGTAACCAAATATCCCAACTTCAGCTTGAATAAGCCATATTTTTTATTATTTTGCTCATCCATGACAATTTACATATTAAACTTTTATACAAAAAGGGTTGACATAAAATCAAGCTATTTCCATACTACAATTGACATCATGAAAATACACATGTATATGCCTGCTTTATGACTCCTCATGTGTGCACAGTAAAGACACTAATCAACCTAAGATTTCTGTACTAAATTCAGAACATTTGTTGGTTGTCCTATATAAACTTCAAATCAGTACCTATCTACAAAGAACACAAGTAAGGCTCTGCCAAGAGTTTGTGGATGTGCTGGCTGATCCAAGTCTTAATCCATTAACAGACAACAAAACTGAAGAATTTTTTCACTTTTCTTGGAAAGAAAATTAAGAAATCCTTTGCTTGTTGCAAGCAGTTTCTTCCTTTTACACAGTATTTTCTGAAGCGACATTATCTGAGAATTAGTTAAATAGGCAAAGATGAAGGTGTGGCAATTTTGCTCGCAGGCTTACATGTGTGAGATAGGATATTTTTCGGAATGAAAGTTCAGTTAACCCATTACTAGACAGCAAAATTTTTGACTGGTACAAATTGAAAGGAGTTAAAAACGACAATGTTAAGTTTATGAAATTTAAAATTTTTTCAACTTTCTGGGTAGAAAATATTATGGAAAATGGAGAAATTGCTTGTTATAAGCAGTTCCTTCATTTTACACAATGTTTTCCTACTTGTTTTTCTTGAGGGGCTTCAAAAAGAGTCCCTCTGAGGGAAAGGCTTAACTACAGTTATTTCAAATCCCATGTTAAAGTCTTGTTGTAAGTTACATGGTCTATGAATTAAGCACAAAATCATCTCAAAACAAAGGTAGAATGAAATATACAGTATTGAACTTATTACAAAATAACAATGCGATATAAGGTCATAACTTAATGTGAGATACTTATTAACAAAAATATCAAAAGTGCTTCTTAATATATATTAAAATAATGAATCTTCTTATAGAGGATCTTTTTTCTGATTTTCAGTGATTTTCATATTTTCAATCTGAGAAGAAAACTTATGTTGAATGTAACTGATGTTTTTGTACAAAAGAAAAGAAAGGAAAAAAATATAATATACTACATTCAGGTAAAATTAACAATCTAAGAAATTAGCAGCCATAAGTAACTCTAATGCAATCTCAGGCGCAATCGGAAACTCGGGTATCTCTGTAGAACTGTTGGTGTAGCGAACTTTGTACGTAAAATACATGCACACCTTCTGTAACACATGTGACCTGAAATATATACAGTTAAAAAGCCTGCAAAATGTGATATAAATTTCAAGTTTTAGGCTGGTCCAAGTTGAAAGAAACCGTGGACAAACAACTCAAAATGGCAAAAAATTGGAAAATAATTACCATGTAAGGTAACAGAAATTGCAAGGACATTGCAAGGAAAGATGATATAGCTTGTCACAAGCAATATCTACAGCAACATCTCTTTTTCATACAATTTTTCAATAAAATCATTCCAAAGGAGCATCAAAACAAAAAACAGAGAGCCTGCGTTGTTTGATATAAGAAAGAAGCTAGCCTCTTCAGTTTCTCTGATGATTTATCCAAAAAGAGGGCCCTAAAAAACTCACCTGAGTCAATGACTGCAGAAGTTCACTCATTTTACCCAAAGTGACTTGTTACCAAAATCTTGTCTAGAAAATTAAAACCAAAAAGACATTCTTACCATGTTTCAATATATTTGTGCCAGGAGTGATGTGTCTAAATAATTTGAAGTTGTGGCCAAGTTTGACCATGTGACTTAATGCATTACCAGACAATAAAATTGTTGACTGGTCCAGATTAAAAGATGTTGCAGAGAGAAATTTTAGGTTGATAAAATTTATAAGTGATTTGGGTAGAAAACTTTGCAGAAAATGAAGAAATTGCATTTTACAAACAATTTCTTTATTTTCAACAATGATAGTGTAGTAATGAGTTAAAGTCTTGCAGACAACAATCTGACCAAACATCAAGCTATTTGAGCAAAAAATGTTGCATACAGAGAGCCCACAAGGTTTTTCTAAGATTTGACCTGTAACCAATTTTTTAATCCCATTGACATATCTAAAACTTGACTAAGACATCATGTAGACAAGCATTTTGATCAAATATCAAGACATTTGAGCCCAAAATCTGACTTCTAAATGCACATTGTTTTCCACAATTTGACCTAGTGACCTAGTTTTTGACCCCTATGAGACCCATATCAAATGTGAATGTTGGTTAGTAGGGACTAATCTGACAAAGTTTCAAGAGATATGAGCCAGAATATGACCCCTAAGAGTTCACAAAGGATGTTGATGCACAACTGTAAAAGGACTTTGGACACAGCTAGACCATACAAGCTCATCTTGGGGGGAAAAAAAACACTAAAAGAAATTAGAGGAGAAATGCCTGTTTCTGTGTAGGATCATTTCATCCTCAAGTTCTCAATGTTATATCTTATGTACTATTATAAAAAAAAATAAAAGTCTGCCTAATCATACTTTATATATATTTCAACTCTGTACCAGGGAATCCTAAAGTCAAGATTTTAGAAATGTCCATGAAATTCCATAAATACATTTAATAACAAATTAAAGACTCTGGGACTTCTGTATAAGAACACTGTCAACCCTTAGGGATCAAAGGATAATTTTAGGATTTTTATTGAATTCAATGTACTAATGCCTCATGCAAAATATCAAGGCTCTTGGCTTTCTGGGTTGAGAGGATTTTAAATGATTTTTTTTTAATTTCACTTTTTGCAGATTATAACAGATTTTAATACTTAGCCAATTTTGAAAGAGGACAACTTAAAGACATTCCTGCAAAATTTGGTTCAAATTGGCTACATGGTTTAACATGAGATGTTGTTAAAAGAAATAGTTGACAATGACCACCAGACACTATCACAGTAGTAAAAAGTAAATCAACATAAACCAGTAAAGGTATGTTGGCCAGGGATGTGGAAATACGGATTTTCTCTACTTGTCCATGGACAAGTAAATTGTGATTTTCTACTTGTCCAGGATCAAAATGGACTTGCCTGTGTAAAGATAAGAATGGATAAATTTTGAGAAAATATTATTTTTAAAGAAGAAAATGCTGGAACTCAGCATTTTCTTCATTAAAAACAATATTTTCTAACCTTAGATACAAACATTACTCTCATAAATCTCTTCTATCTATTTGATTTGCCCTGATATTTACTTGTCCACGGACAAGTAGCCTCGAAAAATGTACTTGCCCACAGGTAGAAAAGCCTGTGTTGGACAAGTCGGGCATGGGAATTCCACACCCCTGTTGGCACTAAAACATTGAAATTTATACACATGATTAGCTCTATTTGTTGTTCTGAATCCTTCAAGATCATTTTTGATCCCTAAAATTTCATGGACAAGGGATATTGACTCCTCAATTTTCAAATGTTTGCACAAGCTCTGGTGGAAAAAGAAAACATCTGAATTGAGTGACTGAGGGCAAGTATATAAGCTTACACCACTTTTCATTGCAATCAAACTAAAAGACATTCAATTCTAGAGGCGCTTGAGCGGTTGTATCACTCTACAGGCATTAATGTACTGATCAATCACATTTTTTCATGAATTCAATACATAAACTGAATATAAGGAATATAAATCTAAGTCATAGAAATCTTTGAAATAGAGAAGAATTTCAAACTATTCATTGTTTTTAAAAAACATCAAGTCAAGTTACAAAAAATTCATTTACTAGGTCAGATAAAAAAGTATCAACAAAATTTTTCACTCTATACCATATATGGACATATGCCACCACCATGATAACCATGCTTTTCAACCAATCAAAATTATCAAAATTATCAATCTTACATAGTCATCTGAGGATCATTCCTGTGAAATTTTGTTGAAATACATCAACAGGTTTCTGAGAAATTTTCTATGTTTTCAGTATATACCATATATGGAAATAAGCCCTGTCCATGAAAAGCCATGTTTTTTGTCCGATTAAAATTCATTTTCATAATACAATAAAGGGTCACAGAAGGTTCAATCCAGTAAATTTGGTTTAAATCCATCATCTGGTTTCTGAGAAGAAGAATTTCAAAGCTTTCACCATAATTGGAAATTAGCCCAGCAAAATTCTTTGAAGGAATCTGAAAGAGGGTCACCCAAGGATCATTTCTTTGAAATTTTGTTGGAATCTGTTCAGTACTTCCTAAGGAGAAGATACTTAAAGGAAAAATTTACGAATGCGCGCAAGACGGACACAACGCCATGACTATAGCCCTCTGGCTTTCAGTCAGTGGAGCTAAAAAGTGAACATGTACTTACGGTATTTCTCTAAAATTTATTTCATTTGTTTCATTCTCTGCAAACTGACCTGAAAAAGACATAATTAACTTGATTATCAGAAAGATAAAAGTGTTTTGTCAATCATACTCAGTTGAGAATTTACTCAAATTTCAAATTGAAAATAAAGATCTATTTCTATTGAAATGCAGAGGCAAATACAGTAAAACCTCAATAGTTGATAGTGCAAGGGACCAAGGAAACTTATACGAATTAAGCGTAGTACGAACAAAACGGAGGGCAGGTGGTCGGCTGTTTGAGATACACAGAATCCAACACGGTCTTGTTCTGTCCCCCATTTAGGAATTGATTCTAAATTGATTATTTTTTCTAAACAAGACCTGCAGATATTAATTGTGGAAAATATAAATTAACAAGGTGCCAAATTGTCACAAGATACGCCCGTCACACTGCTAAATATTAACTGGGGGTTAGAATAGATCTGAGGTTATTTTGAATGAATATTTTTTGTCAAACAAAGTATGAAAAACAACAAAGGACAATAACTCAAAATATATGCTAGGTAGAGTTATGGATCTTGTACACTGCACTCCCACTTGATGAGCTCTATCCATCCATGAAGTTTCATGATTCAAGCTATTATACTTTAAGAGATATACTCCAGACAAGATTCAAGTATGAAAAACAACAAAGGGCAATAACTAAAAAAATAGGAAAGGTAGAGTTATGGTTCTTGTACACTGCACTCCCACTTGGTGAGTTCTATCCATCCATGAATTTTCATGATTCTAGCTATTATACTTTTAGAGATATACTCCGGACAAGATTCAAGTATGAAAAACAACAAAGGGCAATAACTAAAATAACAGGCCAGGTAGAGTTATGGTTCTTGTGCACTGCACACCCCCTTGTGAGATCTATACACCCATGAAGTTTCATGATCCTAGCTATAATACTTTAAGAGATACACTCCGTACAAGAGTCAAGTATGAAAAACAACAAAGGGCAATAACTAAAAAAATAGGCTAGGTAGAGTTATGGTTCTTGTACACTGAGCTCCTACTTGCTTAGCTCTATCCATCCATGAATTTTCATGATTCTAGCTATTATACTTTTAGAGATATACTCCGGACAAGATTCAAGTATGAAAAACAACAAAGGGCAATAACTAAAAAAATAGGCCAGGTAGAGTTATGGTTCTGGTGCACTGAACACCCCCTTGGTAAGATCTATACACCCATGAAGTTTCATGATTCTAGCTATAATACTTTTAGAGATACACTCAGGACAAGATTCAAGTATGAAAAACAACAAAGGGCAATAATTCAAAAAATAGGCTAGGTAGAGTTATGGTTCTTGTACACTGCGCTCCTACTTGGTGAGCTCTATCCATCCATGAATTTTCATGGTTCTAGCTATTATACTTTTAGAGATAATCTCCGGACAAGATTAAAGTATGAAAAACAACAAAGGGCAATAACTCAAAAAATAGGCCAGGTAGAGCTATGGTTATTGTGCACTGCACACCCCCTTGGTGAGATCTATACACCCATGAATTTTCATGATTCTAGCTATAATACTTTTACAGAGTTACTCCGGACAAGATTCAAGTATGAAAAACAACAAAGGGCAATAACTCAAAAAATAGGCCAGGTAGAGTTACGGTTATTGAGCACTGCACTCTGTATTGATGAGAAGAATATAACTGCCAAGTTTAAAGTCAATCGGACTTACGGTGACAGAGTTATGCTCTGGACAAAGAAGTGGACACTGCCCAGACATCCAGACACCCCTACGCCACAGGTGATCCTATAATACATCCCGTCTTCGACGGGCGTATAAAAATTACTCATCTTGTATTTTTTTTTTTCTTTGTGTTACCTTTTGGTATTTTTAAGCCACAGTTTTTGTATCAAATTCCTACCACCATCAGAGTGATTTCCCTTTGCAATGCATTGGATCAAATCACTCTGAGTATTCTATCATCAAACAAGAGGCCCAGTGGGCCTTAACGGTCACCTGAGTAAAAGAGCATCAAGACAAGTGATTTTGTTTGAAAGAATTAGAAAAAGGTCCACCAAAGGAACATTCATGTGAAATTTGATTAGAATCTACCTAGTAGTTTTAAAGAATTTTGCAATCAAAATTTCTGTTAGAAATTAATTTTGTTTCCATAGCAACCAGAGTTCATGGAACAAAATTATTTTTAGCAGTTTGGAAGAGGATTGAACAAGGAACACCCCTGTTTAGTTTGGTTAAAAATTGGCCCAGTATTTTTCAAGATATAGTTGTTTAAAGAAAAGTTTACGCATGCACAGATGCACAACGGACACAGGACCATGACAATAGCCCCGCTGGCCTTTGGTTAGTGTAGCTGAAAATGTGGAAATATGCAATATGGTTCCATTTCCATTACTGCTTGATGGAATTTGTTCATTTTGGTAAGCCTTCTTGCCTTCGTTTCAAAGAAACTCTGAGAAAATTTTAAAAGAATTGGGCCAAAAATGCGGACTTTATCGAGTAAACAAGAATTAACTTTAAGTGTACTATGAGAATTAATCACTCAGAGTCTCAATATTTTTTTCAAGAGTTCTGAATCATTAAATCTATCACAGCATTTTAAAAAACGTATAACGTGGTCATATTGTACGAAAAAGGCACAAAGCCGAAATATTGAGACACTGAGTGATTATTTTTCATAGTGTTATTCATTCCCTGAGGAATTTGTAAAATAATTTTAACTTTAAATCGTTAGTTTTTTAATACTGTTAAATGGATTTTCTTCAATTTCAATAGGGTTTGAGCTCTTGATGGGCGAATCAAGCTGTGCAAGTTATAGAAAGATAAAATTAAAATTGTGGAGTTTTGAGTAAACAACAAAAAAGTGTAACATCAGGACAAAGGGATGACGGAATCCACACCATGACAAAAAGCTCTTCTGGTTTTGGGCCAGTAGGGCTATTGAAAACATGAGGCATCATAGTTTTGTGACATAGATTTATTTAGTCTCTGAAAATTTAACAAGAGCTGTCCAAAAGACAGCAAGGTCAACTTTTTAGAAATTGGATGGTAAGTATTTTGCTGGTTTGTAAGGAAAATATTCATTTAAACAAGTGTTACATGTATAATGAAATGCAGTTTAGAATTCCCATTTTTCAGCTGCCCAGTGGTTCTTGAGAAAACAATAAAAAATGTTTAAAAGTTAACAGACCACAGACAAACGATGATTGCAATTGGTCACCTGATGATGACCATTCGGTGGTGACCTAAAAATATGAATATCTTAACATGATGAACTTTGAACCCGGGGCATGGCCCGATACATGACCCCAGGTACATAAATTTCACAAACTTTAGTATACCTGTCCTACCAGTCATGCACATAAAATATTTAAGCTCTTGCATTTAGGGTTTATTAGAAAAAGATTTTTTAAGAAGTACAAAAATTTACCCCTTTCTGCCCCCAACTGGAGCCCCTTTTACCCCAAGCCCCCCCCCCCAACCTCTTTTCACAAACTTGAATTGGCATCCCCCAATGATGCTTCCAACCAAGTTTGGTTG
The DNA here is from genome assembly GCA_946902895.1 of Fragum fragum. Lineage (NCBI taxonomy): Eukaryota > Metazoa > Mollusca > Bivalvia > Cardiida > Cardiidae > Fragum > Fragum fragum. Next base: position 36,908,865 of record OX336367.1, on the reverse strand, counting down.
AAATCCCCTCAGTAGTTCTTGAGAAGAAGATGAAAATGTTTCAAAGTTACCAAAAATGACCCCCTTTTGGTCCCCATTTTAGGCCCCCCTGACCTCCAGCCTTTTAATTTTCACAAATCTGTATAATCAGTACCCAATGATGCTTTTCACCAAGTTAGTTTGAAATTGGCTTAGTACTTCATCAGAAGAAGATGAAAATGTGAATTTTTTAACATGATGAACTTTGACCTCTGGGTGTGGCCCCATACATGACCCCAGGGGCATGAATTTCACAATTTATAATATACCTGTCCTAGTTGTCATGCATACAGAATATTTAAGCTCTGGCATTAATGGTTTATTAGAAGAAGATTTTTAAAGAAGTACCAAAAATTACCCCTTTTTGTCCCATATTTGGGACCCTTTGACCCCTAGAACCCCTATTTTCACAAACTTGAATTGGCATCCCCAAATGATTTTTTCTACCAAGTTTCGTTGAAATCCCCCCGTAGTTCTTGAGAAGAAGATGAAATATTTAAATGTTACCAAAAATTACCCCCTTTTGGTCCCCATTTTAGGGCCCCCTGACCCCCCAGCCTTTTAATTCTCACAAATCCGAATAACCATTACCAAATGATGCTTTTCACCAAGTTTGTTTGAAATTGGCTTTGTACTTCATCAGAAGAAGATGAAAATGTGAATTTTTTAACATGATGAACTTTGACCTCTGGGTTTGGCCCCATACATGACCCCAGGGGCATGAATTTCACAATTTATAATATACCTGTCCTAGTTGTCATGCACACAAAATATTTAAGCTCTGGCATTAATGGTTTATTAGAAGAAGATTTTTAAAGAAGAATAAAAAATTACCCCTTTTTGCCCCCTATTTGGGCCCCTATGACCCCCAGAACCCCTATTTTCACAAACTTGAATTGGCATCCCCCAATGATGCTTTCTACCAAGTTTGGTTGAAATCCGCCAAGTAGTTCTTGAGAAGAAGATGAAAATGTTTAAAAGTTAACGGACGACGCACGACGGACGACACTGAACGACGGACAAACGATGATTGCAATAGGTCACCATGACCATTCGGTCAGGTGACCTAAAAATCATAAAATTAAGGACCACCGATTCTGGAGAAAGAAATGGTAGATTAAAATAAAATGGTTAGAATTTCTAAATGACCAATAACACTGATACTAATGGGGTTGCGTCAATTAAAAGTAATTTTTCGGCGATAATTATGGACACATTTAATCAATTTATTACCCACCTTACAAACCAAACATCCCATTTTAACTCAAGGTACATGATAACACATTATTTGTATTATAGATCAGCAGGTGTGAAAATCAAGGTAAATGGTGATTTGTGACAATTTGATTATAACACCTATGAATTAAACATAGGAGTATATGCTATAATGATACTTTCCGGACTTGAAATGGCCTATGAACCACTGATGTTCCAATTAGATAGAGTTTTCTAACAAAGGAAAGAAGGCAAAAGCTAGGGTCCGCGTAAAGTATACGAACACACACAAACCTACGAACCAGTGACATTAGAACTAACAAGGTTCTACTGTACTTTAAAATAATGCTTTTTATAATAGTTACTGTTGAAATAATACTGAAATTCTAACTTGAAGTTTGAGAAAATTCTCAGTTGCAGACAAAAGCTTTGTAACCTCGGACCCTGATCTCAGACATGAACTTATCACAAAATTGAGCAATTATTCTCAGTTCAACATTTATAAATGACACCAACACTGGACCTTTAATTACATATACCAGTAAGATCAGAACAGCAGACTACACAATTTGATTGAACTATAAAAAATATTTGGTAATGAAGTAACATTTACCAAACCTTTTAAACCAATCAAATCTAACAAACATTTTTTACAAAAAGACTGACATCAGAATCAGTAGTAAAATTTCTCTTAGGGACTCCCAGCAGGTTATAAATCTAAAGAAACAATTTGTCTATAGAAGTGATGATTAGGACAAGGCAACATGCTGTGTATGTAAAACGGCTTAAGTTGCAACATAGTATGAAGCCTTATGACCCATTTAAAGTGGGAACACTTGCTTGACATTTCTTTGTCTGAAAAGCAGCCCTCGGCCCCAACTTCTCTACTGAATAAAAAGTCATGGGTCGGAATAACAAGTCAATCAAATTCTAAAGGAATTTCAGATGTCAAAATTGCTTCAAACAGTCCTAGCTATAATACAATTCCAAAGCTTGGAAGTAACTTATTACATCACAGCATTTTATACTTGTCAAAATTCAAAGAAGATCTAGATATCATGAGTTCAAAATTTCTTGCTTGTGTTAGAATAAGTTAAGAACAGTTGCAAGTTTTCATAAAAAATAGCCATTTATAAGTAAAGCACTTAGTTCTACTAGATTTGATATCAATATCACATTAATAACACTGTACAGTACAATGTGACTATATTCTAGTCACTATCAGAGTTAAAGTTTACAAGTTAATATATTGATTGTCTTTCTGTGTATCGAACAAAAAATAACCTAACAGAGATTTCTGTATCATGATATGAACTTAACCAAAACATAAGTGTATCATTGCAGCTCTAGCCAGTCACTTATCAACAAAAGGAATAAATCATACCTGGACCACTCAACATCGCTTTGATAGTCCCCGACGTAAGAGCATGATCTCTTTTTACAATAAACTCATGGCCATCTGAGGACACTAACTTCACATACATAGCATCAGGCCCTTCACAACTCCCATAAACCTTCTCCTCATCACCCTTATCTCCCTTGTCGTCAGACATGCTTTCCTCTGTATGTACAAGTGGGCTGAAATGATAACAAGCATTCTGAAGTATTGCATGGCAATACCAAGTCCCCTACCGGTTTTATATATATCCCTAGAGCGGTATATTTTTTGGTTGGTAAAGGGATTACTACCCCGCCAAAATATTACAGTTGTATCAGATTTTATGAGCAATTCTTAAACACACACACATACACACAAACATAAACAAGAGGCCCATTAGGGCCTGAGACGCTCTACTGGTTATCAAGTTTTCTGTTAAAGAAATCTGATATTTAAGGAAGTTAATTGCTCAAAGAAGAATGCATAAAGAAAAAAAAAGGGCTTTATCATTCTGTGAATATTTCATCAGAATCTGACAATAATTGTGGACTTAATCACATAAACAGGATTGTTTTGAATGAAAATCAATAAGGCCCCTTTTTCCTGTGTTTTCTGATGGATCAATTTCATTCCAAAAGGAACTTTCCTTACAACCCGACAATTGTCCTGTGAAATTTAAAAGACAACTTGATAATGATTGTGATCTTCATCACATACACTAGAATGTTTTTGAATGATAACCTGTTAGGCCCCTTTTCCTGTGTTTCGAATGCCACAATTATTCCATGCATCTTTGAAGAGAATCCAATAAAACTGTTAGTTTATTGTGTTAACAAAGATATTAAATTCAAGTTCTCATAAGGCCCCTTTTCCCGTGATATTTTACTGTTGGTTTTATCATTCTATGAAAGTTAAAAGTGAATACGATGAAATATTGGGACTTCATTATGTTTTCTAGAATATTTAAAAAAAAAAATCATATGTCCCCTTTTTACATGATACTTGATGGATTGTACCCAGTTCTGAAAAGAACCATCTAAGTATTTCTACAATCATTCTGTGAAATTTTGAAGTGAATCCGGTAAAATCAAGGGAGATCATTGTGTTAACCAGAATATTTAAGAGAGTTTTTCATAAGGCCCCTTTTTATGTGACCCTTGCTATAGTCAGATCTACTGTCAAAATCAACAATTGGAATGATGGTACAATCAATCTGTTTAATCTGTGGAATTTATTGTGTTAATGAGTTTATAGTGAAATATTCATAGGGCCCCTTTTCTCATGATACTTTACAGAACAAACCAAATTTCAAAAGGAAAAATTCTAATGAAGGTAGAATCATTCTTTAAAAGTTAAAGAGAATCAATGAAAACAGTGGACTGAATTGTGTCAAGAATTTTAGTAACTAAATTTTCATAAGGCCCCTTTTTCCGTGAAACTTAACAAATCAGACCCAATGTACAAAGGAACAATTCTAATGATAGTTTGAAGAAAATGATAATGACTGAGGACTTTATTGTAATAATGATGTTTTTTAATAAGATTTTCATAAGGTCCCTTTTCTTGTGTCACTTAACCAATCAAACCTAATTTACAAAGGAACAATCCAAATGATGGTACAATCATTCTATTAAAGTTTGAAGAGATTCTGATAAAGACTGAGGGCATTGTTGTGTTTATGAGGGTTTGGTAATAATTTTTCATACAGCCCCTTTTCCTATGATACTAGACAGATCAGGCCCAATTTGGAAAGAAACAATCCTTATGATGGTACAAACATTCTGTGAAAGTTTGAACAGAATCTGATGAAAACTGCAGACTTTATCTTGGTGTCAAATTTTTAAAATAAAATTTTCATAAGGCTCCTTTTCCTGTGATACTTGAAGGATCAGGTCTCATGTCAGCCTCAATAATCATGATTATTGTACAATGATTTTGTGAAGGTTTGAATAAAATCCAATGAAAGCTCTGGACTTGGTTACAAGGATTATAGATAAAATTCTCAAAAGGCCCCTTTTCCCATGATACTAGACAGATCACGCCTGATTTGAAAAGAAGGAATCCTCATGATGAAATAATCATTCTGTGAAACTTTTAACAGAATCTGATGAAAACTGTTGACTTAATTGTGGTACAATGATTTTAAAATCAAATTGCATAATGCTCCTTTTCCTGTGATACTTGACGGATCAGGTCTAATGCAAACATCAACAATCATTATTATTGTACAATTATTCTGTGAATGTTTGAAGAAAATCCGATGAAAGCTCTGGACTTGGTAAAAAAGATTTATAAATGAAATTTTCATAAGGCCCCTTTTCCTGTGCTTCTTGACAGTTTTCATAACAGGGTTCTCCCCAGGCCATTATGGCGTATCGGCCCCGATACGCCTTCATTAATTAAGAGAGTTTGCCGATAGGCCTTCAGATCGCCGATACGCTTAAATTTGGTCACCGATACGGCTTAAATTCAAGCAGAAGAAAGGGTAAAGTAAACCATTAAAATTGGCTGCAGAAGCTTGGACACGACAGGCTCTTTATCTATAATGTTGTATACCACGTATTGCATATCTATTGATAAGACCCTTACACTCTTACTAATTGGTGATTATCGATTTTTTCTCGCGTTTCCCACTGGTACCTCGCTATCAGTCACCAAGCATGATAGGTACCAATATGTAAACAATGAATTCAAAATGGCGACCCGGTTCCGGAAAATTGTCAATTCGGCTGAGATTGGTCTAGTTAAAAGTAAAAGATGTGGTTATTTGATGTGACAACTATCAAACTAAAGCCACAGTGGTTTAAAATTTAATTTCTTGAAGGAAAGATTTATTGGGTCAGTTTATTTCATACATTGGTCGCTGAAAACATACCCTTTTCGCGATCTTTTTACCTTACGAGAATTTGCCAAAATAATAAAGACAGATTTGTATAGAAGCCATCCCAGTTATACTAAGCTCTTGTTTTCAACTCAGTTTAATAATTACGCACATATTTATTTTTTATCCAACATGGAGGGCATTATCTCAAACATTCGTACCCTTGTTAGTTCAACCCATTTTTTCAATAAATTTGTTTTAAAAGTTTGATGAAAAAAAATATTATACTTTTAGTAATCATCTAATAATATCTCATCCTGTCATGTTTTTTACCCAAAAAGAAATAAGACCCGAATAAAAATCAAAGTGCTGAAAGCACTTCAAGAAAAGAATGCCTTAGACCAATTAGGGATTTCTTTTTATAAAAAGTAATGGTTTAATAATTTTTTAGAATCAGGAAAAGATCATTCACGCTATGATATTTGGAAAACAAAATCGTCTTTTGAAAATCAAAGTACTGAAATCACATAAAGAAGAGAAGAGTAAAGACGCTTGTTTAATAAATTTGATCAAGTTTCATGTTATAATTTGAGAAATAAGGTTGGACACTGCTGATATATTATACATTTTTTATTAACTTATTGAAATCAAATAGCTGAAAGTACTGTTAGAAGAATAGTTATAGTGTCAGACAGTCGAAGGCTTCTGAATGGGCAAATAATGAGCATTTCAAATTTTACACAGAGAATCTAATGGAGCTCTCTAAGATGCAAAATTTGAAAATGAAACCAGGTATTTCACACAGGAACCTTATAAATACATTTTTGAAATTACTGATAATATTTTCTATTTTTTTTTCTGATGAAGGGCATTTTTCGTCAATCCAACACTCCATGCTTTTTTAAAGAGTCCTCAAGGATATGATTTTTGGACAGACTTGATAAAATGGCCAAGCATGAAAAGCTAATCCTATCTAATAGACAAGCACTTGACACTTTTTTTTACTCATGAGACTTTTGGGTATATTCTTCCATTATCTTTCCTTTTCACATCCTTTTTATGAGACAATTTAGTGCCCTTTCTAACAAATAGGATAGAGAGTTGAAGTAAGCTGAGTAATGTCACAATTGGTTGGTATCAAAATAAGCCTCAGAATAGATAAATCAACTTATAATAACTAAAAAGTTGAAGAATATAATTCAAGAATAACTTCCAATAAAACAGCAAGATGTCAATAATCAAGCTAAAAAGCACTTTTAATCACCTTTATTATGTATAGTCATACCAAGATGTTAACAGACAACACGCCGCGCATTTGCCACTACGCCTTCAAAAATTTCTTGGGAGAACCCTGGAAAAGAAGGCTAGTTATGACCTTCCAATCATTCTGTGAAAGTTTCAACTAAATCTGATCAAAGGTGTGGGCTTTATTGTGTTAACAGGGTTTTATTGATTGAATTTTCATATAGCCCCTTTTCCCATGTTACTTGATGGATCTGAACCAATACCAAAGGGAACTCTTTTTACAAAAGTATAATTATTCTGTTTGAGTATAAAGACAACCCCATCTCATATGTGGACTTACATGCATTAATTAAGATTTTTTAATTGAATTTTCCTAAGGCCCCTTTTCCTATGTTTCTCAATGGATCAGACCCAATTTGAAAGGAACAATCCTTATGATGGTACAATCATTATGTGAAAGTTTGAAGTCAATCAGGTGAAATCTAGGGCCATTACATGTTAACTAAGATTTTTTTTATTAAATTCTCATAGGGCCCCTTTTCCCATGAAACTTGATGGATCAAACCTACTTCCGAAAGGAACAATCCATTTAATGTAATAATCATTCTGGGAATGTTTGAAGAAAATTTGTTGGAAACTATGGACTCTATTGTGTTTACGAGGACTTTTTCAATCCAGTTTTAATCGGGCCCCTATTTCCCGTGGTCCTTGACTGATCATACCAAATTTTGAAAGGAACAATTCTTATGATGGTACAATCATTCTGTGAAAGTTTGAAGTCAATCAGATGAAAACTGTGGACTCTAGAGTGTTAACAAAGATCTTTGAATTAAATTTTAATAAGGCCCCTTTTCCTATGTTTCTTGAGGAATCATATCCGATTCCAAAAGGTACAATCCTTATGATGGTACAATCATTCTGTGAAAGTTTGAAGAGAATCCGTTGTAAATTGTTGGCTCTAGATTATTAATGAGAATTTTTTATTAAACATTTCATAAGGCCCCTTTTCCTGTGTTTCATGAAGGATCATACCAAATTTCAAAAGGAATAATCCTTATGATAGTACAATCATTCTGTCAAAGTTTGGGGGAAATCCGATGCAAACTATTGACTCCAGAGTGATAACAAGAATTTTTTAATTATATTTTCATAAGGCCCCTTTTCCCCTGTTTCATGACAGATCAGACCCATTTTCGAAAGGAACAATCCTTATGATAGTGCAATCATTCTGAGAAAGTTTGAAGAGAATCCGAAGAAAACTGTGGACTCTATCGTGTAAACGAGGATTTTTACTGGAGTTTTTAATTGAATTTTCATTTTCAATTTCGAAAGGAACGATCCTTCACAATCATTCTGTGAAAGTTTGAAGAGAATCCAATAGAAACTGTGGACTCTATCGCTTAAACGAGGATTTTTAATTGAATTTTAAATGAATTTTCATAAGGCCCCTTTTCCCGTGTTTCTTGACAGATCATACCCATTTTTGAAAGGAATGATCCTTATGTTGATACAATCATTCAGTGAAAGTTTGAAGAGAATCTGATGAGAACTATGGACACTATCGCGTAAACGAGGATTTTTTAATTAAATTTCAATAAGGCCCCTTTTCCTGTGTTTCTTAACAGATCAGACCCATTTTCGAAAGGAACGATCCTTATGTTGGTACAATCATTCTGTGAAAGTTTGAAGAGAATCCGATGAAAACTGTGGACTCTATCGATTAAAAAGGATTTTTTAATTAAATTTTCATAAGGCCCCTTTTCCCGTGTTTCTTGACGGATCATACCCATTTTCAAAAGGAATGATCCTTATGATGATACAATCATTCTGTGAAAGTTTGAAGAGAATCTGATGAAAACTGTGGACTTTATCGCGTAAACGAAGATTTTTTAATTAAGTTTTAATTAGGCCCCTTTTCCTGTGTTTCTTGACGGATCTGACCCAATTTCGAAAGGAACGATCCTTATAATGGTACAATCATTCTGTGGAAGTTTGAAGAGAATCCGATGAAAACTGTGGACTTTATCGCGTAAACAAGGATTTTTAATTGAATTTTTAATTAAATTTTCATAAGGCCCCTTTTCCCGTGTTTCTTGACGGATCATACCCATTTTCGAAAGGAACAATCCTTATGATGATACAATCATTCTGTGAAAGTTTGAAGAGAATCCAATGAAAACTGTGGACTCTATCGCGTAAACGAAGATTTTTTAATTAAGTTTTAATTAGGCCCCTTTTCCCGTGTTTCTTGATGGATCTGACCAAATTTTGAAAGGAACGATCCTTATGATGGTACAATCATTCTGTGAAAGTTTGAAGAGAAACTGATGAAAACTGTGGACTTTATCGCGTAAACAAGGAAAAGTTTAACGGACGGACGACGGCAGATGGACGGACGGACGGACTCACGAACGTCGGATGGGGAAAAGCCATCGCTTAGCTCTAGTGGCCTTTGGCCAGTAGAGATTAAAACTTTGGACTCTATCGTGTAAACGAGGATTCTTAATGGAATTTAAATTAAATTTTCATAAGGCCCCTTTTCCCATGTTTCTTGACAGATCATACCAAATTTCGAAAGGAACGATCCTTATGTTGATACAATCATTCTGCGAAAGTTTGAAGAGAATCTGATGAAAACTGTGGACTCTATCGCGTAAACGAGGATTTTTTAATTAAATTTTCATAAGGCCCCTTTTCCCGTGTTTCTTGACTGATCAAACCCATTTTCAAAAGGGCCAATCCTCATGTTGGTACAATCATTCTGTGAAAGTTTGAAGAGAATCTGATCATAACTGTGAACTCTATCGCGTAAATGAGGATTTTTAATTGAATTTTTAATGAATTTTCATAAGGCCCCTTTTCCCGTGTTTCTTGACGGATCATACCCATTTTCGAATGGAATGATCCTTATGTTAGTACAATCATTCTGTGAAAGTTTGAAGAGAATCTGATGAGAACTGTGGACTCTATCGCGTAAACGAGGATTTTTTAATTATATTTTCATAAGGCCCCTTTTCCCATGTTTCTTGACGGATCATACCAATTTTCGAAAGGAACGATCCTTATGATGGTACAATCATTCTGAGAAAGTTTGAAGAGAATCAGATGAAAACTGTGGACTCTATTGTGTAAAGGAGGATTTTTAATTGAATTTTTAATTAAATTTTCATAAGGCCCCTTTTCCCGTGTTTCTCGACGGATCATACCCATTTTCAAAAGGAACGATCCTTATGATGGTACAATCATTCTGTGAAAGTTTAAAGAGAATCCGATGAAAACTGTGGACTTTATCGCGTAAACGTAGATTTTTTAATTAAGTTTTAATTAGGCCCCTTTTCCCGTGTTTCTTGACAGATCTGACCCAATTTCGGAGGGAACAATCCTTATGATGGTACAATCATTCTGTTGAAGTTTGAAGAGAATCCAATGAAAACTGTGGACTTTATCGCGTAAATAAGGTAAAGTTTAGCGGACGGACGGACGAACGGACGCATGCACGGACGCCGGACGGGAAAAAGCCATCGCTATAGCTCTAGTGGCCTTCGGCCAGTAGAGCTAAAAATAGGTGTCTCTTTTTGTTGTTAGCTAAATAATACTTCATAAAGTTATCTGCTCCAAAAGAATTTAGAATTAAGACCCTAAAGCCCATGTAAACTTTGAACAAAAGCTTTCAAAAATCTGTCTAGCATTGTGAATGCTTTTCAGTAATCAATATTGACTCACATAACCAAAACCACAAAAACGGTTTAGAAAAAAATCCAGAAAACTGAAATTTCCTGGTAATTTTTAAGTCAAGCATTCGTATCTTCCTCAAAAATCAATGGACCTAAACAAAACTTAACCTCGTTCTGTAACTCATTGATGTTCACTCACATACCAAAAATCAGCTCAATATCTCTGAGGGTTTAGAAAAAAAGTCCAGAAAACTGAAATTTCCTGGTAATTTAATTATTTTCTAAGTCATGCATTCATATCTTACTCAAAAATCAATGGACCGGAACCAAACTGAAACTTGTTCTGTAAATTGCTGACGCAGACTCTCATTACAAATATCAGCTCAATATATCTGAGGGTTAAGGCAAAAAGTCCGGAAAACTTAAATTTCATGGTAATTTCTGAGTCCAGCATCCGTATCTTCCACAAAAATCAATGGACAAGAACCAAACTCGAACTTGTTCTGTAACTAAATGATACCAACTCACATACCAAAAATCAGCTAAATATCTCCCAGGGTTAAGAAAAAAGTCCGGAAATCTGATTTGTCCGGACTGACAGGCAGACGGACGGACGGAGGGCAGACGGACGGAGCTCAAACCTATGGTCCTCTTCGGCTTTCGCCGGTAGGGGACTAATAAATCTTAGTTAAGATACATGTACAATGTATCTAAATGTTAAGATGAATAATGCTTGTCAGTACTACTGAACATGCTTCACCTATTACTACAAAAATTAGCAATTTTACACTTTTAAAGAACTGAATCAAGGAAAAAAATGTCACAAATAATCTTTCCTTTTTCTCACGATTTACACTCAATTGCATTCATAATTCTAATTCAAATGTACTTTATAATGGGCTCAGTAGAACTAAACATTGTCACAAAGCAGACTAATACCCCCCTCCAGTGCTTGTCTGTATACAATCGCTATCCCCCAAAGGGCCATAACAAAAAACAGACATTTTAATTAAAGAGCCATAACTCAGTCAAAAATCAATGGACCATAACCAAAGTAGAATATGCAAATGTCTGACTTATACTGAGTCTTTCTGTGAAATTTGAAACCAATATGTCCAATGGTTGCTGAGAAATTGAGCGGACACGATTTTTCACTAAAGGGCTATAACTCTGTCAAAAATCAATGGACCGTAACCAAAATGGAATATGCACATCTCTGCTTAACACTGTTTATATAAATGAAGATTGAATCAAATCTGTCCAATGGCTGCCGAGAAATTGAGCAGACACGAAAAGCTACAGACTGACCGACAGAAAGACCGACCGACAAGCTGACTCCTATATACCCCCCAAATATAATTTTGGGATTATAATAACACAGTGTGTTTTCTTCTGACCAAGGAAAGCAAGTCAAATGCAAACATTTACTCAGTCAAGAAAAAGCTACTTTCTTTAAACTAACATTAAACACAAAACAAAGTTTATCAATCCAGCATCATCACTAACTTCCCTGTAAATTCCAGCACTGAAATTTCGGACTCTATGAACGCAAGTTGTAAATAGGCAGATTTGATCAGTAACATTTCTTGTCAAAAAAAAAAAGGCAAGATATAAAATAAGAAAGAAAATATTTTTTTAAGCACTAATAAATACTACATTTTCTAAATAATTTTGTACAGGATAGTTACACTCAAGTTCCCATCTAATAACACCTTGTGTGAAAATCTTTATGGTGAAACACCAAGTATTCATAAAATTTTATTCAAGTTATTTTACATTATGGGAAGATATAAAGCTACAAGAAAAAGCAGATCTGTTTCAACTGATTAGCAATCTATTGACTTCAAAATTTTGAAACACTTAACTATTTATTCCTTAACATACTTGACTCATTTTAATTGTGTAAAATTATCCTCTATACTACTAAATCTTTAAGATTTTTCAAAGTTAGAGATACCAAGGTTTATGACATCATGATTGAATTGGTATCACTTATACTAAGAAATGACCACATATCATCCAGTGAATAATCTTTTCCATTTACTGTATGAATATTCTTTTCCACTCAGTTTACTGTGAGCATAGCATTAGCGATTTTCGATTGAAACATATAAGTCATGTAAACATTCCTTAATAAATCAAAAATCAATCATTCATACAAGTTCTGGCAAGCAATTTTCACAACTAACCATAATCTTTGATGATAAAATTTTGCTATGATGCACCTTAAGACTTTTTTATCTAATTTATAGTCAGGTCCAGAAGAATTGCGGGGTTTGTCAATATCGGAGTATCGGGAAATCCCAGTAACGTAATACCAATGCATCACCCATTGATCATTCCAGTTGATGGGTTGTTATCTTTTATGAAACAATGTCAGATTAGAAAAAATCTTTAGATCCCACTCCATACAATCCATTTCCTTCTTCCTCATCAAAATCAAAGAATTATCAATTTACTTTGGATTTGGTTCACTATGAATTTTTTTCAACTGGGACTGCTGTTCCTGAGTAAGTATAAGTTAAACTTAGGTCATAATTTAAGGCTTCCAATGGGGAAATTTTGTGGCTGCGTTTACTCGTTGAAAATAGGTAATAACGACTTTATTTAATGAGGCTACACATTTGGTTTCCCAATCTTCCATGTGGGCCTCTAAATAAGAATACAAACAATTTACAAGCATTACATATTATCAAACATTATATACATTCAACAAGGATTAACCAATGTCTGGTTCAAACAAGTATTATGGTTTCAATATCATTACAAGCAGATGAAAAAATTATCATAAATACAAGAAGTCTGCTTTAGAAAGTCATGAAAACATTTCTTAATGTAGAGCTTGTATCATTTCCTCATCACATTGATCACATTTATCATTTCCTTTTCATATTGATGACAAAGAGAAATAGAGCTGATCATTTGACATAGATAAAGAGCTGCTATTGAGAAATTTGATACTTATAAGAGATGCACAAAACATCTTTTTTTTAATTTTTCACTTTGCATACACCGAGTTTGGTCACAAATTCTATATCATATGATATAGTAATCAGAGTAAATACATGTAATAATGAAATAGAACATATTAAATTTGATTAATGAAGAGTTTAGTTTCAGATAACAATCAAGGCAAGTTTAACAGTTTGCACCATTTAATTAAAGCAGGGTTCTAGAAAATGACACTGCTGTCGTCTGAGACAACAACTTTTCTTGGCCGAAGACAAAATATCCAATCAAAGGAATCCATCGGCCAACAAGGTTTTCAATGACATGTGTCTGAAAGCTAAACCTGGATAAATATACGCTTTGTTTATATGCAGTTTACTCTTGCATGAAAATCTGATAACAAGCATAACAATAGTTGAACACTTTAAAGTAGTAGGCGAGGCATAAACCACACCAACAACCAGTCAGAATGTGTCATTCATCATTAATCGAGGGAATCTCATACTCCGTAGACGCATATTAGCCTTTTCTGAAATATGGCTGCCATATTGATTGACAGTTTCTTAAACTTAATTTATCAGGGAATGAAAGATCGATAAGATTGAATTACCAATAATTTTTGTATATTGACTTTAAGTGCAACTGATCATCATATAGCACAATGTTTAACTGATCACGGCAAAGGACACTTATGTACGGAGTCTGTCTCGGTCACAAACTGCTTTTTTTCTAATGCTTTTTTTCCTTGCGAGTAAAATCATCTATAACTTTGAAGAATAAATGGATCCAATGAATACTTGATTTCCTAATCAAAGTACTGAAAGCACTGATTGAGGACTAGATCATGTCGGTGCATGAATGGTGTATGGCAGGGATTATTTTGCGCAGTGAAATAGTGAGATTCTCTCATTCAAATTCCGGAAAACTCATTGCTATATCTCAAATGAAACAAATTCTTGCATGCCATTTTTAATCAGACAATTTTTTCTCACAGTCAGTCCATTCCAAACATAACAAAAAATCTGCAAAATAAACTACTTTATACACTTGTTCCCTGTGTCACATCTAAAGATAAAAGAGAAGCAGACAACTATTTTCAAGATTCCACCTGTCTGAAGTTTTTCCTTATCATTAGCAGGGACCTTGATACTCTGAATGGGTGCATTGTTTTGATATATTCTGCTATTGAATGTAATAACTCGGAAGATCTTGGTAGACAAAAATGACTAATGACGACGCCACTGCTAATTTTCATCCCCAGGACCCCAAAATAGACAAGACTAGTCAAGTTTAGTGAATAGTGGCTTCAGTTAAATTAGGGGTTGTAGCTGTGATATCATAGCCCTCTTTCAGATTATTGAAGCTAGGGTGGTTGCACTTTGATACTGCTTGAAGTTCAAACAAGAGGACCATGATGGTCCTAAATCGCTCACCTGAGGCATCTGCAAATTACAATACTTTTTTGTATAAAAAAGACACAACTTGAGCAAAATAAATTAAACAAATATAAGATTTTGGGCTTTATACAAAACAATCCAGTAATGCTTTAAAATAAAAATGAATGCCTTTGGCTTCATAGTTTAATCGATTACCAAACTATCCCAGAATTTGTCACCCTCAGGGAAAAAGGTTTAAAAAAGCATTGTGAGAAAGCAAGCAATTTCTCCATTTCTACTAAAGAAGAATCCTTTCAATGCGATTTATGCAATTTTCAATCCCAAGAGCAGAGATATTTTTTATCCTAAGAGCATATTTTCCTGTAACATAGTACAAAATATTTAGTCATGCCACATACCAAATATGAATGCCCTTCATCTTATATTTCAGAAGGAGAAGACTTTTGAAGTTGCTCTAATTGGGTGTTTTCCAAAATTTTGGACCTCTGGGGCAGTGCCATGTTTTATCCCAGGGCTAAATTTTACGAGCTTTGGACACCCAGGGAAGGGGTGTTTTTTAACCTAGAGGCATAATTTGATCAAATTGATAGATAACAGTCAGGCTATCCTACACTCAAAATATAAATGCCCTCCGCCTAAAAATGAAGAATTTCTTTCAATATACTCAAACTTTGCATTTTTCCAAATTTTTGGACCCCTAGTCAGGGCCGTTTTTGACCCTTGGATGAAAATTTTTTGTGATATAGTACAAAACCATCTTGTTATGCTACAAACCAAATATGAATATCCTAGACCTTTTAGTTTAAGAGGAGAAGACTCTTGAAATTGCTCTTATTAAGAATTTCTCCAAACTTCGGACCTCAGGGGCGGGGCCATTTTTGACCCCAGAGATTAAATATTTAAAAACTTGGTAGAGAACCATATGATTAACCTCTTTACAAACTATAAAGGCCTTTGGCCTTGTAGTCTATGAAAAAAACAACATCAAAGATTTACTTTTAAAATTTCAAATTATCATATGCCACGGTTACAAGAGTTTTTCACGGAATGAAAATCTTTTAACAACTTTTGAAGAGCTTCGTCCAAGGAACATCTCTGGAAAGTTTCAGCTTGATTGGCTAACTAGTTTAGGAGGAGAAGATTTTTAAAGATATTTAAAGAAATACTAAAGATTCCAATTTTCAAATGCCGCAGCAACCAGAGTTTTTGACGGAATTAAATTCTTTTAACAACTTTTGAAGAACTTCATCCAATGAACATCCCTGCAAAGTTTCAGTTTGATTGGCCTACTGGTTTAGGAGAAGAAGATTTTTAAAGATATTAAAAGAATTACTAAAGATTCTCATTCTCAAATGCCTCGGCAACCAGAGTTTTTGACGGAATTAAATTCTTTTAACCACTTTCGAAAAGCTTTACCCAATGAACATCCCTGCAAAGTTTCAGCTTGATTGGCCTACTGGTTTAGGAGAAGAAGATTTTTAAAGATATTGAAAGAATTACCAAAGATTCCCATTTTCATATGCCGCGGAAACCAGAGTTTTCAACAAAATTAAATTCTTATAACAACTTTTGAAGAGCTTCACCCAATGACCATCCCTGCAAAGTTTCAGTTTGATTGGCCTACTGGTTTAGGAGAAGAAGATTTTTAAAGATATTAAAAGAATTACTAAAGATTCCCATTTTCAAATGCAGCGGCAACCAGAGTTTTTGACGGAATTAAATTCTTTTAACAACTTTTGAAGAACTTCACCCAAGGAACATCTCTGCAAAGTTTCAGCTTGATTGGCCTACTGGTTTAGGAGGAGAAGATTTCTAAAGAAATTGTGGACGGATGGACAGACGGACGGACGGACGACTGATCACAATAGCTCACCTCGCACTTTGTGCTCAGGTGAGCTAAAAACTGAAATGCACTGTCATTATTGTCGAGATTTGAAGATGTCAAATGACAAAACTATTGGAATTGAAAATTTTCGTAAAACTACAACCACACTTCAATGTCACATTTCTTCCTTTGGTTACAAAAACAGCAATAGCAGCCCTATCTGCACCCAAAACCCATCTAGTATAGTGAATACCAAGTTCTCCTTTTCTCTTATTTCATATAAAGTAGTTATTGAATCAGTTGAGTATCTTGATGGGTGGCTTTCAACAGATTTTGGACAATGTTTTTGCACTTCAATTCATAAATTTTCAGCTTTATGAACTATTCTTTTGAAATGCTGAAAAGCATTATATATCAATACCTTTATTGTTATGGTACATTAAGTCTTGTGTCAATTTATACTTTTTTTCACGACAAGAATGCATCCTTTCCAGTGAAAGAGAATCCATCATGACCTGCTTGATAAAAATTATATGATTTTATTATAAGATTCTCAGAAAAATATGTTGTGAGCCATCGCTCAAGATGTAACCTGGTTTTGCGTTTATCGTTTTAAAAGTAACATTTCTGAAAAAATCTCATCAGAATTTGAAATCTCTCATAATTTCTTACACAAATGGAACATTTTCTCTCATAAAAGTGCTGAACCAGAATGATTCCTGAGTGCTGTATGGTGAGACAATGTCAATTGTTTTCTCATTTACTAAAACCGCTATGAAAATCAAATTTTTATCAAACTGGAATCCAACTTTTATGTGAGGAATCCATTTTTCTTACAATTTGATTCTGGAATCTTACTTTTAAAATCTTAGTGAGAGCCCTGTTAACCCATTCCCACACAATAAAGCTTTTGGACAGCCCTCAACAAAAACAATTGAGAAAACATTGTGTAAAATAGAGAAATTGCTCGTAACAAGCTGTTTCCTCATTTTACACAATGTTTGATATTCAGAAATTTGAAAAATCTAAAATTTCATAAACTTTAAATTGCCGTCTGCAGCTTCTTTGAAATTGGACCGGTCTAATTGAAATTGCCTAGTCTTGCACATGACGTGATCCAGACTTTTGAAATCATAAAGGGTTTTGAAGACATTTCTGCAGAAATTTTTTTCACAATATGTTAAGATTTCACATAGCCTCAAATTGGAAAAACCCTTCTGTAGTTTATCTTTAAGACAACAACAATTTTCACAGGATTACTAACGATTGGAACTCTTTACATGAAAAAGTAATTGCAGCAAAAAATGTGAATGAGTTCAAATCAAGAATCGACCAACATTGGAACCATGAATTTATCAAAACTTATCAGTAATAAGTCAATGTGACATGTTTGTTAGTGCTCCTGTATTTTAATGCAAACCTGTGCTAAAATGATGGGAAGTTTAAATCAATCAAGAACATACCATGACACAGTGACAGAATGGTTTTTAAAAGAATTGCGCATAAAATGGAGAATACTCCTTCCCTTAGTGCCCAACAACGGTTCTCAAGGTAAAGAGAATAATGATACATCATGTATGTGATGTATCTTTAAAGTCTTGTGCTTTCTTACATCTTACATGATCTTACATCTTAAGTTAGAGTCGGAAGATGTATTTTTCTTCTATAACCCCCTCATGAATATTAACCCAATTCTCTTTCAGTTAGGTGGTATACAGAGCTCCTCGTATAATAATCCAGTTTGTTCTTGAAGCTATTGATCGATGGAGCATTCACAATTGATTGTTGATGTCTATTTCATTCCTTTATTATTCTCACTGAGAAGAAGTTAATCTTTATTTGCTTACAGCAAGTATTAGTTTTGAGTTTAAGGGTATGACCTCTGGTATTTGATTCACGGAGAATGAAAAATATGTAGTAATGTAGATCTTTTTATCTTTAGAGTAAGTTATACACCTCAATTGTCTGTATGGCAGGGTTGGGCTTTCAAAATTCTTATTCTTTGGGGTGAAACAGGCCACAAAATCTTAATACTTGGCCCTAAATGACATAAAACTCAGAAAACAAGGATGATTACAATATCATGAGAAAATATATATCATTTTTGTAGATATCATCAATAACACATTGATTTGTAGCTTTTAATCTAACTTTTATTACAATTCCTTCACGATTTCCACTTTTGTCACCTTTTTGCGTCATACCGATGACGGTAACCACGATGTAAACAAAGGTAACTCGTCTCGATTTAACTGGCTGATAAAAGAAAACGCGAAGAAAAAATGTTGCTAAAATGGCATATTAGCTTACAGGGGTTACCGAGAGGGGTTTCGATCGCCAGATAAAAGCCTTTTTGGTGGTTTTGGGACTGTATTTTCGGCGAGTAAGCGCTTGTCCCTACCAACAGTTACCCGGATGTAGTATGTCTCGTGAGCGTTGTACAGACGCTTTAAAATTAGTAACTGAAAGTTACTTTTAATGAATTAGAATCTGTATTTTTGCAGAGCATATAAATAAAAGAAAAAGAGACCATGTGAAAATGAATCTACATAATAATTTAAAAAGCAAAGACACAATCATATTTGAATACTTTTATCAGATTTACATGTTTTTGACCAGACTATTTGCGAAAGAGAAACTAGCCACAGCTAAAAGTAAGCTTCTTTTAACTAAGATATATAATAAAAACATATATTTCTGATATATCTATAACATTACTCCTAAGATTTTAATATACACGTTACAGAAGTGGTTTAAATGAGACTTTTTTTAAAATTGTAGCAAATACAATGGATAAACAGTTATAAATTAGCAATCATTCTAAATTTTCACTAGTTTTCGCGGCCCAGTTTATTAGCTCCTAGGGTGTCGGGTCAAAAAGGCCCAGTGTCAGAAAAAGGCCCAGTACAAAAAGGCCCACTTTTAAAACTGACCAAAAAGGCCCAGACCAGAAAGGTCAACTATTTAATTTGACCAAAAATGCTCACAAACCTATCTTTAACATTTGACATTATTTTGACTATTTCTTTTGTTTAATCTTAAACTGACTTAAAATTGATCAGTGTAAAATAAAACACTATTCAGATTCAATTAGAGAATGACACTTTTATGTTTATCCGTATTGAAAGGTGTTGGCATAAAGAACCAATTATAATAAGTATATCGACAAAGGGTGGTTGCTTCTGAAATGCAGTTTCTTCTTTTTCCATTTTTTTTGTCATCATAGCAACGTGTCCGGAAACAATGTTGTTAAAAATTGCTAATTCTTTTCTATGTTGTACAGTATATATCATTGTTGGATGGATCATTTGAGCAAGTCAATAAAATGTACTCATGAGTGGTAGGATAAGATGATAAAATAAAAGTACTTCTTAACCCTTGTCATGCTGTATAAATAACCTTATTGAATTGTTATAAAATCAAAGGGCTGAACACACTGATAGAACTTGTTGTTTAAAAAATCAATATTTCTTTTAGAAATCAAATTCATGAACAAGTCTGGCAGGAAAAGTATAAGCAGGAGGTGTAGACTAAGATCAGATTGCACTTATGTGCAAGCTGATCTTGGTCTTCACCTCCTGCCAAAACCAGAATATTTCCGGGTTCAGCATAACAAGGGTTAATATATTTATTTCTTCTAACAGTTGAGTTAAATACATGTATAACTAGACTGACTTGATATTCTCTTACATGTATATGTGGGCCTTTTTGGACTGGGCCTTTCTGGTCAGTTTTGAAAGTGGGCCTTTTTGGACTGGGCCTTTTTGATCCGGGCCTTTTTGACACTTGGCCTTTTTGTATACTGGGCCTATTTGTCACTTGGCCTTTTTGACCCTAAATCGCTCCTAGGTATTTTGGTAAAACCTCTCTAATGAGACCACTTTCCGTACTTTTTGAAAGTGGTCGTAATAGTGAGGTGGTCTTATTACCTTATTACCGTCCTGGGCGTATGTTTACCCGTTGTCATGTAAATTGTCATTTGGCTTATTAAGAGAAAGGTGTGGATGTCTATTTCATATTTTTTAATTATTTGGCAAGTTACTGTATATTCAAACAAAAAACAATCTTAAAAATGTATTAAAAAAAAAAAACCTCACGTCATTTTCAATTTTACTTTTTACCACATATCTACCTGTTAGGTTCTATGTTCTCCTAAAATGTTTGTTTATTTCCACAATTCTTTTGCCATTTGATCTGATTCAGAAAATCAGACCTCAGATTGTATATACATAAATAAAGGTTCATAGAGGTAAATTATTAATCTAATATGATATTTTCTTTAATGCGAATAGCAAATTAAGTTGAAATCAACTGAATCCGACTCAGAACGCCGCAAACAAATCAATCAGAACTGCTCGGACACATTTCCTTTTTTGAATTAAAAGACTCCGGTGAAAACAATGGCAATTGCAAATATCAATTAAGAATTATACAATCAGTAATTTCTAAGACCAATCTTATAATCTTATCTGTTTAATAAAAATAACACCAAACATAATAAGGGTTCAATATCACATTATCAAAAATCTGATACGTTATTGCACTTGTACCCATTAGTGTCACTCTTATCAATGTGAAATTTGGATGGTCGGTCCTAAGGTGTGAAGTGAGTGGTTGTTAAGTTCAAAATAGTGTATCATCTGAATTTAATGGTCGTAATTCGGAATAGCGCGGTGCCTGTTTTAGAGGGGTTTGCCACCATTAAAATAGAGAATTGAAAAATGTGTTTGGTCAAAATTTGGTCAATATAGCGGTAGTTATAGGGTAGTCATAAGGAGGGGTTTTACTGTACTTATTTTGCGATTTTTCTGTTACCAGTTGACTACCTGTTGACTGCTTGGGACCTTTTTAAGCCCTTATGGGTTATTATCCCCTTCTAATGCAGGATCTCACTTCTCTGTTACCGGTGAAGCTAATACACATTAGACCAAAATTTGTCTAGTTTACTTTTAAAATGGTCCACTTTATTAGATAGTATAATTTCATCTGGCTCATTATTCTATACATTAATGGTTCTGAGTGCAAAGGAATTTAAAAGTAGTGATTTCTTGGCACATGGTTTGCTCAACTTTAAACAATGTCCTCTAAGGTGGTCCGATTCAGCAAACATGAAAAAGGTAGAGAGATCAATATCATTTAAAACTTGGATGAGATCAAACTTTTGTAGTCAGTACTCAAGTAATGGAAGATTGAGTTTTTTTCAGTCAATCAGGATATGACAAATCTCTTTAAGTCCAGGAACTAGACAAGTAGCCCTATTTTGGACATTCTTAATTATCTGTTTGCATTTTTTTGAAACTGGATATGCCACCAAATTTCTTAAGTCAAGATGTGATCTGATTAGTGATTTATAAAGAGTCAAAAATTTGTGGTTGTCAATATATTCAAACTTCTGTTTAATGAAGCCAACAATTCTATTGACTCTGCTGCTGTGTTGTTCAAAAGATAAATTCTCAGTAACGGTTACATCCAAACCCTTTTCAGACATCTCAATCTGTAGATCATGCCTGATATCATCTTTATCTTTGATAACATAACTAGAGCCAAATTTCCTCCATCCAAAAGAAACACTTTTTACATTTTTAGCTCCACTGGCTGAGAGCCAGTGAGCTATTGTCATGGCGATGTGTCCGTTGTGCGTCTGTCTGTCCATAAAGTTTTACTTTAGAAATCTTCTCCTCAGAAAGTACAGAACAGAATTCAACAAAATTTCACAGAAATGATCCTTTGGTGACCCTTATCAGATTCTTTCTTTGAGAATTTTGATTGAAAGAAAAACACGGCTTTAATGGGCGGGGCTAATTTCCATATATGGTGAAACCTTTAAAAATCATCTTCTCAGAAACCAATCTATGGATTTCAACCAAGTTTTACAGGAATGATTATTGGGTGACCCTTTATCACATTCCTTCAAAGACATGATTGAAAGAAAAACATGGTTTTGATTGGCAGGGCTAATTTCCATATATGGTAAACAGTTAAAACCTACAATCTTCTCAGATTACAAACATTTATAAGTTCTCAACAAAATGTCATAAAATGAGCCTTTAGGGACTCTTTGTCAAATTCCTTTATAAAATATGGCTCAGATGAAAATGATTGCTTTTAATGGGGGGCTTGTATCCATATGTTTATGGTATATAATGAATTTTTGAAAATCTTATTCTTGTCAACTCCAGGATGGTTTTCAACCAAATTTCAAAGGAATGATAAGTAAATTTGGTGGAGCAAACCAGGCACTCCAGCACCTCTAGTTTTACATTAAAATTGAGTAACCTATTCTTGCTCCATTTGCACAAATTAAATTAAAAAAGGTCATTCTGAAGGTTTTCCTGGTCTTTGCTGATGATATGTTCTTGTAAATTTTACAGGCATCAGCGAAAAGACGACAAATGCTACCCACAACATCTGGTAAGTTGTTTAGGATAAAGAGTACGCTTGTATGTTGGGTCTAAATGAACTCTTCAAAATTTCCTTGTGCTTTGTTACTGGATCTCGTAGCATTTTGGACCTCAACTTCTTAACCTTTTATATCAAATTTTTTAAACTATTAACATCATTTGAAAGATGAATAAATCAACTGTTGACTTTTAATATACCTTATCAGTGACTTAAAAAATCAGGAAAAAATCTGTCATTTACAAATGAACCCTGATCATGATTTCTAAAAGAATTGAAATCCGTTAAAACTCAGGTTGCCATGGCAACAATAATGAATTTTGATGAAAACTTTAAAAACTATCTCATACTGACCCAGAAGATGTAAAGCATTGATATATGGGATGAAGCATCAGTACAATGACCTCTTTCAGAATTGCTAAAACTATCACCCTTGGGTCCCCAGGGATAGAGCCTGATATAAAGGATTTTCAAAACAACATCTCTTCCAAATCCACTTGGCTCATTTCAACCCAAGAATTTTAATCAGTTGAAAACTCTGGTTGCTATGGCAACAAGAGAAAAACTAAAAAAAAATAAAAATAAACATTCCCTTCTGACCCAGAAGATGAAGAATCTTGAATTTTGCATGAAGCATCAGTACATTGACCTCTTTCAAAATTGATAAAATTTCAGAGCCACAAGGTGATTAGGTTTAAATAGAAATAAAGAAGGCAACCCTTTCAAAATTATTTGGTCAATTTAAACCAAATTGGGCAGAAATACTTTAGTACATTAATAATTACTAAAATATTTGAAATCTGTTGAAAGCGTTGGTTGGCATGGTAACATAAGTTGAGTTTAGTTGATGTTAAAGGAGGTCTTCACCTGACCCAGTTTGTATAAGGCCTTGAAGAAAAAAAGAGCCTTATCTCAGGTGAGCGCCAGGGCCGCTGGCCCTCTTGTTGTTATACGCCCAAAGGGTTGTATAATGATATGGCCCCAGTGGTCTGTCCATCTGTCTGTCCGTCTGTCTGTCCGTCCGTTAGCGATTTTTTGAATGCGCAACTCCTCCTAAACTATCAATGAGAATGAGCTGAAACTTTGCACAGTTACTCCCTATGATGTCTAGTTGTAAGACCTTCGAAATTCAAATCTTTCCAGTAATTTTTGAGTTATCTTGATTTATCTGCCCTTGAATTGAAAAAAAAAAACTTTATGTCTAGTATGCACATCTTATCCTACATTTTTCATGGCAATGAGCTGAAATTCTCCACAATTAGTCTCTATGATGTGTAGTTGTGTATAAGACCTTTGAAATTCTAATCACTCTAGTTGATCTTGAGTCGTCTTGAATTATCTGCCCTTTTATTGAATGAAAGTCACTGTATTTCTTGTGAGCACAACTTCTCCTACATCCTGAATGGGAATGAACTGAAACTTGCTACAATGACTTTGTGTGATGTCTACTTGTCCTTAGGTCTAGAATTTGTTTGAAATGTCAGGTTGTTCCTGAATTATCTGCCTTTGACTTAACAAAATAGCTTCAATTTACATTTAATTTTGTACAAAACTCCTACAATTTACATAGAATTTAACAGAAACTGGCCACAATGTATCTCTATGATTTCTTTTACATTTTATCTTTTCAGTGATTAATGAATTGACTAACCCTTGCTTAGGGATACCCCTTGTTTAGGGCTACTCCTTGCTTAGGGAATTGCTTCAGTTTTTTATGCCCCCTCACTGATAGATCGGGGGCATATTGTTTTACCGGTGTCTGTCTGTCTGTCCATCTGTCTGTCTGTCTGTCTGCAAAACTTAAACATTTTCCAATAACTTCCTGATTAAGTTACAATGCTAATATTTGGTATGTAGATAGGTCTTAACAAGGCGCAACTTGGGAAGGTCATTTCATCAAGGTCAAGGTTAAAATTTTAAAGTACATGTGCAAAGCGGGATTTAATTGGCAAAAAATGTGTACCGCCTTTTCATCATGAATGCTGGATCGTTTTTCAAGGTCATATTCTTTTTTGCTGGCTGGGAGTCCTTTCTGTTGAAACTTGTTTCAAAGTCGTCAGCCAAGGTCAATTTTTTTAATGTCAATTTTTTCAAATCATAGAATTTAACAATGGTGTTGAAAGCTGTCATGTTTCTCATGTGTATACAACATTATTCAGGAAACAAGATCTTTCTAAAATGCATGAGCTATCATTCAAGCTATCACAAATGTCAAAGCAAGGTTACTGACAAGCCCCTTTGGGGCGTATATATGCAATGTGCGAAGCTATTGTTAACATTTGCTCCCATTGTTGGGGTCACTGCCTCAGCTGGCCGCCCAGTCCTAGGCCTGTCACAAACATTTGTTTTGCCTTCACGAAACTGAGAAACCAAGTTTTAGAAGGTTGAACATGATACACATTTATCAGAAAATCTTATTTTAAGCCTCTAAAAGATGTGGCAGGGCTTTTCACCTTCTGTAACCAGAAACTTAATTATAGAGAAGTGTTACCATAACAAAGAGTCCATGATAGACGAAACATCTATCATATATCAGAGTGCAAAATACTGTGTAAACACAACTATCATTGAAAATAAACTGACCATGTTATTGGCAAATAATTGTAGCTTTCACCCTGTATATAGCTGCATGTGGAAAGAGAAGAGCATGAAAAGTCTGGATATAAGTCTCCTCATGACAAATTATGAAGTTTCAAGGTTTCATATTTTGCTTGGAGTATCAAATGATGACTCTCTAATACTTATAAATTTATCCCTTGTTCAAAGGATGTAGTGGCAGTACTGGTGTGAGAATAACCAGGAATCCATGGTTAGGTGATCCAGCTGCCACAATATGACTGAAATACTGTTTAAAGGTCATTAAACACCATTCATCCAATCAATTAATAAATGATTTTAAGCCTTCGATGATTAGGAAAAGTTTCGGAAAAACAATCTCGAAAATGAAGATGAGCAGTTTCTTCTTTTCACTGAGTTTTCTGGCCAGAAATGCAGAGGTATTTAAAATTCTATCAATATTAATCTGTCATCTCCAGCGTATTTCAATTTTGATAGTCTAAAATTGTTGTTTGGTAATGGATTAAATGGTTTGTCCCTTGTCTCAAATAACTTTCAATTTGTTCAAGCCCTTTTGTGAGCTTCATTTCATTTGTTATAAACTTATTTTTTGACATTCTGTTATTTGGCCAAGCCTTATTTTTGGCATTATTAACCTATTCCCACGCAATGCTGCTTTTTGA
This sequence comes from Fragum fragum, assembly GCA_946902895.1. NCBI lineage: Eukaryota > Metazoa > Mollusca > Bivalvia > Cardiida > Cardiidae > Fragum > Fragum fragum. The sequence continues at coordinate 36,882,705 of OX336367.1, read as the reverse complement.
CGCAAGAATAATGATTGGGGAAACATTCTGTAAAATGAAGAAATCATTTTGCACAATGCTTTCTACCCAGAAAGTTGAAAAAATCTAAATTTTCATAGACTTAAATATTAGTCTGCAACTCTTTTCAAATTGGAACAGTCTTAAATTTTGCTGAGTTGTAATCGGTTAAAAAACAATATTTTTAGATAAATATCATCAAGTAAGAATTTTATTTCAGGTGGTGAATGAAAAAAGAGAAATATGTCTTCAGACGAAGATGACATTCCCGATCTAGTTCCAGTTTGTGACAAGAAAGTACCCATTACAGTTATTACTGGATTCTTAGGTTATTTTTTTCTTCATTGAAAACTTTAAGCTGATGAAATTAAGACTTTTTTACCAGAGTTTTATGCTGATTATATTGAAAGCATTTAACCCTTTCCCGTTCAAATACGGGATTTTACGTTCCTGTGATTTTATACTCGAGAAAACATTGTGGAAAAAGAAGAAATTGCTTGTAACAAGCAATTTCTTCTTTTTCCACAATATTTTCTACCACATAGGATGGTTTCATATCAATGGCATCCAGTTTTCATTGTCATCTGCAACCTCTTTCAATTTGGACTAGTCTAAAATTTCCAAAAACGGGAAAGGGTTAACTAAAACTCTACTGTTCAGTTAGTAGCTCACTGAGTATGAAGTGAGGTATTGTCATTGATCAATGATTTCCATCATCCGTCTATCCATCTACAATCTACATTGTCTCCAAAAAATGTTTCCAGTTTTTTTTAGCTGGAGTATTCAAAGAATAGGGGGGCTATTCCAGTCACCCAGGTTTGGTCAAACCGTTCGTGCAAGTGTAATATCTCAGTTTCTACTAATGCTATTCCTCTGAAACTTTGCCTTTAGACAAGGTTTCATTACTCTGCATTCACGTTAGAGGAATTTTAACCATTTGCGGACTTGGAAATTCTTTGTTAAGCCTTGCTTGAAACTGTCATATGTTTTAAATAACTCTCTTTCTACTGTTATTGCTTTGAAGCTTTGCACTTGCTTTTGTGACCATCATATTATCTTCTAGGCAAAGATTCATTACAATAACATTTTTTATAGTAGAGTTTTAATTCTTTTTGGACTTGGACTTTGTATGCAACTGTCACATATCTTTCATAACTATCTTTCTACCAATACTATTGTTTTGAAACTTTACACATGTTTTTATGAAAATTATATCAGCCTCTTGACATGGTTTCATTATTCCGGCATTCATTTTTGTGAAATTTTAACCATTTTTGGACTTAGAAATTCTTGGTTAAACCTGATGTGCAACTGCAATATATCTTTAATAACTCTCTTTCTACTAATGCTATTGCTTTGAAACTTTGCATGAGATTTTGTGACCATAATATCATCTTCTAAGCAAAGATTCATTACAGTAACATGTATTTTACTTAAGTTTTAACCCTTTTGGGATTAGAAATTCTTGGTTAAACCTTATGTGCAACTTTCATATATCTTTAATAACTCTCTTTCTACCAATACTATTGCTTTGAAACTTTGCACATTATTTTTTTATGAAAAATAAAATCAGATTCTAGACATGGTTTCAATACTCTGATGTTCATTTTAGAAACTTGAAACTTGGCACATGCTTTTGTTACCATCATATCATCTTCTTTGCAAAGATTTATTACAATTACACATATTATAATCAAGTTTTAACGCTTTTTGGAGTTAGAAATTCTTGTTTGACTTAAAAATATTAATTGAAAGATTTTTTCCTACTACTACTTAGGTATTATGTATTATGTCTTATTTCGACATCGAATTGCTGTTACTATCCAGCACTCAGAATACTCAAGCGTTTGCTGTCCTCTGACAGCTCATGTTAGCTCACCTGAGCAGGAATTGATCTTGGTGAGATATTTTGATATTCCTCTGTCCAATGTGTGTCAACAATTTTAAAACAATATTTCCTCCCAAACTGCAGGACCAAATTCAACCAAAATGTTCCTTGGGTGTTGCTCTTTTCTGTTGACAACTCTGTTTACCATTGCAACAAAACTGAAATTTTCAAAAGATCTTTAAAGATTATCTCCTCCTGACCCATAAGGCATAGATCCTTGATATTTTGCATGAAGCATCAGTACACGACCTCTTTCAGAATTGCTAAAATCTTTACCCTTGGGTCCCCCGGGGACGGAGCACCAGGGGTTTGGGACTTATAAAGAAATAAAGAAGGATTTTTAAAAGGACATCTCCTCCAAAATTGCTGGTCCAATTTCACCATAGAAATGAAATTGGTTGAATGCTCTGGTTGCTATGACAACAAGAGTAAAATTAGAATCCCCCAAAACACTCAGAAATAAAGTAGGCAACTCTTCCAAAGCTATGTAGCCAATTTCAAACAAATTGGCAGAAATTTCCCCATAGGTTGCCCCCTTTTAATAATCACTGAAATATTTGAGATCTGTTAAAAGCATTGGTTGCCATGGCAACATAGGTTGATTTTAGTTAAATTTTAAAGGAATTCTTCTCCAGTCCTGGTTAGTATTAAGCCTTAACCGATTCCAACTCAAGCCCTCCTTTTTACGCCCCACAAGAACAAAGCTTTGGAAAACATTGTGTACAATGAAGAAATTGCTTGTCACAAGCAATTTCTTCATTATCCACAATGTTTTCTATCTCAAAAGACGAAAAAAAAGTAAAATTCCATCAACTTGAAATTGTCGTCTGCAGCTTCTTTCAATTTGAACCAGTCTAAAATTTTCTTGTGTGGGAATGGGTTAAGGGAAAAGAGTCTTATCTCAGTTGAGAGACAGGGCCACTGGCCCTCTTCTTAAGACCATGGTGTCCCCTTGGTTCTAAATCTCTGGTAGCTATAAAAACTATACTCTTTGAGACCATAGGGACATTGTCCCCTATCTTGCAAGCTGATCACTGCAACAGTGAAGTATTTTTATTGGTTTGGTGATTTAAACATTGTATCTACAATTTATTCAAGTTGTAGTTACAATGTTTAGGTCATTAAACCTTTATCACTTGTTTGTTACATGTTACAGTATTTGGCGAAATAAAGCTACTTGATATCCAAGTCCAACTTCCTGTGGGAGTCAGTGGGTTGGGCCAGAGATCTATCAATCAAATAAAACTCCTCACAAACTAACCATTAGATTCATACTATACCTCTGGAAACTCTTCACAAACAGCCATTGGATTCCTACTATACCTCAAAGAACTCCTCACAAACAGCCACTGGATTCCAACTATACCTCACAGAAACTCATCACAAACTAACCATTGGATTTCAACTATACCTCACAGAAACTCCTCACAAACAAACATTGGATTCCAACAACACCTCACAGAAACTCCTTACAAACTAAACATTGGATTCCAACAACACCTCACAGAAACTCCTCACAAACAAACATTGGATTCCAACTATACCTCACAGAAACTCCTTACAAACTTACCATTTGATTCCAACTATACCTCACAGAAACTCCTTACAAACTTACCATTTGATTCCAACTATACCTCACAGAAACTACTCACAAACTTACCATTTGATTCCAACTATACCTCACAGAAACTACTCACAAACTTACCATTTGATTCCAACTATACCTCACAGAAACTACTCACAAACAACCATTGGATTCCAACTATACCTCACAGAAACTACTCACAAACAACCATTGGATTCCAACTATACCTCAAAGAACTCCTCACAAACTAACCATTGGATTCCAACTATACTTCACAGAAACTCCTCACAAACAATCATTGGGTTCAAACTATACCTCACAGAAACTCCTCACAAACTATCCATTGGTTTCCAGCTATACTTCCCAAAAATAATGCTTAGGTCATATTCTTTAAATACTTACTTGAAATATGTTAAGAACTTGGGTAACCCTCTACCAAATATTTCAAATTATTTTTCTACTTATGAAAATTAGCCCTATAGTGTGGGATCCCAGATTTTACATAAAATTAAAGAAGGAGATCTTTAAGAACAAAAATACTGAACTATAAATTCTATAGCATTGGTATTTGGCATAAATTATAACCGCAAAACTCTCAACTGAATTATTACGAATTATTGATTTGCTTTAAATCAAGGGTCATAGTTGTACTTTGAATAAAGAGGGGAATTTTTTTCAATATCACAAGACCTTTGGTTTTCATAATTTGCTTGTATCATTTTCCTCCGACCTGTCTGCCGATTCCTGTAAGTTTACTGGAGAGTTCTTGAAATCTTAAACTCAATACAAGACAGTAAATTGTAGACTTGTCCAGATTGAAGGAGTTGCAGGCGTTGACGGAGATTTTTTCAAATTTCTGGGTTTAAAACATTGTGTAAAATGAAGAAACTGCTTGATTTTCTGGGAACAGGTTAAGGATATACATGTAAATGTTGGCATATTTGCTTAACAATGCTTCTTATTTTATAATATTTTGTATAAATGAAAAATTTCTATTGAAGATTGTTAAAATCTTAGGTAGATGAAGGGCGAAAAACCGCTATTACATGTACAATCTTACTTTAACCAATTCCCACATAGAGACGCCTTTAGACACCCCTAAGGAAAAAAGCTTTGGAAAACAATTTGGAAAAATGAAGAAATTGCTAGTTACAAGCAATTCCTTCATTTTCCACCTTGTTTTCTTCCCAGAAAGTTGAAAAAATAAAAGATTTCATTAACTTTAAATTGTCGTCTGCAACTTCTTTCAATTTGCGCCAGTCTAAAATTTTGCCATCTGGTAATGGGTTAAACATCATCTGTCATAAATTACAAGTTAACCCATTACAGGACAACAATATTTAAGTTTTTTCAAGATCAAAGATGATGCAGACGACAAATTTTAATTGATGGAATTTTAATTTTCTCTTAAGGTAGAAAACACTGTGGATAAAGAATAAATTGCTCGTTAACAAGAGTTCCTACATATTCTCAGTGATGACCAAATGTCATATCCATAGCATAATTGACAGTTCCTTGGCCAAATCCATTTAGCTATGACAGGAAGTTCCACTTAGATATCAAACAGTGATATTTTTCAAAATTTATTGCTTGTAACATGGACAAAAAAGTAAAATGGTTGATTGGTGACATCAACATCGTAACTGCTGCTTGAATAAATTGTAGTTACAACTTTTAAGATGCCCAACCAACAAAAATGCTTTACATAAATGTCAGCCATTGTCAAGAGTGCAAAGTTCCCTTTTAGTCTAAATAAATGATTTGAGCACATGCGTAACATTTCCAACAATTATACATGTGTGCATTGTAGAGACTCAGATCAGCCTGTGCATCCGCACAGTCTATTCAGAGTCTTAACTCTGCGCTCATTAGATAGATACTGTCCCAAAGCTTCTTTAAACAATGAACGAATATTCTTATCGCCCCAAATGGCTGTACAGGGTGCTAAATGTGTGCTAGTCATGCACATGCGAAATGGTTGGAAATATCACGCATAGGCTCATTTGATTGATTCTTTGATTGCCAGCCATGATCCGTCAGTTTAGCTGTAGATGCAACTTTTGGTCTTAAAAAAGGTCAATATTTCTTTTGAAAGTTGATAATTTAAACAACTCTGGCTGAAAGGGGACAAGCAGGAAGTATAGACTAAGATCATATTGCACTTATGTGCAGGCTGATCTTTGTCTTTACCTCCTGTCTAAACAGGAATATTGTGGGTTCAGCATGACAAGGGTTGATGACTGATGAGTGCTCATGATATTTTTTAGGTTCAGGGAAGACAACTCTGTTGAACTACATCCTTACAGAACAACATGGCAAGAGAATTGCAGTTATTATGAATGAATTTGGAGAAGGTAATTACATAAATCTACCATATTGATTTGTCTCTTTCAAAGTTTTAGTAAAAGCAGGTTTTGCGAGTCTAAGACTCGCAACTGTTGCGGATTTAGAGGAGGGGTGCAGGTGGTTCAAATAAACCCCACTAAGTAGCAAAATAGTTTCATTTTCATAGGGAAATTCATTAAAATTTGGGTAATAATAGGAAAAGATCAGCCTGCTTATATTTGCAGTCTGGTCTTGGTATAGACCCCTTTGGCTTTCAGTGCAAGAGTTGTTTATAAAATTATTAAATGAATTAGGCCTTCCAGTGATTTTAACCCTTTGATTTTAACACAATTCTTAGCAAGGAAACTATTCAGCGGGACAAGGGTTAACAATCTTCAATTCTTTTGTGACTTTTAGTCTTAGAAGTTAACTTTTCCAGCACAATCACACATTTTGACACCTCAAAAAACTTCATATCAAAGGTAATAAGGAAGGTTCCTTTTGGAAATGAATTGGATCTATCAGAAACATAGGAAAAGGGACCTTATTGATTTTCACTAAGAACTTTCTTTTTTATATGATGAAGTCCACAATTATTAACAAATGCTCTTGAAAATTCCACAGGATTGTTGTAGGGTCATAAGGAAGGTTCCTTTCAGATATTGAGTCAATCTGTTGGAAAACATGGGAAAATTGGCCTTATGGATTTCACTCAAATTTTTCTGGCTTAAGAGATAAAGTCCATAATTATTATCAGATTCTCTTAAACTTTCACAGGATGATTTTAGGGTCATAAGGAAGGTTCGTTTGAATCTGTCTTTTTTTATTTTCTTTTAAAATATTCTCCTTTACGTGTCTGTCCATAATTATAATTTAAGTTTCTTGGAAGTCTTCCAATTTGAACCAGTCTATTATTCTAAAAACGGGAAAGGGTGTGGATAAGGTCCGATTTGTTATTTTCATTTATGCATTCTTCTTTAAGAAATTAAATTAAGTTCCTTAAAAATAAGATTAAATAAAGGGAAAACTTAATAGCCAGTAGAGCATTTCAGGCCCTCATTGGCCCTCTTGTTTTTTGTGCCCCCTTGTGATGATAGAGGTTTATTTGTCACTATTAAAGTTTTATTATCAGTGTGTTTGTTAATACCCCCATGTCCAAGCTTGTGCTTGTAAATTCCACAAGTATGGATTGATTTCTAGGGTTTTAATCTGTCCGTAAGAAATTTAAGTCCCTTGAACTTAAATGATTGCACTATAAGGGTCCTAGATTTAGGAGTCCCTGTATTTATTACTGACCGTCTTTTAATCTGTAATCAAATATTTTATAGGTTTTGAGTATAATGTTATGTCATGCACAAGCATACAAAATAGTTGTATATTCAAAATTGTGTTCATGGAAATATGAAAAGAAAATTTCAGTCTAAATGTTTGAATCTTGATAGTAGAAACTGAAAGTGTTATATTATTGATTTTTTTTCAAATACTGAATGTGGAATCCTTTCATTGCTAACTTGGGGAGCTTTAAATTATAGTTTTCTTAAATTGCTCATTTCCAAGATGGCTTCCAAATTGGGTGTCATTTCACCATTCCTTTGACATTCAATAAACAATATGAGATTTCTTCTTTATCAAGATTACTGGCTAATTTAGAGCTGAACTTTATATGACTTATTGCCTGAAGTCATTAAGAGCTACAACTTAAGCTTATTCATTTGTTAGGGGACCATCTGTTACTTTGCAACAGTTTTAGTTATATTTAAATGGATTTTGATGGAAATTTGCACAATTGTTCTCCATTATGAGTATTGTGACATTTGAAAATTTTTCATACAAAGCTCAAGGTCAAGGTCGAACCAGATGGTAAAATGTTAGTTAGCTCTTGGACAATCATTTGTCTCTGCATCTTTTTTGGGTTCTATCCCCAATGGCGGCACATACTCTTTCTGACATTTGTCACCCCTCAGTGGATGGATAATCGTAAACTTAAGTGGGATAGCAGCTTGAGGCTAGGAAAGGATTTAATGGTGGTACTGGTGCGAGATATACAAGGAATCCATTGTAAGGTGCACAAACACAATTTGACTAAATATATTGTTAAGAGTGATGTTAAACCCCATTCAAACAAACAAAGCATCTTTTTTTGTAGGGGATTCGATTGAGAAGTCCATGTCAGTAGGAGCAGATGGGGAGAGATATGAAGAGTGGTTAGAGCTAAGAAATGGTTGTTTGTGTTGTTCTGTGAAGTGAGTTGCTTTATTAACCCTTTACTGTACATTGTATTGCAAAAGTTTGGACCTGTCCAAATTCAAAGGTTTACAGAGGACAATTTAATTTAATTTCATTTGAAAAATAATCATTCATTTTGGTAGAAAATATTGTGGAAAAAGAAGTTATTGGTACAAGCAATATCTTCTTTTTATACGCCCGTCGAAGACGGGACGTATTATGGGATCACCCGTGGTGTCCAGTTGTCCGGGCGTCCGGTCATCCGGGCGTCCGGCGGTGTCCACTTCTTTGTCCGGGGCAAAACTCTGTCGCCGTAAGTCCATTTGACTTTAAACTTGGCAGTTATATTCTTCTCATCAATATGGAGTGCAGTGCTCAATAACCATAACTCTACCTAGCCTATTTTTTTAGTTATTGCCCTTTGTTGTTTTTCATACTTGGATCTTGTCCGGAGTATATCTCTAAAAGTATAGTAGCTAGAATCATGAAATTTCATGGATGGATAGAGCTCACCTAAAGGGAGTGCAGTGTACAAGAACCATAACTCTACCTGGCCTATTTTTTGAGTTATTGCCCTTTGTTGTTTTTCATACTTGAATCTTGTCTGGAGTATATCTCTAAAAGTAAAATAGCTAGAATCATGAAATTTCATGGATGGATAGAGCTCATCAAGTAGGAGTGCAGTGTACAAGAACCATAACTCTACCTAGCCTATTTTTTGAGTTATTGCCCTTTGTTGTTTTTCATACTTGAATCTTGTCCGGAGTATATCTCTAAAAGTATTATAGCTAGGATCATGAAACTTCATGGGTGTATAGATCTTCCCAAGTCGGAGTGCAGTGTACAAGAACCATAACTCTACCTGGCCTATTTTTTGAGTTATTGCCCTTTGTTGTTTTTCATACTTGAATCTTGTCCGGAGTATATCTCTAAAAGTATAATAGCTAGAATCATGAAATTTCATGGATGGATAGAGCTCACCAAGTGGGAGTGCAGTGTACAAGAACCATAACTCTACCTGGCCTATTTTTTGAGTTATTGCCCTTTGTTGTTTTTCATACTTGAATCTTGTCCGGAGTATATCTCTAAAAGTAAAATAGCTAGGATCATGAAATATCATGGATGGATAGAGCTCACCAAGTGGGAGTGCAGTGTACAAGAACCATAACTCTACCTGGCCTATTTTTTGATCTATTGCCCTTTGTTGTTTTTCATACTTGAATCTTGTCCGGAGTATATCTCTAAAAGTATAATAGCTAGAAATATGAAACTTCATGGATGGATTGATCTCACCAAGAGGGAGTGCAGTGTACAAGAACCATAACTCTACCTAGCGTAAATTTTGAGTTATTGTCCTCGTGTTTTTCATACTTTGTTTGACAAAAAATATTCATTCAAAATAACCTCAGTTCTATTCAAACCCCCAGTTAATATTAAGCAGTGTGACAGGCGTATCTTGTGACAATTTGGCACCTTGTTCCACAATGTTTTCTCAAGTATAAAGACACAGAGATATAAAAAGCAAGGATTGAACTTGAGAGGGTTAAACAAATTTCACCATGAATAACCCTGAACAAGTCCAAGACTGAGATAAGAAGGATATGGTTAGCAGAAATTGTTATTTTACCCAATACTTATTATACTCAAAACACCTTTGCCATCCATTGTCTGTCTTTCGTTACAATTTTTGTAAGAGCTTTTCGCCTGCAGCATTACAAGCACTACTATGAAATTTTCAAAAAATGTTTGTGTACGTATGGAAGTGTGCAAGTACAATTTTCATGATCCTGATACAGGTATTAATGGTTTCCAAGTAATAGCCCCTTAATTAAGCTTGTAGATTGTTCTGAATTAACAGATTGCTAGCTCAACTCACTGACTAAGCTGGCCTTGCCAACTGAGCTCTAACAGGATGTTTCACTTAGGTATTAACCCATTAATAGACAGCAAAATTTTAGACTGATCCAAATTGAAAGGTGTTGCAGACGACAATTAAAAGTTTATGAAATTTTAGGTTATTTTAACTTTTTGGGTAGAAAACATTGTGTAAAATGAAAAAATTGCTTGTTACAAGCAATTTCTTCATTTTAATACAATGTTTTCCCTACTGTTTTTCTTGAGGGGCGTCCAAAAGCGTCCCTGTGTGGGAAAGGGGAAGTTGTGTTAATTTGAAAAATTTATGGCCTGTAACAGGTGAAAAAAAGTAGACTTGCTTGTTGGCAATCTTAACACCGTGACTTCAGATTGAGTTCAGTTTCTGTCTAAATGAATTATTTGATTGGTCGATTGATTCTTCGATTGACTGCTGCAATCAGTTAGTTATTGTTGTCTTAATAATTGCAGATACTGCTCTGAGTATGCTCATGAGGTTTTATAAAGTGAGGTTAGAATAAATCAGGATAGTCAAAGTGAGGTTAGATAAAATGAGGTTAGAAAAAATGAGGCTAGAATAAATCAGGATAGTCAAAATAAGGTTAGACAAAATGAGGTTAGTTAGAATGCATTTGGACAAAATGATGTTAGATAACATGGGGTAAGATAAAATTAGGTTAGACAAAATGAGGTTAGTTATAATGCAGTTATACAAAATGAGGTTAAATAACATAAGGTTAGATGAAATCATGATAGTCAAGGTGAGGTTAGTAAAATAAGGTTAGAATAAATCAGGTTAGTCAAAATGAGGTAAGATAAAAGGTTAGACAAAACGAGACTAAGCCGTGCATGATTTCAGGCTATCTTTTGTACCACTAGTTATATTAATTAATGATGTTTACCTGTTTTAATTCTAGGGATAATGGGGTAAAGGCAATAGAGAATTTAATGACAAAGAAAGGAAAGTTTGATTACATTTTACTGGAGACAACAGGACTAGCTGACCCAGGTAACCAGTTTAACCTAATGAGAAATTGAAACAAAAGCTCAAAATCTATAAAGATAATTCTATTTAGATTAAAATGTAATTTATGTAAGTCCTTAAATACTACCGTGGCACAGATCCTTTCCGACATTTGTCTCTCGCCTAAGGGAGGATAATCGTAAACCTAAGTGGAATTATTTGTCTGTTGATTTTGGTTTTATTAATTCAAATTGTCTATTAAGATGTTTCCATTGAGATTGGCAAACTTAAGCTTATGTAGAGCTCACCAGGTAATACCGATTTTGATTTGAAGGATTATGACTATGGGTGTATTCTCTCTAGGAACTAAAAAGATAGAGTAGTCCCAATAAAATCATGTAAAGACTATTAACCAATTACCAGACTGCAAAATTTTTACTTTATCCAAGCTGAAAAAAGTTGCAGACGAAATTTCAAACTGCGCTTAAATTTGAAAATAAGAGACAAATAGGGGAGAAAACATTATAAGAAAAGGAGAAATTGCTTGTTACAAGGCATTTCTCCGTTTCCCACAACACAAAGTGTTGTATAATCATATTACAAATGCAGTGTTTTTGCCAGGATCAATTTTTTTTAAGGTCATTTGTGACCCCCTGTCTTCACTTCTGGGGGTCATTTAGAATTTAAAGGGTCATTTTTAAGTGACTAAATCAAGCTTTCAAACAATTGTTCTTAAAATGTATCTAGGGACGGAATGATCAAATCACTTGAATTAAAAGAAATAAACAAAATATAATTACATTTGACTAATCTTTACTAGTGCTAGAACTTTCATTAGATTTGGGGACAGCAAGAAAAAAATCTGCTAGCTTATTTTGGTTTCAGTTTGTCTGTCATAATTTACATAATTTCGTCGTCTGTTTACAAAAACGTCCAGGTTACCCATACAAAAATGTTTAGTCGAGGATTACCTGAGGAAGGTAAAGTATTGATGGCGCAGTTTTAACGTTAAATATTACTTGACTTGACATGTAATTCAAAATGATTGCTTCCATTAAAACGAGTTTTAAAAGGAGAAAAACTCCAAAAAAAGTTTGTTTTCTGTGCATTTCTACGTATAATTATACTGGGCTCAGGAAGCAGGAAATAAACCAGTCGTATAAATAGAACATCAACTACTTAGTTGACAGATTTCCGCTAAACTCAGTTTTTGTGAACTTTTTGGTACAGTTTAGCTCAAAGATCATTCAGTGCCATCAAATACATCATAAAAAATTTGTATTTCAAAGACAATTTAGGTTGCGTCACATAAAACTCAATTGGTGAATTTTGTTGCGTCGCCAACGATTTATTTGCGTCATAAACGCATAAAACATGCTCTGGTTGAAACACTGCAAATAGGTATTTAAAAGCGTCATTATGTGGTAACTCAGTAATATAGTAACCCTTGCGGTATATACAGGAAAACCTGTTTAAATGCACCCTCAATCAGACCAAGATAAAAGGTTGGTTTTCACGGGAGATTGGATTATTAAGGTTTAAAGGACTGATCAAGAAGTTGAATTTGTGAAATCTTGCTACACTTTAAACAGACAAACTGGTCAATGGTTTTATTTAGTGTAGTAGATTATCGGACAAAACATCAGTGGCATTGCCAATAAATTTGTCCAAAACTCTAAAAAACTTCTTTTCTTTCTCAAAATGATTTTCCACGTTAAAAACAGACACTGATTGAAAAGAATTTACAGTCAAAATCTTTAACAAGCAACTTCAGGGTTTGCACAGGATTGAAAAGTAATTGAAAATGAAGGGCTGTCTTGAAAAGCCCTTGAAAACTAAATTTGCCTTGAAAAGCACTTGAAAATTAGCCATTGGCCTTGAAAAGCACTTGAATTTCACTTATTCGGTATTCCAGACAGTTAGATTTGGTTTCAAAATCAAAAGTGAGCATTTAAGAAGAATTTGGCACGTTTGAATAAAAAAGAAAAGATCAGCAAATGCGCCATAATGTAGGTACAAGCGGAATGTGTATGGCGCGTATCGGAATGGAGTTGCTTCCCTTGCAAAATGGTGGCTGTACTCCGCAGTGTGTCCGAAAAAGTAGAAATGTATGTGAATCACGTAGAATTGACAGAAAACATGTACATCTTTTTCTCTCAATAAGCCCCAGTTTGTACAAAAAATAAAACCCAATTATGAAGAAAGTAACCACCCTAGATCCTTCCTATCCAAGGCTTCGAAAAATTGGAAATATAAATTGGTCCAGGACAATGCAACCTCCCCTACCGATTTACTTATAGTAATGATGTACTTTTTCATGAACGTGTTACCCAAAGCTCTGTTAATCTAACACAGTCATAGCAATTTTCTCTCAACACGAGCCTTTGTTGATGGAAAAACTCAGCTGACATAACAAAAATGTCGGGTCAGTCTATTCTACTCTATGGGATCGCAGGGTCGTGACATACATCAGAAAGACCGACGAGACAAACTCGCGTGGGTTGCCCACGTTTCGTCGCACTATTTTCCAGAGTAGAATTTGTGCACAAATCTCGGTCATTTATTGATTGTAGTTGATTTGCGATTTATTACTCGGACGTTTTCCACCCCTGAAGTAAGCTTTCACGATTCATTGTTTCTTTAACTTTATTGACAGAACTAGTGATATCATTATGCAGTTGTTTTCGTTTTTATTTAAATTATCTGCATTCTGCAGATTTCCACTTATTCATTGAATTCTATCGGCTACGTTACGTATCGTGAATGAAAAACTATAAAACATATATTAACGATGTGACTTTTTTTTTTTACAAATTTTGAATCCGATCTTATGAACTCACTTATGATAAATAATTTAATAAAAGCACTGTCCTAAGCTATTCCGACTTTACATGAACGGCAACAGTCTGTTCATGTCTCGATTTATATACGCATCCCATATTGTAGTAAAAGAAATTTGTTTGACGAGTAACGGCAATTTAAATTGGCGCAGTATTAGATGTCCATTTTGATAAGACTTAGAATATGTGTAAGTCAAACCGATCCTCCATTACAAAAAGTTTACAAAACTCGATACCCAAAGTTGGGTCAAGCTCAAACTATGGCTAACTGCAAATTAGGGTCACATGCGGATTGGCACTTGATTGACCAGCGGGTAAACTAATTATCGATCTTTGGCACTTTTCTATTACTCAATAAAAGTCCTTGAAAATGGTAAGATTAGTCCTTGAATAGTCCTTGAAAAGTCCTTGAATTTTACTAGGCCTTGTCTGTATGAACCCTGAACTTAATGATTCATTCCTGACTGTAGGCCTATATTGATTCCATAGTTTGTGACAAACAATAAATTGGTACACACATCAATGAATAATTTCAGTTAACCCTTCACTGTTTTTCAAAATTCTAGTCCTATCTAAATTCAAACGTTTTGCAGACGACAATTCAAAGTCAATTTTATTTGAATCCAATCATTAAGTAGGGTAGAAAATATTGTGATAAAAGAAGAAATTGCTTGTTACAAGCAATTTCTTCTTTTTCCGCAATTTTTTCTCAAGGACATATAAACTAGGGATTGAACAGAAAGGGTTTAACAGTGGGATTATCCAGGATGATAAAGCCTATAAAATTTGTACTGGAATGTTAGATTAGGATTGGTAAGGTGTTGACAGGGATAGAACTACCAAGGTATCGATACAATGAAATAAAGAAGGAAATTGTTGGGACCCCAAGCAATGACCATAATGGACATGGGCTTCAATTATTCAGAGTTTGGTTTCGATAGGTTATACTGTAATTGACAAACCTTTAAGACTGGTCAGATTGATTGATTGTGTTTGTCAATCAAAGAATCAATCAACCAATCAAACAAGTCATTTAGACTGGAAGTGAACTTAGGTCGACAACCAATAATTTTCCCTTTTTGTAATGGGATGTCATGGGTTTGATCCCCTGCGGCAGTACATATCCTTTCCGACATTTGTCTCTCACCAGTGGGTGGATAATTGTAAACCGAAGTGGGCGTGACCAGCACGTAGGCCAGTATTAAGTCAGTTTGATAGAGGTTACAGATTAACTAGTGAATGCACTACTTTTCCTTGTGAACATATACATGTATTGTATAGACTTTTAGAACTAAATTACATCAACCGGAGATGTTTTTGAAAGTAAACTTTAATAGAACACAATAAATCCTAAAATGTAGAAAACATTGTTTATGAAGGAAAGATAACATTTTACAATCCATTTCTCATTTTTCTATGATGTTTTATTGAATAGTATTATTTAGATTTGTAGAAAGAAAATAAAACAATTCCATCAAAACAAAAGAAAGGAAAGGGAAGTAATAATTTATGTATCATATTACTGTGATTGAGTTAATTCCCCTATTCCATTATTACAGGTCCAATTGCATCTATTTTCTGGATTGATGAAGAACTCTGTAGTGATATTTATCTCGATGGTAAGTTTTTTGCTAGTTCAGATGTTTTTCATTGAAAATCAAAGGTATTGCAGCAGCATTGCTGTTGTCAGCATTGATGTGAAAACCTTGATATTTTGAATTGAATGTCTGCTGTTACAGCTAATGCCATAGCACATTTGGTAACACATAGGACTCCTAATCATGGGGATCCTGACTTCGATCCCCAGCCACGACAAAAAAATTTGTGACCTTTGTCTCTCACCAATGGATGGATAATCGTTAACCATAGTGGGATGAGCAGCTGGAGACTCGAAAAGTATATTGTGGTAGTACTGGTGAGAGAAATACAAGAATCCCATGGTTAGGTTATCCAGCCACTGCAATATGACTGAAATCCTGTAAAAAGAGGCATTAGACCCCACTCATTCAAGCAATCAATCTGCCATTACCAAAGGTATTTACTTTAACCAATAACCAGATGAAAATTTTTAGAGTGGTTAATTGAAAGGGATTGCCGATGATAATCGAAAGAAACATTGGTGGAATATAGGAAAGACAATTTTAAGTGGCTTGTTGTTAGCAATACCTTTTTTCCCAACTTTTCAAAGCTATTTTTCATCAAAGTGTCTAAAAGTGGAATTGTGTAGTAATAGGTAAAACTTGAATTACGCTATCCCACTATCAATTAAGTAATCTTTAAGCCCAAACATTGATTAGATTGAGGGCATATTATATTACCATTGTCCATTTGTCTGTATGTCTGTCTGCAAGTAAACTTTATTTACTAAATCTTAACATTTTGGTCTGATTCAAACACTGTAGCAGATACATGGCTCATATTTAGGATATGTGTAGGCTCTTTGCATTAAAAGGCATCAATTAGTTGGTAGGTCAAGGTCATTCATGAAAGTCAATGTTATCAAATATGGCTAGAGGGCTATTGTCATGGTATTGTGTCCACATACTTATTCTTTTAGACTATTCTCAGAATTAACTAGTTATATTTCTACTAAATTTCACAGGTTGGCCCTTTACCAGATTCCTTGAAGAGATTGGATCAAAAATAAGTCTTTTTTGGTCAGTGATAGATTTAGAGGAGGTGTTAAAGTGTTTGGATGAATCCTCCTTTAATGTTTTATTAATGTACTTATTCTTGTAAATACATGTCGAAAGATCAAAGTTAAAGTTAAAAACACCTAAGTCTTCACTATTAAATTTATGATGACCAATTTAACCATCACTTGTTTGAAAAAACCCATTTCATGCTGAAAAGAATCTGTCTTAAACTGATTTGAAAACAAAGAGCTGAAAGTACTGGAAGCACTAATGTGGGCCAATATTTCAGTTGAAATTGACTTTATAGACAACTCTGGCTTGAATAGGAAAAACAGATGATCTAGACTAAGTTAAGACTAAGATAAGACTGCACCTATGTGCAGGCTGATCTTTGCCTATACCTCCTGTCAAAACAGGAATTTTCTGGGTTCAGCATAACAAGGGGTAAAATGAGGATTCAGATCTGACAGACCTGAAATTGAATATTTAACTATGTGCCTAAATTAACCCTTGTCATGCTTAATCCAGAATATTTCGGTTTTGGCAGGAAGTGTAGACCAAGATCAGCCTGAACATAAGTGCATTCTGATCTTGATCTACACTTCCTGCTTTTACTTTTCCTGTTAGAGTTGTTTATGAAATTGATTTCTAAAAGAAATATTGATTTTTGAACAACAACCCTATGATTTTACAGCAATTCAGTAAGGTTATTGAAACAACATGACAAGGGTTAAGATACTAATGAAATTGTTTTTTTTTTTTTAAATGTTTTCTAAAACACCTTTAAGTCTATAGGCAATTAAATATTCCTGTTTTACAACTTAGTTCCCCCCCTCCCGCCTAAAAAGTAGAGGAAGCTATATAAGTTATTCAATGCTTGTCTGTCCATTTGTCCATATATTTTGTCCATGACCAAGGAGGAGCACTTTTTTGGGGGGTAATGTAGGTCAAAGGTCAACTGTGCTACTTTATTGATAGCGCTAGTGGGGAGTATGACTCCACTTTGAAATAGTTCTAGTTTATTTTCCAACCTTGCATGATAAAGTGGTTTGTAGCTCTACTGGCCGAAGGCCACTAGAGCTATTGCGATGGCTTTTTCCGTTAAACTTTTCCTTGTTAACACTCTAGAGTCCACAGTTTTCATCGGATTCTCTTCAAACTTTTTTAGAATGATTGTACCATCATAAGGATCATTCCTTTAGAAATTGGGTTAGATCCACCAAGAAACATGAGAAAAGGGGCCCGATGAAAATTTAATTAAAAAATCCTCGTTAACACTCTAGAGTCCTCAGTTTTCATCAGATTCAATTCAAACTTTCACAGAATGATTGTACCAACATAGGGATTGTTCCTTTCGAAATTGGTTATGATCTGTCAAGGAACACAGGAAAAGGGGTCTTATGAAAATTAGATTAAAAATTCCATTAAAAATCCTCGTTAACACTCTTGAGTCCACAGTTTTCATCAGATTCTCTTCAAATTTTCACAGAATGATTGTACCATCATAAGGATTGTTCCTTTCAAAATTAGGTATTATCCTTCAAGAAACATGGGAAAAGGGACCTTTTAGAAATTTAGTTAAAAATTACATTAAAAATCCTGGTTAACACTCTAGAGTCCACAGTTTCACCAGATTCTCTTCAAACTTTCTCAGATTGATTGTACCATCATATTGATCGTTCCTTTCGAAATTGGGTATGATCCGTCTAGAAACACAGGAAAAGGGGCCATATGAAAATTTGATTAAAAAATCCTCATTAACACTCTAAAGTCCACATTTTTCATCGGATTCTCTTCAAACTTTCACAGAATGATTGTACCATCAGAAAAGTGACCTTATGAAAATTTTATTACAAAACATCATTATTACAATCAATAAAGTCCTCAGTCTTTATCATTTTCTTCAAACTATTTTTAGGATCGTTCCTTTGTACATTGGGTCTGATTTGTTAAGTTTCAACTGAAAAAGGGGCCTTATGAATATTTTATTACAAAAATTCTTGACACAATTCAGTCCACTGTTTTCATTGATTCTCTTAAACTTTTGAGGAACGATTGTACCTTCATTAGAATTGTTTCTTTTGAAATTTGGTTTGTTCTGTAAAGTTTCATGGGAAAAGGGGCCCTATGAAGATTTCACTATGAACTCATTAACACAATAAATTCCACAGATTACACAGATTGATTGTACCAACATTCCAATTGTTGATTTTGACAGTGGATCTGATTATGGCAAATGTCACTTAAAAAGGGGCCTTATGAAAAACTTTCTTAAATATTCTGGTTAACACAATGATGTCCCTTGATTTCACCGGATTCACTTCAAAATTTCATAGAATGATTGTACAATCATTTAAATGGTTCTTTTCAGAACTGGGTACAATTCATCA
Organism: Fragum fragum; assembly: GCA_946902895.1. NCBI lineage: Eukaryota > Metazoa > Mollusca > Bivalvia > Cardiida > Cardiidae > Fragum > Fragum fragum. The sequence goes on along the minus strand of OX336367.1, from coordinate 36,863,982 downwards.
AGTATCATGTAAAAAGGGGCCATATGAATTTTTTTTTAAATATTCTAGAAAACATAATGAAGTCCCCATATTTCATCGGATTCACTTTTAACTTTCACAGAATGATAAAACCAACAGTAAAATATCAGGGGAAAAGGGGCCTTATGAGAACTTGATTTTAATATCTTTGCAAACACAATAAAGTCAACATTTTATCGGATTCTCTTCAAAGATGCATGGAATAATTGTGGCATTCGAAACACAAGAAAATGGGCCTTACATATTATCATTCAAAACATTCTTATGTATGTGATGAAGATCACAATCATTATCAAATTGTCTTTTAAATTTCACAGGACAATTGTAGGGTTGTAAGGAAAGTTCCTTTTGGAATGAAATTGATCTATCAGAAAACACAGGAAAAGGGGCCTTATTGATTTTCATTCAAAACAATCCTGTTTATGTGATAAAGTCCACAATTATTGTCAGATTCTGATGAAAACTTCACATGATGATTGTAGGGTCATAAGGTAACTTTCTTTTGGAAATGGAGTGGATCTGTCATGAAACACGGGAAGAGGGGATTGTTGCTCAAAATAATAAAGGGGATAAAGTCCTATTTTGTTTTTCTTTATGCATTCTTCTTTGAGTAATTAACTTCCTTAAATATCAGATTTCTTTAACGGAAACTTGATAACCAGTAGAGCGTCTCAGGCCCTCATGGGCCTTTTGTTTTTAGGTGCTTTGTTCTCAGCAACTCTTGATGGCATCAACTTCAAACTTGATGAGGAGGTTAATCTAGGGGTCCTTCATATGGCTTACTGTATTAAAGTCTGCAAATCAATTACTTTCTATCTTATGACTTAGTTTATTTTCGGACATTGCCTAGTATAGTGGTGAATATTCGTCACTTTTCAGCAACAATTGATAGCATTGATTTTAAACATTTTATGAATGCTCAACTAGTGGTCCTCCATGGTGCATACCAAATTTAGATCTGCATGTTATCTACTTCCTGTTTTAGGATGTAGGTCTTTTCCAGCTATATTTTAATTTTTGACATTACCTGGTATAGTTGTATTTCTTTTTTTGTTGCCTTTTCTCAGCAAGTATTGACAGCATTGACTAAAAAATGGATGGGGCTTCTGAATATGTTTCATTGGGAGAATTTCATTTTCATTGTAGTACTTGGTAGTACAAGCAGGGTTATACTCAGTAAGTTTTGACTCACAGATTTTTGTTAGACAACTCTAAAATTCTTTTACCAGATAGTGGAATAGCCCATTACCAGACAAAGATATTTTAGACCAGTCCAAATTGAAAGAAGTTGCAGACGACAAATTATATGTTGATGAAATTCTAGAAATCTTTGTCTTTTTGGTAGAAAACATTGTGGAGATTGAAGAAATTGCTTGTAAGAGGCAATTTCCTCAATTTCCACTATCTTTTCCAAAGTTGGTTTCTTGAGGGCATCAAAAAACAGGATTGTGTGGGAACAGGTTAACTGATTTCTGTTTTAAACTACATACAAATGTACTATTAACTTTCAGGTATAATAACAATTGTGGATGCCAAGTATATAGAAAAGGTAAATTTTGTTTTGCTCCAGCAGCTTTATGGCCACATAACATGGCACCAATGGTAACTGAATACTACCAAGTCCTTTATCTTGAAGAACATTTAGAATAAAACTGAGATTATCAGTGGGAGAAAGAGAAATTGCTTTTTGCAATTAATTTCTCGTTTGGCACAGTGGTTTTGATCTATTTGACACTTATTATACCTTTACATTGAAAGATAAGGGGTATATTGTTTTACCGTTGCCCATCTGTCTGTCTATATGTCTGTCTGTCATCAAAACTTAACCTAGAAACCTTATATTTACAATTACTTACCTTTTCAAGATAAATAGCTCATATTCGGGATATTATAACTTCCTTGCATTGACAGGCAGTAGTTGGTTTTTAAGGGGAAGGTCATCCATCAAGGTCATCAATAAAGGTCAAAATAAATTATCATGGTCACATATCAGAAAAAAGGCTGTTATGAGGGAATGGTGTTTGGCAAATACATCTTGTTTTTAGCTCACCTGAGAACAACGTGCTCAAGGTGAGCTATTTTGATCGGTAATTGTCCGGCGTCCGTCTGTAAACAATTAGTAAAAAATCTTCTCCTCCTAAACCATAAGGCCTAGAGCTTTGATATTTGGTACATATCATCACCTATTGACCCTCTACAAAATACTTCAGAGAATTATTGTACTCTTAAAATTAGCCCTTTTCTGTGCGATCCCAGATTTTACAAAGGAAATCTTAAAAAATCTTCTCCTCCTAAACCATAAGGCCTAGAGCTTTGATATTTGGTAAGTATCATCACCTATTGACCCTCTACCAAAATACTTCAAAGAAGTACCAAATTCAGAAAATTAGCCCTTTTCTTTGCGATTCCTGATTTTACAAAGGAATAAAGAGGGAAATCTTTGAAAATCTTCTCCTCCTAAACCATAAGGCCTAGAGCTTTGATATTTGCTATGTATCATCAGTTCATTACCTATTGACCCTCTAATAAAATACTTCAAAGAAGTACCGAATTCTGAAAATTAGCCCTTTTCTTTGCGATTCCTGATTTTACAAAAATAAAGAAGGAAATCTTTGAAACTCTTCTTCTCCCAAACCATAAGGCCTAGAGCTTTGATATTTGGTATGTATTATCACCTATTGACCCTCTATCAAAATACTTCAGAGAATTATTGTACTCTTAAAATTAGCCCTTTTCTGTGCAATCCCTGATTTTACAAAGGAATAGAGGAGGAAATCTTTGAAAATCATCTTCTCCCAAACCATTGGGCCTAAAGCTTTGATATTTGGTATGTATCATCACCCATTGACCCTGTACCAAAATATTTTAAAGAATTACTGTATTCTGAAAACTAGTACTTTTCTGTGCTATCCCTGATTTTACAACGGAATAAAGAAGGAAATCTTTGAAAATCTTTTTCTCCCAAACCATTAGGCCTAGAGCTCTGATATTTGGTACATATCATCAGCTATTGACCTTCAACCAAAATACTTCAAAGAATTACTGTATTCTGAGAATTAGTCCTTTTCTGTGTGATCCCTTCTTTTTGATAGGAATAAAGAATGATATCTTTGAAAACCTTCTTCTCCTAAACCATTAGGCCTAGAGCTTTTATATTTGGTATGTATTCATGTCTATACTTCAAAGCTTGACCTTATTCGGAAATTAGGGTTATATGGTAGGATCATCAATATACCTAGGATTAAAGGAGAAAATCCTGAAACATCTTCTAAAATATAATTAGACAGAGGGCTTTGCTATTTAGTATATATCATAAATCCATGAACTATCATACTCAGAGGAGCGATTTAGGACCATCATGGTCCTCTTGTTTAATATAAACACATTTTGAACTGTCATCTGTAACATCTTTTAAATCTGAGTTGTCTAAAATTCAGCTGGAAATGGGTCAAAGACAGCCCAAATTTGATGTTGTCCTTGAACATATGAAATAAATGTCAATTGAAAATGGAGCATTTTATAGGCAATTAGGGAGAAGATGGTTTCTGCAGGCAATATCTTCCTTTGCCACAATGTTTTTCAATAAACATTTCTCCTCTTATCACAATGTTTTCTACCCTATTCAACACACTTTGAATTGTTGGCTGCAGCTTCTTATAATTTTATCAAGTGCCATCAGATAATAGGTTAACTTCGAAACCAAAAGCATATTTTGTTTGAATTGCAATGGATTAGTATTATCTTACTATCTGCCTGATACTTACAAATTTCATCAACTGAAAGATTAACCCATTCCAACTCAACAAAATTTTAGACTGGTCCAAATTGAAAGAAGCTGCAGACGATATTTTCAAGTTGGTGGAATTTAAATTTTCTTTGTCTTTTTGGATAGAAAACATTGTGGATAATGAAGAAATTGCTTGATATAAGCAATTTCTTCATTTTCCACAATGTTTTCCAAAGCTTTTTTCTTTGAGGGGCGTAAAAAGGAGGGCTTGTGTGGGAATGGGTTAAGAGAATAAAAAATACAAATGACCCTATGAGGAACATTTAACCCATGCCCATACAACCTGTCTTTTTTATGCTCCTCAAGAAAAAAAGCTTGGGAAAACACTGTGGACAAAACAAAATATTTTCTACGTTAAAGGACAATTTTTTTTAGAATTCCATTAGATAAAACTTGTTGTCTGCAACTTGTTTATGATTGGTTTTATGATTGGTTTAGTCTAAAAACTTTATTGTCTTAAGTAAATTGGTACTTTGGCCAGCAGAATATTATGGTCTTATTAGGGATCACAATTTCGATAAGCATGTGTACACAAATTTTGTAAAGAGGGCTATTTTCTGTTTAATCTTTTCAGCTTTTGCTCTCTACAAACAATTTCTTTATGTTTGGCTCAACTTGGACTGTTGTCATGGCACTGCATCTGCCATGCATCCATAGACCAACACAAAAAACCCTGGAACGAATTTCAACCAAATTTCACTTGAATGGTTGTTGGGTGACCTTCTATCAAATTCTTTCAAAGATTGGATAAAAACATGGCTTTTCTGTTTGGGGCTTATTTGCATAAGGTATTAACGTTTAGAATGTTCCCCCCCCCCCCCAAAAAAAAAGACAAAAAATGGAATGCAATCTTATTTCTCAAGGTTGATTCTTTGGTGACCACGTTCTTTCAAGAAATTTTGATTAGATAAAAAACATTGCTTATATAGGTTAGGCTAGTTTCTATAGATGATATATACATGTACTGAGAACTTTTCAAATTGTCACTACAGAAACTGATACATGGAATTCAACCAAATTCCATAGAAATTATCCTTAGGTGGTGCTCTACCAGATTCCTGTAAGAAATTTAGATTGGATGTGAAATAAGCTTCTATTGGCCTGGCTCTTTCCAAAATATGGTATTAACTGTAAACTTTAATTCAAACAATCTTGTTCTTAGAAAGTATATGCTGGATTTCAACTAAAATGCATTGGTATGATCCTCAGGCAAGCCATTACCAGATTCCTTCAGGAAAATTTGATTCTTGGTGAAAAACATTGCTTTATAGGCTTTTCTAATTTTCATATATACTTTAAACTTCTTCTCAAATTCTGGTCAAATTGAATTCAACTAGATTTCTCAGGTTTTTAGTCAACCCTTTACAAGATCCCAGAAAGAAATTATGATTCGATGAAACTTGACTTTTATTAAAATGGCTAGTTTCCATTCATGGTATATTATGAAAACTTTGAACATTTTCTTCCTGGAGTCCCTCAGTTTGATATCAGTGAAAATTTACAGGAATGTGATTTTAGAAGTGCTTTACCAGATCCTACAGAGAAATTTTGATATAAAGAAAAACTTCCTTTTATGGACAGAACCATTTCCATATTTGTAACAATAGTAAAGGCTTTGGCAATCATTTTTTTAGAAACTATTAGCTGCAAGAAATTTTCATGAAATGGAAATCATGGCTTTCGTGAGCAGGTCTCATTTCTAAATGTGGTACTTGATGCAAATTTTGAAAATCTTGCTCTCCATAACAGTAAATTCAGGCCAGTGAAGCGATACAGGCTCTCAAGTGCCTCTAGTCCACATTTTCTATGACAGGGCTCGTGTTTGAATCGTTATCCAGGCTATTGACCCTAGAAAAATTAAAATGTCCTGTTTTGACCCTTCAAAATTTCTCTAAAGAGGATCATTTTGACTCCCTTCATGAAATTTCTAAGTGTCAAAACAAGGAATTTTGATCCTACAAATTTTAAGTGATGCATCTAAAGTACTATTGAAAATTATGAGTAACTTCATACCATTGTAAGAGATGTGAGTCAGTATCTACAAGAAAACAAAAAACATACTATTTTTTAGCTCATCTGAACACAACATGCTCAAGGTTAGCTTTTGTGATACCCTGTTTCCATTGTGCATTGTCCGTAGGAAGTCATCAAAATTCTTTAAAATCTCCTCTGTAACCATAAAGCCAATTGCAACCAAACTTGGCAGGAGTGTTCCTTGGGTGACCCTTTTCAAAACTTGTTCACAAAAAAAAAATAGTTGGGTTACAGGGCTTATCTTATCAGACTTAATCAGAAATCAATCCCAGGTGAGCAATTTAGGGCCATTTTGGCCCTCTTATTATTGTTCCGTCTCCTTCAAATTCAGCTTTGACACCAAGAATTTCATCCACAAGGAGAGAATGACTGGTCAATTTAGTACAATATGTTTATACTCAGTCATAATTTGTTTCAGTATTTATCAGAGAAGAAGACTGATGACTCTTTAAATGAAGCAACCAGGTAAGAAACCAGTTTAACCCATTACCACATGGTAAAATTTTAGACTAGTCCAAATACAAAGAAATTGAAGGTGTTAATATCAAGTTGATAGAATTTGAAGATATATGTCCTTATGGGTTGAAAACAAATTTGAAAATGAAGCAATTTCTTCATTTTCAATCTTCTTTACCACAAGTCTATTCTTCAGGGGCATAAAAAAGCGTGAAGGTGGGGGAACAGGCTAATTAGCTCAATCAGTGAAGCACTGTGCTCTCCTGCCTGGGATCACAGGCTCAAACCCTGGCTTGGCCAACATTCTTCACGTGTATTTGACCAAAGTCATTACCTCATGTATTATTTGTGTCTTACAATTGTGTAAATCTTAAATTGTTTGCCTAAGTGGGATGAGCTGCTGGTGGTCTTGAATGAAAGGTGTGGTTGTACTGGTGTGGGAAATAACAGGAAGATATTTTTAGATGAACAAGCTGATGTGATATAATTGTTGAAAGTGGTTTTAAACACTATCCTATCAATAAGTCAGTAACCAATTTCGTATGCAGAAGCTTTAACCCTTTCCTGTTCAATCCCTGGTTTTTATGTCCCTGCAGCTTTATCATTGAGAAAAAATTGTTGGAAAAGAAGAAATTGCTTGTAGCAAGCATTTTTTTCATTTTCCATAATAATTTCTACCCTATTGAATGGTTATTTTCAAATTAAATCCACTTTAAATTTTTATCTGCAAAACCTTTGACTTTTGACAAGTCTAAAATTTTGCAAAACAGGAAAGGGTTAATAAATAGACAATGGATTAAATGAAGTTTTAACAAAAACAGTCTAATTTAATGCTACAAAAGATTGAATATGTGATAAATATTAAATTAGATGAAAACGATTATGTGACCTTCCTGCCTTAGATGGATGTTTGGAATTAATATATTTAGGCTTTGATCTGACAATCCTCCTCTTTTAAAAATGGAAATACTGTTTGTTTTATTTCAGACAGATAGCATTAGCTGATATAATAATCATCAATAAAACAGACCTGGTTATAGAGGAGGAATTAAAAAAACTCAGGACAAAAATCAGGTAATGTATAACAAAGTCTACATACATTTAAACCCCCACCCACAAAGTAGAGAGGGTATATTAGTTTCACTATTCATGACTGTCCGTCTATTCTTCTAGTCCATTTGTCTGTCTGTAGACTTTTAGTTTGTGTGATGTAAATCTAGAACCAAATAACCTACTACTATGAAACTTCATACAATTGTTGCGGATGATCCACAGAATTGCTGTTTTGTTTTTGGGTCATGTAAGTCAAAGGTCAAGGTCATAATTGGAATTTAATTGAAAATTGTGTCTATGGTCTAACTCATAGGCCATTTGACCTAGGACCTTGAAACTTTATACAATTATTATCCATGACACAAGGAGGTGCCCTCTTGATTTTGGGTAACATAGGTCAAAGGTCATCTCGTGGCAAAATGCTGGTCAAGATCTTAATCAAATTTTACAGGAATGTTCATTAGGTTGTCCTTTTAAATGAATATAGCAACAAAGAAGAAAGCCTTTAAAAATCTTCATCTTTAAAAAGGCTGATTGGATTCCATTATTCTTTTGCAGGAAAGTTGCTTTGTTGAAGGTATATCTAATTCCTTTTAATAGTTTTGATCCATCAAAAAAAAGAAAAAAATGCCAATGCTTTCAAAGTCATGGCTTTTTATCCATAACTGGTGTAAAGTGAAAATTTTAAAGATCGACGTTCTCAAACTTGTCTTTTCTTCATTTGCCTTCATTTTGACTTTCAGTGTGTTGGATGATGTTTTGAACCATTGCCCTTGTAAGAAGGCCTGAAGAAAGAATTCTAATCCCCATCAACACTCTGTTTCCTTTCCTCAAACATCAGTTTTTACTGTAACAAAATATCCCATAAAATTATAGTAGAAATGTGCTTATGACTGCATATGAAAATAATTGCTGAGCAGTCGATCTAAGGTTGATCCCTTCTAAATGCTATAATCTGATTAGCTTTTGGCTCTAAAGGATGGGTTAACAGCCAACAGAATATTGCACTGAAATCTTGCTACATGATCGAAACATGTTTTCTTCACTAAAAGATAAAGTTTAAAAAACGCTATCTGAGGTTTTATAGATTTTTACAATCAACAGGATAATTTCTAACCTATACAATCATGTTTTTTGACTCCTCTTTAGAGATAAGTTCCAGAAAACATTGTTGAAAAGGAAGAAATTCTTACAAATAATTTCTTCATTACCCACCATGTTTTCTTCACTAAAAGATAAAGTTTAAAAAACGCTATCTGAGGTTTTATAGATTTTTACAATCAACAGGATAATTTCTAACCTATACAATCATGTTTTTTGACTCCTCTTTAGAGATAAGTTCCAGAAAACATTGTTGAAAAGGAAGAAATTCTTACAAATAATTTCTTCATTACCCACCATGTTTTCTTCACTAAAAGATAAAGTTTAAAAAACGCTATCACTGCTACAATTTCCTTCAATTTGGACCAGTCTAAAATTTGGTTTTTGGTAATGAGTTAAAGCTTTGTCCCTTTGTCCCTTTTTAATGGTATTATTAACTCGCCTGGTACTAAAGTCTTAGAAGAGCTATAATGAAACCCTCTTGGCATTGGCATCACTGTTGGTTCCCATTCCAGCACAATGACGCTATCTGATGCCCCTCAAGAAAAGTCTAAAATATTGCTGTCTGGTAATGGTTATTTTCAGCTCATCCGTCCGTTAAACTTTTCCTTGTTAACACTCTAGAGTCCACAATTTTCATCAGATTCCCTTAAAGCTTTCACAGAATGATTGTACCATCATAAGGATCGTTCCTTTAGAAATTGGGTCAGATCCATCAAGAAACACGGGAAAAGGGGCCTAATTAAAATTTGATTTATAAAATCCTAGTTAACACTAGAGTCCACAGTTTTCATCAGATTCTCTTCAAACTTTCGCAGAATGATTGTACCACCATAAGGATCATTCCTTTCGAAATTGGGTATGATCCGTCAAGAAACACGTCAAGATACAAATTTCACTAAAAATCCTTGTTTAGAGTCGAGAGCCCAAAGTTTTCATCAGATTCTATTCAAACTTTCACAGAATGATTGCACAATCATGAGGATTGTTCCTTTCGGAATCAGATATGATCCATCAAGAAACACGGGAAAAGGGGCTTTGGAAAATTTGATAAAAATACTCATTAATAATCTAGAGTCAACAGTTTTCATCTGATTGACTTCAAACTTTCACAGAAAGATTGTACAAACATAAGGATCATTCCTTTTGAAATTGGGTATGATCTGTCAAGAAACATGGGAAAAGGAGCCTAATTATCCCCTTCTGTTTCAGTGAAGGGGATATGGTAATGGCTTCTGTCTGTCATTCCATCATTCTGTCCTTCCGTCACTAAACTTGTCCAGATATCTCTGAAAGTATAATTGCTATCAACTTGAAACTTCATAGGTCGATAGATCTCATTGAGGAGAAGTGCAGTGCTTAAGAACAAGAACTCGTGCTTGCATAATTTTGGAGTTATTGCCCTTTGTTGTTTTAAAGACTAAGATTTTGTCAGGGGCATATCTCCTAAAGTATAATAGCTATTAACTTGAAACTTCATAGTTGAATAGATCTCGCTGAGGAAAAGTGCAGTTCACAAGAACCACAACTCTTGCTTGCATAATTTTGGAGTTATTGCCATTTTGTTGTTTTAAAGACTTAAATTTTGTCCTGAGCATACATGAAAGTATAATAGCTATTTCTTGAACTCATCGAGAAGAAATGCATTGCACATTAAGCCTAAATCTAACTGGCTTCAGTTTACTATAAAGCTTTTACAGCGGGGGATGGCCATGTCCGACATGGCTCTTGTTAAAATTTAATTTCTAGATCTTTGTTAACATTCTAGAGTCTACAGTTTTCATTGGATTCTATTCAAACTTTGATCCATCAAGTTTCATCGGAACCCTGGCCCTATGAAAATTTAAATAAAAAATCATCATTGACACTCTACAGTCCACATTTCCATCAGATTCTTTTCAAACTTTCACAGAATTATTGTACCAACTTCGGGATTGTTCCTTTCTAAATTTGGTATGATGAGTCAAGAAACATGGGAAAAAGGGCCTTATGAAAATTTAATTAAAAAATCATCCTTAACTTTCTAGAGTCCACAGTTTTCATCAGATTCTATTCAAACTTTCACATAATAATTGAGCTATCTTAGGATTGTTCCTTTTGGAATCAGATATGATTCGTCAAGAAACACTGGAAAAGGGGCTTTTTTTAAAATTTTATGGAAAAATCTATTAAGAAATCCTTGTTAACACTCTAGACTCCAAATTTTTCATTAGATTCTCTTCAAACTTTCACAGAATGATTGTACTATTATAAGGATTGTTCCTTTTGGAATTGGGTATGATCCGTCAAGAAACACAGGAAAAGGGGCTTTTTTAAAATCTTGTGGAAAAAAATTTATGGGAAAAGGTCTAATGTCAACATCAACAATCATTATTATTGTACAATTATTCTGTGAATGTTTGAAGAAAATCCAATTAAAGCTCTGGACTTGGTACTAAGGATTTTTAAAGTGAAATTTTCATAAGGCCCCTTTTCTCTTTTTTCTTGACAGTTCAAACCCTGTTATGAAAAGAATGATTGTTATGACATTACAATCATTCTGTGAAAGTTTCAACAAAATCTGATCAAAGCTGTGGGCTTCATTGTGTTAACAGGGATTTTTTTAATCAAATTTTCATATAGCCCCTTTTCCTATGTTACTTGATGGATCTGAACCAATTCCAAAGGGAACTATACTTTCAAAAGTATAATTATTCTGTTTGAGTATAAAGACAACCCAATAAAATCTGTGGACTTACAAGCATTAAGATTTTTTTAATTGATTTTCCTAAGGCCCCTATGTTTCTCCATGGATCAGACCCAATTTGAAAGGAACAATCCTTATGATTAAATGATTAAATGACATCTTACCATTTCAGCCTAAAAACAGTTTTATCTCAATTTTAGGTCCATAAATACATTTGCAAGACTGTTGGAAACCTCACATTCAAAGTAAGTGTTTGTTTTATTTTTAGCTCCTATGGCTGAAAGCCAGTAAGCTATTGTCATGGTTTGTGTCCTCCTCAGAAAGTACTCAATAGAACTGAATCAAATTTCACAGAAATGATCCTTGAGTGACCCTTTTTCAAGATTCCTTCAAAGAATTTTAATTAGTGAAAAACATGGCTTTAATGGGCAGGGTTAATTTCTGTATGTGGTGAAACTTTTTGAATCTTCTTCTCAAAAACAAGTTAGTGGATCTCAACCAAATTTTACATGAATGAGCCTTGGGTGACTTTTTATCAGATTCCTTCAAAGAATTTTGATTGGAAGAAAAATATAGCTTTAATTGGAGGGGCTTATTTCCATATATGGTGAAAGGTTTAAAAATCTTCTTTTCAGAAGTCAGTTGATGAATTTCAACCAAATTTCACAGAAATGATCCTCATGTGACCCTTTATCAGATTCCTTCAAAGAGTTTTGATTTGATGAAAACATGGCTTTAATAGGTGGGCTAATTTCCATATATAGTGAAACCTAAAATCTTCTTTCTCAGAAACAATTGAATGCATTTTAACAAAATTTCACAAGAATGATCCTTAGATGCCTTCCAAAGAATTTTGATTGGATGAAAAACATGGATTGAATAGGAGGCTAATTTCCATAAGTTGTGAAAGCTTTGAAAACATTTTTCATAGAAACCAGTAGATGGTTTTCAACAAAACAGAGTGATCCTCTGGTGACTTTTTAGCTCACCTGAGCACGAAGTGCTCTGGGGGAGCTATTGTGATCGGTCATTGTCCGCTGTCCGTCCGTCCGTCTGTTCACAATTACAAAAATAATTAGACAGAGGGCTTTGCTATTTTGTTTATATCATAAAGCCATGAACCATCATACTCAGGGGAGCGATTTAGGACCATCATGGTCCTCTTGTTTTTAAGATTCCATCAGTTAATTTTGATTGGTTGAAAACATGGGTTTTATGTCCATATGTGGTATACAGTTGAATTATCTAAAATTTGTTAATACCTTTTTCATTCGATTTTGTAAATAGATTGCATTGAAAAGATTTTTTTGCCACACATGATGACTATGACTCTATATATATTGAATTCCTGAAAACACTGTTTTGCTTATTCTGTACAATCAGGCCTGTGGAGCGATAGACGCTCAAGTGCCTCTAGTTCTTGTGTATCCTGGCAATTTTGAAGCACCTTCCATACAAAGTTCAGAGGTGAATTTTTTCATCATGTCAGTTTGTTAATCAATTTACCTCAGGAATTATGTAAGTTAGGACAAGTTACTTAACATTGCCCTAGGACATGCTTATAGTCTTTAGGGACACATGTCCAGATCAAGGTTGCTAGAAAATCATCTTAATACTCTTACCTACAAGCTATTTGACATACATAGCACCTTGAAAATTTATGCAAAAGATACCCATAACCTAAAAAGGTGCCCTTTTGCTTTCATCAACCTGTAAGCCTTTCCTTTTGATATTTGAAAACTATTTGATGTCTGACCTAACAGGTTATGTGATGATTTTGTCACCTATGTCACATACTTTGGCATCTGTGTGTGCAACTAATTACCAATCGCAGCTGTCAATCAAGGAAAAAACCAACCATTCAAATAATTTATTCAGCCCGGACCTGAGCTTATCAACTTTGCCATTCGCTGCCTTTTTTATTTACCTTTATTGTTGGTTTTGCGACTTTAAGTCAGGTCATTAACCTACCATTTTACTTTTATGCTCCCTGAAAAAGTTTTCGGGGGAGCATATAGTCGCCAGCTGGTGCGTGCGTCCTTCCGTCTGACGTCATATCCCAGGAACCCCATGGCCTAATTGGATGAAACTTCATATATAATCTAGGAAATTTCCAAGAGACCTTTTTTGAATTTTCTCAATTCAAGGCTGGAAAAAGGCACCTTAATGTAAAAATTAGTTTTTTGCCAAATTCTCCTAGTCTTATTGTCAGAATTTTTTGAAATTTCATATTTGAGTAGCAAATCAGATCCTCTTGACCTTACTCTATCGAAAAATTTCCGTTTGGAAAAAAAAAATGTGTCCTGGGTAAAGGGGCCTTAATGTTATTAGCTTTACATAAACTCTCTTTTTGTCCTGCAAAAACTTATACTGCCATAACTTTTGAGTGGTAACAGATATAGTCTTCATATTTCACAAGTACATTGCTTGTGAAATGGACTTTCAGTTGGTACTAAGTTCAAAGTCATCAGTCAAGGTCATGTGTCAAGGTTAGAATTTGAAAATCTTAACTTAAACTTTGTCTATAAGTTTACAATGGTAAGTGATATAACCTTCATATTTCACATGTGCATTGCTCTCTGTTGGTATTTGGTTCAAGGTCATCTGTCAAGGTCAAGGTCATTTTTCAAGGTCAAAATTTAAAAACATTTAACTTTAACATCGCTCATGAGTATGCAATGGTGATGATATAGCCTTCATATTATGCATGTGCATTGCTTATGACAGTACCTTTATGTTGGTACTAGGTTCAAGGTTATCTGTCAAGATCAAGGTCATTTCTCAAGGTCAAAAGTTCGAAAATCTTAACTTTAACATCGTCTATTAGTTTACAATGGTAAGTGATATAGCCTTCATATTTCACATGTGCATTGCTTATGACATGGACTTTCTGTTGGTAAAAGCTTCAAGGTCATAGTTCAAGGTCATTTCTCAGGTCAAAATTTAGGAAGTTTTAACTTTAACATCTCCCATAAGTATTCAATAGTGATGATATAGCCTTCACATTTTACATGTTCATTGCTTATGACATGGAGTTTCTGTTGGTACTAAGTTCAAAGTCATTTGTGAAGATCAAGGTCATTTCTCAAGGTCAAAGGTCCGAAAATCTTAACTTTTACAATGTCTATAAGTTTACAATGGTAAGTGATCTAGCCTTCATATATGTTCATTGCTTATGACAAAACCTTTCTGTTGGTATTTAGTTCAAGGTCATCTGTTAAATTCAAGGTCGTTTCTCTAGGTCAAAATTTCAAAAAAATTATCTTTTACCTAGTCCATAAGTTTAAAATGGAAATTGATTTAACCTTCATATTTCACATGTGCATTGCTTATGACAGTACCTTAATGTTGGTACTAAGTACAAGGTCATCTGTCAAGATTAAGGTCATTTCTCAAGGTCAAAAGTTTGAAAATCATATCTTTAACATCATCTATAAGTTTACAATGGTTAAGTGATATAGCCTTCATATTTCACATAGCATTTCTTATGACATGGACCTCCTGTTGGTGTTAGGTTCAAGGTCACTTGTCAAGAGCAAGGTCATTTCTCAAGACCAAAATTTCGAAAAATTTACTTTAACATCGCCCATAAGTAAACAATGGTAAGTGATATAGCCTTCATATTTTACATGTGCATTGCTTATGACATGGACTTTCAATTGGTACTAAGTTCAAGGTCATCTGTCAAGATCAAGGTCATTTCTCAAGGTGAAAAGTTCAAAAATCTTAACTTTAACATTGTCTATTAGTTTACAATGGTAAGTGATATAGCCTTCAAAATTCTCATGTGCATTGCTTAATACATGGACTTACTGTTGATATTAGGTTCAAGGTCATCTGTCAAGAGCAAAGTCTTTTCTCAAGGTCAAAATTTTAATAATTTCAACTTTAACATCTCCCATAAGTATACAATGGTGATGATATAGCCTGCAAATTTCTCATGTGCATTGCTTATGACATGGACTTTCTGTTGGTACTAAGTTCAAGGTCATCTGTCAAGATCAAGGTCATTTCTCAAGGTGAAAAGTTCAAATATCTTAACTTTAACATTGTCTATTAGTTTACAATGGTAAGTGATATAGCCTTCAAAATTCTCATGTGCATTGCTTAATACATGGACTTACTGTTGATACTAGGTTCAAGGTCATCTATCAAGAGAAAAGTCATTTCTCAAGGTCAAAATTTTGATAATTTTAACTTAAACATCTCCCATAAGTATACAATGGTGATGATATAGCCTTCAAATTTCACATGTTCATTGCTTATGACATGGACTTTCTGTTGGTACTAAGTGCAAGGTCATTGGTCTAGGGAAATAGTCTAGGTCAGTAATTTTCATCATACCTCCTTAGCAAATTGCCAAAATTTCTTGTTACTTTACATAAATGTTATCTATTCAGTGCCCTAGGTAATGTTTATTTTTGACCCAATGAACCTTACCATGCTAAAAGGGGGCTTTATGCCATGTAGCTTTACATTTTGTTTATTTCCTACTCTTAAAAAAATCAGTCTATTGTTTCTGCAAGACTACTCAAGTTAGAGTCTTTATTTTTTGTATGGAGACATTTCTCATTGATAACTTTGATAGTCAAGGTAAAATATTTAACCCTTTACCATATAATGATATTGAATTTTATTTGAATCAGGCCTGTGAAGCCAAACAGATTCCTTCAATGTCAATCTCCTAAATTTCTTGTGATCTGAACTCTCAAACTAGAGTTGCATTCAATAAGAAGTTTTTTGTCCAATAATGGCATATAGTTTTGTGACAAAAGCCCTATTTGGGGAGCATAATCTGTCTCTGATGGCTCTTGTTTGTTACATGCTACAGGACATAAATTTTGCAAAATAAAGCTGTTAAAAATCGAAGCAGAATGAGATACAGATGATAATCTAAAAGTTATGAAATTTCAGATTTTTTGGTCCTTGGTAGAAAACATTTACACAGTGTTTCCCCATTTCTTTTTCTTGAAGGGTGTTGCCTAAAATCCTAGAAAAATCTTTAACAATCTTTGAGAAAATTCATAATACATAAGGCTTTGATTTACTTCAACATGAGGTCACATTTTTGTATAAACGAATACTTCTATAAGCAGACATACTCAGTTGAGCTTTTTAGGACCATCATGACTCTCTTGTTTAACCCATTCCCTGAGGCTTTTTGACGCTCCTAAAGAAAAACAAGTGGGAAAACATTGTGGAAAATAAATAAATTGCTTGTAACAAGCATTAACTCCATTTTGCACATTGTTTTCTACCAAGAAAAAGGGAAAAATCTAAAATTACATAATCTTTAATTTGTCAGTTTCGACTCCTTTCATTTTGGACCAGTCTAAAATTTCATTGTGTTGGAACGGGTTGAAGAGAAAAAAATGAGAAAGGATCCTTCCAAGATTATATAGTTTCAGAAGGATAAAGCAAGTTACACTATGAGAAAGGGTTCAATATGTTTAGGTTGATGTAAGGCTTCTTTCTAGTGACTGTTTTCAGTCTGGGAGATGACCAAGCTATTTTCTTTCACTTAGAAATGACAGACTTTATATTATCACCACATTACCATCAAACCATACAAGTTGAATAACACTTCCCTTAGAATGATGACCAGCTGTTTCTATAGCATGCATATAGTTTGTCTATTTCCATTAACCAATTGCCAAAGAAGTTGTGGACAATATTTTCAATTTTGAATATCTTTGTCTTTTGGGGAAGAAAACAAGGCTGAAAATGAAGAAATTGCTTATAACAAGCAATTTCTGCATTTTCAACCTTGTTTTCCTTAACCCTCTCCTGTTCAATCCCTGATATTATGTCCCTGTGAAAATACTTCAGAAAAAATAGAGGGAAAAGAAATCGCTTGTAACAAGCAATTTCTTCTTTTTTCACAATATTTTCTGCCCTGTAGGTTAGTTACTTTTCAAATTGATGTCTATTTTAGTTGTCTTCTGCAACTTCATTCAAATTAGATAGGTCTAAAATTTTGAAAAGGGTTGAATCTATTCTTGAAAGACTAATAAAAAGAGGGATTGTGTGAAAATGGGTTAATTCATCACCACACAATGCAGATTTAGTTGCCTTAAGGAAATATGATCTTGGAAAACTTTGTGGGAAAGAGGGAAATTGCTTGTAACTGGCCATTTCTCCTTTCCTCACAATGTTTTTTACCTGATTCGGCTCTTATTTTCCAGTGTTAGTGCAATTTGGAATGACATCTGCACTTTTTTTCAATTTGGATCAGTCTTATATTTTGTCAACTGGTAATGGGTTAACCCATTTTCAGTAAACAAAATTTTAGACTAATACAAATTGAAAGAATGTGCAGATGATAGTTTTATTTTGATTGTAATTTAAGCTATCTTTGTTTGGGTATATGTATAAAAAATTGCGAAGCAATTTCTTCATTCTAAAGCTTTTTTCTTGAGGTGTTAGTAAAGTGGATTGTGTAGGTATGAGTTTGATTGGTTAAACCCATTATCACAATATCTCACTTTTAAACATGCTGAATAAAAATTATTATTGAAAACATTATAGAGAAAAAGAAATGCTAATAAACCAGCATTTTCTTCTCTTTTTTCACAATATTTTCTTCCATTACACTTTTTGACGCCCTCAAGAAAACAAACTTTGAAAAAAATTATAGAAAATAAAGAAATTGCTTATTACAGGCAATTTCTTCATTTTCCAAAATGTTTTCTACCAAGAAAGTTTGAAAAAACCTAAAATTCATGAAGTTTGAATTGTTGTTTGCAACTTGATTCAATTTGGACCAGTCTTAAATTTTGCCATCTGGTAATACATAATTGTCTTAGATGACCATGAGCATCTGGAGGATTTGATTTAATCTATTATTTCTGCTCTGGTTAAAGACCATAGGGAACCATCCTATCATGATATACAGTAAATCTTGTATTAAGTACCCACTCAAGAGATGACGTAAAGGTGGTCGCTGAAGAGAATGGTCACTTAGTACACTTTTTTTCCCAAAGGTATGAAGGATTCATTCCATTGGATACAAAAGATTATTACAGAACTCTGGCTTAATCGTATATTGTTGGAACTAATTAGAATTGTCTCAGTGAGACAATTCTAATGAGTCCCAACAACATAGGATTTAGTTGTGATTTACTTTTAGCCAAATGATTTCACTTCTTAAGAACTACTTCTTTTAAAAAGAGAATTTCGATTATGGTTGCTTAATAGAGATGGTCACTTAATGGAAGTTGTTGCTTGAGCAATATTTGACTACCGTAATTACACACTTAGTAAATGTATATGACAAGGCCAGGTGTAACAATGCACCATCTAAATGCATCATTTGCCTCTGATTTGATTGCAAGACATTTCATGAAACCTAGAGAAGGGACAGCACCACTCTGTATTCAAAAGCAATTACAGATTGTGACACAGAAATTAATAGATTCGTCATTTTCAATCTGTAAAGATAACTTGATCTCCGTGTATTTACCCTGTTTGTCCTACAGAGGCCCCATAAGTGAGATTGACGCCATCTATAGCCATTATCTGAAGTGGATTTTCATCTTGGAAAAAACATTTCTCTTTTCTACCCTTTCCCTTAACTCATTTCCATACAGTGACGCCTTTGAACACCCCCTCAAGGAAAGCAATTGGGAAAACAAAGCGGAAAATGAAGAAATTGCTGGTAACAAGCAATTTCTTCATTATCCACAATGTTTTCTATTCGAGAATTAAAAAAAATCCAAATTTCATAAGCTTGAAATTGTCGTCTGCAACTCCCTTCAATTTGGACCAGTCTAAAATTTTACCATCTGGGAATGGGTTAAAGATAAGGGGACCAATATATGATGTTGAAAAACACAGAAAAGAAAATAGTTGTTTGAAAAGAAGAAAATACTTGATCATGTGATGTCCCCAATCAATCCTAAAACCATGCATGATCTTTTATCATTGAAATTCATCATATGTCATTCCATATTGCATCTAATAAGAGGTCTCCTTCTTTAAGTACTGCCCCCCTTCATGAACTACTCAGTTCAATTAACACATTCCCATACAATCCCGCTTTTTTACACACACACATAGAAAAAAGCTTTGAAAAAAAAAATATGGAAAATAAACAAATTGCTTTTACAATTTCTTCATTTCCCCAATGCTATCTACCTCATAAGACAAAAAAAGTCATCTACTATGAATTGTCCTCTTCAATATCTTTGAATATAGAATGGTAAGAAATTATTAAGCTCAACTTGCTGAAAGCCAGGAAGTTATTGTGTCCGTCATGTGTCCGTCATTGAGTGTGTGTATAAGTCCATCCGTCTGTAAACTTTTACACCAACATTTGTCTCCTCAGAAAGTACTGAACAGATTTCACAGAAAATGATCCTTGGGTGACCCTTTATCAGTTTCCTTTCAAGAAATTTGATCAGATGATAAACATTGCTTTAATGGGCAAACTAATTTTCATATATGGTGAGGCCTTTAAAAATCTTCTCACAATCAAGTGGATGGATTACAACCAAATTTTACAAGAATGATAATTGGGTGATCCTTTAAAAATCTTCTTCTCAGAAACCAGTGGATGGATTACAACCAAATTTTACAGGAATGATAATTGGGTGATCCTTTCTCTGATTTCTTCAAAGAAATTTTATCTGATGATAAACATGACTTTAATGGGTTGGGCTAATTACCATAAATGGTGAAACCTTTAAAAATCTTCTCCTCAGAAACCAGTGGATGGATTTCAACCAAATGTTACAGGAATGTTCCTTGGTCAGGCCTCTTAGTGAATCCTTTAAAGCCTTTAAAAACCTTTAATTTCAGAGCAAACATTTAAAACCTTTACATTTCCCCAGAAAACCTTTAAAATGCCAAATTAGCCTGTAATTCTCACCGAAAAACTTTATATATTTGCTCTGACTGGTTGCCATGCTAGACAATAGCAAGTAATGAATATTGTTATGCAATTTCCCTTATTTAATATGAGTTTAACATAATAGGTAAAGCTTGAAATTATTGACATGACTTGACCTATTGATTGATTGAATGGGGTTTAACTCAACTTTTAACAGTATTTCAGTCGTATCACGGCAGCTGGAGCACCTAACAATGGATTCCTGGTATTTCTTACACCAGTACTACCACTACATCCTTTCCTAGCCTCCAGCTGCTATCCCACTTAGGTTTATGATTATCCACCCATAGGTGAGAGACAAATGTC
This sequence comes from Fragum fragum, assembly GCA_946902895.1. Taxonomy (NCBI): domain Eukaryota; kingdom Metazoa; phylum Mollusca; class Bivalvia; order Cardiida; family Cardiidae; genus Fragum; species Fragum fragum. The sequence goes on along the minus strand of OX336367.1, from coordinate 36,843,651 downwards.
GGAAAGGATATGTGTGGATGCTGGGGAACGAACCCATGACATCCCATGATTGAAGATTAGGAGTCTGATACGCTAACAACTGTGCTATGACGGGGGCTTGATGACTTGACGTATATGCAATGATTAAATTAGCTATGAATAGATTTGATCTCGACAAAAATCTAGCATTTACGAGACATTTCGTCCATACGGGGAGAAATTCAATGGACATTTGAAAAGTCTTAAGGCCTGAAGCAGTCAACACAGGTTCAAAATTGCGAAGAAACCATAATTGGTTGGATTTTTCTTTTGTTTTGTTTTGTTAATCATTTGTATGATAGAGAATGGGCATCTGCAGGATTTGACATCAGTCATAATATGTATCTGTCAGCGGATAAACAGTTACAACAGTATCATTCAGTGACCATTGTCATATCTTCCATTAACAGCTGAAGCAAATTTGGAGACCAACGGTACAGTATCAAGAATATGTGAAGAAACAAAAGAATCTGTTTTATATACAGGGCCAAGTACTAATAAGGCTGTTCTTCTCTGGCGTTTTGAAGTAAAATGATGAAAAAGTAGACAAATTAAATCAAGGATAAAAAGAAAAGTAGCCCTCACCTCAAACTCCCAACTTTAAGTGCAGTCGGACTTCGCTCTATTACATCTGTACACATTTCGGTTTATAAATTTATGTATTTAACAAATATTATTTCCTAGCTGAATAAATCAAATAGTATATAACAACAAAAACTGACTGTAGGTTTGATAAAGAAATTAGAACTTCGACGAAAATAGCCTTGATTCACTTATTATTTTTTCATATTTTAGACTAAATGGCCTTTATTTTCATACAATGGAACCTTTATCAAAACCCTTATTTTTGTTTTGGCCTGCTTGGAGGCCTGCTTGGATGATCCAATATCAGATTCCTTCAAAGAATTTTGATAGAAAAAATGGGTTTAATAGCAGTGGCTTATATGGTGAAACCTTTGAAAATGTTCTTCTCAGAAACCAGCCCATGGATTTCAACAAAATTTTACAGAAATGATTATTTTGTGATCCTTTATCAGATTCAATCAATTAATCTAGATTAGTTGAGAACATGGCTTTTATGGTCATAACTTATGTCCATCTATGCTATCCAGTGAATTATTTTCCAAATTTTGCTAATACTTTTTTCATCTGACGTTTAAAATTTGAAAAGATTTCTTTGACAAGATTTCTTTGCCACACATGGTGAATATGATTTAGTTTATATTGAATTCATGAAAACACCATTTGCTTAATCAGTACAATCAGGCCTGTGAAGCCATACAGGCACTCAAGCGCCTCTAGTTCAAATGATTATTGGTAAGACTAAGTTGAAAGATGTTAAAGACAACATTTGATATTACAGTTACATTGAAAAAAAACTAATACTGGTATTTCATGTCACTAATTTTTTTTTAGAAAACATTTTGGGAAAAGGAATAATTTCTTGTAACAAGCAATTTATTCTTTTCACACAATATTTTCTACCACATGACATGGTTTCATTTCAAATTACATCCAATTTTCATTGACCTTTGCAACTTCTTTCAATATGTACCAGTCTAAAATTTTGCAAAACAGGAAAGGTTTAAAGGAAGTTGAAATCACATGTAACAAGCATTTCTCCTTTACCATAATATTTTTCAAAGATATCATGCTTAAGTGCATAAAATATGGTATTGTGTAGGAGTGAGTTAGGAAAAATTCTGAAAATGATAATTCAGAGGAGATCAATACTACTAAAGTAGAGAAATTCAAAACAGAATAGAATTTTCTTTCAGTTGAACAAAAATAAAAACTCCCTTGAATTGTTTTGCATTACTTCTTGGAGATTTTACTGTGAGAAACATTGAACTTTTTCTTTATATCTAACCTATGGTTAAGGAGTAAAGATATAATTAACCTATCAAATATTCCTAATATTACATGGGAAATATAACAAAAGAACCTCCTAATTTCATATCCCAAGGGACCAGGGTTTTTCATTTAACTAAGTAAAATATAAACAAAATGGAAGGTAGGTGATTGGCAGTTTGAGATACTCGGAATCAGACAGGCTTGTTCTGTCCCCCATTTAGGGCTTTTTATCCCCCGCCGTTTCAGCAAAGGGGACAAAATTAATGGTCTATGTCCATCATTCCATCATTCCATCACTAATCTTGTCCGGAGTGTATCTGCTAAAGTATAAGAGTTATTGCCCTATGTTATCCTAAAGACTTAGATTTTGTCCGGGGCATATCTCTGAAAGTATAATAGCTATCAACTTGAAACTTCATAGGTAGATAGATGTCATTGAGGAGAAGTGCAATGTACAGTAATCACAACTCTTGCTTGATTAATTTTGGAGCTATTGCCCTTTGTTATTTTAAAGACTTAGATATCTGTGAAAGTATAATAGCTATTATCAGACTCATTGACAAGAAATGCAGAATAAAGAAGGAAAAATATGGGGACCACGTAAAGTATACAAATGACGAACCAGTGACATTTGAATTAACCCATTACCAGACCGCAAAATTTAAGACTAGTCCAAGTTGAAAGGAGTTGCAAACGACAATTTAAAGTTTATGGAATTTTGGATTTTTCAACTTTCTTGGTAGAAATAATTGTGGAAAATGAAGAAATTGCTAAAAGCGTCACTGATTGGGAATGGGTAAACAAGATTCTACTGTTTGCTAAAGCCTAAAGCAACAGCTTTTCATTACTATGAAAAAGATGCAACTGTATGTTTGTAAGGTCTCCATATTAAATTTGGTGTTATGATTGATTTGTGAAGTAGTTCATTTTCATTAATCTTCAAGAATTTTATTAATTTGATCTCAAATTCATTTTGTAAGAAGAATATAGATACATAATTTCTATTTTACTTTATGACTTGTTTGATGAATTTGGTTCTTCATGATCACTTATTTATTATTCTCTAATTATAACATTTTCGGTCTGATGTGTAGTGTTTTATTTGTAATGTATTTTAACCCTTGTCATGCTGAATAAAATCCTCTACAGAAATGCATTAAAATTAACCCTTGTCATGCTGAACCCGGAATATTCCAGTTTTAGCAGGAGGTGTAGACTGCAACTGCAACTGCAAATATACTTTTTGACATTTGTCTCCAATCAATGTGCAAATAATTGTAAACCTAAGTGGGATGCATGAGCAACTGGATGCTTTGAAAGACTTTGAGGTAGTTCTGGTGTGCATATCAGGAATCCAATTTAGGTGCTTCAGTCGCCGCGATATTACTAGATAACTGTCAAAACTGGCGTCAACTAACCATTTTACTTTTATTGCTTTGATCATCATATTGTATATAAAATCAATTTTGATTTCTTTTCAGGCTTTATTTCTTAGCTGGCCTGAGCACAATAAGCTTAATAAACTTATTGTGCTCCGGCGAGCTAAGAAAAAAAATCCTGAAAAGAAATCAAAAATTGATTTTACATAATATGGTGAGATTTCATATCACTTGAGTGCCCCCTGTCCACTGTCTGTCTTCAGAAATTATTGCTACCTCTTTACATGTCACAGTTTTGGATAAATCTTTCTCAAAGTTGCTGTAAATGTATGGTCCTATTGATCCTATTAAATATTTTGACATTTGTTTTAATTCCACTAAGGCATTAATGACAATTTCCTTTTTTTTGCTCTACAGATCACAATTTTGGGTTAATCTTTCTGAAAAATTCTGAGAATGTTTGTCAGGAGTAAGATCCCTATCAAATACAATTACATTCTATTCAATATCTGAGTGGGAAAATAAGCCTAAGTGTCAATTTCCTTGTTACCACTTTACAGGTCACAATTTTGGCTCAAATTTGCTAAATGGCTGAATATGTTTGTATTGTATTATAAGGATTATCCCAGAATATAGTACCATTCTGTCTACTATCAAGGGATAGGGTGCTTTGATGATAGTTTTCTTGTTATTGCACTAGATGTCACAATTTTGCTCTTTCTTTTTCAAACTTACTTGAAATGTTTTTATGATCATCAGGGAGATCCCTATTCAATATGGTGACATTCCAACCGATGGGGTAAAGGGCCTTAATGGTCATAGGTTTGGCTCAGTCATTGTAACGTTGCTGAAACATTTGTATTGCTTTTAGTATGTTTTGAGTTTATTTGTTTGGTCATAGGTACAATAGTTTGGTAATATTAGAGTTGAAATAAATCGGCATGGGCATTAATTTTGAAATCAAGTGAATAATTTAGGGCCATTTTGGCCCTCTTGTTTATTATACAAAAGCAAGTTTGTTAATATTTTAAGTAGGATAGCCTCAGTAATTAAGCCTTTCCTATAATGGTATTGATGAAAGGTTTATGATAAGTTTGTCATGTGGAATCAATTTTCGAATCATTGCCAGGTTTTTGTAAGCATCGTATGTTTGCTTATGTAACATATTTTCTTTACAAAAGAATTCTTCCGTCCTGATCAAAGGATGTTATCATGATTACTATAGTTTAGCCGTTTTTTAGTTCTTTGTACAAATTATAATACTTAAGATAAAGCTTTGTTAACTTATATTTGCAGACAACAAAATTTTAGTCTTGTCATAATTAACAGCAGAAGTTTTGGATGTCAATCATCCTCGGATACCCCGGGGTCTCCTTATTTGCCAAACTACATCGACACATCGATGTAGCGTAGCAAATAAGGAGACCCTGGGGAATCCGAGGATGGATGTCAATATAAATTGATTTTAATCAGATCATAAGGGCCAAAAATGGTAGACAGCACTCTGCAAAAGGGGGCAGAAAATGAATTTAAAAAAAGCAATTCTTCCTTTTTATACAACCATCAAAAAGGCGGGACATATGTTTAGATCACCCATGGCATCCGAGCAGGCTATGACCAGTTCTTTGTCTGGGGCAACAATGGAATCTTATTTCTGATTGACTTGAAACTTGACAGTTGTATTCATTGCATGGTTACGGAAGGCAGTGCATAAGAACCATTATTTTACTGCCATTTTTTTTAAGTTATGCCCTTTGTTGTTTTTCAGACTTGAATTTTGTCTGCAGCACATCTCTGAAAAAATAGTAGCTATGATCATGAAACTTTTTGTGTGGATAGATCTCACCAAGGGGTAGTGTAGTGCATAAGAACCATAACTCTTCCATACATGTTTTTTTTAGTTATTATCCTTTTTTGGTGTTTTTTGGACTTGAATTTTGTCCATGGCATAACTTTGAGAGTATAATAGTTATGATCATGAAACTTTATGGTTGCCCTTTGTTGTTTTTCAGACTTTTATTTCAATCCCCTCATTTAGTTGACAGCAAGCAGTGTGACAGGTGTATCTTGTGACAATTCGGCACCTTGTTTCACAATGTTTTCCAATGTTATTTTTCTTTAGAGCATCACTCTGGTGTTGTTAGAACTGGTGGCAAGAGATTGTGGCATGGCAAACTTCCACAATGGCCATTTCTCTATTGTTATAAAAGAAAATAAGTTAGAATTTGGCATGAATTTTCACCTTCAAATCTAAGAAGCAATTTGTAAAAATATATTCTCTTTTTAACTCTGTTTACACTGAATTTTACCCAGCATTCATTCATCTTTTAAAAAGTTTCTAGCTCTGTAAGTTAAATAAATGCTAATAATGATTATTTTTTAATGTGACCTTATATTAACACATTACCAGACAACAATATTTTAGACTGGTCTAAATTGAAGGAAGTTGTAGACAACAATTTCGAATTGGTAAAATTTTTAAGTTGCTTCTACTTCTGTGGTATAAAGCATTTCAGAAAATGAAGAAATTGTTTGTTAATGCACTCCCACTCAATAACACTTTTAGACAACCCCAAGAAAAATAGCTTTGGATTTTGGAAATTGTGGAAAATGAAGAAATTGCTTGTTTCAAGCAATTTCTACATTGTTTACAATGTTTTTACCCCAAAAGTAAAAAGAAATCAAATATATAATAACTTTTTAATAATTGTCTGCAACTCCTTTTTGGGCTGGTTTAATTTCTTTATTTCCCTTAATATTTTCTTTAAATTGCTTGTTATAGATTAATTATCTTTCTTCTTATATAGCTGTGTCTGATCACGATCTAAAATTTAAAATTGTTATTTTATATAGAAAAAGAAATAAATATTTTTTGATGTATGCTGTACCTAATTCAGATTATAAAATAAGGCAGCCTTATTCTCTTTATTGGCTTGTTACTCTTTAACCACATAATGCCACTTTTAGACACCCTCAAGAAATATCATGGAAAACTTTGTTTTAAAAGGAGAAATTCCTTGTAACAAGCAATTTCTCCTTTTCTCACAATGTTTCTACCTTGGTTGGCACTTATTAACCAATTTTAGTGCAATTGAAATGTTGTCTTCAATTTCTTTCAATTTTGACCAGTCTATAATTTTTCATCTTGGTAATGGATTAACCCATTCCATTAACACAGCAAATTTTTAGACTGGTCCAAATTGAAAGAAGCTGCAGATTACAATTTCAAGTTGATGGAATTTTGAATTTTGTCGTCTTTTTGGATAGAAAACATTGTGGATAATGAAGAAATTGCTTGATGCAAGCAATTTCTTCATTTTCCACAATGTTTTCCAAAGCTTTTTTCTTGAGGGGCGTAAAAAGGAGGGATTGAGTTGGAATGGGTTAAAACTGTACTTTGACATTCATTTCTTAAATACTTCTGGTTTCTAAATAATTGGTTTCTGTGATTATAGTCCAGAACAATACACATGGTTATGTAAAAATAATGAAGTTTAGATCCAGTTACAAAATACACAGAGGCAAATTACATCTGTTTTTGTAATGCAATAGTAGAAACCAAAACCGAGGCAAAAGTAAAAAGCTTTTGCATTACATGTTGCAGATGTGCAAAAGTGAGCGCTTGATTTGTCTCTGAAATATTCGTTAACTGTTGTGTTTGTCTGTTGTATTGAATGAAATTTTGTCCAAAAGCACCAGGTATTATACTGCTGGAGTCAGCTGGCCTCAGGGTTTGAGTCAAGGCATTCTCTTTAGACTCTTCAGACTCCAGAGAAATCATTGAATAATTCTTCAAAAATCTTCTCCTTACTTACAGGGACAATTTGGACTACACATGGCATGTGACATTTTTCAAAACTTGTTTATGAAATTCAGATTTGCAAAAAGATGTGGGTTTTGCAGGGCGAAGCTTATCAGACTGGAATCCTTAGTTGAATTTCAATAAAAAAGTGTTTATTGTTTATCCCTTCAAATTATGTCATCAATTTTAATATAGATATATAAATATCATAGTAAGACATTTCATCTCTGTGGGTGTATAAGAATAAGATTTAACCCATTACCAGACAACAAAATGTTATCCTGGTTAAAATTCAAAGGAGTTGCAGACGACAATTTGAAATTCGTGAAATTCTAGATTTTTGCAACTTTCTGGGAATAAAACATTGTAAAAAATGATGAAATTGCTTGTTGTAAGTAATTTCTTCAATTTCCACAATGTTTTCCAAAACTTTTTTTTCTTTAGGAGTGTCAAAAGGCATCACTGTGTGGGAATGGGTTAAAGGAAGCCATGAATAGATAAATGCTTTGATAGCATACAAAATTGATTGTATTATTTGAATAACATCTTAAAAATTGTAAAAAGAACCAAACTGCTAGACTCATGGATTAAGTTGGTGATGTTTGATTTGGTGACCCTCTTGTATTTTCTTTGAATATTTAAGTTTGGCATACTTTAATCTACAAAATAACAAAAAATAGGAGTTTTCTATGCTGTTGAAATTATTGTAGAAAACAAAGAAATTTCTTGTGACAAGCAATATCTTCATTATCCACAATGTTTTTATAAAATGCAGCAACTAGAATTTGTCATCTGTATTTCCTCTGAGTTTGGATCAGTTTCAAACATTGACATCTGGTAATGGGTAAAGCATGAAAGGAAAGTGTTTTCTCAATCTTCTCTTTTGTTTCTGTTGTTTGTCAACAGGATACCACGAATGTGTGTAGTTACAATTAAAACTGCAGCCAAAAGTATTTGTTGTTAATTAGAAAGCGCTTCAAGCCCAGAGTATCCTGTCATCTTTCATAATGTTTCTTTAATGATATCAACGTGTAAATTTGCCGACGATAGTGAGGTACTGACAGCAATGTAACAAACTGTAACAAAACTTTGCCAATACAATGGGAGAATTACGAACATACTCTGGACAGTAATTAAGTTCTTGTAAGGTATGACCTAAGCTAGCAAATTCTTGAAATGATTCCCTTGGAAATATTTACAGCCACTGGCACGTTGAAGCAAGCCAGCATTTCTGTACCATATTGTGTTACAAAATACAGTAGATCTGCAAAAGGGTATTTATTTGGCCAATTGCTGGCCCAAACTACTTACTCTGTTGGCCGGGCCTATTGACTCAGACAGGAAGTTCCACCTCTATTGTAAACAAAAATAGCTTTGGAAAAAATTGTGGAAAATGAAGAAATTGATTATTAAAGCAATTACTTCATTTTCCACAAAGTTTTCTACCCAGAAGATTTTAAAAAATCTAAATTTCATAAGCTTTAAATTGTCGTCTGCAACTTCTTTCAATTATGGCCAGTCTAAAATTTTGCCGTCTGGTATTTGGTTAAACTGTGGATTGTGAGATTAATTCCTGATAAGGGTCTTCCCGATGATTGATAATCATTAATTTCTCACCTATAGGGGATGATAAGTAGTGTAATTTCTTTACATTTAGATAATTCCTAAATTTTGTCTTCTTGTATTTGATTAAAACATTACCAAAACTGTATGAAAGAAATGTCGTATTCAATGCAATCTCAATCCTTTCCCAGACAATCATGCCTTTTACATGCCTTGAGAAAAAAGCTTTTGGAAAACATTGTTGTAAAATGAAGAAATTGCTCATTACAAGCAATTTCTTCATTATTCACAATCTTTTCCATGCTAATCACAATGATTTTTAAAATATCATTAAAAAAAGTTTAATTCAACTTGTCATCTGCAACTTTTTTGAATTTGGACCTGTCTAAAATGTTGTCTGGTTATGAGGTAACTGTATCTCCAAGAAAAAGAGATTCTAGATGAAGGCACAGCCAAAGGAAACATTTTAGGAATGAATCAAATACAAGACTTGGTAAACATTTTCTTGGCAAACTGATAGTTTCTGGGCTTATGTTGATTTAGGAAGGTAATTGGTTTCACAGAAAAGCAAAGAAAAAAATGTTTGATGTGAACATACAGACGGTTTACAATGTCAGAAGATTTTTCTTGTCTGTCATTAAGCTCTATTTGAACTGTTGTCTTCAGAAACAATCCTAGGAGCTTTTTTGTGAAGTCTTGAAAAGTAGTTCTATTCCACAGTATTACAGTTTCTGATGACCAAGGCAGTAGTTTTAACCCATTGCCACACAACAAAATTTTAAACTGGTCCAAACTGAAAGAAGTTGCAGAAAACAATTTGAAGTTGACAGAATTTAAAAAATACTTGCTTTTTAGGGTAGAAAACATTGTGGACATTATCCTCAATATTTTCCAAAGCTTTTTTTGAGGGGCATCAAAAAGTGGTATCATGTGGGAATGGGTTAAAGAAGGTAGAGTCAAAAAGTCAAGGTCTCTAGAAGATTTAACAGAAAAAATTGAGATGATATACTGGGTAAGAAATCCTGTGTAAATGCACAAATCAAAGTCTGGATGCCTTATATTTTTAGCTCACCTGAGTACAATGTGCTCAAGGTGAGCTAATGTGATTGTTAAATGTCCCGGGTCCGTCTGTCCATCTGTCCATCCGTAAACAATTATTAAAAAATCTTCTCCTCCTAAACCATAAGGCCTAGAGCTTTGATATTTGATACATATCATCACCTATTGACCCTCAACCAAACAACCAAAATACTTCAAAGAATTACTGTACTCTTAAAATTAACCCTTTCTGTACGATTCCTAATTTTACAAAGGAAATCTTTAAAAATCTTCTCCTAAACCATAAGGCCAAGAGCTCTGATATTTGGTACATATCATCACCTATTGATCCTCTACCAAAATATTCTTGAAATTAGCCCTTTTCTGTGTGATCCTTGATTTTACAAAGGAATAAAGAAGGAAATCTGAAAATTTTCCTCTCCCAAACCATAAGGCCCAGAGCTTTGATATTTGGTACATATCATCATCTATTGCATGACCCTTTGATTTTACAAAAGAATTAAAGAAGGAAATCTTTGAAAATCTTCTTCTCCATAAAGATAAGGCATAGAGCTTGATACTTGGTAAATATCATCAGCCATTGACCCTCTACCAAAATTCTTCAAAGAATTGCCGCATTCTGAAAATTAGCCCTTTTCTGTGCAATCCCTAATTTTAGTTAGAAATAGATAATGATATCTTTGAAAACCTTCTTCTCCTAAACCATCAGGCCTAGAGCTTTTATACTTGGTATGTATTGATGTCTATACTTAAAGCATTACCATATTCAGGGAATTAGTGCTATATGGTGGGATCGTCAATATTAACTTAGGATTAAAAGAGAAATCCTTGAACATCTTCTCCAAAATTGTTAGACAGAGGGCTTTTCTATTTTGTTTATATAATAAAGCCATGAACCATCATACCCAGGGGAGCGATTTAGGACCATCATTGTTAGCTCTCCTGAGCACTTTGTGCTCTGGGTGAGCTATTGTGATTGGTCATCGCCCGGTGTGTGTCCATCCATCTGTCAGACCATCAATCCATTCGCAATTACAAAAAAATCTTCTCCTTGTTAACTCACCATAGAATTTCAACTAAACTTCAAAGAAATGATCCTAAGGTCATGCTCTTTCAAAATGATTCAAAGAATTGAAATCCATGAAAATCTTTGGTTACCAAGAATTTGATATTTGGTATTTATCATCATCTATTGACCTTCTAAAAAAATACTTCTAAGAATAATTAGGCTAGAGCTTTTATTTTTTCTATACATCATAAAGCCTTGAGTCATCATACTTAGGGGAGCAATATAGGACCATCATGGTCCTCTTCTTTAGCCATATTGGTTAAGGTATATATTGACTAATCTAAATTTATTTCTGTTCAATAAGTTAAACTTGTATATTACCACATATAAATAAGAAGTTGTATAAAACAAGAACTAGAATGTAATTAAAAATCTCTTATCCCATTACCAGAAAACAAAATTCTAGGATGGTCCAAATTGAAAGAAGTTGTTGATGAAAATTTAGGTATTAGTATACAACTATCTTATTTCTCTAAAATTATTTCATAAGTGCACCTGCACCAGAGCCCAACATGCTCAGGATGAGCTATTATCGTCATCTGGCATCTGGCTCAGGATGAGCCATTATCATCATCCGGCATCTGGCTGTCCAGATGTCTGTCTGTCTGTCCTTACGTCCACAATTACAAATGGATCTTCTTACTCAAAATAACCATGGGATTTCAAACAAACTTCACAAAAACAATTGTTCGGTCAAGTTTTTTTTTCACAAAAACTCAAAGAATTGAAATAAATGAAAAACTCTGAAAATGATGCCTCTCTACCAAAGTACTTTTAGTCTACTCTGAAAATTAGCCCTGTACTGTGTGATCCCAGACTAAACATAGGACTAAAAAAAATTATATATTGAAAAATTATATATAATCACCTTATGACCTTTAACAAAAAATAACCAAAGGAGAATATACGCTGAAAATTTGCCCTATGTTGTGTGATCCCGGTTTTTACAAAGGATTGATAAAGAAGGAAATCGTTAAAAAATGTCTCTTCCCAATCCACAAGGCCTACAACTTTGATATTTTGTCTAAATCATTACAGTCATAATGACCCTCTACAAAAATACTTCAAAGAATTAGTATGCTCTTAAAATTAGCCCTGTATTGTATGATCATAGATTTTACATAGTGATAAAGAAGGAAATCTTTAAAACTTTCTCCTACCAAACCTAGAGCTTTTGCTGTTTGCACTCTACCAAAATACTTCAAAATTATATTCTGATCAACAAAAGCCTTTGTTTTTGGTTACCGAATTCTACATAGAAATGAATATGGAAATCTTAAAATCTTTTCCCAAACCAGTTGGCCTATACTTTTCAAATTTTACATAAAGCATTGTCTTAGGATGCCTTAACCCATTCCCACACTGTGACGCTTTAAATACCTCTCAGTAAAAGCTCTGGAAAAAATCATGGACAATGAAGAAATTGCTTGTTACAAGCAATCTCTTCATTGTCCATGATGTTTTCTGCCCCAAAAGTCAGAGATTTTAAAGATTTCAAGAACTTTAAATTGTCATCTGCATAGATCAGGGGCATATTGTTTTACCAGTGTCTGTCCGTCTGTCTGTCTGCAAAACTTAACCTGCCAACTAAACATTTTCCTATAACTTCAACCCTGATTAAGTTACAATACTAATATTTGGTATGTAGATAGGTCTCAACAACGGGCAACTGGGGAAGGTCATTTTAATTAGGTCAAGGTAAAAATTTTAACCCTTTTTCCTAAATGAAAGAAATAAAACAATAAAAATCACCTGTTTCTAAAGAATTGCTGTTTCGGGGGCATAGTGTTTCACAAACACATCTTGTTGAATTTGGACCAGTCTAAATTTTTGTTGTCTGGTAATGGGTTAACCCATTCCTACATGTTGATGCATTTTGACACCCCTGCTTGAAACAAGAAATTTCTTAATTTTCACAATGTCATCAAAAACTTTTTTCTTGAGGGGTGTAAAAACCTTTTTGGATTCATTGGGGATGGGTTAAACCATTGCCACACAGTGGCGCTTTTAAACACCCTCTCAATTTGAAAGCTTGGAAAAATATTGTCCACAATTTTTCTGGCCCAAAAAACAAAGATTTTAAAGACTTCGTTAACTAAAAATTGTCCTCTGCAACTTCTTTGAATTTGGACTGGTCTAAAATTTTATCACGCGAGAATGGGTTTACCCCTGACGTACATGTATCTTCAAGGATATAGTTGGTTTGTCTTATGAGGGTAAAGGTTGAAATAAATTGAACATAGCTAAAGGTATTGTAAGCTATCTAAACCATCCAGTATTCTGTATGGTCCTGTCATTCAACTTACATTCTCTTCTGTCACTCCTCTCTGCAGTCTCTTACAAATGAGCTAACCTATTACCCGACGGCAAAATTTTAGACGGGCCTGCAAATTAAAAGGAGCTGCAGACTACACTTTAAAGTTTGTGAAATTTTAGATTTGTTCAACTGTCTTGGTAGAAACAATTGAAGATGTAGAGGAGAAAGATGTATTTTCTGAATTTTTTTAAAATCAAAATGATTGTGGAAAGAACAAGTTATGCAAATAAATGGTCAGGAAAAGATTACAGATTATCTTTTATTTAACAAATCTGGCATTATGTTCTTTTGCGTGAATATTTTGGGGAATGAGTGATTTGTTTGATATTACTTGAAAATCTTCTATAAGAACTTTGACAAAATGGTGAATCTGTTTCTTTTGTGAATAAAAATATGCATTGGATGTTCAAAAAGATCTTTCCAATGTCATCTGCTAGATTAATTTTTCAATAGAATTGTAATTCATCTCGATAAGTATATTTTTGTGCAATAATTTCACAACTTTCTGTCATGAGTAACTAACTGTCTGTCATTCCATCATTCTGTCCTTCCATCACTAAACTTGTCTGGAGCACTGAAGGTATAATTGCTATCAACTTGAAACTTCATAGGTCGATAGATCTCATTGAGGAGAAGTGCAGTGCACAAGAACCACAACTCTTGCTTGCATAATATTGGAGTTATTGCCCTTTGTTGTTCTAAAGACTCAGATTTTGTCCGGGGCATATCTCTGAAAGTATAATAGCTATTAAATGGAAACTTCATAGGTGGATAGATCTTGTTTAGGAGAAGTGCTGTGCACAAGAACCACAACTCTTGCTTGCATAATTTTGGGGTTATATCCCTTTGTTGTTTTTTAAAGACTTAGATTTTGTCCGGAGCATATCTTTTATGGGTAGGATCAATAAAGATTTGTTGTGAAAATCTTTTCAGAATCTATTTGATGGCTTATTACCAAATTTACCAGAAATGATCCTTGTATGACCTTTTGTCAGATGCACTGAAAAATTTATGATTGGATGAAAATCATGGCTTTTATAAGGGAACCATATATTCTTACAGGAAAAGAATCAAGGAATGGACCAGTGTATAATTCTTGCAAGATTATCTTCCTTCAGAACTTAGAAAAACTGTCAAATCTAACATTTCTCAATTATTTTCAATGTCTATGTAAAATAAAGATTTTGATTGTGAAAATATGTAAAGTTTTGAAAAAGGTATGATTTCATGAGATTCATTTTCACTGTGTGATAAGCTTCCATATATCTGAATATATCCGAATGCATGTCAAATTCAAGTTCATGATGAAGAATAAGGATGTGCAATTAACATACACAGCTAATTTAAGCAAAATGGCTGTGATTTATTGCTTGGTTACTGGAAGTGAAATATATTAAAAAAAGTTATGCAGAAACAATGTTAACAAATGCTAAGACATGGTGTTCGTTTGTCAATTTGCAGGTTTTGCCGCGAAATGTGTACATAGTTGTGTGACACAACAGGAAGTGTGTATTCATCATGGCCTTAGCTACCCTTTATCTCCCGTCTTGTGCTTCGTTGTTCAATGATAGGAACCTTTTTTCACATGTGTTAACCCTTTCCCATTCAAATACAGTATTTTACGTTCGTGTGATTTTATACTTAAGAAAACATTGTGGCAAAAGAAGAAATTGCTTGTAACAAGCAATTTCTCCTTTTTCCACAATGTTTTCTACCACTTATGATGGTTTCATTTCAAGTGGCATTCAGTTGTCATTGTCGTCTGCAACCTCTTTCAATTTGGACTAGTCTAAAATTTCCAAAAATGGGAAAGGGTTAACTTTCTGTAGAGAAAGATCTTTGGAAAACATGGTGGAAAATGAAGAAGGCAAAGAGACATCAACAACAACAAAAACATCAATTAAAACTTATTGTCTGCATCTTTTTTGTGTGTTTTTTGGACCAGTCTTAAACTTGTTCATCTGGTATTCTGTTAATATTTTGAGAATTTCTTTTTGTTAATCGATCCAGATAACCTTGTCTAACTCCCCAGTTTCTTTCAGAAAATTATTAGATAAAATCAAGTCAGTGGCAGTTAAACTTGTTCATAAAAAAGAATTGTCCAAAGTAATGTTAAAAGTATGATGCAACTTGGAACAGGGAGAGAGTGAAGGAACAAAAAAACTAGAGAAGACATAAAATGTGCTAACAAGATAATTGTTAATTTAGAGACCTAGCTGCAGTAATCTATTTTCTGCTTGCTTGTAATATGCCAAAAGGAATTATGTTCCTCGTTTATCTTGTGAAGATTCAGTAACCTATATATTATCTTGAACAGGCTAGAATTAGGCTTTTACAAACATTCTTATATCCAGATAGAATAATTGACGGATCGCTGGCCCGTAACCCACTTTGCTACGACAGGAAGTTCTAATACAGATAGGCCGCCGTCATAGCGCAGTCGATAGCGCGCGAGACTCCTAATCTTCAATCATGGGTGTCATGGGTTCGATCCCCGGTGGCCGCAAATATTCTTTCCGACAATTGTCTCTCACCAATGGGTTGATAACCGTAAACCTATGTGGGATAGCAGCTGGAGGCTAGGAAAGGATGTAGTGGTAGTACAGGTGTGAGAAATACCAGGAATCCATTGTTAGGTGCTCCAGCCACCGTGATATGACTGAAATACTGTTAAAAGTGGCGTTAAACCCCATTCAATTAATCTAATACAGATAGATTTATCAACACGCAGATTAACGCTTTCCTGTTCTAAATTTTTTTTGGCCTGTCAAATTTCAAAGGTTTTGCAGACGACAATTTATAGTGGATTTAATTTGAAATATGATCATTCAGTCGGGTAGAAAATATTGTGGAAAAAGAAGAAATTGATTGTTACAAGCAATTTCTTCTTTTCCCACAATCTTTTCTCAAGTATTAAATCACAAGGACGTAAAAACCAGTGATTATACAGTAAAGGGTTGATTGAAAAAAGGACAATTTTAGGAAAAAAATATCCAGATATTATTTACTCATTCCAACATGATACAGCTTTTTTACCCCCCTCGAGACATGAATTTTGGAAAACATTGTGGATAATATAGACATTGTTTGTACCAAGCAATTTCTTCATTTTCCACATTTTTTTACCCCTAAAGATAAAGATTTTTAAGATTCCATCAATTTAGAATTGTCATCTGCAACTTCTTTTAATTTTCACCAGTCCAAAATTTTGTTGTTTGGTAATTGGTTAACTAATATCTTTGTATAATAGTATTCAAGTCTCAAGTAAAACATCAGAAACCTCACCAAAAACAAGGAAAAAATCAAAACGACACTAACACATGTTTTCTTTATAATTAACTTGTTAAAAAAAACAAAGGATATTTTGTAAACATATTTCATCTCTAGCAGCAGAAAAAACTGGTGGTAATTTTCCAGTCCATTAACAAGCATCTTAAAGTAATCCTGTTTGGCATGGGTCAACACCTTTAAAAACATACTCCCTGTTTATATCAATAACTGGGGAAGGTTTCAAATCTATACAAACAGTTGTCTTTTGTAGATATGTTACATTCTTTTGTTATTTCTACGTCTGATACTTTCCTAAGAAACACACATGATTACAGTAGTTTCATGTCAAGCAATAGCCGGGTTGGTAAAGGTTATTTCTTCATTATCTACAGTGTATCTTCCCGAAATGACAAAATTATATTATTAAGAGATGAAGAGAATATTTTTTGTTTTCATGGAGGTATGAACCGAAAAACCTAATCACACTGTATGAATACGCAAAGCAGATTCATACATTGTGTGATTAGGTTTTTCGGTTCATACCTCCATGAAAATGAAAAAATATTCTTTTCATTTCTTATAATTTAATAAAATCGAGCGAAAATACCAAAAGCTTTGCAAATTTTGATACCCTTTTGTATGGGACTATTTTGTGCGGAAGCATACACAATTTGCTGCGTGCTCTAAATTTTGTTCATGCAATTATGAATAATTTTTCTCGACCAATCAGAACGCTTTTTTTGATAGATGAAACTAAAAATTAAATTATTCCACAATGTTTCTACCCAAAAGGACAATCATTATTTAAAAGTTCATAATTCAACAAAAAACTGACACCTAAGTGGGAGCAGCCTTAAGAATATGTTGTGTGGTAATGGGTTAAGTTATGATTCTGTATTCAACAACCATCTAAAAATCTTTGAACTCATTCCCACACAGTGATGCTTTTGGACGCTCCTCAAGGAAAACTTTGTGTAAAATGAAGAAATTGCTTGTAACAAGCAATTTCTTCATTTTCCACATTTTTTTCCTCCCAGAAAGTTGAAAAAAATCTAAAATTTCACTAACTTTAAATTGTCGTCTGCAACTCCTTTGAATATGGACCAGTCTTAAATTTTGTCATCTGGTAATGGGCTAATTTGCACCAGTCTAAAATTTTGTCATCTAGTAACAGGCTAAATGCATTACCAGATGACAAAATTTTAAACTAGTCTAATTGAAGAACAAAGGAATTGTTGACTAACATTTAACCCATTCCCAGACGAGAAAATTTTAGACTGGTCAAAATTCAAAGAAATTGCAGACAACAATTTAAAGTTGATGAAATCTTCAAAATCTTTGTCTTTTGGATAGATAACATTGTGAAGAATGAAGTAATTGCTTGTAACAAGCAATTTCTTCATTTTCAACAATATATTCCAAAGCTTTCGTCTTGAGAGGCGTTTATAAGCGTCACTTTGTGGGAATGGGTTAAGGTCTTTAAATAAAGTCTAAGGAACATTTTAATGAGCAATTTCTTCATTTTTCACGTTATTTCTGAATCATTTTTCTTGCTACAGGGGTGTGAAAAAGCTTGATTATGTTGGAATGGGTCAATTTAATAGACTAGGTTTCTGTGATATTTTTGTATAGTTAGAAGAGGCTTTCTTGTGAGTGATGATGATATGAAAACTATGGTGGATAGATAAAAATCAACAAAGACTTTGTCTAGGAAATAAATTTTTGAAAATATACTACAGATTGTGTTGTCTTTGTCAAAAACTTTGATAGATCAGGCATATGCCATGACAAGTCAAACTTTCATAGCAAAAGTCATGCTAACATTTTATAACAGTTGTTTTTGCTTGTTGAAAACTCAGTGGAAAACTAGTGCTTGTGAAATCAGCCATTTGTTAATTTTAATTAGCATACAACATAATTTTAGACTCGTCCAATTTGAAAGAAGTTACAGATTACTTGAGCACGAAGTGCTCAAGTGAGCTATTGTGATCCCCTTTCGTCCAGCATCTGTCCATGGTCCGTCGTGCTTCGTCCGTCAACAATTTCTTTAAACGACATCTCCTCTCAAATCGCTGGGCCAATTTGAACCAAATTTGGCAGAAATGTTCCTTAGGTGGTCCCCTTCAAAAATATCTAAAAGAATTGAAATCCGTTAAAAACCCCTGGTTGCCATGGCAACAAAAGTGAAATTTTAAAATAATCTTTAAAAATCTTCTCCTCCGAACCCAGATGGCATAGAGCCTTGAAATTTTGCATGAAGCATCAGTATATTGACCTCTTTCAGAAAAGCTAATATCATGATCCTCTGGTCCCCAGGAGCAGGGCCCCAAGGGGGCGGAGCCCCAAGGGGGCGGGGTTTATATAGAAATAAAGGACGATTTTTTAAATGACATCTCCTCCCAAACCAAAGGGCCAATTTGAACCAAATTTGGCAGAAATGTTCCTTAGGTGGTCCCCCTTAAAAATAGCTAAAAGAATTGAAATCCGTTTAAAACTCTGGTTGCCATGGCAACAAAAGTGAAATTTTAAATTAATCTTTAGGAATCTTCTCCTCCTGACCCAGAAGGCGTAGAGCCTTAATATTTTGCGTGAAATATCAGTATATTGATCTCTTACAAAATAGCTAAAATCATGATACTCGGGTCTCCAGGGGGGGGAGCTGGGGGAGGGGGGTATAGGCATGAAGCATCAGTTCACAGACTTACTTCTTATTTCTGAAATTATAACCTATGGATCTAGAGGGAGGAAAAAGTTTTTTCTTTCTTTCAAATCAGCACTAAAGCCTTTGAATTTGTAATTTAGACTTTTGGATCCTCAGGTTCATAGTCTTTATATGTAAGTGTGGCCCACTTGTTTCATAATCCTAACCTTAACATGAAATTAGACTGTTGAAAGAAAAAGAGCCTTTATCTCAGGTGAGCTCCCCAGGGCCAACGGCCCTCTTGCTTTTAATTTTGGGGGAGAAAACATTGTGGATAATGAAGAAATAAATTGCTTGTAATAAGCAATTTTACATTTTCCACAATATTTTCAAAGGCCTTTTTTCTTGGGGGCGTCTAAAAGCATCACTGAGTGGGAATGGGTTAAGGGGCGTCAAAAAGCAAAGTTTTGTATGCAAACTATATATAATGTATTCAAATACTCTAAAATGTTTAGAAAGCTAAACTTGTGTATTTCAACAGAGATTTTTAGAATCTTTGTCTTTTGGGGTAGAAACCATTGTGGGTGATAAAGAAAATTGTAGAAAAGCAGGTTTGTGGTGGAATTGGGTTAGATTTTCTTTTTCACATATTTGGAGACTGGAGTGTTGTGGATCAAATATTCAAAAACACATTTGTTTACAAACAGAGAGTATTATCTGAAGAAAAACTTTGAAAAAATAAATACATAAATTAGCTTTTTTTTTTTTTTAGAATTGACAAATCTGAATTTCATTGCCCCAGGGATGAAATGATAACATAAATGAAGTCTGATTATACCACTTGTTGATGGCTGTTTCAGAATCATTTCCCATAAATTCTTTCTTAAGCCAGGATTTGTTTCATTTAGATTTGAATGGACATGGGTTTTGGTTTTACCGTTAAAATAACAGTTGATAGTACAAAGCAAAATAAAAACTGATGATTGTAACTTCTGTTTTAACATTTTTAATGTGAACTTTGTCATATTTGTTTTCCCAGGATCATGTTATTTTTGATACAGGGACAGGTGAGGTATCCAGTGGAATATAGCAAAATCAGTTTGTCAACTTGTTGCAATTAATAATTGCTATTAAAAGTTAAGCTATTTGTTCTTTAATCAAATGTTTTTGCATAAAGTTGGTTGAAGATAAACAATGAATTGCTATTTTCAGGGATGCAATTAAGCCATTTCCAAATGACAAAATTTCAAACTGGTCCAATATGAGACAGGTTGCAGGAGCCAAAACAAGGTTGATTAAATTAGAAAAATAAGGGCTATAATTATGGTGTAGAAAACATTGCGAGTAAAGAAGAAATTGCTTGTTACAACCGACTTCTATTTTTCCCACAATCTTTTCCATTGCTATATTTCTTCTGTGGGTAAAAAAGCGGGATTAAGTGGTAATGGGTTAAGAGGATATAACTGGATTCCATATTTAAAATAATAACTTAAACAATTTATGAAAAAAGAAAATAACTATAGGTCTATCCTAATTACCACTTTACCTATTATCAGAATGAGATGACAAAATTTTAGATTGGTCAAAATTGAAAGAATTTGCAGATGATGAATCAAAAGCTGTGCAAATCGTAAAATGGGTACCATGCAGATAAGATAGAAAAACATAATGAGAAAAGAAGAAAGTGTTATTAAAAAGTGATTTCTCCTTTTCTAGAAACATTTTCTACACAAAGTTGTTCTTTATACGTAAAACCCGGGACAGTGTAGTAACAGGTTAAATATTTAATGTATCATTGTCAGTAGGCAACCAAAACCTTATAACTACAGCTTGATTAAGTTATAGTCTAGAGGTCTTTGTCTTTTACTGACAATATTTAGTGCTTTTATTTTGTCCTTTGTATACGATCTACTTATACTTTTTATGCCTCTTACAACTATCCATCAGGGTCAAGGTCACTTATCGAGGACACAAGTAATGAAAATTTAACACAAAACCTTATCATTTTGCTTCTATTTAAACACCGTTGCAAATACATGGCTTATATTTAGGATATAGGTTCCTTGTATTGATAGACATTAGTTGTTTGTAAAGTCAAGGTCATCCATCAAGGTTAGGTCACATATTATCAAGCTCACATTTCTGAAAAAGGGCTGTTGAGGGGGCATCAATGGTATTTTATAAACACATTTTGTTCAAGTTGGAACAGTCTAAATTTTTGTTACCTAGAAAGATGTAAAAAAAAAAGTTGAATGCAAAATTTCAAACAAATTGCAACCAAATCTCACACCCATCCCTCCCCCCCCCCCAAATTTTGATCTGAACCAAACTAAAAGAAGATGTTGCTGAGCATTTAGGGTGAAAAAAAAGAAAGAAAAACCCCACATACATTCTAAAAACAGTTACCGGGATGTAAAGTAGAAAATCACTTGTTACAAGCGATATCTTTTCTTCTGTAATACTGCTTTTTCCTCAAAGTAAAGTTTCAGACTGGTCCAAATTTCAGAGAAATTGCATACAACAATTTCAAGCTGATAGAATTTAAAACGTCTCTACCTTTATGGTTAGAAAACAATGTGTAAAATGCATAAAATACTTGGAACATGCAGTTTCTTCATTTTCCACATAGATTTCCGGAAGTTTTTTCTTGAGGTGCACAAAATCGAGGGACTGTGTGAGAATGGATTAAATATAGTGTTTAAAGGTAATGAATATAAGCAGTTGTTAATGAATAAAATCTTATGTTTTGTTTATTTTCCAGGACAAGCTTGGATGATATTCTTGATTTAAATGCTTACGGAGATCTCAACAAACAGAGGTAGGTAGATAACCAAAAGATACAAATTGCTATTAAAGCTTTTAAAACAAGGAGTTCTTGAAAGAGTATAATTTTTTCATATTGAAAATTTCTTGTGGTTAAAAACCTTCAGCTGTGGCTATTTAGCTTAACCCTTGTCATGCTGGACCCAGAATATTCCTGCTTTGGCAGGAGGCATAGACTAGGATCAGCCTGTACACATGTGCAGTCTGATCTTAGTCTAAACCATCTGCTTGGCAATTTAATTTCAGAGTTTTAAATAGACTTAATTAACCCATTCCCACACAATCCCTCCTTTTTACGCTACTCAAGGAAAAAGCTTTAGAAAACATTGTGGAAAATGAAGAAATTGCTTGTATCAAGCAATTTCTTCATTATCCACAATGTTTTCTATCTAAAGTGATGAAAAAATCTACATTTCTGTCTTCTTTAAATTGTCGTCTGCAGTTTCTTTCGATTTGGACTGGTCTAAAAATTCATTGTGTTGGAATTGTTTAACAAAAAATAATCGACCTCAATATTAGGCATTCCGGTGCTTTTGACCTTTTGATTTTAATGCAGTTGAGTGTAAGATTCTATTCAGCATAATAATGGTTAAGTAAGCATCCAGCCCTTAGTTGTTTCTGTGACAAGTCAATGTGTGTGTCAGTCCTTCAGAAATTTTCCAGAGCATATCTCTTGCATTTGAGAATGGAATTTGAATCAAGAGCACCAAATTTGGATGCCAATGCTCAGGTTTTCGAGGGTTTGATAGTGGGTATAACTTCAAAGTTAAAAAAAGGGGCATAATTCATTCAAAATGCACTTAGAGTTATCCTCCTTGTTATTATAGATTTCTCTTTTATAGTGAACATATATTCCAAGTTTCAAGTGAATGTGTAGTAAAACCATAGACAAAAGCTTGACAAAATTGTTCTCCATAATGAGTAGATGTGCCAGTTCAAACAAATTTTTGGATAGCTCTAAGGTCATGGTCACATTTCAATGTCAAACATTCAAATTTAGCTTGTCCAGAGTATCTATCCGTCATGTTTAGATGGATTTCAAAAGAACTTTGCACAATTGATCTCCATCCTAAGTAGCTGTGTTGTTTGATTTTTTTTTAGATAGTTCCAAGGTCAAGATCATAGTTGAAGGTCATATGTTAAAATTTAGCTTGTTAAGAGCATATTTCCACATTTGATTTAAGAATAATTTTAGATATTTGTCTCCAATCATGAGTAGATGTGCCATTTTAAAAAAATTTTCAGATAGCTTCTAGATCAAGGTCACAGCTCAGGGTCAAATATTTGGTTGTTTCAATACATTTCCCCTGGATGACTTTCTAGTTCTCTTTTTTTACAATTTCTTTTTTATCTTGCTAGGTCAAAGTATTTAATTGGATTATTTCATTTTTTTTTTTAATGTTTTTCATATACATGTACTCTGATATAAATAAAAGATACAGTTTGTTTTCACAATCCCCTGGGTTGAGTTCATCTACCATGGTGTTTTTATAATGAAATCTTTGCAATTTTCAAGCTTCTCAATGAATTTCAATTTGATTTGAATGTTAAAGTCTGTATGACTCTTGGTACCCAATTTACTGTTGTCTGTCATAGTCATATGCCAAGGTCACAGTTCTATAAATTGATAATTGCAAGTGCATGTTTTAACAAAAATCCTTTTTTCCACCACCAAAGGCTTTCCTTCTGTTCCCCCTTAGGAGGATTGGGAACATTTTACTTTACATATATCTGTATTTATCTCCCCCACCCCTTTCCAACCTGTAGCTTTAGAACTAATAAAGGTACACTTATTATACCCCCCAAAACTATGTTTGGGGGATATATAGGAGTCAGCTTGTGAGTCCGTTTGTCGGTCGGTGCGTCCGTCTGTCTTTCTGTAGCTTTTTCGTGTCCGCTCAATTTCTCAACAACCATTGGACAGATTTGATTCAAACTTCACAGATATAATCAGTATCAAGCAGAGATGTGCATTTTTAATTTTGTTTATAATCCATTGATTTTTGACGGAGTTATGGCCCTTTGGTGAAAAATCATGTCTGCTCAATTTTTCAGCAACCATTTGATGGATTTGATTCAAATTTCACAGAAAGACTCGGTATAAGTCTGACATGTGCATATCCCATTTGGTTATGGTCCATTGATTTTTGACTGAGTTATTGCCCTTTAATTAAAATGTCTATTTTTTGTTAAGGCCCTTTTGTGGACAGCACTTGTATGTGGAGAAGAGCTGTTGGGGGGTATTAGTCTGCTTTGCGACAATGTCTAGTTTTGTATGTAATTACCTTTTATGTTACAAGTAATTTCTTTTTTTTTTCTTCAATGTTTTCTCAAAAGTAAAATCACAGGGAAGTAAAAACCAAGGATTGAACTGGAAAGGGTTAACCCATTCCCACATAATGATGTTTTTGGACCCCCTCAGCAAAACAATTTGGTAAACATTGTGTACAATGAAGAAGTTGCTTGTAACAAAAATTGAAAAAAAATTAATACATGTATTTTTACATTGTTGTTTGCACCTCCTTTTAATTTAACCAGTCTAAAACTTTCCTGTCTTGTAATGGGTTAACAAACATGTTATTAGCTTTGATGTCTTATCATAGCCTCTTTTCATCTCAATTTCACAGTTTCAAATTCATTTCTTTTTTCAGTATTGAAGAGTTATTTGAAGACCGAGGTTTTAGAACAACAGATATTCATCAGATAGACAAGGTAAGAGTTTTCAGAAGAAGTATTAGTCGACAGATTGCTGACCTAGCCCATAGGAGGATCCCTGATGAATATAGTGTCATTCTTCCTAACATCTAGGGGAAAGGAACCTTATTGACAGTTTCCTTGTTATTGTTCTAGAGATCACAAATTTAGCTCAGTTGTTCTCAAAATATTGGTATAGTCATTAAGAAGATCCCTACTGAATATGGTGACATTCTGACCAATATCACAAGAAAAAGGGCCTTATTGACAATCACCTTGTCACCAGTCTATATGCAATAGTTTTTGCTAAATCTTTCATGTACTTACTCAAAATAGTGGTATATTTAGTATAGTGACAATTTGACCAAAATCATGGGAAAAGGGGCATTATTGACAATTACCTTTTTGCTGCTCTAGTGGTCACAATTTTGGTTCAGTCTTTCCCCCAACCAATGGGTGTATAATCATAAATCTACATGGGGTGAGGAACTGAAGGCTTGGAAAGGATGTCATGGTAGTACTGGTGTGAGAAATACCAGGAATCTATGGTAAGATGCTCAAGCCACCACAACGTGACAAAAAATACTTTTAAAAGTACTGTAGTGTTAAATTCCATTTAATCAATCAACCAATCTATCTTTCTCAAACTTTCTGTAAGTGCTTGTTTTGGCATGATATATGAAGTAAAAGGTGGCAAAAGGGGCAATATCAATTTTCTGTTCAGCTTATCACAACTTTTTGCTTTTATATATCCATTTGATTTTTTAAAAATATCTTATTGTATTCAAATTCGTGTTGATTAGTTACTTTGAGAAAGTAAATTCAGGTGAGCAAACTAAGTCTATCTGGGCCCTCTTGTTATGCCTTCACAATATTATGTAAAATAAAGAAATTGCTTGAAAAAAGCAATTACTTCATTATTCACAATGTTGTTGTTTTCCCAAAAGATAAAGAATTCTAAAATTTCATCATCTTCTGCAACTTATTTAATATAACCATTGTCAGGCTGTATAAATTACCTTACTGAAAAGCTGTCAAAGGGCTGAAAGCACTGATAGAACTTGTTGTTCAAAAATCAATATTTCTTTTAGAAATCAACTTCATAAACAATTCTGGCAGAAAAAGTACAAGCAGGAAGTGTAGGCTAAGATCAGCCTGCACATAAGTGCAGTCTGATCTTAGTCTACACCTCCTGCCAAAACCGAAATATTCAGGGCTCAGCATGACAAGGGTTAATTCCAGGCTTAAAATGTCTTGTCATGTAATGGATTTTAAAAAATATGCTCAAGAATTCTTATCACAAACATATGTAATTATATTTGCACTTGTAATTTTGAATTTGATACTGAGACAGATACAGCTATCAAGATACAATAAGAATAGACAAAAAGTAAATTCTTCATTCTTAACCTTTGTCATGCTGAACCTGGAATATTCCTGTTTTGGCAGGAGGTATAGACAAAGATCAGCCTGCACATAGGTGCAGTCTGATCTTGATCTACACCTCCAGCTAGAACCTTTAAGCAGCATGGTTTTCGAAATTAATTTTCAAGGGAAATAATTACCCTCTATAAGTGCTTCCAGTGTTTTCAGTCCTTTAATTTAACCCATTATCACACGGATAAATTTTAGACTGGTCCACATTAAAGGGAATTGCAGACGACAATTTAGACAATGTTTTCCTAAATGTTTTCCTTGGGGGGCATCCAAAAGTGTCATTGTATGGTAATGGGTTAAAATCATTCTTAGAAACCTACTTCATTCAGCATGACAAGAGTTAAAATATTTGAACAACTAGCTAAATACTAACATTTAGAAATCAATCCATCGGTTTTATTTAAAAAGTAAAGCAAAATCATTATGTTTTATAATTTCATCTTTCTTTTACTTGTTTAAATTTTGAGAAAGTGAAGTGTTTGTTTCCAATGAGCTTGTTCTAGATCATTACACTGTGGCTTGCATATAAGCATTTTATGTGGCTTTAATGGAGGTGTTAATTGACTTGTGGCGAAGGAAGAGGGTCTATATCTGACAGTTTAATCACCCAATTTGCCTCGGTTTTCTCATATTTTAAGCTCATCAAGTCTCTTAATTTTTCTACATATTCCACAGTCCATTGATGGAAAGATTTACGTGTCTTAGATGAATACTAAACCTGTTCCCACACAACAAAATTTTAAACTGGTCCAAATTGAAAGGAGTTGCAGACAACAATTTAAGAGTAACAAAATTTAGTTAATTTTCAATTTTCCGGGTAGAAAGCATTGTGGAAAATGAAGAAATTGCTTGGTTCAAGTAATTTCTTCATTTTTCACAATTTTTTATCAACTGTTTTTAGCTCTACTGGCCAAAGGCCACTAGAGCTATTGCGATGGCTTTTTCCCTTTGGCGTCTATGCATCCACGCGACTGTCTGTCCGTCCATCGTCCGTCCGTTAACTTTTCCTTGTTTACATAATAGAGTCCACAGTTTTTATCGGATTCCCTTTAAACTTTCTCAGAATGATTGAACCATCATAAGGATTGAACCTTTCGAAATTTGGTCAGATCCGTCAAGAAACACTGGAAAAGGGGCCTAATCAAAAATTAATTAAAAAATCTTCATTTACACAATAGAGCCAACAGTATTCATTGGATTCTCTTCAAACTTTCTCAGAATGATTGTACCATCATAAGGATCGTTCCTTTCGAAATTGGGTCAGATTCGTTTAGAAACGCGGGAAAAGGGGCCTTATGAAAATTTGATTAAAAAATCTATTAAAATTCCTCGTTTACGCAATAGAGTCCACAGTTTTCATTGGATTCTCTTCAAACTTTCTCAGAATGATTGTACCCTCATAAGGATCATTCCTTTCGAAATTGGGTCAGATCCGTCAAGAAAAACTGGAAAAGGGGCCTTATGAAAATTTGATACAGAAATTAATTAAAAATCTTAGTTTATGCACTAGAGTCCACAGTTTTCATCGGATTCTCTTCAAACTTTAACTGTAAGATTGTACTATTATAAGGATGATGGCTTTTGAAATTTGGTATGATCCGTCAATAAACATGAGAAAAGGGGCCTTTAAAATTTAATTTAAAAAATCCTCTTTAATACTCTGAGTACACTGTATACATCGGATTCTCTTGAAACTTTCACAGTATGATTGTACCATTGTAAGGATCGTTCCTTTTAAAGTTGGGTCAGATCTGTCAAGAAGCAAGGGAAAGGGGGCCTTATGAAATCTAGTTGCAAAATCTTATTGCTATAAAGTCCACAAATTTCATCTGCCTGTCTTCATACTCAAACAGATCATTATGCTTTGTAAGTATTGTTCCCTTCGGAATTTGGTCAGATGCATTAAGTAATATGGGAAAAGGAGCCGTATAAAATTTATTTCTAAAATCCTTTTACCACAATAAAGTCTACAGTTTTAATTGTATTCTGTTCAAACTTTCACAGAATATTTGTACTATCAGTAGATTGTTTCTTTCCAAATTGGGCAAGATCTGTTTAGTATCAGGGGAAAAGGGGCCTTATGAAAATTTCATTTATAATCCTTGTTACCAAGTCCAGAGTTTTCATCAGACTTTCTTTAAACATTCACAGAATGATTGTACAATAATCATGATTGTTGATGTTGACATAAGACCTGATCTGTCAAGTATCACAGGAAAAGGGGTCTTATGAAATTTAATTCTAAAATCCGTACACCACAATAAAGTCAACAGTTTTCATCGTATTTTATTCAAACTTAAATAAAGTAATTGTACCATCATTTGGATTGTTCCTTTGTAAATTGAGTCTGATCTGTTAAGCAACACAAGAAAAGGGGCCTTATGAAAATTTTATGACAAAAATGTTAATTTAACAATAAAGTCCTGAGTCTTACCGTTTTCTTCAAATTATCTATCATTGGGATCGTTAGTTTTTGAATTGGTTCGGATTTGTTAAGTTTCACAAGAAAAGGGGCCTTATGAAAATTTTATTGCAAAAAATTCTTGACACAATTTAGTAAACTGTTTTCACTGATTCTCTTTAGACATTCACAAAATGATTGTACCTTCATTAGAAATGTTCCTTTTGAAATTTGTTTTGTTCTGTAAAGTATCATGGGAAAAGGGGCCCTATGAAAATTTCACTATAAAATCCTTATTAACAGAATAAATTTCACAGATTACACATTGATTGTACCATCATTACAATTGTTGATATTGACAGTTGATCTTATACAGCAATTATAACATGAAAAGGGGCCTTATGAAAAACTTTCTTAAATATTCTAGTTAATACAATGATGTCTCTGGATTTCTCCGGATTCACTTCAAAATCTGAGAATAATTCAACAAACAATAAAGAATCAGGGGGAAAGGGGCTTTATGAGAACTTGATTGAAATATCTTTGATAACGAAATACAGTCCACAGTTCTAATTGGATTCTCTTCAAAGATGCAAAGAATAACTGTGGCATTGGAAACACAGGAAAAGGGGCCTTACAGATTAACATTTAAAACATTCTTGTTTATGTGATGACTTTCACAATTATTATCAGATTGTCTTTAAAATTTAACAGAGGACTATTTTATGGTCGTAAGGAAAGTTTCTTTTGGAAATGAAATGGATCCATAAGAAAACACAGGAAAAGGGGCCCTATGGAATTTTACTCAAAACAATCTTGTTTATGTGATAAAGTCCACCATTATTTTCGGATTCTGATGAAAATTTCACAGTATGATTGTAGGGTCATATTGAAACTTCCTTTTGGAAATGATGTGGATCTGTCATGAACGATGGGAAAAGATAGAGGCCTTACGGACTGTTTGCTCAAAACAATAAAGGGGATAAAGTCCAATTATTTTTTTATGCATTCTTCTTTGAGTAATTGACTTCCTTAGATATCAGATTTCTTTAACGGAGAACTGGATAACCAGTAGAGTCTCTCAGGCCCTCATAGGTGTCATTGTGTGGGAATGAGTTTACCTTTTGCTATTTGATGCCCCCTAAGAAAAAAACCTTTGAAATTATTGTTGGAAAAAGAAAAAATCGTTAGTAACAAGCAATTTCTTCATTATTTATGATGTTTTCTTCCCTAAAACAAAAAGATTTTTGTGGAGCCCGCTGGCAGTGAGAGAGACATAGTTGTAACTATGACAAGTCAATGTATATGCGTTAGTGCGTTAGTCCGTTAGTCAATTAGTCAGTAAGTCCATTAGTCCCTTAGTCCATCCGTCCGAATTATTCCGATCACTTCCGATCACTTACTCCTACAATTATGGATCGATTTCAAAATGACCTGGCACAATTATTCTCCATCATGAGCAGATGTGCCATTTGAAAGAAATTTTTTGGATAGCTTCATCTTCAAGGTCACAGCTCAAGCTCAACACTAGAATTGTGCTTGTCCGGAGCATTTCTCCTACAATTATGGATGGATTTCAAAATAAATTGGCACAATTGTTCTCCATCATGAGTAGATGTGCCTTTGAAAGAATTTTTTGGATAGCTTCAAGTTCAAGGTCACAGCTCAAGGTCAAACACTTAAACTGTGTTTGTCCAGAGCATTTCTCCTATAATTAAGGAAGGATTTCAAAATGAATTGGCACAATTGTTCTCCATCATGAGTAGATGTGCCATTTGAAAGAATGTTTTGGATAGCTTCAAGTTCAAGGTCACAGCTCAAGGTCAAACACTAAAACTGTGTTTGTCCAGAGCATTTCTCCTACAATTATGGATGGATTTCAAAATAAATTGGCACAATTGTTCTCCATCATGAGTAGATGTGCCATTTGAAAGAATGTTTTGGATAGCTTCAAGTTCAAGGTCAAAGCTCAAGGTCAAACACTATAATTGTGCTTATCTTGAGCATGATACCTACAAAAGTTACGGGCTTGACAGCAGTTGTCCTGAGTCAATCATCTAGTTAAGATTTCATTGATTAGTAATGCTCGATTTCAGTTTCTTTCAACTTCAACTTGTTTAAAATTTTTGTCATCATGTAATGAGTCAATCCTTTTCAGTAATTCAAATAATTTTTTCAAATAAAAACATTGGTTTGGCTATAAATATGAATATTGGAAATTTGGAATATTATGGAATGCACAGAAGTTCAAACCCTCAAGCAATTTCTTGGCTAAATATGATGGAATTTTCAAAATAAAGTTACCAGGGACATAGGAGTACATGCTTTCACTTTGTTGCATGGTCATTTGTTTAGAATAAAAATGGCTTTGGTTAGTAGATTTATGAATTTGTTTGACCTTATAAAACAGATTCTAGCTACTTATATGTACATGCCCAAAGTATTTTGAAATCTTCATGTGACTGATTGTGTGGTAGCCTGACTATTGAAACTGATGGTCAATAAGATTTTCTTATATCCCTTACCTAGGAATTAGAGGGGAGTATATTGGTTCTATCCTGTCTGTCTGTCCATCTATCCATAGCCTTTTTCAATTCAGTGCTCTATCACTAATACCAATTGGCCTACAACCTTAACCCTTCATACAACTGTTGCTTATGACCCAAGGAAGTGCCCTACTGTTTTTGGTCACATAGGTCAAAGGTCAGGGTCACATTTGAAATTTGGTTGATAACCGTTTCCGTGCTCTAACTCATAAGCCATTTGACCTAGATCCTTGAAACTTTATACACATTTTGTTCTTGATCCAGGGAGGTGCCCTATTGTTTTGGATCATATTGGTCAAAGATGAAGGTCACAAACTTTGGTTGAAAACTGCTTGAGTACTCTAACTCGTAAGCCATTTGTCCTAGGACCTTTAGACTTTACACACATGTTATCCACGTCCAAGACAGGTGCCCTATTTACTATAGGTCTTGTAGTTCAAGGTCAAAATTAAACTTGTTAGGTAATGTAGATCAAAGGTCAACTGTGCTACTTCAGTGAAAAAGCACTGATGGTGAGAATGAGTCTTCTAGTTTAGCTCACTTTTTTGTGCTCAGATGGGTTCGATCTCAGGCTGCGGCATATATCCTTTTAGATATTTAATTGTCCCTCACTAATGGGTGGATAATCGTAAACATAAGTGGGATAGCTAGGAGGCTAGGAAAGGATGTAGTGGTAGTACTAGTGTGAGCAATACCAGGAATCAATTTTTAGTAGCTTCAGCCACCGCAATATGACTGAAATACTGTAAAAGTGGTGTTAAACCCAATTCAATCAATCAGTTTTGTGCTCAGGTGTAATGTGTAGTGTCCGCTGTCATGTCTTATTTCATATTTTCTCTTACTGACCTTGGCAGGGATGTTCCTTGGGTGAAGCTCTACCAAAATAATTCGAATAATTGAACACTGACTTAAACTCTGGTTGCCATAGCAACAGAAATCGCGAATTTAACAAAATCTTTAACAAAATCTTTAACAGTCTTCTTCTCTGAAACCACAAGGCTTAGAGCAATGAAATTGTATGTGTGTAGCACCTAGCAGGGGATCTGTCCCAAATTTTTTCATGTGATTTTCTTTTGGTTATATCTAGGCCCAGACAAGTTGCACAGTATTTTTATTTGAAACATGGAGGGAAATGTTTTTGTGGAACCAGACGGCCAAAAGCTTTAATATTTTACATGTGGCATCTACTAGGTATCATCTTCTAGTGAATCTTTTCATATAATAACATCCATTTGGTCATATTTTGACCCACCAGTAGGTGCACTATCTTTTAACCAATTCAAACACAACAAAATTTTAGACTGCTCAAAAAAGAAAGAAGCTGCAGACGATTTCAAGTTGTTGGAATTTTTTTTAAAAATCAAGTTTAAGATCATGATACAAGCAATTTCTCCATTTTCCAATGTTTTCCTAAACTGTCTCTTCAGGGACATAAAAAGGAGGGATTTTGTGGAAATAGATTAAATGAATAAAGAAGGATTTTTTTTAATATTCCCATCACAGAAAACCTAAGGTACATGTATTGATATTCTGTTTGTAGCATAATTTAGTGAACTTCTACAAAGTTTGTTCATGTGATTCTCTTTTGATTATTTTTTATCGGTTTCATCATCTAATACACAGAAACAAAGAAGAAGTTTTTTTAAAATCTTATTATCTTATTCTTGGCCAGAATGCCTAAAGCTTGATTTCTGGTATGTAGAATCTCCTTGTGAACCTGTCCAAAGTTTATTCAGGTGATGCTCTTTGGGTCATATTTGAGTTCATACTAGTGCCTACCAATTAACATTGAAACAAAAAAGTGAATATTTAGCCAGTTACCACACAATAAAATCTTAGACTTGTCAAAATTGAAAGATGGTGCAGATGACAATTTCAACTTGATGAAACTTTAGAAAACTTATTCTTTCTTCTTTCTGTGTAAAAAATGTTGTGGAACATGAAGAAATTACTTGTAATCACCAATTTCTATGTGACTTTAGGTTTGACCCATTCAGTGACGTCACCCTTTTAGATGCCCCCAAGGAAATAAGCCTTTGAAAACATTGTGGAAAATGAAGAAATTGCTTGTTATAAGCAATTTCTTCATTTTCCATAATGTTTTCTATCAAGAAAATTGAAAAAATCCAAAATTTCATAAACTTTAAATTGTCGTCTGCAACTTCTTTAAATTTGGGCCAGTCTAAAATTTAGGCCTCTTGTAATAAGTTAACCTATAACAAGATAACAAAATTCCAGACTGGTCCAAATAGTATTAACCCATTCCCACTCAGGGATGCTTTTAGACGCTCTCAAGGAAAACACTTTTTGAAAACATTGTGAAAAATGAAGAAATTGCTTGTCACAAGCAATTTCTTCATTGTTCACAATGTATTTTTCTCTGAAAGTTGAAAAAATCCAAAATTTCATGAACTTTAAATTGTCATCTGCAACTTCTTTCAATTTGGGCTAGTCTAAAATTTTGCTGTCTGGTAATGGGTTAACCCATTACCAGATGACACAATTTTTAGACTGGTCCTAATTCAAAGAAGTCGCAGACAACATTTTTTTGTTGATGAAACGTTTAAATTTTTTGTCTTTTGGGGTAGAAAGCATTGTGGATAATAAAGAAATTGCTTGTTACAAGCATTTCTTTATCAACCACAATGTTTTCCAAAGCTTTTTTCTCTAGGGCGTCTAAAAGTTTCACTGAATAGGAATGGGTTAAATTGGAGACCACATTTCAAAGTTTATTCTAGTTGAGAACTTAGTGCCTTCTCAGAATGTTTTCCTGAGCTAATTTCATCAGTGCTCCAAAATGTTGAATTTGTGTAGTAGTGGTTAAATTATGTCTGATGAATCTTTTGATGAACACAAGTTTTATCATTTGTCATGATAAGGTTATGGGATAATCTCAAATCTAAGGAATCTTTACATTGTGTTGAAATAGTTCTGTGTCAGTGAAAGTATGATTGCCCGTGTCCGGAGCTTGAATTGGAATAACAGTTTTCACAACAATCATAAACATAGGGAAAATATGTGCAAACAGTCATTTTTAGGCTGAAATGTCATTAATCTTACTGGCTTAGAAGGCTTCCATGATTTTATTTAGTGTTAAGTAAACTGTTTGTGAGAAGTTTTACAATCCTAAGACAGTTACTGTTGTTAAATTGGCTGTGGAGGAATGATTTTAAATGTAGAGTGGAATCTTAATGGGGTGGTAATGAAGAGTATTTTGACAGGTTAATTAGAGTGTTAAGGGATAGTTTTATGGGGCTGTTGCAACTTTTTATTGCACTTTTTTGCATTATTTTTATATTCACTGATTTTCTTTCAATGTGAAGCAATCTTGTCAAAAAATCTAGATTTTTTAACTAACAAGCATTCTTTTTTAAAAATCTACAATGCTTTCTACGCTAGAAGATAAAGATTTTCTCAATTCTCAACTTGAAACAGCTTTCTACAACTTCTTGCAATTTGGGTGTGTCTATATTTTTTTTGTTTGGTGATGGGTTAAAAAAGTTTTACATTGAATTTAATTTTCATTTCAGTCTGTAACAACACTAACTCTAGAGCTACAGGGTCAAGTCATCAAAGAGAAATTGGACACTTTTCTACAAAATGCATTATGGGAAAAATCAATATTCAATCAAAATGGAGAAGCAATGGAGCTCTTAAGATTAAAGGTATATAGTGAATAAATGTGTTTTAACCCATTCACACACAATTACACTTATTGACGTCCCCAAGAAAAATAGGCATTTGAAAACATTGTGGAAAATGAAGAAATTGCTTGTTCATTACCACAATGTTTTCTATCCCAAAAGTAAATAAAGTCTATAATTTCATGAAAATAAATACGTTGTCTACAACATCTTTGAATTTAAACCAGTTTAAAACTTTGTCATCTTGGAATGGGTTAATGACCTGTGTTGCTGGCTTGTATAGACAGAGTATAAGAATAAAAAACATTAACCTTTGTCATGCTGAACCCGGAATATTCCAGTTTTGGCAGGAGGCGAAGACAAAGATCAGCCTGCACCAAAGTGCAGTCTGATCTTGGTCTACACCTCCTGCTTGTACTTTTCCTGTCAGAGTTGTTTATGAAATTGATTTCTAAAAGAAATATTGATTTTTGAAAAAGTTCTATCAGTGCTTTCAGCCCTTTGATTTTACAGGTTATTTACACAGCATGACAAAGGTTAATTTTATGGTTGTCCATTTGACTTCTTATTTATTAAGTATGCAATCTCCTTTTCTAAAGTTATTTAACCCATTACCACACAACCCTGCTTTTTATGACCCCCAAGGAAAAATACCCAAAATCTGCTCGTAATAAACAATTTCTTTATTTTCAAAAATGCTACCAAAAGATTTTCAAAATTTCTCCAAATTTGAAATGTCATAATTTTTTAACTTCTTTAATACAGCTAAACTTTAAATTTTATGTTCTGGTTATGTATAAAAGGATGTAGGGTAGAAAAATTGTGGAAAAGGAAGAAATTTCTTGTTACAAGCCATTTCTTCTTTTCCCACAATGTTTTCACAAGTATGAAAATAGAGGGACATAAAAATAAAGGGTTGAACAGGAAAGGGATAAGGTGAGATTCTTGAGATTAGTAAAAAAGAGACTACCAACGACCTTTGAGTGTGAAACAAGTATTTAAAAAGAGATCGGATCCGACAGAGATCAATACAAGATAGTATTGCATAAATGTAATTATGTAAGTTCAGAATGACCACTATTTAACCATTTACCAGATAACAAAATTTTAGACTGGACCAAATTGGAAGATGGTGATATTGTAAAATCTTTGTCCTTTTTGGTAGAAAACGTGGTGGAAATTGAAGAAATTGCTTGTTACAAGCAAATTCTTCATTTTACACCATGTTTTCCGATCTTTCTTCTTGAGGGGCACTCAAAGGCAATATTTCATGGGAAAGGGTTAATCAAAATATTGAAGGAATATAAGTATGGAAAATATGGTTGGAAGAGAAGAAAGTCCTTATAACCTACATTTTCATCTTTTGTGCACAATGCTTTCTATTCTGATACAAATTATACAGATTTTGCCACATTTGAATTGTCATATGCAACCTCTTACAATTTGGTAGAGTCTTACATTAAGCCGTCTGGTTATAGGTCAATAGCTGAGAAGCAGAATAACTCCAAATACTTAGATAACCCATTACCACATAAATTGTTTTTAGACTGGTCCAAATTAAAAGAAGTTGAAGATGACAATTATAATCTTGTGGAATTAGGAACAATTTTTCCTTATAGGATTAAAAACAATTGTGAAGATTGAAGAAACAGCTCCTTGCAAGGGATTTCTTCAATGTCCACAATGTTTTCTAAAGCCTTTTCCTTTTAGAGGTGTCAAAAAGTGGGATTGTGTAGGAAAAGGTTAACCTATTCCCAGACGTTGAAATGTTAGACAAGTCCAAATTTAAAGAAGATGCACACGCCAATTCCAAGTTGTTGAGATCTTTAAATTCTTTGTCTTTTAGGGTAGAAAACATGGTGGATAATGAAGAAATTGTAACAAGCTTCATTTTCCACCATGTTTTCCAAAGCTTTAGTATTGAGGGGCGTTTAAAAGCGTCATTCTGTAGGAAATTGGTTAAGTGGTATGTATAATCTTTTTGAGTTGAGTTGATAGTTACAATGTATATCAATTTATGTTGTGTGTTTCTTAAAGGGAGTTTTTGCATTAGAAAATAGTGAGAAACGATGTGTGTTACAAGCCGTCCAAGAACTTTATGATTGTCATGAAACGACACCATGGATTGTCGATGAACCTAGAAGAAATGTTGTTGTTTTTATAGGTAGGTTTAGTTGTTATACACGTATGAGAGGCATAGTTTTAAATTCTTTTCAGAGATTTATATGAAATTCCCAGTGAAATTATAGAGAATTTTTTAGTTTAGCAGTTTTTGGAGAAAACCTGAGGTATTGCGATAGTCTTGGCGTTGTAGTCATCGTTGTCAACATCATCGAGCTAAAACTTTGAGATTTTGTGATATCTCTGGTTCTACTCAACGCATCCCCTTGAAGCTTGGCATACTTGTTAACTATCAAAAGAGCAACCTATACTATCAAGGGGGATAACTCTAAATGCATTTTTGTCCACTATCCAGCATCCAATAGCCAAGCGTAGGCACCTGTAGATAGTGCTCTTACTGTGCTCATGAAGTGCTCTGGGGGAGCTATTGTTATCGGTCATCGTCTGGCGTCCATCCATTCGTCAGTCCGTTCACAATTACAAAAAAATCTTCTCCTCCTAAACTCACTATGGAATTTCAACCAAACTCCACAGAAATGATCCTTAGGTCAACTTCAAAGAATTGAAATCCATGAAGAACTCTGGTTTCCATGGCAATGGAGTGAAAAAACTGAAAAAATCTTCTCCTCCCAAGCCGTTAGGCCTAGAGATTTGATATTAAGAATAAACTATCATCTATTGAGCCTCTACCAAAATACTTCAAAGAATTACCGTATTCTGAAAATAAGCCCTTTTCTGTGCGATTCCTGATTTAACATAGAATTAAGGAAGGACAACTTAAAATAACTTTCTCCTCCCAAGCCGTAAGGCCTAGAGCTTCGATATTTGGTACAAATCATCATGTATTGACCCTCTACCAAAATACTTCAAAGAATTACTGTATTCTGAAAATTAGCCCTTTTCTGTGCGATCTCTGATTTAACATAGAAATAAAGATGGAAAACTATAAAAATATTCTCCTCCCAATCTGTTATGCCTAGAGCTTCAATATCTGGTATAAACATCATCTATTGACTCTCTACCAAAATACTTCAAAGAATTACTGTTTTCTGAAAATTAGCTCTTTTCTGTGCGATTCCTGATTTTAAACAGAAATAAAGAAGGAAATCTTTAAAAAACTTCTTCTCCAGAACCATGAGGCCTAGATCGAGCTTTGATATTTGTTATACATCATCATCTTTTAACTGTGTATCAAAATACTTCAAAGAATTACTGTATAATGAAAATTAGCCCTTTTATATGCTATCCTTGATTTTACATATAAATGAAGAAGGAAAACTCTAAATCTTCCTCTCTCAAACCATAAAGCCGAGAGCTTTGATATTTGGTATGTAATAATACCTATTGACCCTCTACCAAAATACTTCATAGAATTACTGTATACTGATAAGTAGCCCTTTTATATGCGATCCTTGATTTTACATATAAATGAAGAAGGAAAACTCTGTAAATCTTCCTCTCTCAAACCATAAAGCCGAGAGCCTTGATATTTGGTATGTAATAATACCTATTGACCCTCTACCAAAATACTTCATAGAATTACTGTATTCTGAAAATAAGACCTTTTCAGCACAATCCCAGAAAGGAATAAAGAAGGATATCATAGAAAATGTTCCCCTTCTAAACCATTTGGCCTAGAGCTTTGATATTTGGTATGTATTAATGCCTATTGACCCTCTACTTTATTACTTCAAAGAATTACAGTACTCTTGAAATTAGCTCAACATGGTTGGGTTTTCACCATACCTAGTATTAAAGGAGAAAAGTCTTTGATATTTTGAATATTATATCATAGAGCCTTGAGCAATCATACTCAGGGGAGTGATATAGGACCATCATGGTCCTCTTGTTTAACTCTTCTTTCATGTGATTCATGTTATGCATTTTAGAAATAAAATGGTTCTAGAATTTTTTCTGAAATTTAATAGTTTCTTGTATATTCTTTGGCTTCATTCAATACCACATAACAAAATTTAGACATGTCCATTTGATAGAAGTTGCAAACAATATTTGAAATAGCGGTGAAATTGGAAAATAAGTGCCAAACAGAGTAGAAAAATTTTGAGAAATGGAAAAGTATTTGCTTGTTACAAGCAATTTCTACTTTTCTCACAAAGTTTTCCACGATTGTCTCTTCTCAGGGCGTCAGAAAGTGTCATTTTGTCGTAATGGGTTGAGATGATTTGCTATTGTTTGGTTTTGTGAACAAAAAGATATATTTTTCATTTCATCAAAATAAATGATTCAGTTTTATATTGCAGAACTAATGATAACAGTTGAAATTCTCATGAATTGTTTTCTAAATCGTTCTATTTTCAGGTCGAAATTTAGATAAAGAAGTACTTGAAAAAGAGCTGAAGACTTGTTTGTGTATGGATGTAGGATGATTGTAACATCCATGTTTATTTTTTTGTGCGATTTTCATGTGTATTTATGAAGTAACTTTTAAAATAAAAGTTCTCATGTTCTTTCTTTATCCCAACTGTTTCCCTGAGAATTTTCAATAGAAATATGATTGAACAATCAAATTGTCATTTACATTTGTTGGAAGAAGTGAATGTTCATTTCCAACTCGTATGTCAAGCATCTTTATTTGTTTTATAACTTCAACAATTTAACTATAGCTTATTTATCTAAGCTGTTATTAGAACATTTATGTCATCTAAGAGCCACAGGTTTTACTGAGCAATATTTGTCAGGAATGTAAAAATGCAGGAATTTTGTGGTAATGGGTTAATTCTGTAAACATTATAGGGCTAACCGGTTACCACACAAGCTGCATTTTCATACTCGATGAATATAGTTTTTAAAAAAAATTGTGGGAAAAGAGAATTCGCTTCTTACAACACAGTGCTTTCTACCTTATCTAGTAAATTTCTTTAAATTTGTACAAGCTTTGCAATTTTGTCTGTAATACCTTTCAATTTGGTCTAGTCGAAATATTGTCATCTGGGAATGGGTTGATATTTTATAACTTTAAAATGGTGACATGGAAAATAATTACAGTAAGAATACACAGAAAAAGTCCCAGAAATAAGTCTTTTAAAAGTCTGAAGGAATTTTCTTCTCAAAACATTCATATTTCAAAGGTATGAATGCCTTTACCAGTATATTTCAACTTGTCACATGACATTAAAATAAGACATATTTGGCGGATTCTTTTATCCACCCCCCCCCCAAAAAAACCACAAACACACACACAAACCAACTGATCAGTGAAAATATCAACTCCTTAAGAATACCTTACATTTTGATTAAACTTCACGGGAAGTACCCCTTTCAAAATTGGAGTCGATGAATTTTACTGTTTGTACAAAAATTCTAGGAGGGCCTGTAAAAGTCTTCCTTAAAGTATTTAAAACGCAGAGCCGTCCAATTTTTGAATGTAACATGTCCGCATGAGTCAAGTATGAACCAGGAGATTAAAATGTAAAGCTGTTGTGGATACTTGGTTTTTTCTCTGAAATGAAGAACATAAACTCTAAAATCTTCCCGTCGGAATCTTGGGTTATACTCTTAGAAACGTTCTTCAAAGAGTTAAAATCCATGAATAACCATAGTTTTCGTGGCAACCGGTAGAAATGTCTTCAGAAAACGTTAATTGTGTAATTCAACAGTATTTCAGTTATCTCGTTTTGGTCGGTGCACCTTACCATGGTTTCCTATCATTTTTCACACCAGTAAAACCAGTGTAACCAAAATATTCTCTCGAAGCCACCATCTGCTCATACTTGCTCGTAGTTATCCTTCGAGTATAGGCAAGAGACAAATGACGTATGTCTAATGTTAGGGTGTCTCTCGATCCGGAGATCAAACCCCAGACCCCAGAATTGGAAGAACAGCGCATTAATTACCGACTGAGCTAAACGAGCTTTTGGCAGAAAACCATTAAAATTCTCTTCCTCCTTAACAGTACAGTTCCGAGTTTTCAAATTTTGAATTAAGGGTTGCTACATCTCTTCTACAAAATATTTAATATATAACCACGAAATTTAAAACTTTTTTGTGGCTAGTTGAATTTTAAATCGGACAAAAAGATGTCTAAGGTATTTGGGGCTATGCGATCAAGAGGTCCTTTGGTTGATTCAAGAAGCGTCTATCGATCTACGGGCATTTTCTTGGCCCACACATCACTACGAGTACTTCTGTACTCTCAAGGAAACAGAAGTGAGAGAGATGAAATTTTGTTATGAACTTTCGCCAATCGATCTGAAATGAATAGGTTTTAGCTAGAATTGAGGGACAATTCACATACAAAATCTAAACTACCCATCAGTTTTCAATAAAACTTTAACTTCAACAATGTTACTATAGCTTATTTAATTAAGCTGTAATTAGAACATTTATGTCATCTAAGAGCCATAGGTTTTACTGCGCAATATTTGTCAGGGATGTAAAAATGCAGGAATTTTGTGGTAATGGGTTTACCCATTCCCACACAATAACGCTTTTAAACGCCCCTCAAAATAAAAGCTTTTGAAAATATTGTGGATAATGAAAAAAATGCTCGTTACAAGCAATTTTTTCATTATCCACAATGTTTTCTACAAAAAAAAACAAAGATTTTTAAGATTCCACCACATTAATATTGTAGTCTGCAACTTCTCTGAATTTGGACTGGTCTAGAATTTTTTCATGTGGGAATGGGTTAATCATATTAACATTATAGGGCTAACCGGTTACCACACAAGCTGCATTTTCATACTCAAAGAATATAATTTTTGGAAGAATTGTGGGAAAAGAGGATTTGCTTCTTACAACACAGTGCTTTCTACCTTATCTAGTAAATATCTTTAAATTTGTACAAGCTTTGAAATTTCGTCTGTAATACCTTTCATTATGGTCTAGTCGAAATATCGACATCTGGGAATGGGTTAATATTTTATAACTTTGAAATGGTTACATGGAAAATAATTACAGTAAGAATACACAGAAAAAGTCCCAGAAATAAGTCTTTTAAAAGTCTGAAGGAATTTTCTTCTCAAAACATTCATATTTCACAGGTATGAATGCCTTTACCAGTATATTTCAACTTGTCACATGACATTAAAATAAGACATATTTGGCGGATTCTTTTATCCACCCCCCCCCAAAAAAACCCCACAAACACACACACAAACCAACTGATCAGTAAAAATATCAACTCCTTAAGAATACCTTACATTTTGATTAAACTTCACGGGAAGTACCCCTTTCAAAATTGGAGTCGATGAATTTTACTGTTTGTACAAAAATTCTAGGAGGGCCTGTAAAAGTCTTCCTTAAAGTATTTAAAACGCAGAGCCGTCCAATTTTTGAATGTAACATGTCCGCATGAGTCAAGTATGAACCAGGAGATTAAAATGTAAAACTGTTGTTGGTACTTGGATTTTTCTCTGACATGAAGAACACAAACTCTAAAATCTTCCCGTCGGAATCTTGGGTTATGCTCTTAGAAACTTTCTTCAAAGAGTTAAAATCCATGAATAACCATAGTTTTCGTGGCAACCGGTAGAAATGTCTTCAGAAAACGTTAATTGTGTAATTCAACAGTATTTCAGTTATCTCGTTTTGGTTGGTGCACCTTACCATGGTTTCCTATCATTTTTCACACCAGTAAAACCAGTGTAACCAAAATATTCTCTCGAAGCCACCATCTGCTCATACTTGCTCGTAGTTATCCCTCGAGAATTGGCAAGAGACAAATGACGTATGTCTAATGTTAGGGTGTTTCTCGATCCGGAGATCAAACCCCAGACCCCAGAATTTGGAGAACAGCGCATTGATTACCGACTGAGCTGAACGAGCTTTTGGCAGAAAACCATTAAAATTCTCTTCCTCCTTAACAGTACAGTTCCGAGTTTTCAAATTTTGAATTAAGGGTTGCTTCGTCTCCTCTGCAAAATATTTACGTTATAACCATAAAATTGAAAACTTTTTTGTGGCTAGTTGAATTTTAAATCGGACAAAAAGATGTCTAAGGTATTTGGGGCTATGCGATCAAGAGGTCCTTTGGTTGATTCAAGAAGCGTCTATCGATCTACGGGCATTTTCTTGGCCCACACATCACTACGAGTACTTCTGTACTCTCAATGAAACAGACGTGAGAGAGATGAAATTTTGTTATGAACTTTCGCCAATCGATCTGAAATGAATAGGTTTTAGCTAGAATTGAGGGACAATTCACATACAAAATTTAAACTACCCATCAGTTTCCAATAAAACTTTACCATAAAGTTCTTTAAGTGATCAAATGAATGATCAAAGTCGTCTTGGCAACCTAAATTTAAATCCGAAATTTTCTCCGACCAAACCATAATGCGTATATATTCCAACTTTTGCATTTAGCATTGCTAAATCGGCCTTCACTTTGTCATCTAGAGTCGTTGTAATTTGCCAATCGCTGGCCCCGCTCACTTCCACAATTGGTCACGCCCATTGACTCCGACAGGAAGTCCCGCTTCGATTTTAAACATCGTTCTTTTGTAGAATTAATGCCAGTAGCATGTAACAAAAAAGTTTAATAGTTGGTTCGCGACCCAAATGTCGTATC
Source organism: Fragum fragum (assembly GCA_946902895.1). NCBI lineage: Eukaryota > Metazoa > Mollusca > Bivalvia > Cardiida > Cardiidae > Fragum > Fragum fragum. The sequence goes on along the minus strand of OX336367.1, from coordinate 36,800,481 downwards.
TACAGCTTGAAAAAAGCTGTAGTTACGACGTTTAAGTCGGCAAACCAACAGAAAGGTTAACAAAAATTGCGGCCAATGTTGGAGTTGAAAACTCATTTCCGGTGTTAATGAATGATTTCATAGGTCGACTGGTTATCTAATTGACAGTCGCGATTGGTCAATGCTGTTTTGAACGTATTGAAATGTCGCTTGTAATGCGTGTATATAACACTTGCGCAAAGTGGCGGATTTATAGGGGTCCGTTTGAACAAAAAATCTTTATTGCCTGATTATTTCTTTTTCCTGAGAAAATTCAATAAAAATATGGAAGTAATAGAAAACGACTCCAATTGGTCTGGGACTTTTTATCAATGACCAGGTTATAAAATTTTAGACTGGTTCAAATTGAAAACGGACAATTTTTAATACATGAAGTTTTGAAAATCTATGTTCTTTGGGGAAGAAAACCATGTGGATGATGAAAAAATTCCTACAACAAACGATTCCTTGTTTTTCTACAATATTTTCTAAAGCTTTTTTCCTGGTGGGCATAAAAAGCGAGATTTCGTGGGAATGGGTTAATTCACTTTCCATCAGTTTTACATAGATCAAAATGCACCGTCCATCATCATCGTCAGCTTTACTTCACCACTGCGCTAGTTTGATCTCTGGTAATGAACTACAGTCGATCTTAATCGATCGACCACTTCAAAAATGCGTATTGGAACTCTCAGTGAGACGTTTCTAATGAGGCCCAACAACCTAGGATTTAGCGAAAATACAAACGAATCAATCCATAAGTTTCACAATAATGTTCTTTAAGCGACCATTCTCTGAAGCGACCATTTTTTGATCGTTCCATGAATGGTCGCTTAATACAAGATTTACTGTATAGAGGTGTATTTTCATACATATATAGCCGCCGTCCGAGCGCAGACGGTAGCGCTTCAGACTCCTAATCTTCAATAGGATGTCATGGGTTTGATCCCCGGCAGCGGAACATATTCTTTCCGACATTTGTCTCTCACCTATGGGTGGATAATCATAAACCTAAGTGGGATAGCAGCTGGAGGCTAGGAAAGGTTGAAGTGCTAGTACTGGTGTGAGAAATACCAGGAATCCATTGTTAGGTGCTCCAGCCGCCGCGATATAACTGAAATACTGTTAATAGTGGCGTTAAACCCCATTCAATCAATCAATCATACGTATATAAAATTTATCTATGAACATATTTTAATGGAAAATACTTCCTTTAATATAATGGCATCCGCACTCCTAAAGGTCTTCACGAAGTTATTATTCCTTATAGATTTGGTCGGTGGACTACCAAAATGCCTTAACTGCAGCTAAATGAAGCTTTAATTAAGAAACTTTGGTAGCACGTTGTCCATCTGTTTCTCCTGGCCATATTTCTACCAAAAATCTACCAAGATAAATTTAATCTGCCAAAAATCTACCAAAATAAATTTAAAGAGCACGAACGTTCTTCAAACAAGATCTATCGAACTCGGGGTACAAAATTTAGACGTAAAGTGGCACTGGCCGACATAATTCGATCGCCTGTAAATGGCACATTATAATCTTATTTCTATTTACATGAAAAACTAAATTTAGAATTGACATTTTGAAATACATGACGAATAATGACGAATCAAATCAAATTATTCTGTAGTTTTTAACAAATTTTAGGAATATGATTTTTGGTCAAACCGTAAACATACGAGTGCTTTTAATGTTTTGGTGTAACGTGATATTTAATAAATTATCGATGGGAAACTAAAATAACTCAAAAAAATGTATACCGCGTTTTGGTTGCCTATTGACCATATCCTTTATAATTCCAATTCGCATTTTAAATTCCCCGCTATCCAATGGCAACAGATATATAAGAGTTACCTCTGTCCATGTGGGGAGTTCACCTGACCAATCGCAGCTGTCAATCAAATAATCAGTCGACCAATCAAATCATTCATGTAGACCTTAGAAATGAGTTTTGAACTCCAACAAGTGGCCGCCATCTTTTTAAATCTTTTTCCTTGGTTTCACTACTGGGCCCAATTTGTCTTGTTGAAAACATTTAATCAAAATGTACAAAAATATCTATGTCTTAATTTAAAAACAAGTGAAAAAGGCATGATCTCGGTCCGAAACACAAACATTAAGTGGTCACCAGAAAGGATGTATGCAATCGTATTTAACCCATTCCCACTCAGTGACACTTTTAAACGCCCCAAAGAAAAAGAGCTTTGGAAAACATTGTGGAAAATGAAGAAATTGCTTGTTACAAGCAATTTCTTCATTTTCCACAATATTTCTAACCCAAAAGATAAAGATTTTTAAGATTTCATCAACTTCAAAATGTCGTCGGCAACTTCTTTGAATTTGGACCAGTCTAAATTTTTGTCGTCTCGTAATGGGTTAAAAGAGACACGCCACTCAAAGTAATCATTATCTGGAGACGACATTTATTTATATTTATTTATTTTATTTTATTTTTATTTATTTTTTCTTTTCCTTGACTTATCCAGTGTTAGTTATTTCGACTTTGAAATACGAATGAGGTCGTCAAATATATGTAGAAAAGTTTGTAAAATGTATGGTAAAGTGATTTCCTGAAAAAGTAGAGAGAAGGAAAGAAAAAGAAGATCGGGCAGGAGTGACGCTGTCCATTTTTCAGACATCTGGACATGTTTGTCCGTGGTGGTGCACAAGGCTGACCAGTCTATTTGTCTCTCCGTGACATATTTACTCACATAAATTAGGACGACAGATTTCGAGTACGAGACGATGTCCTATCATTAGCGTGCTCCAAAAATACATTATAATTTTATGTTAATTACAATACCGCACGAGCCATTTTGCATTTTGTTGTCTTATTTGGCTACATATTGTTCAAGGGCAACCAAGATCTAGAAACTAAAGTTTGAACAAGATGGAGTTACGAACTTTTTGTCGCCAGGTGGAGTTACGAATTTTTTTTTTTTGTCGCCGAGCATCCTTACATTTTGGACATTTTCATTTTTTTTTTTTTTTTACACCTAAACAGTTCTTTTAATCGTCTGCTTTTTAACATGAAGGTCGTGTATTTCTCGTTTGGAAAAAAAAAAACCGAATAAATCTCTTTTTTCAACCAATCGAAAATGACTGCCATACTGTTTAAAAAGTAATGAAACGTTTTGTTTTTTGGGGTTTTTTTTTCTCGAAAGGAGCTATGTAGAAGGGATTTTCTGCGTGATTATATGCTCCACCTTTAGAAAAAAAAATAAGGATAATACGTACATGTATATTTTTAAAAAGGTTTAAATAGCCTATCTATTACATTCAATTTTGCGGGGTTTTCTCCAGAGAGTAGGGTAGACAAAATGTAATAGAAATCGATCTTAATACCGACAATGTATCTCGATTTAAAAAAAACGCGGTAGAATTGCGTTTTTTTTTTTGTTGTTGTTGTTGTTGTTGTTTTTTTGTGGTTTTTTTTTGTCATACTCAGGAATTAGTATTAATGCCTATTTAACCCATTACCGCACAACAAAGTTTAAGATTTGTCCAAATTCAAACACGTTGCAGACGACAATTTAAAGTTTATGAAATTGTGAAAATCTCTTTTTTTTTCTTCTTCTTCTTCGTCTTCTTCTTAAGGAAAGCATAGTGGATAATGAAGAAATTGCTAAAACATGCAATTTCTTCAATTTCCACAATGTTGTCCAAATCGCTTTTCTTTATGGGAGTAAAAAGCGGGAATTTATGAGAATGGGTTAAAGAAAAAGAGACGTGGGCAGCGTTAGCAAAATGTCGTTACTATAGATTTAATAAAGCTGTAGTTACGATATTTTGCTCGCGCACCGACGAATAATGCGAGTTCATCATTACTGGCATATCTTTTTTCTTCACTTTGAAAATAAACAGTAGATCTTGATTGATTTTCCACCTCTGTTAAGCAACCATTTGCCTACAGGAACGAGGGCACAGGGACCTAGCCCATAACTATTCTAATAAATGTACTCAATCGCAAATAGCCGCGAGGAATCATTCGGTTCATAAGTTATCACCCCTTTATCTTGAAACGTTTCCATGTTACCCCACCCCACCCGACCCCATCTTAAAATGTGACCCATGGGCTTTTATCTTACCAATACAAAACTAACATTTCAGAAGCACACGGTTTGTTTTAAGAGACGCTTTTGCCTGTGTATCAGTTTTGATCTTAAAAAACTATTTCTTTTAAAATCCTCACGTCGAGACAATTCGAAATAGCCGCGAACAGCCAAGGGTTTAATTAGTATTTTATGGTAAATCATATTCTCTAATTACACATACCATTGATTCTTTGTATATATGCAGTAGGTTAAATTCTTCACTAGTCTAAAATTTGTCGTTTGGTATTGGGTTTATACAAGTTATACTTTAGTGTTCTCGAATATCATTTACTAGCTTACACTTTTTGCTCGACCCCATTTTTCCTAGGGTTTTGACTCTAAACCAGAAACAAAGTAATAGAGAAATTAACTGCATATGAATAACTCGTGGCAATGATAAAATATTCATGGATCATTTTTGCAAAAAAAAGACATTCGGATTGCCTTGGATTTTAATTGACATCTGGGGCTCACGTGACTCTATCAATGTTTCGTCTGTCAGAGCTTTTGAGGCGCTGTAAACAGTGGAATAATGTCTTTTGGTAATTTGAATACATATTTATTCAGTGAAAATTAAAGAAATGATGGCCACAGATTGACTGACGAAAATGAAGTGTTGCCACTCGCCGTAGTTTGTGGTATGCATTCATGACATTTTGTATTCACGGGAATTTTGATGAATCTTTTTTACCGGCATCCTATTTATTATTTTCGAACGTCTTCTCATGGACATTGCCTTCTTCGTATTTTGCATGTCTTACGCTCAAATTAACCCCTTTCTCGAATGACAACTGCCTTCAAATTCATTAATAGTAATAGACATTTAACCCTTAGACCGGATCAATTTAAAGAAACTGTAGATGACATTTTTGTTGGTGAAACATTTGAAAATATTGTCTTGTGGGGTTGAAAAATTGTTGATAATAAAGACATTCTTGGTATATTCTTGCGTAAAAAGAGTGGTTATGTAGTAATAGGGTAAAGAATCGAGTAATTTCTACTAAATTAATACTTTTTGGAAAAAAATAACATGTAACTCTGTCTACAATTTCGTCTTAAAAACTTATTGCGTGTAAATCGAAAAGTATGTACAACATAAGGCAAAAAATATCTTGAAAAAAATGGAGAAAACGTTTGTAAGACGTGATTCTCTTAGTTTTAAAAAAGGTGGGGTTTTTGTTGTTTTTTTCTGTGTGTACAAATATTTCTGATATTTTTATGCCCCCGCATCGAAAGATCGGGTGCATATTGTTTTACCGGTGTTCGTCTGTCTGTCTGCAAAACTTAACCTGCCAATCAAACATTTTCCTGTAACGTCAACCCTGATTAAGTTACAATGCTAATATTTGATATGTAGATAGGTCTCAACAAGGCGCAACGGGGGAAGGTCATTTCATCAAGGTCAAGGTCAAAATTTTAACCCTTTTCCCTAAAACATAGAAAAAACAACAATAAAAATCACCAGTTTCTAAAGAATTCCTGTTTCGGGGGCATGGTGTTTCACAAACACTTCTTGTTTTTTTTTCTAAAATAATATGTACTATCATTTACTATTGTACCAGAGAAAAAGCAAGAACTAGTTCAAATGCATCGACCAAGTATACGCCCACTGCAACTACACTGTTTTATCGTACACGTGTACCTTCGACAACTGGTGTCATTGAACACGAGAATAATTGACTAATCGCGGCTGTCAATCAAATAACCAGTCGACCAATGAAATCATTCATTGAGACCAGAAATGAGTTTTAACGTCCAACATTGGCCGCCATTTTGTTAACCTTTTTTGTTGGTTGGCGACTTAAACGTCGTAACTACAACTTCTTCAAGCTGTAGTTACGGCGTTTAAGTCGCTAACCAATTATACTACCTTTTTGTTACATGCTACTGTCCATTAATTTTTCAAAATAACGGTTTTTAAAATCTTAGGAGCCAATGGGCGGGGCTAACGATGCAAGTGGGCGGGGCCAGCGATTTGTCAATTGAGGTTACTGCCCGTGAAATATAGAAAGAGAGTATTTGTTAGTTTCACTCACGCTACAAAAAGGGACCTTTAAAAACTAATATTTGAAAATCGGATCGAATCCAGCATAGGTTAAGCAGAGTTGGTATTAAGAAATATGAAAAACGGTAGAATGACATTGAGTAGTTACGACGTTTAAGTCGCAAAACCAACACAGACTACATATAACCGACGACCAATTTTGGAATTCAAAGCTCACTTTCGTCCCAAAATGAATGGTTTTATTGGTTGATTAGTTCTTTGATTGACATCGCGATCCATCGATTTACGAATAACGAAACGTTTCTAATCCCAGCGTGGCGGGGGTCTATACAGACCGAGATTGACCTTATTCGCTAGTGTATCTCATTCCGCAGGAAGGAGGGTGTTTGTCATGTATCCAGATAAAGACGCCTGATTTCAAGTGCAGATATTCACTCTTTGTTCATCGAGTTAAAGTTGAGATACATCTGTTTTATGCTCCCCGAAGGGTGAGCATATAGCCAACGCTTCATTTGTCCGTCCGCCCATCTGTTTCCGTCCGCCCGCCCCGATATCTCCACAAGGCTTAGGCCAAATTGGATGAAACTTCAAATGTGCATTCCTTATGATAATGCGCCGACGACGTATCCCGATTTTTTTATACCTCCAAGGTCAGTGTCACAGCTTAAGGTCAAAGGATAAAATTGACATTGTCCACAGCATAGCTCCTTCAATTATGGATGGATTTCAATATAACTTGGCACAATTGTCCTCTATCATGAGTAGATGTGCCACATGAAATTAAACCTGATAGCTCCGAGGTCAAGGTCTCAACTTACGGTCAAACGTTGAAATAAAGCATTTCAAGAGCATAGACCCCTTAATTATAGAAGAATTTCGAAATAGCTTTACACAATTGGTCTCTATCATGAGTATTTGTACCATTAGAAAAAAGAAATATTTATATTTCTCAACGTCAAGGTAACTGCTCAAGGTCGTACCTTAATATTAAGCATGTCAATGGCACAGCTCCTTCAACTATAGATGGATTTTGATATTACTTGTCACAATTTTTCTCAGTCATGAGTAGATGTGCCTTTTAAAAAAATATTTATATATTTCAAAGGTAAAGGTCACAGCTCAAGGTCGTACCTTAGAATTAATCCTGTCCAGAGCATATCTCTTTCAGTTATAGATATGAACCAATGGGTACATGCAAAAGCACTTTAACTAAGTCTTTAGGGAAAGTGGTGTAAAATAATATAAACAATGTGTTGTTCGCACAGTGACCGCAATCAGTACCATTGCTAAAAATAAAGAATGAGAAGGGAGGGAGAGGCTATTACCTTTGTACTTGTCTGAATAGAGCACATGTTCTGCTCTATTTTAAAAGAAGAGTTCCGATGCCGGGAATCGAACCCGGGCCGCCTGGGTGAAAACCAGGAATCCTAACCACTAGACCACATCGGATCTGACTGTTCGTGATATCTGGAAAGAATTTATATGCTATAACTTGAATTGTATGATGAGGGGATAGATCATTTATGGTCCAGAATCGCTTGTGATTAAATGTCTATAATTTTCGCTGTAAAATGAATAATTCTTTCTTACTTTTACATGTATATAATTATCAGATTGTGAATCATCGTTGAGCGATTGACGATTGACGATATCGTATCTATAGTTCTCCACCAGCTGTAGTTACGACAATATGGTCTCCTGACGAGGGCATAACGGTAATTCGAGTTACTATCACCCCATAGACCAATATTATAAACAAGGAATTTCTCTTCATTTAGCCCAATCACCCTCCCACATGTACGAAAAGTACTATATCTTGTTCGAATGAACAGATAGTTTAATCATTCTTTCAAAGAATGAAAGCTAACACATTTTTCTACAAAGAAAATACAAATGTTTTGGGGCTGTTAGTGCAAACTGACTGTAACAGAGACTTGAATTTTAAATTTTGATGAATTTCTGCTTCATTGGCAAGGGTTTGTACATCGACTTTCAGATATAAAATGCACTTAAGGTCAACTGAAACATAATAGTGGTCGCTATCATGTGTAGATATACCACATGTGGAAAAAACCTGATGGCTCAGAGGTCAAGGTCACAATTTAACGTCAAACGTTGAAATAAAGCATGTCCAGAGCACAGCTTTTTCAATTATAAATTGATTTCAATATAACTTGTCACAAATTTTCTCAGTCATGAGTAGATGTGCCATTTAAGATATATTTAAATATTTCCAAGGACAAGTTCAAGGCTCAAGGTCAGACCTTAGAATTAATCCTGTCCAGGGCATATCTCTTTCAATTATAGATGGATTTCAATGTAGCTTGTCAAAATTGTTCTCAGGCATGAGTAGATGTGTAATTTGATACAAAAAAAATCAGATAGCTTTAAGGTCAATGTCACAGCTCAAGGTCTACCACTAAAATCAAGTATGTCTGGAGCATTGAACCTAAAATTACGGATTGATTTCGAAAAAACTTAGCACAATTGTTCTCTATCGTCAGTAGATGTGCCTATGAAACAAGTTTTCAGATAACTCCAAATTTATGTTCACAACGTTAAGAATTTAGAATGTCTGAAATATAGTGAACATCTACCCGCATCTGCGTCTGTCGGTCCATCCGAACATTTCCCCTGTTTATTTTATACTTTTTGTGACAGGGCTTTTTTCGGGGAGCATAATCCATCTCTGACTACTCTTGTTTCCACAGGATGATATTTTTAGTTTTTTTCTGTTTTTTTTTTTTCGCCCGTTCAGCTCAGTCGATAGTACGGTGTACTTATAATCCTTGTGTTGTGTTTTCGACCCCGGCTCTGCAAATATTCTTTCCGAAATCTTAAGAAAAGTCGCCGGGACGTGCATCTTTCTTTTCTCACCAATGGGAGAACGAAAATTAGTGTGCCTTAGTGATGACAGCTTATGGCTAGGATCAAATGCTACGCTTGTACTGGAAATGATAGGAAGCAATGGATACCTGCATCAGCACTTTAACTTAATCTATAGTGGAAAGAGGTGTAAAATAATATAAACAATGTGTTTATCGCACAATGACCGCAATCAGTACCATTGCTAAAAATAAAGAGTGAGAAGGGAGGGAGCGATTACATTTCTTTTTAACTTTGTACTTGTGTGAATAGAGCACCTGTTCAGCTCTATTCAAAAGAAGAATTCCGATGCCGGGAATCGAACCCGGGCCGCCTGGGTGAAAACCAGGAATCCTAACCACTAGACCACATCGGATCTGCCTGTATGTGATATCTGGAAAGAATTTATATGCTATAACTTGAATTGTATGATGAGGGGATAGATCATTTATGATCCAGAATCGCTTGTGATTAAATGTCTATAATTTTCGCTGTAAAATGGATAATTCTTTCTTACTTTTACATGTATATAATTATCAGATTGTGAATCATCGTTGAGCGATTGACGATTGACGATATCGTATCTATAGTTCTCCACCAGCTGTAGTTACGACAATATGGTCTCCTGACGAGGGCATAGGGGTCCGTAATTCGAGTTACTTTCACCCCCAAAGACCAATATTATAAACAAGGGTTTTTTCTTCATTCAGCCCAATCACCCTTCCACATGTACGAAAATTGCTATATCTTTTTCGAATGAACAGATAGTTTAATCATTCTATCAAAGAATGAAAGCTAACACATTTTTCTTCAAAGAAAATACAAATGTTTTAGGGCTGTTAGTGCAAACTGACTGTAACAGAGACTTGAATTTTAATTTTGCTGAATTTCTGCTTCATTGACAAGGGTTCGTACATCGACTTTCAAGATGTAAAATGCACTTTATGTCAACTGAAACATAATTAATAATATGTTCGCTATCATGTGTAGATATACCACATGAGAAAAAACCTGATGGCTCAGAGGTCAAGGTCACAATTTAACGTCGAACGTTGAAATAAAGCATGTCCAGAGCACAGCTTTTTCAATTATAAATTGATTTCAATATAACTTGTCACAAATTTTCTCAGTCATGAGTAGATGTGCCATTTAAGATATATTTAAATATTTCCAAGGACAAGTTCAAGGCTCAAGGTCAGACCTTAGAATTAATCCTGTCCAGGGCATATCTCTTTCAATTATAGATGGATTTCAATGTAGCTTGTCAAAATTGTTCTCAGGCATGAGTAGATGTGTAATTTGATACAAAAAAAATCAGATAGCTTTAAGGTCAATGTCACAGCTCAAGGTCTACCACCAAAATCAAGTATGTCTGGAGCATTGAACCTAAAATTACGGATTGATTTCGAAAAAAAACTTAGCACAATTGTTCTCTATCGTCAGTAGATGTGCCTATGAAACAAGTTTTCAGGTAACTCCAAATTTATGTTCACAACTCAAAGATGTACGTTAAGAATTTAGAATGTCTGAAATATAGTGAACATCTACCCGCATCTGCGTCTGTCGGTCCATCCGAACCATTTCCCCTGTTTATTTTATACTTTTTGTGACAGGGCTTTATTCGGGGAGCATAATCCGTCTCTGACTACTCTTGTTTCCACAGGATGATATTTTTAGTTTTTTTGTGTTTTTTTTTTTTTTTTTTTTTTGTGGCGCCCGTTTAGCTCAGTCGATAGTACGGTGTACTTATATTCCTTGTGTTGTGTTTTCGACCCCGGCTCTGCAAATATTCTTTCCGAAATCTTAAGAAAAGTCGCCGGGACGTGCATCTTTCTTTTCTCACCAATGGGAGAACGAAAAATAGTGTGCCTTAGTGATGACAGCTTATGGCTAGGATCAAATGCTACGCTTGTACTGGAAATGATAGGAAGCAATGGATACCTGCATCAGCACTTTAACTTAGTCTATAGTGGAAAGTGGTGTAAAATAATATAAACTATGTGTTTATCGCACAATGACCGCAATCAGTACCATTGCTAAAAATAAAGAGTGAGAAGGGAGGGAGCGATTACATTTCTTTTTAACTTTGTACTTGTGTGAATAGAGCACCTGTTCAGCTCTATTCAAAAGAAGAATTCCGATGCCGGGAATCGAACCCGGGCCGCCTGGGTGAAAACCAGGAATCCTAACCACTAGACCACATCGGATCTGACTGTTCGTGATATCTAGAAAGAATTTATATGCTATAACTTGAATTGTATGATGAGGGGATAGATCATTTATGATCCAGAATCGCTTGTGATTAAATGTCTATAATTTTCGCTGTAAAATGAATAATTCTTTCTTACTTTTACATGTATATAATTATCAGATTGTGAATCATCGTTGAGCGATTGACGATTGACGATATCGTATCTATAGTTCTCCACCAGCTGTAGTTACGACATTATGGTCTCCTGACGAGGGCATAGGGGTCCGTAATTCGAGTTACTTTCACCCCATAGACCAATATTATAAACAAGGGTTTTTTCTTCATTCAGCCCAATCACCCTCCCACATGTACGAAAATTGCTATATCTTTTTCGAATGAACAGATAGTTTAATCATTCTTTCAAGGAATGAAAGCTAACACATGTTTCTACAAAAAAAAATACAAATATTTTGGGGCTTTTAGTGCAAACAGACTATAAAAGAGGTTTGGAAATTAAATTTTGCTGAATTTCTGCTTCATTGACAAGGGTTCTTACATCGACTTTTAAGATATAAAATGCACTTTATGTCAACTGAAACAAAATTATGTTCTTTATCATATGTGCTCAGAGGTCAAGGTCACAACTTAAGGTCAAACGTTGAAATTAAGCATGTCCAGAGCATAGCGTCTGCGTCTGTCGGTCCATCCGAACCCTTTTCTCTGTTTATTCTATAATTTTTTGTCACAGGGCTATATTCTGGGAGCATAATCCGTCTCGGACTACTCTTGTTTGTACAGGATGACGTTGAGTTTATCTCATTTTTTGCGTGTGTGTGTGTGTGTGTGTTTGTGTGTGTGTGTGTGTGTGTGGCGCCCGGTTTGCTCACTCGATAGAACGGTGTACTTATATTCCTTGTGTTGTGTGTTCGACCCCTGCTCGGCAATTATTCTTTCCGATATCTAAAGAAAAATCGCCGCGACGTGCATCTTTCTTTCTCACCAATGGGCGAATGACAAGTGTGCCTTAGTGAGAGTGACAGGTTGTGGCTAGGATTGAATGCTACGCTTGTACTGAAAATGATGGGAAACTATGGGTAGATACACCAGCGCTTTAACTATGTCTATAGTGGAAACTGGTGTAAATACTATAAACAATGTATTTTTCGCATAATGACCGCAATTAGAACCATTTATAAAAGGAAAGGGTGAGGAGGGAGGAAGCGATTACATACCTTTTTAACTTTGTACTTGTCTTAATAGAGCACATGTTCTGCTCTATTTAAAATTTCTGCGTTCAAGATTTAGTTATGAAATTTTGCAAGCCCATGCATCAACGATATGAGTATGTGGACGAGTCTAATCGAATTGCTGTAGCACTTGGATGTTTTGTCGATCAAATTGTAGTACAGTAATTTGTCCTTCTTCAAGCGGAGTGAAGATCAAAACATGTCTGTCGTCCTAGTCATTGAACGTTTGTTTTTCCTACTAAATGAGAAGGCTGTTCGAAAACCATCAACAGTCATTTAGTCATATTTACAACGCCACTTTTAATGCGCGTTCCGTACTTTTTCCCTTCTTTTTTTCTCTCAAAATTCCTAGGCAAGACCGATCGTCTGGATACTGAAATACCCTCTACCTCAAATATATGAATATATTTGAAAAAAAAAGCTACAAGATATATGAAATAGAAGCCTTACTATTGCGATAATTACCAATCGCTGGCCCCACCCACTTACCCCGTTGGCCACGCCCACTGACTCCGCCAGGAAGTCCCGCTTCGATTTCTAAACGCTTTTTTTTTTTTTATTTTTTTTTTTTTTTTTCAAAATATATGGCAAGTAGCTTTCAACAAAATTGAGAATATTTGGTTGGCGACCTAAACGTCGTAACTACAGTTTGAATAAGCTTTGGTTTGGACGTTTAAGTCGCCAAACCAATAAAAAAAAAGGTTAATAAAAATGGCGGCCAATGTCGGAGCTAGAAACTCATTTCTGGTCTAAATGAATGATTTCATTGGTCAACTTGTTATTCGATTCACAGCCGCGGTTGGTCAATTGAATAATAAAACAGTAAAACTAGTATTAACCCTTTCCTGTTTTTGTGGAACTTTACACTGGTCCAAATTCAAATATTTTGCAGACGACAATTCAAAGATGAATTTATTTTAAAAATGATCGTTCAGTAGGGTAGTGAAATATTGTGGAAAAAGAAGAAATTACTTGTTACAAGCAATTTCTTCTTTTTCCACAATGTTTTCTCAAGTATTAAAATACAGGCACGTAAAAGCCAGTGATTACTAGTATACAGGAAAAGGTTAGGCGACCATACAAGGGTCGGCCTAAATGTAGTCTTTTCAGAGAATGATTGCTCAATATATTTTTGTGACATAATTGTAAATTATTGTAGGATTCGAACTTAAATCTATGCTGATGGAACTCATTTGAATAGTCTCATTGAGATCCACCTACATAGGATTTAGTTTTGATTATACTTCAAGCATAAACGTCAATTTATTAAGATTCTCTGTTTTTTGTAAAGGGATTTTTATCCTGGTCGCCTAATGAAAGTGGTTGCTTAACCCTTGTTACGCTGTTTAAATTATCTTACTGAACTGCTGTCAAAACAAAGGACTGAGAGCACTGATAGAACTTGTTGTTCAAAAATTAATATTTCTTTAAGAAATCAACTTCATAAACAACTCTGACAGGAAATGTACAAGCAGGAGGTGTAGACTAAGATCAGCCTGCACATAAGTGCAGTCTGATCTTAGTCTACACCTCCTTCAAAACCGGAATATCCCGGGTTCATCATGACAAGCGTTAATTAAGGTGGTTGCTTGTGCAAAATTGACTGTATTTAAATATTTTACAAGTATATATGTACGTCAATAAAGTGTGAATGTAAATGTCATCAATGTTCAATGTTTGTAGGACTTATATCGTCGTTGTCGTACTAAGACCTAGTAACTACAGCTTGATTCAAGCTGTTGTTACGAGGTTTTAGAATATCAACGACGTTATGTCATATGGATCAACCTATAAATATGTATCGGGTGTGTATAGAAGAAAATATATCAGCACGGAAAATAAAGGATAAAACTCACATGCGAAAGAAAACAATTAAAAGAGCAGAATTAAATAAAAGATGTGCAAAATGCTTACACCTTGTCTACAGCAAACATTAAAAGCCAAAAATAGATACATCTAAAAAGACATTACTTGCTTTTTATGTACTGTATCTTTCCTTTTTCACGACCAAATGAAATTTTAACGAAAAAAAAAAGGTTGGTAAAGAAAAAAATATATTGTAATGCACTATATGCACATTCTGCAACTCTTCCGTGTATTGAACGTTGCGTTATTAAGTTAATTAGAACATATACAAAAACTAAAAAAGTTCAAAGAACAGAAAAAAAGTTATAAGGGGGGGAGGCAAATCAAGAACAACAAAATATCTACCAGTATAAAATTGGAAAGGATGAATGAGCAAGAGGATAGAGTCTATAGGAATAACTTTAGAGAAATAGTAAAATATTCTGATATACAGACCAAAGGGTAGATCATGATCTTTGATCCATTCCCCCACAATGACGCTTTTAACACCCCCAAGAAAAAAGTTTGGGAAAACATTGTGAAAAGTGAAGAAATTGCTTGTAACAAGCAATTTCTTCACTATCCACACTGTTTTCTACTACAAAAGATAGAGAAGAATAGAACTGCATCAATTAAAATCAATTTGTCTTCTGCAACATCTCTGACTTTGGACAAGTCTAAGTTTTTGTCGTGTGGTAATGGGTTATCTCTTGTCATGCTTAATCATATATAATCTAAAGCATTGATTAGAACTAAAGGTCTGAAAGCACCGGAGGTACAATTTATGGGTTAACATTTGTTATGAGAATTATGTCTTCTATACAACTATGTCTTTCAAAGGGACAAGCAGGTATTATAGACTAAGATCAGAGTGCCCGTATGTGTAGAATAAGCTTTGTCACAGGTTATACCAACTGTCGAAGAACAACATGGAAAGGACATATCAATGTGCTTAACCCTTCCCGTACAATCCCCGAGTTTTCTGCCCAAAAGAAATAATACCTGAGAAAACATTGTTGAAAAAAGAAGAAATTGCTTGTAACAAGCAATTTCTTCTTTTTTGCAATAGTTTCTGTCATATCTGCATATAGGGTGACTTCTTTTTTAATGTCGTCTTCTACCCTTTTTGAATGTGGACTAAAATTTTGAAAAACGGTCGAGGGTAAAGAATACATATAAATAGATAAATAAAGGCCATAAACTGTAATTTGTCGATCGGTTAATAAAACACCCAAAAGACAGTTATTTGAGCTAAAGCACTATGTTTTATATCTATATATCATTATCATTATGGTCGTTTAAGATATCCATCTGCAGATTCTTTTCACCTAAAGCAGTCTTCAAATCACGGATCTCCACTGAACATAATAAAATACTTAGACAATCGTATATTTTACTTAGACTGGAAGTAAATGTTAACGAGCGACATTGATATATTTTAGTTTAAACATATTTTATTGCCATTATTTTACAACGATTTACATAATATATATGAGACACGAACAATCAATAAAATTAGCAAAAGGGTTTGGCCACAAGTTCTAACAACTTAGTTTCGGCTAGTCCCTTTGTTTAGCTTACATATTTTTCAGTCTTCTGAGTATCTAGATTCTAGTTTCTATCTAAGAACTAATTCGAAGTACCAACGCTGAAAGGTTGCCAGTACCCATACCGTGTATAGGCTCTTTACACCGTCCAGCATCGGTACTTCGAAATGTTGTAGCTGAAGACAGTTATGTTCCAGTTATAAAAAAATCGTTCTTAATCGGCAATAAAATTAAAGAATAATAAGGACAGTGTAACATGTGTACAAGATTCTACAAAATGGAAGAGAAGTATTGTAAGATTTTATATGTAGAAGGTTTTATGACAGAAAAAAAGGGGGAGGAAAGAAACAATGTAAGTTAAACCGCAATGTCAGTCGGTTACTGGGTCAAAGGAACGGATAGAATAATAATGATAAAATAGAGTAGACATAAAGACAAATTTCAACTGGAATCAATATTTCTTTACAACCAAAAGCTAACTTTAGTTTCGTAAAGAGAAAGACAAATGCTTCGAGGGAAGTACCAAAGAGATGAGAACCAAAATTGAAACATATGAAGCAGCACTGTGTACTCGCATAAAACAATCCGATAGCAGCGCGCCATGCATCAATGCTCGTACCTACGGCGGATCAAAAATATCAAAGTAAGAATGGCACGCCGATATTGGAAACGTTTGACATGATAAGTGTACCCTCACCCAGTACCCAGGACCCTGACTGACCTATTAGTAAAGTTTGAAGAGAAACAAACTGAAAAAAAACGAAACAAAAACGAGAGATTATACATGAAATGCTGTCCTAAAATCATTTTAAAGGTTAAATTCCATGACGGTATAGAGTGAAATAGTTAAATGTACATCCTTCGGTTGGAATTTTTATGTAGATCAATATACATGCATATATACACACATTTAAATACATATACACATTTACATATACATACACACACATACACACACACACACACATATATATATAAGAGATTCATCACTTCGATTTTATATGACAGTATCTTAGTAAACGGTACAATGTAAGACCGTTTCTTGATTGGTGAATAATAAATGTGTTGACTAACACTTATAAACTGATATCCAGGAGGGGTCTACATATACATATTTACAAGTATATATATATATATGATATATTTTCGTCCGTGGACACTCAAACGTGTCATCTATGGCTTATTTGAGCTGTAGTTACTACATTTAGGTCGACAACAACCGATTTGCTGCTGATTTTAGGTCCATATATCCAATGTGTGGATAATCGTAAACCTAATAAGTGGGATGGCAGCTGAAAGCTAGGAAAGGATTTAGTGGTAGTACTGCAGTGAGCAATACCTGGAATCCTCTGTTAGGTGCTCCAGTCGCCGCGATATGACTGAAATACTGTTAAAGCGGAGTTTTAAACCCCAATCAATCAATCAATCAATCAATCAAACAATCAATCAATCTTCTTACTCGTGTTATAGGCTCATAGGAACTGTCGGAGGTCAATAGGTGTGGCCATCGATCCTCCAATACTGTCATCAAAAAGAGTTAAATATTTTATCTATTAATTTGGAAATACGAGGCTTATCTTCACACCGAAATTAATACGTTGTTGCAGAGAACCAATACATCATATTAAACGTGAGGGAACCGGCTGTCAGGGATCAATTATTGTTTCTCAGAAAGAGAGAACAAACAGCCCGGAATTTAATTTATATTTACTCACACGTCTAAATAATGATGAGTCCCTGTTCAACAACAAACAAGCGCGCCGATAAGTAAATATTTTCCTGAATGGTTTAGTCTTTGATGATCCGACTTCTGGTTTCTTGCAGTCCCTTTAGTTCGCACATAAACCCTGCCTGAATAAATACAAGCTTCTAAATTGATTTCAGCCGATACGAGATTTAATGGCTTCACACGTCAAAATAAGGCAAATCAAACTTGTAGTTTCGATGCAGCCTTGTATAGACCAATAAAGACAAGAAATTCGCCAGCGAGCAGATTCGCATCGATGATGTTTTTTGTTTTTTGTTTTTTTTTTTTTTGTGTGTGTGTGTGTGTGTGTGTGTGTGTGTGTGTGTGTGTGTGTGTGTGTGTGTGTGAATAATTTAATTTCAATTTCGTCAATCAAAATTCAAGCGTTTTGACTGGCTGAAATCAATTCATTTCCATTCAAAAAAATTTGATGACGCAACTATTTTGTATTTTTGGGCACAAAGCAGATCAATAAAATTTTACTCAAAACTAGTAAACTAAGTGCATTGTTTTGCTTGATGGCTTTAACCGATTATCAGATTAAAAAGATAAGACTGGTCCAAATTCAAAGGAGTTGCAGACGACAATTCAAAGTTTATGAAAATTCAGATTATTTCAACTGTCTGGGTATAAATAATATTGTGGAAAATGAAGAAATTGCTTGTTACAAGAAATTTCTTCATTTTGCACAATGTTTTCCAAATTGTTTTTCACGAGGTACGTCCAAAAGCGTCTCTGTGTGGGAATGGGGATTGTTTTGTTTTGTTCTGGTTTCATTGTGAACCTAAAGACTTAATCAGACTAATGTATGCATAATTTCTTAACGAAATTATTACGAATTACGAAACGAAAAGAGATCAACCGGGAGGTCCCTAAAAAATATTTGAAAAAGTTATAGGACCCAGCAGAGGTCAGACGGAGAAAGTATTTTAGAACAAAAAGCGAAATAAGGTAGAATGATCATTCTATAAAGAAAATACAAAGAGCGAAAAATTTCGACCCAAATCAGTCTGCGAGATCCGCACAAACTAACCGGGTCGATATTTTTGGAACCACCAAGAAAGTCCTTTTTCCGTTGACTGATCTTGTATGTACGAAGATTTAAAGTTTATGTATTTTACATAACCATAAAAAATGATAAAATGTTTATTATTTGGTCCAGAAAGGGGGATTTTGTTAAAGCGGATGAATGCAAATTATAGGGAGGCCTTTTGTATTTGCTCAATTAGTATAAAGAGCCACCGTCATAGCGCAGTCGGTGGCGCGTCAGACTCCTAATCTTCAATCATCGGATGTCATGGGTTCGATCTTCGGCGGCGGCACATGTTCTTTCCGACATTTGTCTCTTACCAATTGGTTGATAATCGTAAACCTAAGTGGGATAGCAGCTGGAGGCTAGGAAAGGATGTAGTGGTAGTACTGGTGTGAGAAATACCAGGAATCCATTGTTAGGTGCTTCAGCGATATGACTGAAATACTGTTAAAAGCGGTGTTAAACTCCAATCAATCAATCAATTAATTGGAACAAATGCAAGTAAATATGATATTGTCCAAGTCTAAATCTAATACATGTATAAAACTGATTTTGTACCACATGCGACACAGTGGATCTGGAAACCTTGCTTTGCTATTTATCTTGATTTTTGTTTAACCCATTCCCACACAGTGACACTTTTCGACGTCACACAAGAAAAACAAGTCGGAAAACGTTGTGAAAAATGAAGAAATTTCTTGCAACAAGCAATTTCTTTATTTTTCATAACGTTTTCTATCCAGAAAATTGAATTTTATAAAACTGCATAACTTTTAAACTGTCGTCTGCAATTCCTTTGAATTTGAACCAGTCTAAATTTTGTTGTTTACTAATGGGTTAACCCGTTACCACACGATTAAATTGGATGCTGGTCTAAATCAAAGCTTGAAAGCTTTGTCTCCTGCGTCTTTTGCGTATGAGAAAGAAATTGCTTGTAACAAGAAAATTCTTCATGTCCTCCAATGTTTTGTAAAGCATTTTATTTTTCTTTATGGGCTTAAAAATGCGGAATCGATTAGGAATGGGTTAAAAAAGGTCGTGAAATGCTCAAAATAACAATTAATATTTTCGACTCGAAATCTCTTTATGTATATCTTCCCCGATGAAGCGCACTGGAAGCATCATTGAAAAGAACCACATCCTTTACTTTGTTGCACTAAGGAGAAACATATTTGGAAAAAATGCATGAAATTTCGTCTTTTACCGTTTCAATGATTTCTATCCTATCACATGTATTGTATTGTATTTGGGTTTCAGTTAACATACATTTTTTAAAATACCATCTTAACCCGTTCACAATTCAATTTATTACAATGATAAGCATTGAGTACTTTTTTTACAATAACATAGTTTGTAAATGAAAAGTTTATTACAATTCATACATACATTAACGGAATGGCAAGACGCACTACTCTTTCAATGTATCAAAATTTTCCTTGAATCATTTCCATGGAAAATAAATTAACCATTTTTTTTCTTTTGTATTTTAAGTACTTAACAACTTTGAAAACTTGCGAATATCAGGCCATGTGTAATAATATGATCGCGTTATACAGGACAAGTAAGGCTAGAATGATATTCATTTTCTGGTAATTCATGTAATTTGCGTCTCGATTTACCAATAGATTTGAATATCTTGGAGATTCAAAAGTATTTTTACATAATACGCCCTATTTAGACCGTTATAATTTTGATTATTATTTGTGTCAAATTTTAGCAAGTTATATAATCTTTTTACAAGGCTCTTGTCTGGTAATTTGAGTATTCTAATCCAGTAACGAATCATATTGCATTTTCTTATAAATATAAAGGGGTTAAAACCTAATACAATGTACTATTATTTGAATAAGTGTAACATTTTAATAATTAATAATGGCTGATACATCATTTTATCGTCGGTTGGCATGCAAAATATTGTAACTACAGGTTTGTTCAGGCTGTAGTCACGACATTTTGCACGCCCACGACGTTATATTTCTTATTGTTATGACAATAGATCAACGGGGCCGCCGTCATAGCGCAGTTGGTAGCGCGTCGGACTGTCAATCTAGAGGTCCCGGGTTCGATCCCCGACGGCGGCACTCATCCTTTCCGACTATTTGTCTCTCACCAATGGGTCGATAATCGTAGACCTATGTGGGATAGCAGCTGGAGGCTAGGAAAGGATGTAATGGTAGTACTGGTGTGAGAAATACCAGGATTCCATTGTTAGGTGCTCCAGCCGCCGCGATATAACTGAAAGATTGTTGAAAGCGGCGTAAAACCCCATTCAAACAAACAAACAATAGATCAACGGTAAAACCAAATCTACATAATTAGTCTAAATCGAATGTGCCAAGTTGAGACTGTGGATACTTTCCGACATGTGTACAAATAAACAATCAACACGCAGCCTCCTTAATTAATTCTACTCAGATACACTACTGGCAGGTTTTAATTAGCAACAAGTCTCAGGGGGGACAATCGTTAGGATAAGGAACGCTAACCCTTTTTTCTCCGAAGAAGCGGTAGAATAATGGCGCTTTTTTACATCCCTCAATGAAAACGATTTGGAAAACATTGTGTAAAATGAAGAAAAAGCTTGTCCCAAGCAATTTCTTCATGTTATACAATGTTTTTTACCCAGAAAGCTGAAAATCCAAAATTTTCATAAACTTTTAATTGTCGTCTGCGATTCCTTTAAATTTGGACAAATTCAATTTATTTTTTTTTCTGTCTGGTAATGGTTTAAATGCCGATATTGTGATGGAATTCACATTAACGACCCCAGAAGTATATACCATTTATACAGCGAGCACAGCCCACCAGATAAGCAGAAGAGAGAAACCAGCCTACCATGGTCTGAAAGTTCATAAAGAATAATATCTCAGAGTAACAACAGCGTAGTTGAATGTTAGTTGAGTCTCTCAAGATAGATGCTTACTAGTTTGTCCGTTTTATACACCCCCAATAAAAAAAAGACCGAAGAGAAAATGTTTATTCATGGGTCGCCGCTGCCTTTCAGAACTCGAATGGTCAATCAATTTATTTACATAGACCGATTGTAAAATGTTGATCTCATACATTTATATAACACTTCCATGTTGGTGGCCGACGTTAACGCCCTGACAGCAACTTATTCAAACTGTTGTTACGACGATTTGATCTTTGTTTTATGTCGCAGACCATATATTTATCGAACAAACCCCGTTTGATATCTGAGTCGAACTATCTTGTAGGAGTTCAGTAGGCGTGACCTGGGTTCCGACAGTAATTAATTCATATTGTAACATTTTTACACATTTGAACTAATTATCTAAGAAATTTATTATTAAAATGACTGCAAATTTATTGACACTTCTTTTTATTTTTATTTGGTTTTTTTCCCCTTTTTTTCATAAATACGTGTATCTCTCAACTGATGGATCGCCGATGAAAATTATAAATACAATTGACAAATATTTATTTCAATTGGGAGTAAATTTTAAACTCCGACATCTATGTTAACCCTTTCCTGTACAAACCCGGGATTTTACGTTACTATGAATTTATACTGTAGAAAACATTGTGGAAAAAGAAGAAATTGCTTGTAACAAGCAATTTCTTCTTTTCCCACAATATTTTCTACCACATAGAATGATTTCATTTCAAATTGCACTCAATTTTCATTGTCATGTGCAAAACTCTCTCAATTTGGACCAGTCTAAAATTTAATAAAACAGGAAAGGGTTAAGCAATTTTGTTGGTTTGGTGACTAAAACCACAGCATATTCAAGCGGTTGGTATAACGATTATGTTCAATTATCATCGATTCGCCGTTTACGTCACAATCCGTGGCCACATATTTTACACAACAATGTCGTTTATTAACTCATTCCCTAATAACCTAATTATAGTCTGGTCAAAATTGAAAGAAGTTGCAGAAGACGATTTCATTTTGGTGAAATTGAAAAAAAAAAATCTTTTAGGGTAGAAAATACTGTGGATATTGAAGAAATTTCTTGTTATAAGCAATTTCTTCATTAACCATATTATTTTTTCGAAAGCTGTTTTCTTGAAAAAAAGAAAAAAAACTGGATTTAGTGGGAATGGGGCAACTCAGTGGAAACGTCATGTCGTAGGTCAATGGACGTAGCCTGCAATCCATCACATGTGAAATGATCACTGAACGTTAACGTAACGTTACTTAACCCATTTCCTCAAGGCAAAATATCAGACTGGTCCAAATTGAAAGAAGCTGCAGACGATAATTTTAAGTTGATGAATTTTCACATTTTCTCGTCTTTTTGGATAGAAAACATTGTGGATAATGAAGAAATTGCTTGATACAAGCAATTTCTTCATTTTCCACAATGTTTTCCAAAGCTTTTTATAGGGGGCGTAAAAGGAGGGATTGTGTTGGAATGGGTTAATTATATCCCGTACAATCCCTTGTTTTTACGGTCCATTGGATTTTAATGTTATTTTATACTTCATAAAAACATTGTGAAAATAAAGAAATTGCTTGTAACAAGCGTTTTCTTCTTTTCTCACACTATTTTCTACCACATTTGGATGGCTTTTATTTCAAATTGAACTCAATTCTCATTGTCGTCTCCAACGTCTTTCAAATTCGACTAGTCTATTTTTAAAAAAAAAACGGAAAATGGTTAAATGGTGATGCATTGCCCTTTGATTCGAATCAAAAGCAGATTTCAAAGGGCGAGCACTTTGCTGTCCTTGAGCAACTATCTGATTTAATTGGTCTCTGTCTTGCCAAAATTCTATCGTTCAACCCAGCTAATAAATGACGTCAAACATCGTGCTAACCAACGTTTATATAAGATTAAACACAACAATGTCTTTCGACGATGCTAACCGATTATTGTTTATTGATATTGTGGTATTAATTATTGGTTAATTATAAAGTCCTAACGAGGTATCACCGATAAACTGTTTTGGCATCGTTTACAAATATTATCCAGATCTTATCACAATATATCCCAACATTTGCCGCTGTTTATGCAACCTTAGCTTCACGTAGTACTACGCTTTCCGTGGCTTTAACCCTTGTTATACTGAATAAAATTCCTTTTGGATCTGCATTTAAATCAAAGGACTGAAACGGCAAAAATGCTAATAATCGTTCCTTTAAATTAATTAACAATTCGTATTATCTTATATGGAACAAAAAGGGGTATAATTCTAATCACATTGCATAAAATGCGTAGACTGATCTTTGTTTACACCTCCTTCCAGAACAGGAATATTCGGCATGACATGGGTTAATCAACAAGAAAGAATTTTTCGAAACATTCTGAACAGTAAAACTATACGTAAAATGGCGCTTTTAGTAGCCTCAGGAAATAAGCGTGGAACATGCATTTAGATAGCGAAAGAAGTAAATTTAATGTATAAAACAATGCATATACTTTTTCATAACTCCTTCTAACCCCCCATCCGAGAACTACGTTACACAGATAAATGTTTCTGCACGACAGTATATTGGGCTATTTTAGAGAGTGGCAGATACTGTATGGCAGGAATAGCCTAATACACACTATCTCGCTGAAACACATCATGGATATCTTCTGTTGTCTAAGTAACGTAATTCATATGTCTTAGCAACAAATGAGCTAGCACTTTAATTTTTAGTACTTTTCGATTGCTAGTAAATAGGATGTAAAAATCATTAAAACTGAAGTTGTCGGGGGAGGGGGGGGGGTGTGAAAAAAAAAAGAAAGAAAAGAAAAGGGATGTCTATAAAGATTCAATATCGTAAAGTTGTAACTGCGATAAACCTCGCCCAAGCTATTGTATATTTTACTGTAAATTGGCGAAGACGAAATTTGTTTATTTTAAGCGTATTCTTTCTGATAATCAAACATTTCAGCACCAAAAATTAGTATCAATTTGATTTCTGGGGATAGCAAAAAAAAAAAAAACAACAAAAAACAAAGCGGTCTCCGGGAAGTTTTTGTTTTTTTCCACCCCTGAAGATTACCGGGCAAATCGGTTTCATCACAACATATTACAAAAAAAATCTGGTAAAAAAAAAAAGAATTTCTAATAACAAGCATTTCTCCCTTTTACCCATTTTCCTTTTATTGAGGAAAATCCCCATATAGTTTTGCATTCACTTTGATTTTACTGGTTATTAAATTCAAGCACATAAATGACACTTGCGGCTATCAAATTGAAAGATCGCTAGTCACGCCAACTGAGCTCGGACGGGAAGTTTTTCAAATATATTATACGACATTTTTTGAAAAATTTATGGCCAGTAACATGTAACAAACAAGTAAAGTAGTTGGTTGGTGGCCTTAACCTCGTAACTACAGGTTATTCAAGCTGTAGTTACGCCGTTTAAGTCTTCAAAACCAACAAAAATACTTCTCATTGATGTCGGCAAATATCGGAGTTCAGAGTCACTTCCGGTCTAAATGAATAACGTGATTGGTCGATTGGTTCTAATCGGGATCCGTCAATACTACAAAAATTACTCTATCGCAGAAATTTTCAGTTCAACGGTAATAATTTGAGACTGAAGGAATTCGAATAGTAAAATGATTGAGATAAAAAGTAGATAAATTTCTCGAATACAGTCAAAGATATTTTTATTGTAAAAAACGATCAAACCCAATAAATCCTTCACAGCAAGCTTTTCTTATTCCTGGAACCAGTTAGCATATTAAGTTTGTTTTTGTAGCTCGGAACGTGTTCCGACCCAACTAATAGGTAACATAACTGACAAAGTTTATTTTCCTTAGAAAAATAATATCTTTCACGTTCTTAACGAGATACATATCCAAACGATGATTATTTACCGTGTGTACATGTTCATAAATCTGATTTCTCAATCGAAATGTAGCTTTTGGAAAATGCGAAAAGTATTGACTGTTGTCGGACTCGGCAGACTAATCAGGGTAGACACTTTTTGCTCTTTGTATATTTTTTTAACCCATTCCAACTCAGTGGCATTTTTTGATGTCCCTCCACCCAAGAAAATTGCTTTGGAAAATATTCGTAGAAAATTAAGAAATTGCTTGTTAAAAGTTTTTTTTTTTAATTTCATTAGCTTTGAATCGTTGTCTGCAACTTTTTTTTATTCGGACCATTCTAAAATTTTAGTTGTGTCGGAATGGGTTAATTTAGAATAATCATCTTATTTCATGTCTATCCTCAAAATACTTTAGCTAATTGACATCTGCTGAAATCGAACTCTTTTTCAAATATTTGTTTCACGAAGTTCCATTTAGGTCCCCTTTTCCAGTGGCACGTCACAAAAACAAACTACAACTTAGATAAGCTTTAGTTACGACGTTTTAGACACCAAACCAACAAAATGCTTTATATAAATGTCGGCCAATGTCGGAGTTCAAAGTTAATCTCCAGTTTAAATTACTTTTATGATTGATCGATTAATTCTTTTATCGACACACGTGATCGGTCAAATAATGTCGATTCATATATACAGTTAAGGAAATCTAGAACCATGAGTAATAAGTTAGCACCAGACCACTCAGAGACATTTTTCCAAGCATTTTTTTGGTAGATTTAATCAACCATTTGCTTATAAATATTCATGCTACATAATGTTTCCCACAATACAATAGACTGGCAATCCAGATTTTTACAGTTAACACTATATTTATTACTGGAAGGTGATCGCTGGCACACAATGACGCTAAATATATTCATTGAGCGTCAAAAATTGATATATCCTGGGGTATATGCATAAATGGCGTATCTTATAGCTTCCGAATTTTCTGAGAATTTTCGGAGTTACAGTGATATTTTAATTTTTGGAATAATTAATGATTAAGATATAAAATAAATGATTTCTACAATGTATTTCAAGATATTTTCATTGCAGAATCTTCATACATATATAAAAAGAAGGATGTTTTACAGTAATTTTGCGCCAATTCCTCTTTGCCAACAAATACAGAATTTGAGACAAGTTTGCTAAAACTAAAAGAAAAGTAAGAAGGAATGAAATATCATTAGCTGAAAAATGATTATACACCAGGCTTAAAGTATTTTTTATATTCTTTAAATCTAAAAACTTTAACAATATTAGTGATAATGATAATGATATATATAATATTGATAAAAACCACTAGCTACATCACGACAAAAATCGAACGATAAACGTAAAAACAACGATCCATCTCCTTTTCCAGCTCTCACGTAATCACGTATAGATGAACCGTTATCCTAGAAAACCTGTCTATATGACGTTATTTTTTGACGTCGGAAAATCATAACGCTTAATCGACGTCTCATTGTGATTATTAAACTTCAAGGAAAAGACTGTGGAAAATGAGAGAAAAAAAAAACATTTTGTGTATCAAAGAGATAACTTCTAAAATTTGCACAAAAAGCAAAAAACAATCTTCTTCTTTTTTTTTCTTTTTAATTTTGTCATGTAAGCAGTTTTTCCTTGGTAACGCGTAAAATGTACTTAGAACAAATAAATATTCCGAAACGACAGCTACTGTGTTTAAACACGTACATTACCACACAATGACGCTTTTTTATGTCCAACAGGAATAAGATTGGGGAAACATGTAAAATCAAGAAATTGCTTGTAATAAGCGATGTCTCCATTTTCCACAATGTTTTCTACAATAGAGAATTGAAAATGTGTAAATTTTCATAAACTGTAATTTTCATCTTCTACTCCCTAGAATTCGGACCAGTCTAAAACTTCTCCGTCTAGAAATGGGTGAAAACATGACAATTTTCAAAAACTTATTCCATTTCGATCAGTTTCTAAATCGTCATGTATCGAACAGGGACACAGTAAGTTCTAGGACATAAAGGAATATTACTGACGGCTGCCATCATTAGACAATAGATTTGAACAAGCTGGCTTCTGTACTTTCATTTCAAATAAGAAGGCAATGTAGTGTCTTGAATCCCTGTCAATATGTATAAAATCCTTTTTCTGAATGCAATTAATTAAGGGTCTTAAGCACTTGAAGGTCGAAATGTAGTAGGGTAAATATCTTTTAACCTTTTCCTGTTTTTTCAAAATTTTAGACCTGTCAAAATTCAAAGGTTTCGCAGACAAAATTTAATTTGAAAAATAACCATTCAGTAGGATAGCAAAGAATTGGAAGAAGAAGAAAATGGTGGTTATGAGCAATTTCTTCTTTTTCTACAATGCTTTTTTTTCAATTATTGAATCAAACGGACGTAAAAACCAGGGATTATACGGGAAGGATTAAAACTTCAATGGTTGTAGATCAATATAAAACTGCCTACATGTGCAGGCTGGTCCTACTCAATACCCCCTGCTACAAACAGGGAGCGTGGCAGGGGTTGAAGAGTGGGCTGTAATATCGAACAGGCTAGATGAAGGATTCTGTCTCAGCCAAGCCGACCGGTGACGAAAAATTTCGTAGACCACGTAGAAAACTGAGTTAGGTGAGTGTCGCAGTAAACTCTTAAAAATATGTATCAATTCGACGGGAAAATAAGAAACTTCCATCCATCTCATTTAGCACCAGACTATTTGCATCTTTGATTCGACAGTTCTCGAGGGAGCATTCGTCAGCGAAACGTCAGTAAAACGTTAATAAAACCTCAACAAACGTGCTTAGATACGAACAATAACGTATGTAACGGAGAAACCTCGTTAATTAAATACTAGATTAAGTACAGGCCATTTCCCCCAAAACAGTATTCATAACAATCGAGCACTATTCCCAAATGTATTTCTTCTCCTTATGGACAATTCTTCTGAAATTTGAAGAAGTCCCGGGTTATGACAGGTCTACGTCAATTTGGGCGCTTGTCGAATGAATTCCCCTCTCCGACATTCATTAGCTCCCATTACGATGTTTTGTAGCTGACAACATCTGTATCTCTTCATTTAATTAGTTCGCAACCAATATTTCATTTAGTATTCATTCTTCGCCTGAGCGAACGCTGCCGGCCAATCATTGGATGTCGTTTAGGTCGCGAAATGAATAGGCCTGGTGCGTCGCCCTGTGTTAGCCCTATTGTATTGGAAATTCAAATTTGATAAATATTGTCGGCGGTTTCATTTGCACGAATTCCGTTTATATGGCTAGTTAAACCATTTGGTTAAGCGAGAATAAGACGTTTATTAGTTGGAGCGTGGGTTTTTTCCTGGAAATGATTTTTCTGGATGCCCTTCCCTTCAAGCCAAAACATAAACATTAAGAGGAGAAGCTAGTCTCTCTAAATGATTCTTATACAGAAAGATAGTTATCCTTGACGTTACCCTGATAAGGGAAGTGAAACCGTTTAACAATAAATTCATAGATTAAGATCTAGGTGACTGTTAATCTTTTTTTATGCATTTTTCAACGATTTATATATCTATATCATCATCGAAATAATAAACGTATGTATTAAAATCCTCATAGAATTTACGCATAAATATATTATCTATGGCACAAGATAGTTTAACCGGTTGAATGCTTGTGTAGTCAAAAAGATTTTTTTTCTTTTTAAAAAACTTGTTTCTCCTTTTAACAACTAGCTTAATGTCATATAACAGCCATACGACAAAAATGGACGTTTTTCATTTTAGAATCAAGCAAGCAATTAAATGAACAAACAAACAACAAAAAGAGAACTGTATATTTATTTTCTTTCGCAAATTCAACTTTGATTTTAACCATATTTAACACTAGACCTTTCAGAAATCACCATAAATATTGAATGATGAGGGCAAAATATAGAAGGTGTCTATATTATCCCTTTCCTGTTAAAACCCTGTTTTTTACGGCCCTGTGATTTTATAATTGAGAAAATATTGTAGGAAAAGAAGAAATTGCTTGTAACAAGCAATTTCTTCTATTTCCACAATAAGTTCTACCCTAATGAATAATTATTTTTCAAATTAGATTTACATTGTATTTTCGTCAATCTTTGAATTTGGACAGGTCTAAAATTCATAAAACAGGAAAGGGTTATATTTCCTTCATATATGACTTTTAAAGTTCCACCCCTTTATAATTTTCAAGTATTGCAACATTAGTTTATATCTTTAGACATTAATATTCTTAAGTTTTTGCCTAAGTAACAAATCTTGATTTGCTGATAGCAGCAAATGCAGAAACCGATTCAAAAAAGTTTTTTGATCCATGCCCGCGGGGACAACACCTGACGTTTTCTGCATTGGTGAACTATTCTTTTAATCAAGCTATCACATTTCCATGACCTCTAATTAGAGACAACATGACATGCTGCGGAATGTTTATCTGAGGCTTGAAACATGGTCAATGTCTTTTTTGGTTTACCTGACGTGTTGGACGACACGTTTAATGAAATGGCAGATTCAATACGAGTAAAACACGAAGCAAGTCTTTGATGTTCATTAATCCTCTTCTATCAATTGACGCCGTAGTTACGATATTTAAGTCGCCTGGCATTAATAATATTCCTTTTTAACTAATGAGTGTTTGGAAAGAACTTCCTAAGTTAGATTTACGAATAGGAAAAAACTAGGTTAAATAAAAAATGTACCCAATTTAGATAGAGCATACTAAAGGACTCTTATTCCACAAGTCGTGGGTTTGAACCAAATGCAATTGTATTTTTTCTTTCTTTTTAAAGATGCATTTTTTACTATTTTTTCTTAAGCATTATAGTGCTTAAGCTTGATTTCATTTATTTACAAAGAAGATAAGTAGCCTAAATATTAAATTATGGCTATACTTTAACCCGTTACCTCATGACTTAATCTTAGACGAGTCCGAAATGAAAGAAGTTGCACAGGACAATTTTAAGTTAGTGGTATTTAGAAGATATTTGCCTTTTAGGGTAGAAAGCATTTAAGTAATTGAAGAAATTGCTTGTTGAAAACAATTTCTTCATTGTCCGCAATGCTTTCGGAAGCATTTGTCTAAGGGTGCGTAAAAAGCGGGATTTTTGGGAATGGGTCAATGGGTACGTACAATATAGGCTTTCAATTAGAAATACATGTAACAAGTTCCACTGTTCCCTCGTATCAGAAGATCAGTAAATACAGCAAGCTAACTTAGAACTTTCAAAAACTATACAGACTGATCCGCATTTAAAAGGCCTACAGTCAGATGGAATCTGAAAGAACTTAACAAAATTGCCCATAGAAAAGATTTAAAAGTAAAACCCCCCCAACAACCCCCCTCCCCCGCAATTTGTATTAGGACTCGAACTACTGCCACCAACAGATAAATGATGCCATTTAGGAGTAACATTTCCAAACAGTGCCCTACAGACACTTTATAGATGTTCAAGTTATAGTTAGTGATCAAAGGTCAATTCTGTCTTTACCTATATAGACAATTTCTTCTTTCTCCACAATGTTTTCTAAGGTATACAAATAGAGGGACGTAAAATCCAGTGATTAAACAGGAAAGGGTTGAATAAAAGGTTGAATGTTCAACTTTCCTTACGCCAAAGAACATTATTCCCTCTACAAATTAATTTTCTTAGTAATCTCTCACCGTAAAAGAGTTTGATTATTAGCTTGATTGTTGAATATATATTCACAGAATGAGTGTTAAATATTTTATGAAACATAAAAGAAGATTTCCCATGAGGTTATCAACCGACGTGCTGTAAAATTGTCCCCAAATAAAGACAGGGCTTCACATTCAGCCATAATTTAACAATATTTAATCTAACGGTCGTCATGGTATATCCCTTTCCCACACTAGCCCGCTTTTTTAACGATCCCCAAGCAAACAAATTTGGGAATCATTGATTAAAATTTAAGACTTTTTTTAATTCCTTGCGTTGTTTCTCGTTCTAACAGAATTGTTTCAAATCAAGGAAACAACTAACACTAGCAATTACGACCCCGTCAAATTACCTCCTATAAGACAGTTCTACTGGGATTTCAAAGGACTTTGTTATGCGAAATATATTACCAGGAACACACACACATAAAAAAAACGAATCGTTTGTTGGCGACCTAAACATCGTAACTTTAGTGTGAATAGCTGTCGATACGTTGTTTAAGTCTCCAAATCAACAAAAAAATTCGCAACATAATGCTGGGGGTTCCAAGATCATTTCTGGCCTAAATAAATTGCTTTGATTGGACAATTATGATTTTGATTTACCTCTGGAATCCGTCATTTTTCTATTTAAATGACAATAGGAGTATCTTTCTCGCATGTTTTATTTCAACGTTGTATCGTTATACTTTTTTTTCAATGTCGAAGCGATTCTGGGTTTGTCTTATTTCTAGCAAAGCAAAAATCGAGACAGTAAAATGCCATAGTGTATTCTTCGATTGCAATTGACCAATCGCGGCTGTCAATCAAATAATAAGTCGACCAATGACTTCTTTCATTTAGTCCAGAAGTTAGCTCTAAACGCCAACATCGGCAGCCATGTTTGTTAAGATTGTTTGATGTTACAGCATGACTAAGCTGTTACGACGTTTAAGTCGACAACCAACCATTCTATATTTTTGTGACAGGCTACTGGTATTCAATTTTACAAAACAGCGCCGTTTAAAATCGGTCGGAGCCAGCGATTCGTAAGTTTAAAGGATTTCAAACGAATAAATAAACCAGCCAATATAACATCTTTACTTTGGGAAAATAAAAAAAAAAAAAAAAACAAACAAACAAACAAAAAAACTTTGTATTAACAAATGAATTAGAAGAAACAAATTCTGATATACACTTTGAATAAAATTACTTATTCATAGTTTTCCGTTGAATTATAATTATATAAATTACTGTTCGAAAGAAGGTTATCCTTTTCGTCCCTTTAAATAAATTAATCCATTCCCACACAAGCCCCTTTTAAGGCCCCTCAAGAAAAAACCTTGGAAAACATCGTGGAAAATGAAGAAATTGCTTGTTTTATATCCAAAAGACGAAAAAAATTTCATCAATTTGAATTGTCGTCTGCGTCTTGTTTCAATTTTGACCAGTCTGAAATACGTTGTGTGGGAATGGGTAAAAAGCATATACATGCATTCATCTGGTTTTTTTTTTTTTAAACCTAAAGTAAAATCAGGCACTTAGGATCTTCAGGATGTGGGATAAATTTGTTTGTCGCAGAACAAATCAAAGAACTTGTTTTGGCACCAGTGACTTGCGGGCTTTCTCGCATAACATAAGATGACGAACAGGAAATTAATTCCGAAATGTATTCGTGCCGAGTTTTATCTAAACATTTACTCTGTTTCATCTAAACGTTTCCATTCTGAATTATTAAAGCTTCTTCCCCACAGGCAAAGCTTTTTGTTTGCAAGACCGAGTCACATGACAATTTGACAGAGATTTTTTGTGAGTGGTTAACCCTTTTTAGCTAGCAAAGCGTCAGCTTTGATAGCTTTAGTTAACAGACAAAATTTAAAAGTCTTCCCAGAGTTCAATGGGTGCAAGCCGCCACTGGAGGCTTAACCGCTAAATTAATTGAAATCTACGCAATAAAAAGTAGTTCTACAAAGGCGTGCTATAAAACCAATTCCGAGTCAATCCCGCTTTTTAAAAAAATCCCAAGAAAAAGCCTTTGTCACAAGCAATTTCTTCAGTGTCCACAATGTTTTCTACTCTACAAAAGACAAAGAAGATCATTTAACAAAACCATGCTTTGCTAGCTTACCGTACTTTCAGCACTTTGATCTTATACTAGTGCTCACAAAATGGAAGTCACTAAAAACGTACAAATCGAGATCAGTGTGACCAGTCTAGCGAAAAGGTATCTTACAGAGAAGCCGTAAAGTTCATGATTGACACGAGTCAACTGTCGGATCGCGGCTGTCAATCAACATATCGACAGGCCAATAAAATCATGCTCTAGGCCGGAAGTGAACTTTGTGGTCCGTACTTCAAAGAAGGTCCCTTTTCGTTTGACGAATTACGGAAATATACTCGTGGATCGAGTGGCTGTATTATCAATGATATTTAAAACTGTTGAAAATACTTAACGAATAAGCTTAAGATCAAATAAGAATCGAAGAATACGTGTGAGAAAAAGGTTTCAATCGCGACTTTTCTTGACAGTACGCCTGAATTTAATAGATGGGAGGAAGTACCTGATTATCGTTTTCCAGTGAATCGTCACCAACTCGCTGCCAATTGATCAATCGCTTGCCCCGTCCTCTTACTCATTTGACCACGCCGACTGATTCCAACATGATGTTTCGCTGCGATTTTAAACGGCTTTATTTTGCAAAATATATGGCCAGTAGCAAGTAAAATCAAAGTACTGAAAAGTACTGTAAGCTAGCAAAGCATTGTTTTGTTCAATAATCTTCATTGTCAAGCGTTATCATGATAATGAAACATGGTAAAAGTAACAAAGGAGTTAAGCCATTCCCACACAATCCCTCCTTTTTACGCCCCACAGGAAAATGGTTGTGGAAAACAAAGTGGAAAATGAAGAAATTGCTTGTTACAAGCAGTTTCTTCATTTTCCACATTGTTTTCTACCTGAAGAGATAAATATATTAGAATTTTCAATAATTTGAAATTGTCGTCTGAAACTTCTTTGAAGATCGATGTGCTCAAGTGAGCTTAATACCTAGGAGATGAACTAGCATGCAGAGTTTGCAATATTCCTGAAATACATAAGAACTACTTTTTATGTCGTAGGCATTTAGCAGATTTAGTGGTTAAGCCTCCAGTGGCAGTTTGCACTCGTTGAACTTTGTAACGACCTCAAAATTTTGTCTGTTAACTTAAGCTATCAAAGCTGACGCTTTGCTAGCTAAAAAAGTGTAATAGTTGAACGGCAACTTAAACGTCGTAACTACAGCTTGAACAAACTGTAGTTACGACGTTTAAGTCGCCAAACAAACAAAAAATGCTAACAAAAATGGCGCCAAATGATGGATATCAAAACTCATTTCTGGTTTAAATGAGTGAATTCATTGGTTGACAGGTTATTTGATTGACAGTCGCGATTGGTCAATTCAATAAGCATTTCGCGAATAGAAGAATTAGTTAAGAATATCTACGGATGTCCCTGGATTGATTACGATTAAGGTACGATGCATAAGAGTACACTTGGAATTTGTTGCTTATTATTGCGTTTTTTTTTGTTTGTTTGTTTTGTATTGAATTTGTTTGTTTGTTTATTAGAATCCGGAACCACAATTTTGAACAGCAAAAAACTCTGGTCCGAAATGTGCGATAGCTTCAGAATTGAAAGGATCTGCTTCGCCCTTGGAAGATACAGACACTTTTAATCAAGAGAAAACTTTTATTATGCGACCACTTACATTGCTCATGAACCCGTATTTCTTAACACCATACCCCCGTGATTGTTTGAGACAATTAATCAAATCAAGTGTACAGATGTTTGAAGATAGAAATGTAGTCTCTAATGGGTACGCGAACTTGTCCGAATTATCATTTGGACAAAGTACAAAAAGTTTGACATATTAACCAAAAAGTTTTCGAAATAAACGAGCGACTAAAGGTAACGGCGGACGACCGTCGACAATAGCCGAGTATAGAGGCTCTCTTTGAGTACTTCGTTCGCAGTTGAGGTAAATGTGTAAAGTACAGACAAGAACGAGTAAAATTTCAAACCATTCTTCCTTTTTATACGCTCGTAGGGTTGTAAATGTATAATGCTTTGTTACGGCCATAGTGGTCTATCCGTCTTTAAATCCGTCTGTCAGTTGGCATTTTTAAGTGTTTACAACTCCTCATATTGTTTCAATAGAAATGAACTGAAACTGCTACAATGAATCTCTATGGTGTCTAGATGCGCATGAGATTAAAATTACTTTGATCCCTCAACTGGTATCAGAATTATCAGCCCTTCTCTAGTGTTTTTTGTTTGCACAACTTCTCTTACAGGTTCGATAATAATGAACTTAAACCAGCAACAGTGATTATCTATGATGTCCATGTGATCAAAATCATGTTGATCCCTCATCTGGTATCAGAATTATCTGCCCTTTTCTTAGAAAAATAGCTTAAAGTTTGTGATTTGTGTGTGTGTGTGTGCGCGCTAGTCCTCCTACAACTACGTTCGGCACGAACTCCAACATGTCATAAAGAATTTCTATGATGTCTAGCTGTGCATGCGACAAAAGTCGTTTAGGTGCCTCAACTGGTATCAGAATTATCTGCCCTTTAATTGACAAAATAGCTCAAATTACAGTGTATTTTGTGTGCACAAGTCCTCCTACAGTGTCGACAGGAATAAACTCAAACTTGTCTTGGTAAATCTCTATGATGTGTAGATGTGCGTATGACCTCGCCTGGTATCAGAATTATCCGCCCTTAATTTAGTAAAAAAGCTTGAAATTTTAGTGGTTTTTTGTACTCAATTCTTATATCTTAACCTTTAGAGAAGATATGAAAGGGTTCTTACATTATTCCCTCTATCTTTAAGCCAGTAACTGATGGATAGATGGCCACGCCTACCAGACAGGAGTTTGACTAAGATAACAAACGGGTATCTTTTTGCAGAAATTACGGTCATTAACAACTAGCTAAGTATAAAATGGTTAGTTTCGATCTAAATATAGTAAATACAGCATCAATAAGTTGTAGTTACGACGTTTAATTCGCTAAGCCCGCAAAAATGCTAAACATCTATGTCGGGGTTCAAAGTTCCATTCTGAAGGGATGATTTGAATGGTCAATATTTTTTTTGGGGTTCACAGCGGTGATCCATCAATTGTAAGTCATCCAAATGTTTTGTTTCGACAACAACTCAATATCAAATACACCAGATTTGACCGGTCAGACATCAAAGAAGGTACAGACAATTCAAAGTTCCACCAAATGAAGAAATACGTGTCAAATATTGAGAGAAGAGAAGACACTGCTGTTTTCAAGCAATATTAAAATTGCTAGAAACAATAAGTTTCTCTTTCTTTTAAATGGTTTCCACGAAGGATTTTTATACGTAAATGTTTGATTTATTGAATGGTGTTTTACGCCGCTTTTAACAGTATGGTAACGGGTTAGGATGTGAAGAGAACATTTAGCTGGTTTTCATTGAAGTATGAAACTAAAGACCTAGCAATACTGTATGGAGTCGCGAGTTGTTTTTTTTTATTTTCTTACTAATAAATAAATAAATAAGCTTTTTCTTGGCTTCGAAAAATTGACTAATCGCGGCTGTAAATCAAAGAATTAATCGACCAATCAAATCATTCATTCAGATCGGAAGTTTGATGCCCAACATTGGCCGATAATTTTGTGATTCTTTTTTGTTGGTTTGGCCGCCAACCAACCTTTTTCCTTTTTGTTAATCCGCTCAGGCTGGCTAAATATTTTACAAAATATAAAATCTCGAAGCTGAACTTCCTGTCGAAGTCAGAGGGCGTGGACAGTGGAGTCAGTGGGCTGGACCAGCAATCAATCTATACCATTCGCTTGCCCCGCCCACTGACTCACTA
The DNA here is from genome assembly GCA_946902895.1 of Fragum fragum. Classification (NCBI taxonomy): domain Eukaryota; kingdom Metazoa; phylum Mollusca; class Bivalvia; order Cardiida; family Cardiidae; genus Fragum; species Fragum fragum. Next base: position 36,763,573 of record OX336367.1, on the reverse strand, counting down.
AAGGAAGTTCCGTTTCGAGTTTTAGCAAAATTTATTGCCGGTAGCATGTAAAAAAGTCGTAACTACGGCTTGAATAAGCTGTAATTACGACGTTTTTGTCGCCAAACCAACAATAAAGGTTAACATTCCGGGCTGAATATTTTTTTTAATTGGTCCGCTGATTCCTTTATTGACGGCCGCGATTGGTCAATTAAGGCATAAATCATACAAAGGGGGATGTCAAATTAGCAAATTTTTTAACAGTTTTGGACAGTTCTTTGTAAACCATATTGTACTTTCTCTGCTAAAGTATATAGTAACTGCAACTCTCTACTCATATTTTTTCGAGGAGGGTGGAAGATTAACTCTAGACATGCATAATATACATTCTTTCTCTAAACTGCATAAAACCCAAAGGACTGAAAGCACCTGATGCCTTAATTGTGGGTTGATATTTCTTTTTGAAATTAATTCTTATAAACAACAATAGATTTAATTGGACAAACAGGTTGTGTAGACCTAGATCAGACTGAACGTGCATGCATGCTGGTCTCTGTCCATAGCTCCTGTCAAAATTGGAATATGCAGGCTCAAAATAACAAGTGTTAAAATTATTGGCGAATATTTGGTTAATTTTCATCTTAACATTTTTTAATCAAAAATAAGGTATCCACCATAGGTAAGTATGCACAGTAAATCTCGTGGCTACAGCTTGATCCAGGCTGTAGTTACGAGGTCTTGGAATTACATCGACAATTTTTTACTCTATCTAAGAATTCCACATTCCGATTTTATTTCAACTTTTGAAATCTTAAGATTGAAAAGGGCAAGCATTTTCATATACAAAAAAGGCATTGTAATAAAGTAAGGCGAAATGCGAAAATGTTTGGGAGCGAAAATGTCCATTTTAAAGCAATGTTTAAAAAAGCGACAGTTAACCGGGGTCGTAAACATGGCTTTGTTTTGACAAGCGCGAAATATCGTTTACATGTATTTATAGGAAACACATGGTCGTTAACGATGAATATTTCGGAGGAAAAGGAACAGGAAATCTCTGAAAAAATCTTGTTAAAATCTGTGAATTTGAAAAGGGGGTAAATTTTCACGCTATGAGCCCACCAACTTAACTCATTCCAACTAAATGACGCTTTTAGACGAAGAAAAAGGTTTTGGAAAACAGTGTGTAAAATGAAGAAATTGCTTGGAACAAGTAATTTCTTCAATTTCAACAATGTTTTCTAAAAAGAAAGTTAAAAAAATTTAAAATTTCACAAACTTGAAATTGTCGTCTACAACCCCTTTGAATTTGGACTGGTCTAATATTTTGCCGTTTGAAATGGGTTAACACTGAAAGTATCGGTCAATTCGAGGGTCATATGTTAAATCACGAAGACTAATGTATTTCCAGAGACCGCTTAGCTAGTGACTTCTATCGACGGATTCTGTGCCGTAGCAACAGTTCTTACAATAGCTGGCACCTTGATACTTTTACGATGTATAAATCCCATACTCGTCTTCTCACGGCGCCAATCCGGCTGATATTGCTCCGAATAGATTCTAAAAATAGTTGACATGTCTGGAGCCTGCGCAGACTTTGTACGTCTACGTGACAATGCCAAAAGCTTAGCTGTTGGCGGGCTATATTGTAATTTGGGTTGCTTTTTGGGCTTATTTGGCCAACCATGGGTTTCCGCGGTGTGGTTAAGTTCGTGTATCACAAGCTGCCGAGCATCTTTGCCATTGTAGAATGTTTCATTTCTCTGGAGCTCGATGTCATCCTTCCCCCAGGCTTGAAATGTAGGCACGGCTTTCATGTGGTTGCACGCTGGATTAAGAGCCTTTTGGTACATGGTTGACTCCCTTGAAAATGCAGGGGCGCTAGGGGGCGAGTGTATCCGTCTAACCGGAAGTGCCACGTGTCTAGCGCTCTTTTGTGTCCACTCCATAGCGTTTAAAAACGTCTCACTGTCCCTCAATGATGGTGACGCATTGCCTTTCACTAGGAGGTGATATGCTGATACAAAGTGTCCGTTTCTACACGCTAATAACAGTGCTGTGTAACCTAAACTGTTTCTAGTGTCGATATCCAAACCAAATTTCGAGAACAACTCAGACAACAATTTTACAATATTTGGATTACCGCTCGTGGCAGCATGATGCAATGAGGTAGAGCCATCATTGTCAGGTTCATTTATATTTAAAATGTCCTTCCGTAGAATCTCGTCGACTATCTTTTCCCGACCATTCATGCATGCTAATGCAAGAGCAGTGCGTCCCATGTTGTCCCTTAGACTCATGTCTGTTCCGGCTGCAATGAGAATCCGCGCCATTTTTGCTCCCGTGTCCTCTTCAACCATGGAAGTCAGCATGATCGGAGTTCTTCCGTACACATCCTTGCAATCCACATTAACACCATGTTTGGCCACAAGGATGCGGACTTGGTGCAGACGACCATCTAGTACCGCCTGATGAAGGGCCGTCTTGACGAGGCGTTTTGGTATCGGTGGAGGCGAACTCGAGTTGATGTTGTGGGACATCTGAAGTACAAAAAATAATGTTCAAATCATAACGGCAAGGTGTAGTAGTATGTTCGTCATTTATCTTATCTACCGTGCCATTGTCCTTATGAGCGACGCCCCCAGAAACCAGTTAGTTGTTGTAGGGGATAGTGTAAGACTACAAGACGAAAGTACTGGGAGCCTCACCTGCTTCTTTAACCCACTCCCACACATTGACGGTTTAGACGCCCCTCAAAAAATTGGCAAAACTTTGTGTAAAATGAAGAAACTGCTTGCAACAAGCAATTTCTTCATTTTCCGATATATTTTCTAATTAAACTTTGAATTGTAATCTGCGACTGCTTGTAATTTGGACCAGTCTGAAATTTTGTCGCCTTGCGATAGGTTAACAAACTCGATGGATAGCTCCGTTACACGGGGACTTTGTTTACGTTGAATCCGAAACACAATAAGTTTGTTAGTTTGGTAAGCCTGGGGTTCGAACCCACGATATCTAGGTTTGAAAAAGAGTGTTCTACCAACCGATCTAACGGAACTAACAACGTTTAACCCTTTTCCGTTTTCAAAATTGTAGACTGATCCAATTTGAAAAAAGTTGCAGGCGACAACTATCAGTGGGCGCATTTTGAGAAGAAGCAAACCTACAGGTTAGAAAAAATTGTTGGCAAAAAAGAAATTGCTTGTTACAAGAAATTTCTTGTTTTCTCACAATAATTACTCAATTAAAAAATCATAGGGACGTAAAAACAAGGAATTGTACGGAAAATGGTTAAAAAAAACCTTAAATGGCCCATTACATGGAAACTGATGATACATTAATTTAACATTTTAACCCATCATGCGAAAAGGGGCAATTTTGGAAAAGCAAAAAGAATCAATGCAGGGCAGACTTTTCGAATTTTCAGATCGTCTAAATGTTCTTTTTTCCATGGAATATAAAAAATGGAATCCAGTTACTAATAGACTTTCCGACTAGATCCGATATCTTTTTTCAAATATTGCATTATAGAAAGCACGGATGGTCCCTTCCCTTTTAAGGGTAATATTTGTTCCATTACCAAACGCCAAAAGTTTCGACTGGTTTAAAATTGAAAATGACAAATTTATTCGCTTGTAATCTTTTTTAAAAAAAGTCGTTTTGGGGTAGAAAACACTGTGGATATTGAAAAAAAAATAGCTTGCATTAAGCAATTAAGGAGTTTCTTAATATTTACACAATAATTTTCCAAACTTGTTTCTTGAGGGGGGTAAAAAAGCAAGATTTTGTGGAAATAGGTTAAATCAAGTTAGTTATTTTTTAATATCGCTACAGTATCAGGAGTCCGCTTAGTAAATAACATAGCTGTACAATAACTACTTCTTGAAAATCAAACAGTAAATTCAAGTTGATGGCCCAACTATTACACATTTAAATGCACAGAAAAACTTGAATATTTTTATTTTCTTAAAAACAAACAAACAAAAAAAGAAACGATCAAAAACCCTAGCCAACAAACAAAACAAAGGGATAAGATGCCCCAATAATCTATAAGTGTATGGATGCCCCAATTAATTTGAAATCATTCATCTAGTTAGAATATATGCCCCTCACAAGAATTGGAAACCCATATACATACAAACAGACACATGTACGCACGCTTTCACATCAGGTCAGAGATAGCTCTATATGCCCGTCGTCAAGTCGGGGGCATAAAAAATACCTTGTACTAGAAAATAGATTCCACAAAATCCGATTTCAAGAATAAAAACTACCGTGTTATTCATCAGTAGATGTGAAATAGAATGATCCTGTCCTTGGGACGCAACAAAAGATATTTAATCGATATCCATTTCGAAGTTAAATAAACATTTTAATTGAAAACCGATGTATATGACAAACTTTTTCTTTTTTAACAAAGGCCTATAATCGGTATGGAAAGAATTAAAGAGAAATACATTATGAATCTTTATTGGCATGAATAATTTGGTAGCACTAGGTTTCAATTGCTAGTTATGTAGTTCGGCAAATATTTTATATTTGCCAACTTTTCTATTTTATGTCTTCTTGAACTTTTTCTTTTCATTTGTGTTATGGAAAAAGTTCCCATTAATCAGTAGTTTCTTTGATTCCACCTGCATTTGGCTTCTTTGACATTTTTCATAAGTATAATAATGTGCTTTGTTTAAGATTCAAACCCGTGGCCCGTCGACAGCTCACAAGTATCGGAAAAGAATAGATTAGGAGATATTCTTTAATCAGCAAATTGACCAATCACTGGCCCCGCCAATTACTCCGTTGACCTCGCGCAATGATTCCGACTTCGATTAACCCTTTCCTGTACAATCACTGTTTTTTACGTCCTTGTGATTTTATACTTGTGAAAACATTGTGGGAAAAGAAGAAATTGCTTGTAACAAGCAATTTCATCTTTTTCCACAATATTTTCTATCCTAATGAATGGTTATTTTTCAAATTAAATCCACTATAAATTTTCGTCTGCAAAACCTTTGAATTTGGGATAGGTCTAAAAAAATTTAAAACAGGAAAGGGTTAAAAACGAATTTATGTTGCAAAATTGATAGCCAGCAGCATGTAACAAAAAAGTAGAATATGTTGGCGATATACACGTCACGATCTACACGATCTCATTCAAGCTGTTGTTACGACGTTTAACTCGCCAAGCCACAAAAATGTTTCACAAAAATGTCGGCCATTGTCGGTGTACAAATTTAACTTCAGATTGAAATGAATGATTTAATGAGCCGTTTTTTTTTATTGACAACCGCGACTTGAACAAATATAATATGGATCATCGCCAAATATACATGCAAGCCTACAGCCATCATGAACAACCTGAATGATCCTCTACACCATACAACCATCATAAATAACTTGAAAGATCCTCTACAGTCTACAACCTACAGCCATCATTAATGAACTGACTGATTCTCTACAATGTACAGCCATCATAAATAACCACTAGCGGTGTCCGTGGTCGAGAGGTAGAGCGTCGGCTTCCCGATCAAGAGGTCCCGAGTTCGATCCCCGGGAGCGGCTATCGATCTTGGTTCTGTCATTGGCCCACACATTCGGCGCGAGTACTGGTGCATTTTCCAGGAAGCAGAATCGAGAGAGATTAATCTAAGTTGGAAGAACTTGTTTCCCAATCGATGTAAAATAAATAGGTTTAAACCAATCATAAATAACCTGAATGATCCTCTACAGTCTAAAGCAATCATAAATAACCTGAATAATCCCAAAAAGGCTACAGCCATCATGAATAACATGAATGATCCTATACACCCTTCAGCCATCATAGATAACCCGAATAATCCCCTACAGCCTACAGCCATCATAAATAACCTGAGTGATCATCTACACCCTAAAGCCATCAAAAATAACCTGGATGATCCCCTACAGCCTACAGCCATCATAAATAACCCGAATGATCATCTACACCCTAAAGCCATCAAAATAACCTGGATGATTCTCTACAGCCTACAGCCGTCATATATAACCTGAATAATTCTCTTACCTTACATATATATAATTTAATATTTAGTTTCGTCTATCAAAAACGGGCATTCTGATTGCTCGAAAAAAATATTCATAACTCCTTGAACAAAATTTAATCACGCAGTGATTTTGTATGCTTCCGCACTAAATAGTCCCATACAAAGGTATCAAAAACTGTTAAGTTTTTGCTTTTTCACTCAATGATGTTAGATTTTAAAAAATGAAGAGACTTTTTTTTTTATTATTATGGAGGTATGAACCGAAAAACTTAATCACACCTATGATAAGTTTTTTCGGTCCACACCACCATGAAAACAAAAAATGTTCTCTTCATCTCTTAAATAATCATTTACGTTTTTTCTATATACTTTAGTTCATTCATCATCACACTACCCTTCGTTTGGGCGCCCCTGTAGATTTTTAGGTTTTTATTTCCACGTGCGTTCAATTGGCGCCTACTACACAATTCAACTTGATCAGCCGAAAATTGTCCTGTCTATGAAAAAATATGGGAAATATATAGACAATGTTTGCAACAAGCAATTTCTTCATTTTCAACAACGTTTTTGGACATAATATAGTGAATGTGAGTCTTTTTTATTTCACCAAATGTTATTTAGCGTCTGCAACATCTTTAAATTTGGACCATTCGAAAAAAAGTGTGGTCTAGTATAAGAGATTTGGTCTGCCTTAAAAAGCTGTACACGGATATTTTTATGATGGGCCCATTTGGCATGACAAGTCTGGAATTGAAGACTTTAAATATAAAACATGATTAATAGACAATTTAGATAGTTGTAATTGAATTGTCATTGTGATAAGGTAATTGATTTAAGGGAATACTTATAGCTGTAAGAAATACCACTTAACGCCGGAAAATCCTGGCAGATGTGTGTGTGTGTGTGTTTTGGGGGCGGGGGTATAATATCTCTTAACCCATTCCATTACATTGACGCTTTTTTGGCGCCTCAAGAAAAAAGCAATTTCTTCATTTTCCACAATGTTCTCTACCAATAAAGTCGAAAAAAAATCCACTAATTTTTCATAGACTTTAAATTGTGATTTGCAACTTCTTTTAATTTGGACCTGTCAGCGACCCGTCAGTTGAACGACACTTGTTAATGGTCTTTAGAAAACGGCGATTGTAATGAGCAAGACACACCAAATTATCTGAAGCTCAAAACAGACCAAAAAGCTAAGCAAAAGATAGTGATAATAATAAGCAGAAATGTCCCCCTCTGTTATTTATGATAAGCGGAGCGAATACGAAACATCCGAAAGCCAATGTTTTGATCATTGGACTCTGAGATAGTCTGGCGATATGACTAAATCTTGATTGGGTCCAGGTACGGAATGAAACCTTCATAAGGAAAGACACAGATATAGTTGTAATGAAGAAAACAATAAATATCGTTCAACAGATATATCACATTCCAACACAGTCCCGAGTATGGACCCTCCTTCACACACAAAAAAACAACAACTTTGGAAAACCTTGTGAAAATTGAAGAAATTGCTTGTTACAAGCAATTCCTTTGTTTTCCACAATCTTTTCTATCCCAAAAAGTCAAGGCTTTTTATCATTTCATCAACTAAAGACTTCTTTGAATTTGGACTAGCCTAAAATTGTGTCGTCCGGTAATTGGTTATGGGTTAATAGGTAAAGAAACGACCGTCTTCCGAAAAAAGCGCACTCACAGGATATTACACATGTTAACGCCAACATTCAGAATATTCGAGTTTTCTATAGACAAACACGTGGTGCATGGAATAGAGATTGGCTAGTAATGACCAGGTTTGTTTGTTACTGTCTTGGTTCCAAATCAAGGTAGGATTGTCGTTGCAGATTAATCCCTTAAGACTGTTTACAAGGAATTTCCAAATAAAGCGCAGTTGGTAGTTTATACTCCAGTTGCCTTTTTAATCGGATTTGACCTTTCGTCGTAAAACAATTTATTCACTTATAAAACGATTTGTATGTGAAATTCATGAAAAATACCTGAAAAATCTTCTGCTTCTGAAGAATACATAATATTGCCGAGTTTTAATGCAGACCAAATCTCAAAACACGGCCGCAGCGAATGGATGTTGTTGTTTGAAAGTATCAAGAGAATATATCTAGGGCTTAAAGCAAAAACATAGTATGGGTCTATATGCAAAAATATACTGAATCCTTTTCAATCTATATTTTTTGTAAAATGACGATGCCCTTCATTCAAATATCAGCCCTCTACTGTATTGCAAAATTTAAGACATGACTTAATTAAAAGGTTTTGGAGACGACAATTAAAAGTCGATTTAACTTGAAAAATAATCATTCAGTATGGTAGAAATACTGTTGAATAGAAAGAAATTCTTGTTACAAGCAATTACAAGCAATTTCTTCTTTTTCCACAATTTTTTCTCAAGTTTAAAACCCATGGACGTAAAATCCAAGTAACAAGAACGGATTTATCAATACCATAAATTATATTTATTTTGTTGTCGGGAAGTTTAAATTATGAAGAAATGATGCGGAAAATGTCAAACGAAAAGGTTTCATTTCAAACGACCTAAGTATGTTTTTGCTCTTAGCCCTCGATATATGTATACAGTAAAACCCCATCTTACGACGACCCCGGAAATACGGGCACCCCGCTATTACGACCGAATTTTAACAGAACGGTATTTTTTGTTCTTTATTTCAATGTATACTTATATAAATTCGAAAAGAGTATGACTCTTGTTAAAAGGCATAAAACTAAAATTTATTATTGTCATCGGCCGCTCTTAGTGATAATCAAAATTCAAAATTTTGATGAAATACTATCGGAAAAAAGGAACGACAAAAAATTATTACTTATAGCTTAGTACAGAAGATAGCGCACTTTCTTAATATTTCTGTTTCTTTCAGATACCAGTCGAGTAGCCATGGTTTATGGGCAGTTCCGAAGATATAGATCCGTCTAGCAAAAACAGTCTCCGTGAAACAAATATTAGCATGTGCGTGACATTTCCAACAATTTCGCATGTGCGTGACTTGCACACATTGAGCACCCTGGACAGCCATTCGGGGCAATTAGAATATTCGCTGATTGTTTGAAGAAGCTTTGGGTCAGTATCTATCTACAGAGCGCAGAGTGAAGACTCTGATCAGATTGTGCAGATGCACAGGCTGATCTGAGTCTTTACTTGGCGCACATGTGTAATTGTTGGAAATGTCACGCATGGGCTCATATATATTTCTAAAATAAATACAAGGTCAATCAGACTGTCGACTTTTAAAGTAAACATATCTTAAAGCATACTGACCCATCTTAATCTATTGATGAAAATTATAGGTACTTAATAATCGTCATAATCTTTCCAAAGTAACATCGAGTACAACCAAAAATCCACACGAACTGCAAAAATATGTAATACGACGTAACGATTTGATAGTGTTTTAGCCAACAAGCAAAGACAACTTTAGATTGATTGATTGATTGAATGGGGTTTAACGCCGCTTTTAACAGTATTTCAGTCATATCGCGGCGACTGGAGCACCTAACAATGGAATCCTGGTATTTCTCACACCAGTACTACCATTACTTCCCTTCCTAGCCTCCAGCTGCTATCTCACATAGGTCTACGATTATCGACCCATTGGCGAGAGACAAATAGTCGGAAAGGATGAGTGCCGCCGTCGGGAATCGAACCCGGGACCTTTAGACAACTTTAGAAGGGATAGAGGTAAATGCTCGTGCATTGAAGGTGACCTTTTCCAAGGTAAAGAAAGCCATGACGAATCACTATAGAGTATGCCCTGTTTTTCGCCTGAGAACCTGTCTGTCTACGAAATCAAATCGGGAACTCGAACTCCTAAAGTTCAGAAAAACTTGCTTTTTGGTAAAACTAATACATCTGTGGAGATAGGAAAAGAGAATCTGTATGTTTATCAGAACCCATAATGAAACTGAATCATGCAGACATTAGCGGCCAGAAAAAAAATCCGCTTTTTGAAACATATTGATTAACATGATTGGGCATCACCAGCGAGTTCTTAAAAGATCGATGCCTGCACAACCGTTAGGCTTACCTACGTCGAAAGTGTATGCTATCGAAAGACCCACTTTCGAGCATGGAAGTCGGACCCATTTCTGAAGCACAGCACACTCTTAATCGCACGTTGTAAGATTACTTCAAAAGTTCACAAACAGAAAAAATTATCAAACAATAACTTACAGGCCGTCTTGTGATCTGAGCCGGTTCTGTCGACTTTTCTATGTCCATATCATCAAATACCATAGGCTGGATCTTAATTGTTTTAACAAAACCCTCTGTCATTCTCGATTTATCTTATAGAAAGTTCATCCGACAAAATAAGCCTAAAGCCAGATAAAATCTTGGTGCTTCTTTTTATTTAAAAAATATCTAAGTACAATAAGATGGCATTTAAATCCCCTTGTATCAACACCACTATAGAACTTCCCATTAAGAAGAATTAGACGCATGGAATTAAATAAACGACAGGTAATACAATAGCCCGTATCAATACACAAATCACTTCGATTAAACGGCTCGAACGGTTTTGTCCAATAACCAATCTATTGATCGCATAAACAATGGATCGAACGTTTGTAAACCGATTAATATATCCATTCATTGTTGTCTATCGGGTCTTTATGGGTCTGTAACCGGTAGAACGCAAAAAAGTAACCCGGACCGTGACATTCGTAAATGTGATATCAACGGTGGGCTACCACAACCTCTTTACCCTTGTAATGCTGAAATGAAGGATGCCTGTCCCCGCCTACTGATTCCGCTGGCCACGCCCACTGACTCCAACAGAAAGTTCCACTTCGATATTAAACGGTATAATTTCGTAAATATAGCTAGATCCATGTAAAATAGTAAAACGATAGAATGGCACCTAATCGTCGTAACTGTAGTACGTTTAAATCGTCAAACTAACAAAGATTCTTTACACAAATTTCGGACAATGTTGGGAGATCAAAGTTCACTTCCGGTCTAAATGAATTATTTGATTCTTCAATTGACAGCCGTGATTGGTCAATCCTATGTAGGACTGCATTCAAACCTAAGGGCTGATCCAACTGTTGTTAAATATTTCTTTATCTTGCTTAAGCGAAAACTGATATTTGTCTCTACCTCCTGCCTGTGCAGGAATATTCCTGGTTCCGCTTGTCAAAGGTAAAGCCTAGGTCAAATAGCTTTGGAAGCCTTTCAACGATATGTGAGTACCCTATTACCATAAGTTCCATCTTTGAGCAAACGTATTTAAACATAGTATAGGTCACATTTCCGAAAATGGGCCGTTAAGGTGACTTACAAACTCATCTTGTTTTCGTTGCTATTGTAATGATGTCATTTGAAAAATATCCCCGCAAAATAACGTTATTGATAAGTATCTGGAAATCTTAAAACGTTGTGTTCAACTGGCATACAACCAATCCGAATGCATCATATCCGATCTACGCAATTCTTGTTTTTTGAGACATAAATTAGAGACCCCTCATGTTCGGAACGTTTAGAAATGTCTCACAATTTTTTGATAGATCGAACCTAGCATATCGTCTTTAGGCCACCAAAATGTCGTTAAAACTTCATTAATCTGCGTTTATGCAAATTAGTGACCAATTGACAATATATTTGTCGGGGTTTGTTAGTAAAATGATAATTCGACATTCAGAAAATCTGCTAAAGCGCAATATAGACTGTACAGACCTCGGCGTCTGACACCGGGATCGATAGGTTTTGAATTGCTAGCAGAATATCACGTCCAAATAACGTCGATTATGTTTTATAGAGGATAACTAATTTATTATGTGTAGCGGAAAGCATGAGTACAACAATACGATGATAACTTGACAGTACGGCGACGATACTGCGACAGTGCAAAAAGTTTGTTTACGATGTCGCGTTAATACTAGACCTTGATATCGAAAACATGAGAGTATGATGATGCGATCACTAGGTTATCTCACGTTCTCGTCATCAAAATATCTAACTATCACATTATCATCATCCTACAGTCGCAATATCGCTTTGTTTCTCACGTGCTAACGCCATCTCGAAAGCTCATGATCCCCGCGTTTAAATATCAGCGTTAACTTATAGGTATTCCGCAGTTTTAAGCTCCAGGAAAGATATTTATTGAATTTTGCCACATTTAAATGATGGTAGTCCAAATTGAAAGAGGGTGTAGACGACAATAGAAATGAAACCATCCTATGTGGTTAAAAAATATTGTGGGAAAAGAAGAAATTGCTTGTCACGAGCAATTTCTTCTTTTTCTAAAATGTTTTCTCAAGTAAAAAAAAATCACGGCGACGTAAAATTCAGTGTTTGTACAGGAAAGGGTTAAAGAATGGGTAAAACTTCAATAAGGAACAATTGCAGGTACATTGTTTAACCCTACTTACTGTAAATATGTTTGGTATGATGCAAATATTTGAACTGTAAACCTGTTTGTTTGAAATGTTTTAAGTATATTGGTATAATTTTATGCAAATCAGATTTTCTTTTTGGATACATACTACGTTTAAGACACAAGAAATACTCGTGTCAAAGACGGTGCAGTCTGAAAAGGAGATCTAGTAACTGTAACTTTTTACCCCTTTTAAAGACATTTAGCTTCCTATGATGGCTTTGTCATTGCAAGAGTAAAAAAAAATCACTAATGGAAAAAAAGATCCATACAAAGATGTATTTCTTGTATAAGTTGCTTCTAATTGACTGATTGCGATCGTCAATAAAAGGAACTATGAACATCGACATTGGCCTACATTTATATTTTTGCTAGGTTGGTGACTTCAAACTGTAGTTACGACGTTTAGCTCGCCATCCAGTCGTTTTACTTTTACTACATGCTGCTCAATTTTCTTAACCATATTCTGTATTGCATAATTCTAGACTTGACCAAATTCAAAGGTTTTGCAGACAAAAAAATTACGTAGATTTAATTTGAAAAATAACCGTTCAGTAGGATAGAAAATAATGTGGAAAAAGAAAAGAATTGCTTGTTACAAACAATTTCTGTTGTTTCAAAATGCTTTCTCAATTATAAAATTTCAGGGGCTTAAAACCAGGTATTAAACACGAAAGGGTTGAGCTTCCTGTCGGAGCTGAGTGGGCGTGCCTAGCTGAGTCAGTGGGCGTGGCAGGCGATCCGTCAACTGTCTAATTCCACACAATTTACTTTCTCGAGTTTTATGACAAAGTACCCTCGACAAACACGTCTGAAAATCGTTGACGAATGACATGCTACAATGGCCTAAATAACGGATCAAGGTGCGCTTACATGTTTACAAACGCACGCGACATATTGCACATATATATATATATATATATATATATATATATATATATATATATATATATATATAGGTACACTTCATGCAATTATATGTTTTTTTACTCTTGCACATATTGGTTTTTCATGAGCAAGCATACGCTCTTATATCTTAAACTCACACGAAAAAGGACATCTTGGTTTAAAATTCAACTGGGCATCAAGTTAACTAGTTCCTCTCGATTCTGCTTCCTGGTAAATACGCCACTACTGGCGCAGATGTTATGATGAAGATCGATAGCCGTTCGGGAATCATAAGCGGGACCTCATGACCGAGAAGCCGACGTCAACCTTCTCGACTACAGTCACGACAAAGGATATTATGCCCCTTTATGTGAACAATACGCAAAGGAAACAGGTTAGGGGCCAGCGCGTTTACGGTGGAAAAGGCTCGGCTGTATGAAACTGACAACTAAAGAATACAACTCTAGGGAAACGAACACGCGATACTTCGACGGTATGAGCTTGAGGGTACGACAAAACTAACAGGAAATAAAGAGAGTGTGGTAGTAAGCTTGATAGGTAATCTTCGGTCCTTATGACCTCATTCTCGTTTTCTCGTCATTATGGTCTTGTATTTTCGTTGTCGTACTCTCGCGAGCTTATCGTCATACTATCGTGCTCTAGTTGTCCTGCATTCGCGATCTAACAGTCTTAATTGTGTGTCCTCGTGGTCGAACGTTTGTATTCTCCTGTCGTCACCGTCGTGTTGTCGAGCTTTACGTCAGAAAAACTCGATTTTTCTAACGGTATTCCATAGAATGTCAACTTTATTCCTTATAGCATTCTGCCTAAATGAATAATGAAATTTAGTTATCGTGTAACCTGAAATGTTCAACAAGTGTTACAAGTTTGCTTCTGATTTGGTTGAAATAATTCGTTTGTTTGAATGGGGTTTAAAATCCCCGACGGCGGCACTCATCCTTTCCGACTATTTGTCTCTCACCAATGGGTCGATAATCGTAGACCTATGTGGGATAGCAGATGGAGGATAGGAAAGACCTTAATGGTAGTACTGGTGTGAGAAATACCAGGCTTCCATTGTTAGGTGCTCCAGCCGCTGCGATATAAATGAAAGCGGCGTAAAACCCAATTTAACAAAACAAAACAAAAGAGGCACTCTCGAACACACAAACCAGATGTTTTAATATCCCTGAAAAAGAGGCAGTGGTTTAACCCCACTGCTACCCTCTTCTACAGCTGGGTAGACTGGAGCTGGCTATTATTAAGTGTCTTGCCCATGAACACACCTCGGTGACACTGGGGCTCGAACCGGTGACCTTCAGATCACGAGTCAAACACCTATACCACTCGGCCTGCCTTGTTGGGGGGGGACAATGAATGCACGCAACACCGACAGCTGCATCGTTTTGAACGAAATGACGAAAATATGTCACCAGAAAGAAAATAATACTGGCTTCTTTGCTTACATATGTATTAAAAGACACAATAATTCTCGGCATTCGTTTCAAAATCTTAACCGAACAATATTGTCCCCTAATTAAAATACGAAACATACAAATCATAATTGTTCTTTAAGATAATTACAAATTCAAGATAAAATTTGCCGTAAATCATGCTAAAATACGAACCAATTCCTTTGGAATTCCAATGTTTAACTTCTCCATGCTTTTTCGAATGAACAAAGGCGTACTGCTAAGGTCCGACATTTGGATTAAAAGTTATAGCGAACAGAAATCCTGCCAACCAACTTAACATATCAACTCTCTCTATCCGCTTTGATCCAATTAAAGAAAAATTCACACAATAAATAATAAACACCTTGTCGCCACGTTTATAAATGGGAACTTTTGATATTTTTAGAAGGGAGTACTGGTGTTGTTTAAAGGTGTAGACGGTTTGCCAAAATTTAATTCGTTTTATTTGATATTTTAATTGAACTTGTATCAGACGGCAAACATTTTGACTTACTAAATTCAAAGATGTTGCAAACGATATATTAATGCTGATAGAAATTAGATCAGAAAAGAATCTGGAAAATAAAGAAATTGCTTGCAATAAGTAGTTTCTTCATTTTCCGCATAGTTTTCCCGCATCAGTTCATCTATGGTCGAAAAAATGTTGGATTTTGAGGGCAATAATATACACCCTCGATTTCGTTCTCAAACCTCGTAACTACAGATTGATTCTAGCTGTAGTTACAAGGTTTTAGAACTTCATTGGGATGATTTATTCTCCGAAAATTAGCTTCTATGAAATGGAAGAAAATGGTCGGACAGAAAGACAGCTCTTCAAGAAAAGAATGAAAGAAAGAAACAAACAAACAAGGATTGAGAGAAACGATAAAATGTTTTGGTTGGGACGGGCTACAGGTTCGTTTATTCCAATCAATAAGGATATTTCTTTATATATTTAATGATGATGACCACTTCATTAAAAATGATGCTCGTTTCTCATTATTCCTAATGGAGATAAATGCTATTTCTAGGATATCCTTTGAATTGAGACGCTTTAAAACAATCAGTGGTCGAAAAAATAACCCCATACATGACCAGTTTTTTTCACGAGGGAATGAAAAAAAGGAATTGCGTAGGTATTGCTTAAAGTTTGATTTAAATTGCCGAAATAAAGGTATATAACAATGTCGACCAAATATTGTCCCTGGGATATTTTCCTTGTAATGTTTTCATTTTACCAGAATTTGAATGGTGTCGCAATTTCGCGTGACACGGTATTTTAAAATTTTCCCTTTCATTAATTTGATTTGATTAAAAGTGTTAAAAAATATTTACTTTACTAATATTTTTCGTTAATTAGAAGTTGATCCGCTGACACCCTTTTATTTTGGTCGAAAGCACGTGTTAAAATTTGTATACATAATCATTTTTTCACGTAACTAAAAGAAACAACAAGAAAAAAGTGCATTTTACCAATATGAGGGAGCATGTTTAAACATAATCTCACCCTCGACAAATCCCCGGTTTAAGGTTTAAATCCGTAAATCCACTTTCCGATTATATGCACAACGTCATAGTGAAAATGATTTACTACGTGTGTCTTGAATTTACTAATATCACTTTCGTAACTGGTGAGGCTCGACGAATGAAAGCGTTTCGGTAAAATTTGAATTTACCATTATGCTTTCAGAAACAAATCGATTCTCATTACCTCAAAATTCAATCATTTTTTGATAAATATGCCACGGCGTATCTCACAGAGAGAGAGGAATAGTAACATATCAACCAGGCGTGAAAATTCACAGTAAGGTAGAATGACCAATCTATATTTAAAAAAAATCTGTCCAAAAAGCGACAAAAGGGATAGATTCTACACTTCTCTAATTTATTAAACCCATTCCCACACAATCCCTCCTTTTTACGACCCTCAAGAAAAAAAGCTTTGGAAAACATTGTTGATAATGAAGAAATTGCTTGAATAAAGCAATTTCTTCATTATCCACAATATTTTCTTAACTAACAGAGAAAAAATGAAATGAAATAAAATTCCATCAATTTGAGATTCTCATCTGCAGCTTCTTTCGATTTAAACCAGTCTAAACCTTTGCTGTTTTGGAATGGGTTAGGTCTATATTAGTCTATTTTAATCTATTTGGTTTGAAGCATATTTTACTGATCTTTGAACACGCCCAATAACCTCGAGAAAGTTAGCCTGACCAAAAAGTCTCTACTTTGTAAAAAACATCGTCAGAATCATAAAACTTTAGCAAATCATTGGTAGGCGACTAAATGGTCGTAACTACAATTTTAATGAGTTACAGGTACGAAAATGTTGACAAAAATGTCGGAGGTCAATTTAAAGCTTTCGTTCTAAAAGAAAAAACTTGATTGGTCTATCAAATTTTGAATAACAGCGGCGATCCGCCACGATTATATTCAAGTGTTTCCCTATGACCGTGGTCGACAAACGTAAGGTGATGAGGTCGATAATGTGATGTTATCTGATTGAACAGCAACTTCTTTTCCAAAAAAGTGTTTCGTCTTACTTTAAAATGCAAGTGATTTGCACGCAACACTTTGGGTATTGTCAAAAAGCTCTTTAACCCATTCCCACAAAGTGAAATTTTAGACCGGTCCAAAAATCGAAAGAAGTAGCAGACGACAATTTCAATTTGTTGAAATTTTCAAAATCTTGTTAGAAAATAATGTGGTAAATGAAGAAAATGCTTGTGACAAGCATTTTCTTCATTTTCCACATTGTAATCAAGAACGTTTTTCTTGTGGGCTTAAAATGAGTGATTGTGTGGTTGTTCGTTAACCCTTCACAAGACGACAGAATTTAGATTCGAAGTTGCAGACGACATCAAATAGATATATCTTTTTCTTTTGAGTCCACAAACTATTGGAAATACGGTAATCGCTTGGAACATGACATTTCTTCATTTTCAATAACGTTTTCCTTAACATTTTTATTGAAGGGTGTAAAATATCGGGGCCATGCGGTCATGAGTTAACCCATAACTTTATGACGCCATGAAGAATAACGTTCATGGAAATATTGTGAAAAGGGGGAAATTGCTGGAAACAAGCAAATTTCTCCTTTTTTCACAATGTTTTCCAATCCATTATTTTCCAATTTTAACATGATTGTCGTCTGCAACTTCTTTCAATTTACACCAGTCTAAAATTTTGTCGTCTGGTAATAGTTTAAATAAGAACCAGACCGGTCTTAGTAATGTTTAATTAAATTTTCTTCGATCTCAAGCAATTTCAAGTTGCACCGTTGACACATGGTGTAAAGAGGAAATTTAATACCAAAGGATATTGTTTTTCAAACTATCAGTTTAATCTTTTACAATACTGAACTTTTCAAACAGGTCCAAAAATGTAACTCTCAGACACGCTGTACTGGACTTAGTAACACGTTCACAATTAAGACCCCGTGAAAAAGCTTTGGCGACTGACTGAAATACTGCATATTTTCATCGAAATATTAACGTTAGTTTAATTGTAAATCCCTAGATTTATAACTTATCGTTAGTTGAATTGTGAATCCTTAGATTTACAACTTTCGATTAGACAGAAATTTTAGCTGAGGGGGTTCTAAAAATAACAGACATGCTAAATTGATTTCTTATTGACATTCAACTTTCACAATATTTATAGACTAAATGAAAACACGGCATATTGAAATGTAAGGCACAATAAACTTTGCATGCAGTGGATAATCTAATCGGCGTGGGATTTCAGAACTTCAAACACAGCATGTCTTGTATAAAGCGTCTTGTATAAGGCGTTTTCCAAAGAGTGGGCGCTTAAGAGAATGGTCTTTTAGTACACCCTTTTAACTAAAGATATGAAGGATTATTTCGATTGAACACATAAATCAAATCTTGTATAAAGGTGTAATTACCTCATTTATATTACCCTCTGTTACACAGCATGTCTTGTATAAAGCGTCTTGTATAAGGCGTTTTCCAAAGAATGGTCTCTTAGTACACCCTTTTAACTAAAGATATGAAGGATTATTTCGATTGCACACATAAATCATTACAGAAATTTCGCTAAATCCTATGTTGCTATGACTCATTAGAAGCGTCTCATGCAGACGATTCTAATGAGTTCCTATAATATAGCATTTAGTTGTGATTTTACTTTTTAATAAAATGTCTTCACTTCTAAAGAGCTATAGTTTAAAAAGGGTATATCAGTTATGGCCGCTATATAGGCGTGTCGTTTAAAAGAAGTGGTCGCTCTAGTAAGATTGACTGCAAACTTCAAAACTCTTTTTGATAAAGCGAGTGATGTCGGTGTAGATCCGTAAATCCTATGTTGTGGTCACTCAGCGGAGTCCTCTTAACCTATTCCCACTCAATAACATTTTTGATGCCCCCGAGAAAAAAAGGTTTGGAAAACATTATGGACAAAGAAGAAATTGCTTGTTATAATTAATTTTCATCAACCGAAAATGTCGTACGCAACGCTTTTGAACTTGAACCAGTCTAAGGTGTAATTTCATCATTTATATTACCCCCTGTACACATACAAGAACTCATTTTAACCCATTCCCAAACAATGACGATTCCGGGCGCCTTTCAAGGAAAACGATTGGGAAAACTTTGTTCAATGAAGAAATTGCTTGTAACAAGCAATTTCTTCATTTTACACAATGTTTTCGACCCAGAAAGTTGAAAAAAAAACACACTAAAATTTCATAAAATGTATTTTGTCGACTGCAATTTCTTTCACCCGACGGCGGCAATACCCTTTCCGACATTTGTCTACCACCAATGGGCAGATAATCGTAAGCCTATGTGGGATAGCAGCTGGAGGCTAGGAAAGGGTGTAGTGGTAGTACTGGTGCGAGAAATACCAGGAAGCCATTGTTAGGTGCTCCAGCCGCCGCGATATAACTGAAATATTGTTAAAAGCGGCGTTAAACCCAATTTAAACAAACAAAAGCAATTTCTTTCAATTTGGACCAGGCTAACAGTTTGACGTCTGTTAATAGTTTAAAGATCTTCTTTGCATTACTGGTGTACCCGCCTTTGTTACCGCATCCAGAAGGGATTTACACATTTTTTAGTGATTTTATTGCTTCATCTGTCACCAGACAACGATATAATGGGCTGAAACAATATAAAAAGAGTTGAAGACGATTTTTTTAAAAGTTGGTGAAGTTTTACATATCTCTCTTTTTCTGGATAGAAAATGGTGCAGAAAATCCTTTGTTTTTCACATTAATTTTCCACAGTCGGGATTGTGTGGCAATGTGTTAACCCTTTTCTGAACAATCACTGCTTTTTACGTCCTTGTGATTTTGAGAAAACATTGTGGGAAAAGAAATTGCTTGCAACAAGTAATTTCTTCTTTTTTCCACAATATTTTCTACCCTACTGAATGGTTATATTTCAAATTAAATCCACTATAAACTTTCGTCTGCAAAACCTTTGAATTTGGGACAGGTACAATAAAATTAAATCAGGAAATAGTTAAAGGCTATAAAGGTTAAATATTACGGAATTTGTAGTCTGTGACGGAGCAATTTGTCGTAACTACAGCTTAAATTAACTCTCACCAACCTTTCATAGGACTAAATTGTAACAGTTTGAAAAATGTTTGTAGTCTAAAATAAAAAGCAGTGTACTAGGAGAAAACGCTTTCTCTTATTAATAAGGAATAAATTGTTTACCAAACAAATTCGTAATATCTAAAAAAAAAAGGGGGGGGGAAACAGCAAGTTCAAAGAAAAGAATCAGTTAAGGCTACTTTTCATAAAGTCAGCATTCACAGATACTTTATTAAACTACCTTTAACTCATTCCCACACAAATCCCCCTCGAGAAAAAGGTGTGGAAAACATTTGGAAAATTTTAAAAATTACTGAATTTCTTCATTTCCTACAATGCTTTCTACATTTAAGGAAAAATTTGTGTTTCTATTTTGAATTTCTCCAACTTGCAATAGTCGTCTGCAACTTCTTTCAATTTCGACCAGTTTTAAAATTTGTCGCTTGGGAAAAGGCTTAAAGTAATGAACTTTCCTGTTCTTGTGAAAATAGGGGTGAATAACAGATAACTAAAAACTTTAGCTTTTTCTGTGAGCGAGTTTTTATGACTCGTTCGATTTTATTGTAAAAAAGACTTTTACCATTATTTGATTATTTACGATCGATTTAAATGTGTTAAATTGTTAACCCTTTTTGGTAAATAGAAACCCTATAGCTTAACCCATTCCCACTCAGTGACGCTTTTGGACGCCCCTCAAAGAAAACAATTGGGAAAGCATTGTGTCAAATGAAGAAATTGCCTGTAACAAGCAATTTCTTCATTTTATACAATGTTTTCCACCTATATAGTTAAACTATCTAAAATTTTCATAAACTGTAAATTGAGCTCTGCAACTCCTTTCAATTTGGACCGGTCTAAATTTTTGTCATCTGGTAATGGGTTAAAACTCAACTACTACTTAATCCTATTTTTTTGCACTGAAATAATTAGGTTCAGCGGGAAGCAACTTCTCCTTAATTTCTCTTTTTTCCTCACAATGTTTTCTACCAAATTTGCCAATAATCATTAAATACAAGCTCACTTTGAGTTGTCGTCTGCAACCTCTTTGAATTTGGACTAGTCTTAAATTGTGTCTCCCGGTCTGGGTTAATAGTAGTCCTATAGGAGACAATAGACACTATTTTATTGACTCTAACTAAACAGTTTCTCGTCACAACAAATTATTAGTGAAAGTCATGTAGAAAAAAACCCCATTTTCTTTAGAATGGCTGAAAATAATCAACATTGATACTCATTTGTTTTACTCTGATATTTGATACATCATTTAGTTGTTTTTAATGAACATCTTTAGCTAACTAAATATATAATGCTTCAAAGGTCAAATTTACACTGCTTAACCCAATACCACACCATCTCACTATATGACGAAATATCTCCTTTTCTCACAACATTTTCTTCATTTTCCATATTGGAGCAATTTGAATGTCATCCGCATCTTCATTCAATTTGGACCAGTATAAAATTTGTCGGATGGTAATATGGTTTAATATGATTATAACTTTTTTTTCAAACTTATGGGAAAATTCTATACATGAATCACCTGTAGGAATTTTTGAAAGCTTAATTTACGTTTAAACATATGTATGCAATCGAATCAATCCTTCATATCTTTAGCTAAAAAGTGTACTAAGCGACCATTTCCTTACGCGACCACTTTTTGCAGTCCCTTGAATGGCCGCTTAATAGAAGATTTACTGCATTGTTGTATCTCACAATGATATAATGCTAAAAATATTCTCTGACAAAATTATTACTTAAGTGATGTAAGAGAGAGGACTAAAATTTCACGATCCCTTGGGAGCCAAGTCTGTAAAAGTGATTTACGATCTGTGTTAGCGCCCCTGGTGTGCGTTATTGATGGGGGAAAGCGAGATCACCGCGAAAGGAACATAAGTTTGTAAATGTCTGTGAAAATGACTTCACGCTCAATTTGTAATACCATTACCAAACTGCAGGAACAATATTCCGGGGCTTTAGCATACAGGCGCTCATGAATCGAGCGTTCCGGAAGAATGCCTTGCTTGTTTTGAGAGCGTTTAAAATGAAAGTATCGTTTGAAAAATGATTATTTTTGTTTTGCGCTGCAAAATATGAAATACAAGCAAACATGTCAAAGTTAATATGTTATGCAGTTGATATTAAGACGTTTGCAACGAAAATAGTTTTTGCAGACTGTCTATCCCTTATCTGCCTACGATTTTAATTGCAAATATTGTAATGGTTAAATGATAAAATATCAACCATACGATATTTATCATACCCGCTATTGAGGAAAACCTGCATAGATTACACAACCTGACCACGTAACAGGTGTCTGATTAGCACACATCAAGAAAAAAAAAGCATTGAAAAACTTTTTTTAATAATTTCATCAAATGAAAATAAGTGTCTGCAACTTCTTGAAATATTGACCAGATTAAAATTTGTCTTCTGGTATTGGGAAATCGTATAGAAATAGTTGTAACTTGACATTTTTTTTCTAACGATACTGACATTATATTTTCATTTTTTTTGTGTAACAGAAAGAAAGAAACAACAATAACATTTTTTCTTTTTTGTCATAATGACATGTTTTCCAGTATAACGTATCATTTGTTTGTATTCGGCAGATATTTCTTTCAAAAAGACCCGTATGCCTGTACTTTAGTTTTTTTCATGCTATCAGATGCTCACATCGAATTAAACACAAATGGTAATATACCGTATATATTAGTTTTGCATTTTTTGTATTTATTTTCCTTTTATTGTACCATTGGAAAAGATTTTTTTAATACAAGCAATGGGAGGGAAACAGGATCATTTGAGAAAAAAAATCCTACTAGAAAAAATGCGTCATATGTAGAATTACACACTGAAATTTTAGGTTACTCGTGACAGGAAACGAGACCAAGAACGCCAAGAATTCGACAACTAATACCAAAGACACGCGAGAGAATACGGGTGCTATGTGTTTAAAGCATATTCTTGGAATTCTTGAATCTTTTAGGCTTTCTTTCTTTTCTACAACCACAACTCGTCTAGAAAGGGAAAGAAGATGGGATTAATTTTATTTAGTCTAAGAATTAGTTCCGAATCCTTGTATTTGATAACTCATACGTGCTTCTGTTTTTTCATGCTCGTTGGCCTACATAATAATTGTTACCAATTATTTATATGACATTTTTTAAAAAAAGAACTGACCATTAACGGATGTCAATCAAAGAATCAATCGACCTATCTAATCGTTCATTTAGACCGGAAGTGATATTTGAATCCAGACATCGACCGACATTTCAGTAAACAGTTTTGTTCGTTTGGCGACTTACATGTCGTAACTACAGCTTATTCAGGCTTTAGTTACAACGTATAGGCCGCCATTTCACCACTTTACTTTTACTTTGTTGTTACATGCATTTTTGTATCATAGATTTTACCATTTGATATCGCAGGGGAACATCCTTTTGGAGACAGTAGGCGCTGCTAGAGGCGAGGCCAGCGATCGGTCAATTGTACATCTTGCTTCATTTATTGCCGTTATTTATCTGTGTCTCGTCAAGCCAAAAGGGACCTCCGTGGAAGCGTGAAAAGTATCATCCCTAATCAGACTGCGCGGACTTGAGGTCCTCTTTCTCTTGATAGGTCATAGATGATAGCAATAGAAATGATAGAAGCAAGATATGGTTGTAATTTATCAACAACGGTTGTCGAAGCTGCTACTTTAATGCCCCTTTTAACAGTATTTCAGTCGTATTGGGGCGGCTGGTGTACCTAACCAACTATTCCTGGTATTTCTAAAACCAGTACTAACACAATATTCTTTCCGAACCTCCAGCTCTTCCCACTTAGGTTTACTATTATCCATCCATTGGTGGGAGATATATGTCGGAAAAGATAGTTGCAGCGGCCGATTATCGAACCCTGGACCCTATGATGAGGAGTTCTACGCGCTACCACCGTTGAAGCAAGATACACGGTTCTGTTTGACATTTTATTTACATGTACATATTTGGTTATAATTATTGTAAAGGCTAATCAGCACGAAACATGTATGTGTTATTAAAGACACGGAATATGAAACTAATTTTCAGACTCAATAAAAATAGTTCTATCTTTCTTTCCCTTTTTAATCTCTGGTTTTTACCTCCATGTGTTTTATACTTAAGAAAACATTTTGGAAAAATAAGAAATTTCTCGTAACAAGTAATTTCTTTTTTTTTCACAATATTTTGCAAAACTAAATGATTATTTCGCAATACAGTAAAGGGTTAAACGAGTTGCGGTTGTAGAAAGAAAGATAGCTTAAAAGAGATAGTCAAGAATGCCAAGATTATGCTTTTACACGTCCGTATCCAGATAATTATTTCTTCCAAAACGAGGTCGTTTACTTTCATCTTGTGTGTCTGTCTGTGTGTATGTGTGTGTAAGTGTGTGATTTCATGACTTACACCGTTCAGGTCCGGACAACAACTTTTTATTATCTTATTATCATTTAGTTCCAAGTTGGATCCTTTTTCAGTGACGTGGTCATGCATATACACCGATCACCGTTTCAAAACATTGCTGGCCAAATTGATTTCTCAACGCCATAGTTGATGTTTCATTTCGAAACCATCATCCTACCGTACAAACGAAAATAGCGATAAATTGGGGAAAATCATAGCTTGGCATGGTTTGTGAGCAAAGAACAACAAAGAACCAGTCAAGGTCTCAGATCAAAGATATGTATGTAACACAGTCTGTTTCTGATGGGTCACGTGACCTCATCGAACAGGGTAAATATTTGCATCAGATGTTAACAGTACAGAGATGAAACAAAACAGGCCCTGATGAATATAACAGGCAAGAGTAATTGTTCAATGGTTCTCTCTCGTAAACATAGCAAGTTATCATTGGCTCTAACTATAATAACGACAAATCAATGATATATGTTATATTATGAAAAAGGTTTTCATAAAACACCATTGATTTATTAACCCTTTCCTGTTTCTTTTTGATATTTTAGACTGGTCCAAATTGAAAGAATTTCAGACAACATTGAAAAGTGGGCGATTTGAAATGTGGTAGAAACTATTGTGGGGAAGGAGAAATTGCTTGTTTCAAGCAATTTCTCCTTTTCCCACAATGTTTACTTTAGTATAAAATCACAGTGACGTAAAAACTAGGGATTGAACAGGAAATGGTTAAGTTTGATTAGAATTAACTTCGGAAGGATAATAATATTTTTTGAAATTTGAAATTGTTAAATTAATTGCTGAAAGACGAAGACAACATGTGATAAACGAAAACTGGGTGTTATGATTTTATTATTTTATGTAATAGCTATTCAGACACTATCAAACAAAACAATCAAAACAACAACGACAACCACAACAACAAAAGAAACGGAAAATGACAAAAGAATGTCTTGAAAGGATTCAACTGACGAAGCATTTGCCGAACATCGCGAAAATAGTTCTAGTATTTCATTTTTACAGTAATTTTGTTAAGAAAAGGTAACTTTGATATTGGGTTTCAAACAGTTCAGATTGGCCGTCAGTTATCCCGTTCTCCTTTTTACGCCCCTCAAGGAAAAGGCTTTATAGAAAACATTGTTGAAAATGAAGGAATTACTTGTATCAACCAATTTCTCCATTATCCACATTTTTTTCTATACAAAAAGACACACACACACACACAAATGAAATGAAAAAAAATCCATCAACTGAAATTGGTCGTCTACAGCATCTTTCAATTTGGGTCAGGTTAAAAGTTTGTTGTGTTGGAATGGGTTATATCCACTGCCTGGCACATTATCCTTTTTATTCCATCATTTTTTTTTTATTTTTTTTTTTTTTTCAAACATCATTTCCAATGCCAAGTCCACAATGAGCCATTTGACTTTGGCCTTTAAAGGTTTTTGCGTTTATTCTAGTTATCATTATTATTATTAAAAAGATGTAATGGAGTTTGCTCAGCTTATCTCAGATTTTCAGCTATAAAAGACACTGTCCGCATTGTTGTGATTGTTATGAGAGCGTGAAACTTTTGCATACAACTGTATACAAGGTTGGCCACTTGCATGAAAACATGTATATATTCGAATGTATATTTTTCAATATTTATATTTTTAGGGCATGTTCTTCCATCTCCTTGGTTTGAGAGAAAATGGTAATTAAGAACTAACCTAGTACCACACAAGCCCCCTCTTTTACATTCCCCAAGAAATAGCCTTTAGCAATCATTGTAGACATAGAAGAAATTATTTGTTTCAAGAAATTTCTTTACTGTCCACAATGTTTTCTACCCCAATAGACCTAGAATTTTCGGATTTCATCAATCTAAAATTGTCTTCTGCAATTTTTTCCAAATGAACCAGTCTAAAAATGTGTCATGTGGGAATGGGTTAACCTATTCCCACACAAAGACCGTTTTAAACGCCCCTCAATACGAAAGCTTTGGAAAACATTGTGGAGAATGAAAAAATTGCTTGTTACAAGCAATTTCTTCATTATCCACAATGTTTTCTACCAAAAAAGACAAAGAATTTTAAGATTTCATCAACTTCAAATTTTCGTCTGCAGCTTCCTTGATTTTGGACTGGTCCAAAATTATATCGTGTGGGAATGGGTTAAAGTGTAGCCCTGGCCTGCCTAGTAAAAATAGCGGATCTGTCTCTCATCTTGTTAAACCAAACTAAGAACAAAATATGATTTGCAATATACCTTTTGGATATCTTATATTCTTTATTAGTTACTCCTTTTATACCAACAAAAAAGCTAAAATATTAAAAAAGTAACACATTGATCAATATTTAATTCTATTTTAAATTATAGTCTTCTTAATGTCACGAACTAACATAGAGATATTGGAAAAAAAAAGTGAATTACATACGATATTAAGTTTACTCTGAAGGATAAGTTATAGCTATCAAATTTTGACAAAGAGTACTTTCAACAATACCCAAATAATATGATCAAATCGTCGGTGCACGAGCAAAATACCGTAACTGCAGCTTTATATTATAAAGCTGCAGTTACGACATCTTGTTCGCGTATCGAATATATTTGATAGTTACTCCTATAATTCTTTTTAAAAGTATTTCTGTCTACAATTTTATTAAACAGTCTGACTATTTGACTCAAGACAAGAAATACGAAAACCCAGTTGTGCCATTTTTTCTAAAGAAAGGGATAGCAGTAAATCTTATTCATCGCTTGCCTGAGGTACATCTTTTCAAAAAGCTCTGAACTGAAAATAGCGCATTTCGAAAATCAACAAAGGCATCTAATAAAAGGTCAAATCTCATTTAAAGAAAAGTTTAGTACTATGAAAAAGCCTAATGAACCCCCGATCACTATCGAAAACCATTCGCCTGTAAGAAATCTTTCAGGAAATGTACCATATTTGATGTCCATATGTTATAACGGTTCTTTGTCAATTTGACCTAAGTTGCTATTTGTTGATGTTTTGGCAGGATTCAAATCGATCATAGCGTCACTAGATCAAAGTACCATCAACATTTCAGATAGTTCACACCTTCCTGAATTTACTTTGACGGTTTAACCGTTTACAGTTTAATGTTCTCAGTGCCCCGTTAGTCTAAGAGGAAGAAATCGTGACTCGTCCGGCCAAAAAGAACCTCCTGGGAAGTCCTAAAAGCATTGATCCTGGTCAGGCTGCGAGGACTGCACAGTCTGTCCATGGTCGTAACATTTCGCTTTTTGACGATTTTCTGACTATAGACTGACCATTCTACCTTACTATATAATCATTTTTAGAATATGATATGTGCTTTATCCAGTCCTTCTTCGAACCATTTGTTATACAGAATTCACAGGAGCTCCCTTTAACCTGACGGATCAAAGCTCTTTATTTCACGTTTACGTTGAGATCATGAAAATAAACCTTTTCTATATTTGTCAATTTTATTCCGAGGTTAGAAAGAAATGCGTTGAATATATTATCACAAATGATGATTTATGTTTAATTTCATTGATCTCATGAGATTCATTGATCTTATCAAGAAACCGTATTTTAGATTGTCGTAGAAAACTTTAACAATTAACAAGCGACAAAAATTCAGACAGGATCAAATTGAAAGTAGTTGCAGACGACAATTTAAAGCTTATGTATTTTTTGGATTTTTTTACCTTTGGGGTAGAAAGCATTGTGGATAATGAATAAATTGCTTAAATAGACAATATTAAGCAATTTCTTCATTTTCCACAATGATTTCCAAAGTGTTTTTTTTTTTTTTTCTTCTTTTTTTTAGGAGCGTCCAAAAGCGTCACTGTGTGGGAATGGGTTCAGCTACGTCATTCTTTAGATTAATAAAAACCGTTGTATATCAAACTGGAATTATTATCTTATACTAAACAACTCTGATAGACACTATTAAGCAATTTCTTCATTTTCCACAATGTTTTCCAAAGTTTTTTTCTGGGGGGGGGGGGGTCCAAAAGCGTCACCGTTTGAAAATGGGTTTAGCTGCGTCGTTCGTGAGATTAATAAAAACCCTTATATATTAAACTAGAATTATAATCTTATAGTATACAACTCTAATAGACAATTATATGTTTTGGGATCCATTCTCCATTTATTTTTAAATGAAAACATGCTTTAGATCGATATTTATATTAACGCACATCAACTTTTGCTGATGAGCTATCACGGCATCTCAACTACAGAGAAGCAACTTTGTGGCTTCCATGTTATGGCTATCAGTCGGCAATATGTTATACCTTTAACCCATTACCAGATGACAAAATTTTAGGCTGATCCAAATTGCAAGAAGCTGCAGACGACAATTCTAGGTTGATGAAATCTTTAAAATCTTTGTCTTTTGGGACAGAAAACATTGTGGAGAATGAAGAAATTGCTTGTGACAAGCAATTTCTTCATTTTCCACAATGTTTTCAAAAGCTTTCATAATGAATGACGTTTAAAAACGCTTTTAGTGGTAATAGGTTAAACCAATATGTAAGGTGGATGTTATGACAAGAAATGAATGTATTCTGTCCTTATCGGATCGCTCTCTATTGTATCAATAAAGGTGATGAACTCTTCCATCAAGGAATCAATCGCAAATCGTCATTTTGATTGACAAAGTCAATTCTTAGATAGCTTGTATCCCTATTGTTACAGAACCTGTTACTCCGAGTCCTTGATGACACAAGTTTAACCCATTACCAAACAACAAAACTTAACACTAACTAAAAACACTAACAAAAAATATCATTTCAAGTTGGCCAAACATTAAAACTCTTGATGAAACATTGTGGACAAATAAGAAATTGGTTGTTATGAGCAGTTTCTTTATTTTCTACAATATTTTCTAAAACTTTTTATTAGCTTAACCCTTTCCTATCTTTTTACGTCCCCGTGTTTTATACTTGAGAAAATATTGTGTGCAATTTGTCGTCTTCAAAACCTTAGAATTTGGACAGGTCTAAAATCTTCCAAATGCAGTAATTGGCCAAAAAGGCGGGATTGTGTGGGATTTGGTTAAGTGAAAGAGACCTACATGTATTTTTAAGCGAGAGATGTTTCCGGGTGGCATGTTTAGTCTTATGTTATATTGTCGGTGTACGATTAAAATGTCGCTAATATAGTTGTAACATATTTGTATTTATGACAATTTGCTAGCCAATAGAAGCATCTATACAAACGATAACTCGGACATGAACGGTCTAGACAGAGGACGTGAAGTTGTTCTAGGCTATGACTTTAGACTGTAAGCTTTATCGGTTGTAGTTTTCAACTACGGGTAGATACCCATATATGGTAGTACATACGTTTAGTTTGATTTATTTCCCCTCGTCTCTCTGACTGGCTTTGTCCATATCACCCATGTAACCGTGTTCCATCAAAACACCAGTTCTCTCGACCATGAAATACTGTTTTCAGTTTAAGAACAATCGTGGAAAAAGAATAAATATATGATAATACAAGCCATTTCTTCTTTTTCCGAAATATTTTTTAATCTAGATGTTGCTACTTTTCAAAACGGACATTACTTTAACCCTTTCCTGTTCTAGCCCGTTTTTTTACGTCCCTGTATATCTATAATTGAGAAAACATTGTAGAAAAAGAAAAAACTGCTTTTCTTTTTCCACAATATTTTCTACCATACTCAATGGTTATTTTTTTTTAAATCAAATCTATTTTCAATTTTCATCTGCAAAAACATTGAATTTGGATTAATTTGTTGATTAACAGCCGGAATCCATCAATTGGGTACAGTCTGCAACATGCCACTTGGGGTGCAAAAAATATCAACACTAATCAAACTGCGCGGACTGTGCAGTCTGACCAGGGGCGAAGTCTTTCGCGTTTTGACACTTTTCGCCTGACCGATCTTGAATATCAAATACGTACGAGTGATGATCAAAACTATAATACACCATACAATATGTGATCTGTTTTGAGGAAAGGCCGGAGTAAAATGACTAGGATCTTTTTTTTTTTTTTTTAATTTAGAACAACCCATCTACTTTGCCGTACTTAACTTTTTTGAATGAAACACTGATTGACCTATGCTAGATCTAATCTCTTATTTAGATATTTGTTTTATAAAATTCCATGATGGTCTTCGGGTTGTATGATGGTTTAAATATACGTGTACCTATAAATATTACGATTAAGAGAGTAAGAATCGCTCTCGAATATTGTCTTGAATTCAGTTTTTTTTTTTTTTTTTTTTTTTTTTCATCCGATGTTCTCCTATTAAGAATAATCAAAATTATGATAAAAACACTTTTACGCAATAAAAAATACAAAACAACAACAACATACAAAACAAAACAAAAATCAAATGATACTTTATCCAAGAAAGCCTGTCTAAATTACGTTTTTTTTAACAGTTTGATATTTCTACGTTGAATTAACATCACAATTGTCTGATTATTTCACCGCCACTGAAGAACAAATATTGGAAAAGTTTGTGGGAATGAAGAAATTGCTTGTTACAAGTAATTTCTTCATAAAACACAACGTTTTCTGACCCAAAATACAGATTTTTAAAATTTTACTAACTCAAAATTGTAACAGTCTACAAGTTTGTCGTTTGGAAATGGTTAAATGTATAAACCAAGTTTAAACTTTCTCAGTTGTTCAAGATATTTGCATCTTTTAACCACAAATATAGCATATTCAAAAAATTGATTTAAAAAAAAAAAAAGAAAAAAGAACTATTTTTGATATTTAGGCAAATTTTCCTGGATAACGGTTTTTTTGTTCACCAGGAAATGACGTCATAGACTGGTCCAAATCGAAAGAAACTGCAGACGACAATTTCAAGCTAATGGAATGTTAATTATTTCCGTTTTAGGGATAGAAAACAATGTGGATAATGAAGAAATTGCTTGATACAAGCAATTTCTTCATTTTCCACATAGTTTTCCAAAGCTGGTTTCTTGAAGGGCGTAAAAAGAAGGGCTTGTGTGGGAATATGTTGTATTTTTCCCGTGTTATGCGCCTTTCTTTTCCCTTTTTTATGCTTGTTTGTGTTGTTTGTTGTTTTTTCTAGGCCAATCTATTTAGCAAAATGTTATACTATTCTCTTCTTCCTGAACAATTTGCTGGTATAAAGAGTAAAGTTTGAATACTTCAGATTAAAGAGAAGATTATGAGTTAAAAACCATCCAAACGGTCATTTCCCACTCAAGTCTTCGAATATTTGCTCAGTTTATCAGAAAACTTCACACAAAGAGCGCCAAGTCCCATATTAAAATTTTTAATCGTTATTTATCGTTTCATTTCTGGAATATTTATTCCCTTTCATAACATTTACTTTATTTACGACGCTCTTCAAACCAAAGCAATGCACTTTTTAAACCCGAAATTTACACGTTTTTCACCCATCAGAAGTGACGTTATTAGAGATAGCGAGTTAAAATACGGGCCTCTTGAACAACCATTGTCATCAAGGTGCTTATCGTCAAGGGCCATTTAGACTGTTTCCCCCCTTTTGATGACAATCGGTTTGAAAATCAGACTATTATAACTTGAACGGCAGATTCAGATCAGAACGCACAACACGAATGCGCTTCATTTTAATCTAAATTGACTATGGTTATAATAAATTGGTTCAAATATGTTGTTTTTTGACAGTTAACTCGCAATACGAAAAATATCGAAGCATGGCATATCCGTTAACGGTATGCTATGGTTTCATATCTCATGTTTTAATGTCTCCGTACAGAAAGCGTTTACAGGCGGCGAGTAAACAGATATAAATAATATGCAAATCGCTCACTCGAAAGTTCAAATGCAAGAATAAGCCTGCTTTCCCGGGTCATGGGCTTATGGAATGACGATTTATAAGCGAAAATAAATATGTCAAGTCATCGAAATGCAATTCGGGTATTAAAGTTTATTGAAGATTTAGGCTTATGGGCATAAATTTTTCAAGAAGAGCTATATACGATCTTGATATATAGGCTAATATTTCGGAAAGACCCGTGCATATGCTCTCCAAAACAATTCTGTACTCGTTCTTCATTCAACTATTTGTTTTACGTGTATGGTGTCATGAGTCGTGAGGTAGTGCGTTGGATTCTTAATCCATCGGTTCAGAATTTGGATCAGGAGGGCCGACGTCGATTTTAGATCCTGCATTGGCTCACACATTCGACATATTAGTAGTGTTTTATTTTAACAATAGAATCGAAAGAGATCAAGTTAAGTCGTAAAAACTTTTTTTTAGTAGATGTGACTATTTCTTGTTTTCTCTATCCTGAGATATACGTAATGAAAGGAGGAACTGTACACATCGTTTTATTTCATTCGACTTTTCTACTCAAATGAAATTAGATATTTCACTTTAAATCTATCTTTTACATCGATTTGGATGCAAAGTCTTTCAACTTAGATTAATCCCTCTCGATCGTGCTAAACTCATTCCCACTTTGCAAAATTTAGACTAGTCCCAATTGAAAGGAGTTGCAGACGACAACATAAAGTTTATGAAACTTTGGATTTTTTCAACTTTCTGGGCAGAAAACATTGTAAAAAATGAAGAAATTGCTTGTAACAAGCAATTTCTTCATTTTCTACAATGTTTTCCAAAACCTTTTTCATGTGGGCGTCTAAAAGCGTCACTAAGAGGGAATGGGTTAATGGAGAATACAGCAGTACTCGCGCAGAATGTGAGGCCAAGATCGGCAACCACACCCGGTAATCGCACTCTTGATCGGGAAGCCGACTCTCTAATTCTCGACCGCGGACACTACATTAATATAATTCTGTGACAATTAAAAGGAATAACCAAACCCACAGAAAAATACTGCGATATCAAACTGAACGTTTTGTTTACGCTGCGCATTTATTAATATATATAAACGTCAAGCGGAAACAAAACGTTCAAATTGATATCGTAGTCTTTTCCTTTTTGTTTGGTTGTTTCTTTATATACATATATATAATGGGCCGACGACGCAATTACTTGTTTCTTTTATATAATTCCTTACCTTATTTATACATTTACTCGACGTTCATAAGAAATTGTTTAAAATGCCACACACAGGTTAATTTCATATTGAATACAGTAAATTTTGTGTTAAGCGACTACTCACGAGACGGCAAAATGGTTGAATACATGCATGAATTATTGTAGAATTTTACTTAATCCTTTGTTGTTCGAATTCGTTGGAATCGTCTCAATAAGACGATTCTGGTGAGTTCTGACAACAAAGGGCGCAGTTACGATTTTGAAGGGCATATGTGTCTTCTTCTGAAGAGTTTTTGGAAAAGGAATTTTGACTATATTCACTAAATAGAGGTGGTTGCTTTAAGGGGTGGTCGCTTGAACGAGATTGGCAGCATTCTACATTGTCTTTGAAAAAGGGTTGTGTTGATTTATTCATGCATTTCTTTGTGAAGTAAATAAAAAGTTAAGACTAATCCGACCCAATTTAGAGGATTACAACACTTAAGAAGTTAAATTTACATGCAGTTATAAATGTTATTTACACAAACGATTTGGAGATATGAAAATTGTTATTCTATAAACTTTCATTTTCAAACTTATTATAAGCAAGCGCTCTATATCATGAAAACAGAAGAAGCAATATGAAATTAAACAAATTTGCTCTAGCCTTTATTTATATGATATGTAGAGAGTATATGGCAAAATTTCGTAGTTCGCTTTTGCTCTACATTTCAAAAAATTCATATCTCAAAAAACGACTACTTTATGAAGCTATCCAATCTGTTAGTATTACATGTATATTTAGTTTCGATGTAGCTTTCGTTCTTGGATAAGTGACTATACTTCTAACCACACTATTAACTTTTATGACCTAATAATAGGCAATTTTCGTGAATGTCGAACACTGTATAGATTGGTTGGTTGTTTGGTTGGTTGGTTGGTTGGTTGATTGATTGATTGATTGATTGAATGAAGGATTGAATGAAGGATTGAATGAATGAAGGATTGAATGAATGAAGGATTGATTAATTGATTATCTAATTATTTGACTTGAAATTCGCGTAGTTTAATATTTCTATGTATATTTCTACGTTGTCATGTATTTCTATTATTTTTACAATGTAGATGTATATGTTCTTCAACTATTTCGAGGAATTAAAGAATACATAAACGCTCTGAAAAATAGAGCTCGAGAAAACATTGTAGAAGCAGCTATTTTTCCCTTTTATTCGTTATGTTTTAGCCTATTTGCAAGTAACCTTAAATTTCATTATACTTTGAAATGTCTCCACAGCATTTTCGAAGGAACCATTCTAAATTTTTGACGTACGGTAATCAGTACATGCTTGCGAAATGGAATACATTTAGCTTGTCTTTATAACTTCTGCAATAACAACATCAACAAAAACAACCAACCAACCAGCAACGGGTACAACTACCTAATTTACTAGACCCACCACAGCAACTGTTCAGATTTAAGCCCTTTACTTGCTGATCCCGGAATATTCCAGTCTGGCAGGAGGAATAGACAAAGATCAGCCTTGATTTATGTGCAGCCTAATCTTTGTCTACACCGCCTGCTTGTCACTTATAAGTCAAAAAAGTTCAAAAAATAAATTAAAGGCTTAGTAAATATTAACCCACAATTGTTGTTATCCGGCATTTTTGCCCTTTGGTTGAATGTAGTTATGTAGAGCATTCTTTTTAGCATGACAAGGGCTAAATCTATTATATGAATTTCGATTCAAAGTTATTTATAATAAGACCCCTACATTATTCATTATTTCCACATATACATTGTAATTTATACTGTTAAGTGTGTTTATACCATGTATGCTTTGTATAATGTTTTGTATATCGACGATGAACCATACGTGTTCAAGTCGTTATCTTGAATAAAATTTCTGTTCTGTTCTGTTCTGTTATTTGGGGAAAAAAGTAGTTGTAAGGTCTCAACTCTCGACTTGGAGAAGGTTTTTCGATGTATATGCTTTAATCTTGGTTGAAATATTCATTAATATACTTTACTTATAACACGTATTGGAAACCAGGTTGGAAAAAATTGCTTTTGCACAATTTCTCTGATATATGGACAGGTTCTCTAAACTACGTCAGAGACTGAAAAAAAGTCAGGCGCGTTAGTTTCGAATTACCCGCCACTCAAAAACAGACTGCCCCCTTGAACGTTAAACCAGTAATTACTTTTATTCAAATGAGTTAACTCGATGATGTCAAACCGTGCCCCCGAGTCCAGGCCCTCGAGTCCGACAAGTGAAGATGTTCCCAATTAGCTGTATACTGTGGGGCTACAGATAAGGGAAGAAAACCAGAAAATACTTGATTATTTTTATTCGAACCCCTGTGTTGTGGGTATTCAAAAGGATTGTCTCACCAAAACGTCTCATCTGAGTTCCCACGTAAAAGGATTTTGTGAAAGGTTAACGTAAAATATCTATAAAATCAATAAATATCCAATTAACAAACGCTTTAAATGCTTCCTGGGTCCCAGATCTGTGTATAAAAACTACAAATTCAGCCACCTTATCAATTCCACTAATATTTTCTCATTTACGCGACAATATTTGTCGGTAATTTTATTTATTGCTCGCCCAAAGGACAACTATTGGGATAAATTGAACAACAATTCACTTAACTACCCCGTGAAAAGAATACAGTAGCGAAGCTGAGAGGCCCCACTATCAAATTAGCGCAATGACGAGAGAAAGAAAGGAAATTGGCAGCTTTTGAACGTGGTTACTCCATGTTTCCTGTAAATACCTAATTTGTGATATCCTTTTCCACTTTGTCCTTTTCTTTTTGGTTGGATTTATTCTAACTATTTAACACAATCCCGCGTGAGATAACAGTTTTGGAAAACTTTGTGTAATATGAAGAATTCGCTTATAACAAGCAATTTCTTAAAGATTGTTAACATTTCATTAACTTCAAATTGTCGTCTGCAACTTCTTTCAGTTTGAACCAGTCTAAAGTTTTGTTGTCTGGTGATTGGTGAAACAGTCAGATAAATCTGAGAAGCGAACACATGAGAAAAGAATATTGCTTTGATTTTGTAGACTATGGGGACTTTTGACGACTTTTCTAATGGTCGAATGCATTTTCTTCTATAGTTTACCGGTGATTCTAGATTCGATTACCTGTTTTCTGCTGATATGTGTTTGGCTTTCGAGAATTTTTGAGAAGAAAGAACATATTTCATTTTCAATTCTCAGTTTGTGAGAAATAATATCAATAAATAACATTGTGATCAAAGTTTATTTTAAGGCGATAGTTGCACTCATAATCCTTTAATGTTCTCGGTCAACAAGTGCTACGTAAGAAGCAGGAGAATAAACTGTGTTGACATAACCAAAATCAACCCAACTTGCAACAATAAGGTCTGTTTTACCCCATTGTGATTAGCTATAGAAAATTGTGATAATCCATAAAAGAAAAATAGGAATGTGTACTTTCCGTTTTTATATTATGCCAACTATTTCTATATTTCGCAACTTATTAATTCTGCTGTAGTTGAAAATTGTAAAGAATTGCTAATTACATCCAATAATAATTGCCTTTAAGTAATGAGATAGGCATTTGTCAGTGTAAACTATTAATACTGCTATGGTGCGATTATGCGAAACCATAACGTTTAACCCATTCCCGCTTTTTACGCCCCCAAAAAATAAACGTTGTCAAACACTGTGGACAATGAAGAAACTGCTTATTACAAGCAATTTCTTCATTTCCATAATATTTTCAACATTTGAAGACAAATATAAAGATTTCATCAACTAAAATTGTCGTCTGCATTTTTTTTTTTATTTGGACCAGTCTAAAGACAATTAAACCCATTTCCACACAATCCAAAATTATCACAACTCCTAGAAATTATATTCAAGAAAACATAGGTGGAATAAGAAGGAATTACTTGTGACAAGCAATTTCTTATTTTCCCACTACGTTTTCTACTTAATATGATAGTAATTTTTCAAAATAGAACCATTTGAAATTCTCGTCAGAGACCTCTTTGAATTTGTCGTCTGGCAATAGGTTGACAACTACTAAATATATGTGAATAGTAATACGGAAAGGGTCTCCTTGGTCTTCCATGAAGAACAAATACTTTAAAAATACTTTAAAAAGAGATAGGATCAAGCAGAGGTAAATCAGAGAGGCTATTTTTCAAATATGCGTATAATATCGTAGAATGGTCATTCTAAATTCAAGAACATGTACCAAGAGTGAAAAGTTTTGACCATTGACAGTATGACCTTTTTAACACTTTTCTGCATGTCTTTCTATTATGACATGGAAGGCAACATAATTAATGGATTGCTGGCTCCGCCCACAGACCTCAGACGGGAGGAACGACTTAGATGTCAAGTAGCGTTATTTTGCAAATCGTATGATGGTTGAATGGCGACCTATCTGTCGTTACTACAGATTCAGTAAGCTGTAATTAAGAAGTCTCAGTCGCCAAACCAGCAAACTTAATTTTGATAAATCCTAAAATCGACTTTTTGATTGACTGCGGCGATCCTCCGAATATCTTCGTACATTGAAAGCATGTAAGAAAAAGCAATGCTAAGTAATTCGTTCTTGGTCTGTGATATATCTTCAACTAATTACTAAACGACAAAACTTCAGACTGGTCGAAGTTAAATGATGTTGTAAACGGATTGCTTTCTGATGAAATGTCCCTTTTCGGGTAGAAAACATTGTGGGTAATCAAGAAATTGCTTATGGCTATTTTAGAAATACTACCCATGGCACTCAGATTTTTTTCCCTCTCGTTTTTTGAGAATCTAGAAAATCAAATGATTAGATGGATTTATAAGTTGCATTATTTTGTGTGACCAAAATCGTTTTCGTTTGATTAACGCATTACCACATAATTCAGCATTTTTACACTGAAGAAGAATAGTTTTTTGGAATCATTGCAAATAAAGCAGAAACTACTTGTTACAAAAAATTCTCCTCCTTTCAAATCATTTTCTAACATATTTTTGCTCTTATATTTCGAAATTTGAAAACGTTATGAAATATCACCAATGACTTCTCTATATATGGACTAGTCTAAAATTTTGTCGTGTAGTAACGGTTTAAACACCGCTTTAGCCTCTTTTCATCACTATGGACAAGTTATGTCTACTTTTGAAGAACGTTTCCAACATAATGTTTCAGGATTATTATGCTGTAGATGTTATACAATACCTTGTTTTGGATTCGAGGGGAGTATGAATTTTTTAGTATTTTGCGAGACCGAATGTTGCTTTGCGACCTAAACGTCGTAAGTAAATCTGTCACAACGCTTAGGTCGCCTAACTAACAGAAATACTGATCATAAATGTAGATATTCAAATTTCATTTCCGGTTCAAACGTTTTAGTGGCCAAACCAACAAAAATGGTTCGCATAAAATGTCGACAATGTCAGAGTGTAAAGTTCACTCCCGGTCTAAACGAATTGTTTGATTGGTCCGTCAATTACCAACAAACAATAAATAAAACATCCTAATTATTTTAAATCTTTTATCTTTTACCTAAGTATGGAAGGGGGATAGAAGTACGAGGCTTCAAAATGAATTATATTAAGTTGCCATTATCTTTTTCCTCATTCAAACTCAGCAGTGATGATTATTATCTTTATTTAAAATTGCATAACCCTTTCCTGTTCAATCCCTCGTTTTTAAGTCCCCGTAAATTTATAATTGAGAAAGTATTGTAGAAAAAGAAGAAAGTGCTTGTAACAAACATTTTTTTATTATTCCACAATATTTTCCATGTTGCTGAAATGTTATTTTTCATATCAAATCCAATTTAGAATATCGTCGGCAAAACCTTTAGATTTGGACAGGTCTAAAATTTTGCAAAACAGGAAAGGGATATATCGTTTTATTTGGTATCATTCTTATTATCATATTTCTAATTATTATCATCGGAATTTTCGACGTCATCAGATGCCATGTAAAATTGAATAAAACATTATTGAAAACTGTTGGCAGCATATCGTCATTGTCGTTCTAAAACCTCGTAACTACAGCTTGATTCAAGCTGTAGTTACAAAGTTTTAGAATGACAACGCCGACATTTCCTTTTAAATCGCTTTCCGAAACCGTTTCAGCTATTGGTTCAGTCTGTAAAAGTTCTAAAGGGAATAGCGGTACTTTTTGTTGAGGTATTTTTACATTTAGTTGAACGGTTAGCTGATCATTCAAGATGAAATGATGACGACACTCGACAGCTCATTTAACTTTCAATTACATTGACAGGCAGATGTTTGAAATTCCCTCCCTTTATCTCCCTTCTTTAGTAATTTGAACCATTTCAAGGAAACGGTATGATTTATAAATAAATTAAAGGTATGAAAATGGATAAGGTGCAACTTAAAAAAATACCCCAACAGTTTTGGGGTTTAAGCCGAAATCCGTTGTAAGTAACTTGTGACTTTAAATAAAAGCAATGGCGGTATTACGGGGGAAATACGTGAATAATGATTTGCAATACAAGATAAAGCCATCGCTGACCACGCCCACTGATCTCCACAAGGAAGTTCAACTTGTTGAATAAAACGGCGTTATTTAGCAAAATCAATGACCATTTACGTGTAACAAAAAGTTAAAATAGTTTGTTTGTGACCTAAATGTCATAATTTAAGTGTGAATAAGCTGTGGTTACGACGTTTTAGTCGCCAGACCAACAAAAATATTTCACAAAATGTAGGCCAATGTCGGAGTTTAAAATTCATTTCTGGTCTAAATGAATGATTTAATTGGTCTATAGATCTTTTGGGTGACTATCCCATACTCGTCAATTACCTTACCATACCCTATCTTTGAACTGAAAATAACAAACACAAAAGCATATATAAGGTAAAGGGTGGACACTCTCATTTTTAATTCGACAAATGTTATCAGTACGCCTCAATAACGGAATCATTTAACGGTTGGATGACGTAATAAAAGGTTTGTTGACGTCAAAGATGTAATCAGATAATCTAGTACTTCACAAGTGGTGTCAAACAGATTTTTTGAATGGAGACTGGAGATTAAAGATGCTTGTAATTTATTACATTTGACGGACAAGATGGTCTTGATGGTTTCACTGACGAAGAGGCGGCAATACATTCTCTATAAACTGAACATCTTTTACTGGACCACGATTTAAATAATTAATTACCCAGTCTTTAAGACTAAGTTATTGTCCAGTCATTTCAGACAATATCATGAAAGAGGGAAGGGTAGGTAGAAGTAGAAGAAAGAGAACAAAAAGAGGAAGATGAGAAAGAAGAAAATGAAAATACGTTATTTAAGAAAAAATGTCAGACCAACTCTTTGGCCCATGTTCAGTAGATAGATTTTGAAAACATATTCTGACTCACTGCAAACGATATTTGATTATCTTATTAAAATTGGAAGAGAAATGCCATATACGATAAGAACTTGCTGTTGGAAAATGATAAAGTGCATAATACAAGTATCTTTTCTTTATCCCACATTGTTTTTCCACCCTAGTTTGCTTGGTAGTCTCACAACGCATAATGTTGTAGTTAGTTATTAACCGAATCCCACACAAGCCAACATTTTTACTCTCCCTAAGAAAAAAGCTTTGGAAAACATTTTGGGAAATGAATTGCTTGTATCAAGAAACTTATTTATTATCCAGAATGTTTTCTATCCAAATAGATGAAAAAATTAAAATTCCACCAACTTGAAATTGTCGTCGACAGCTTCTTTCAGTTCGGACCGGTCTAAAATTTGTGGGAACGGGTTAATCTAACAATAACTCGACGTTGTATCAAGTAACTCTGTACTTTTATCGCTCGAAAGGAATCGGTTTCAATTATCAATAGTTCTTAGTCCTTTTATCCCATTCCCACACAACAAATTTTAGACTGGTCCAAATTGAAAGGAATTGCAGACGACAATTTAAAGTTGATGAAATTTAAGGATATTTCAACTTTTGGGGTAGAAAACATTGTGTAAAATGAAGAAATTTCTTCATTTTGCACAATGTTTACTAGGTGTTTTTTATGGGCGTCTAAAGGCGTCGCTGTGTCGGTATGGGGTTGATTGACGACAATATTTTAGAATAGATAAAATTCGAAGAAAGTGCAAACGCCAATTTGAAGCTGGTGAAATTCTAAAGATCTCTGTCTATATCGGGATATAAAGCATTGTGAAAAATGAAGAAATTGTAAGTGAGAGCAGTTTCTTCTTTTTCCACAATACTTTCTAAAACTTTTCTCTTAAGAGATAAAAGAAGATTTGTGTGGGAATGGGTTAAAGAGATACAGGGAGATACCTTTACTTCATTTCCAGATAATTATTTGTGAAATGGAATCTTCCTGATGAATCGGAAAACCCTTTGTAGCACTTTCGGAATAAAAGGATTTAGGTTTAACAGAGGAGAGAGAGAAATCAAAGAACTTGCTCCCGGCCCATATGGAAACAATCTCTTACGGATTTTGACTGCTTCCAAAGAAAACCAGGGTGGTGTAAAATTGAAAATTACATGGTCGTTTTACGATGGTCATCTGAATCCTTGATAGCCAATGCAGTAACCACGCCTGCTGGACGATCCGGCCAATTAACGGGGCTTTCACTTGACCGTTGTTAATGACCCTTCAATGGATTAAAACATAAAAGGGACTAACTGAATTGTTGCATCTTTCACAGGGTGACCTATTTCTCATTGGAAATGCGACAGAATAGTCTGTCTATATTAAGTACAGTGGGCCGATACGCCAAACGGGGCTATGCCGAAAGAGCGAAAAAAGATAACCAATAGATGAACCCATTACCAGACGACAAAATTTTAGACGGGTCAAAATTGAACGAATTTAAAGACGACATTTTAAAGTTTATAAAGTTTTAGATTTTTTAGTCTTCTTGGTAGAAAACATTGTTTAAAATGAAGAAATAGTTTAACACAAGCAATTTCTTCATTTTACACGATATTTCCCAGTTGTGATTCTTGATTGGCGTCCAAAAGCGTCTCCTCCTAAACCAATCGACTGATGATGACCAAACTTGACAGTATCTATCTTTGGGTGACCCTTTTTGTAACTTGTTCGTGGAATTTTG
This sequence comes from Fragum fragum, assembly GCA_946902895.1. Taxonomy (NCBI): domain Eukaryota; kingdom Metazoa; phylum Mollusca; class Bivalvia; order Cardiida; family Cardiidae; genus Fragum; species Fragum fragum. Next base: position 36,720,788 of record OX336367.1, on the reverse strand, counting down.
ATTCGTGAAAAACTAGACTTAGAGAAATCATTAATTTATTCTTTAAATCTTTTCCTCCTAAACCACCGAGCCATTTAGGACCAAACATGAAAGGAAATTTAGATTTGCGAAATAATGGGGGCGTGGCAGGGCACTTCTTGTCAGACTTAGAGAGGATTTATGAAATAATGATTAAAAACCCTCTATTCTTTTGGGTGATAATTTTCATAACATGTTCGTGACAATTATGATTCGCAAAAAGGGGGCGGGGCGTGATAGAGTCGTACTCATCAGACTTAGAGAAATCCTGAAATAATCCTTGTCAGGGGTGATCTACGGGTGACTCTTTTCCATTTTTCTTCTTCAATTCTCATTCGTGAAATATTGGGTATGGCAGAACAGGACTTAGAGAAATCACGAAATAAAGCTCAGGTGAGCATTTAGGACCATTTAGGCCTTGCTATTATCAAATTGCAACTGCAGGCGATCCCTAATGATCCACCCGAAAGTCCAAATTAAAAGACAATGGCATTAAGCGATGTATTTTTTTCTTCTTATGCATTATTCTTTGGAAAGCTTACTAACACGATGGTTGTCTAGTTATTGATGGGTCGCCGCTGTTAGCAACAACAATATCTACAAATGACCAATCAAATCATTTATAGAAAATGGAAGTGAACTTTGACCTCCCACATTTATGTTAAGCATTCATGTTAACCCATTCCCACTCAAACCCTCCTTTTTACGCCCCTCAATTAAAGAGCTTTGGAAAACATTGTGGAAAATGAAGAAATTGCTTGTACCTAAAAAGATGAAAAAAAAAAGAAAAAAAAATTCCATCACTTTGAAATTGTCGTCTGCAGCTTCTTTCAATTTGGACCAGTCTAAAAATTTGTTGTGTGGGAATGGGTTAATCTTGCGAGTTGAACGCCGTATTTACAGCTTATCCAAGAACGCTAACCAACGATTTGCCTTTTATTTCATGTCAAACAAACTAACGTCGTTTATTAATTCAACCAAACTACCATATCGGAGGTCAGAGGGCGTTCCCGTTAGTCCGTCAACTGACTCTCAAGTATCCGAACTGTTCTAGTGACGATGCTTCTTCTTTCTCTCCCAGGCGACCCGGATTCGATTTCAAGCATCGGCAGTACTGTTAACGTTCTTCACTGGCCTAATCATATAACAGATAGGCTAGCAAAGAAAGTGAGGGGGGAAGAAAAAAATCTCAGGTAATCTAGAAGAATGTTTTGTTCTATTTAACAAAAATACTCTGATCATAAATACAAACATTAACTTACGAGTACAAATTTGCTGCATTGCGACAAATATTTTGTAGTTCCCCGTTAACCCTTCCCCGAACGATCACTGATTTTTTTTATTCCCTGTGAAATTATACTCGAGAAAACATAGCGGAAAGAGAAGAAACATGCTTCCAACAATCAATATGCGACATACATCTTGTAGTCCCTCTTTTACCCTTCCCTGTACAATCACTGATTTTTTATTCCCTGTTAAATCATACTCGGAAAAACATTGTGGAAAGAGAAGAAACATGCATGTCACAAGCAATATGTGACATACATTTTGTTGTCCCCCTTTAACCCTTCCCTGTACAATCACTGATTTTTTATTCCCTGTTAAATCATACTCGAGAAAACATAGTGGAAAGAGAAGAAACATGCATGTCACAAGCAATATGCGACATACATTTTGAAGTCCCCCTTTAACCTCTCACTGTACAATCGCTGATTTTTTATTCCGTCTGAAATTATACTCGAGAAAACATAGTGGAAAGAGAAGAAACATGCATGCACAATCAATATGAGACATACATCTTGTAGTCCCTCTTTTACCCTTCCCTGTACAATCACTGATTTTTTATTCCCTGTTAAATCATACTCGGGAAAACATTGTGGAAAGAGAAGAAACGTGCATGTCACAAGCAATATGCGACATGCATTTTGTTGTCCCCCTTTAACCCTTCCCTGTACAATCACTGATTTTTTATTCCCTGTTAAATCATACTCGGGAAAACATAGTGGAAAGAGAAGAAACATGCATGTCACAAGCAATATGTGACATACATTTTGTTGTCCCACTTTAACCCTTCCCTGTACAATCACTGATTTTTTATTCCCTGTGAAATAATACTTGAGAAAGCATTGTGGAAAAAGAAGAAATTGCTTCTCACAAGAAAATTCTTCTTTTCCTACAATAATTTCTACCGTGTAAGATGGGTACTTTTTGAATTGCACTTACTTTACAATGTGGTATGCTACCCCTTTGAATTTGGAAAAATCTAAAATTTTATAGAAAAAAAGTAAAAGGTTAAGCAAATAAGCTTGTCTAATGGCAGTGTCACTTAAGCTGATCACGTGACTAATTAAAGATTATGAACATCAACAAGATATTATGCCGACTGTAAATAAAAGCTGTTTATATATCCGATCGTGGTTATAGGGTTCTTGGTTAACACCTAGGCAGTCAGGGTTTGAGTCCTGACATCGGAACTAAGTTCAATTGAAATTGCTGCAAATAAACTTCTCAGTTCCCCCTAGACTGGTACCGCTATCGACTTTGGCTTTGTTAAAGTCGACGGCGGTACCGGTCTAAGTTCTGCTTACAAAGTCTTAACCCTTTCCCGTGCAAATACGGGATTTTACGTAGCTGTGTTTAATTTAGAGAAAATATTGTGGAAAAAGAAGAAATTGCTTGTTACAAGCAATTTCTTCTTTTCCCACAATATTTTCTACCACATGGAGCGGTTTTATTTCAACTTGCATCAAATTTTACCTCTTTCAATTTGGACCAGTCTAGAATTTAAAAAACGGAAAAAGGTTAAACATTTAACTTTTGTATAACAGCATTAGAAGTTTTATTAGAAGCAATGAACATTTAAATAGTGAAAGAGATGCAAACCCGGTAAAAATTAAAGAGAGCTTTTGATTTATTAATTACATCTTGATTAGACAGATAAATGAAAAGTAATGAACAAGGAATTCCTTTTTTTAATACATAGTTATCCTACATCGTAAGCCATTCAAAATGGTTGACTAGAGTCATCTCTCTTAGGAGACGTATTACAGCTTATCAACAGGAATAAGAGTTGTAGAATCTAGTATACCGGTCTCCGCTGTGGTCTTGTGGTTGGGATTCCTGGTTTTCGAACCATCATTGGACGTTTTCATTTTCTTACAGACAAATATCAAAGAAATCAAGGATTTAATTCATACAATAAAATAACTTCCTGTTTTACTTGCCATCATTGGAAGTTCTCTTTTACTACAGATATTTTCTAATGTAGAACAGATACATTAGCACCAAGAAATTTTAAAAACTCTTCGTTTTAAAGAAATGCCTCTTTGAAGTACTTTCGATGTAAAAATAGATACACTATGCTAAATTTCGTTGTTGTTTATCATCAATATTTCACATATTTCTTATTTCAAACAGCTGCTGACATCGGGCACATTTTTTCCAAACTATTCACTTCTAAGATTTAAAAAGTAATTTTATCAAATAGGCTGTGTTCATAAACCTCTCATCAGTCAGAAAAAATCACATTTCCGCCATGTTCAATGAATTTTGTCTAATAATCTGATGTATTCTACAATGTTCAAAACTATATGTTTTATTATGAGTCTGGGCCGAGCTAGATCGAAATGGCAATCTCACCTTACAGGGGCGAATTTTTACTTTCATTTCTTGGTTTTGTTCGCTTTTAACTAGGTGAGCTTTTAATAGGCGGAACTGATGATGTATTCTTTTTTATTTTGTTTTGCTTCATCACTTTTAACATTTTGGTTTACATTTGAAGATTGGAAAAAGTCTTTCAGTAAAACATCGAGTGTGCAGACAAAAGTGTAATTATTTTTATCTTTTCATGAAAAGCATTGAAGAAGGTTAGCTTACCTGTGTTTAACTTTCTCATCATTGGAAAGAATAGATTCTTAGAATGGAGTTGGGAGTTTCTCCAAGTGTGAAATTGGTAATTTTGAATGAATATAAAACAATATATCTCTTATTGCATAATACTTAACATTCAAATTGATTTTTAGGTAGTGCTTTAAAAATAGCTGTATATCGACTAATGGGTAATCCCTTTTCACCTAATTCAGTTGGTTAAATTAAGGGTACAGTAAACAAGCTGATTTTTTGTTGCAATGTATGTTACATATATTAAGAAAAACTACCTTCCGCTCAGTGATTCACAGGTATCCGATGTGGTCTAGTGGTTAGGATTCCTGGTTTTCACCCAGGCGGCCCGGGTTCGATTCCCGGCATCGGAACAATTTGTTTTGTGTCAAGACAGAATACTGTATAAATGTGCTGTCAAAACCTGTAATACCCCGCACCCCACCCTCCCTCTAACACATTCTCTCTTTCTTCTCTTTTCCCTTCTCTTAATGCCCACTTCACCCCTCATACCCCTTCTTTTCCCCTCCCTCTCCCCTCTCTCTCCGTCTGTCTTTGTCCATCTGTTTATCTCTTTCAGTCTGTCTCTCTTCTCCCCTCCTTGGACAAGTGAAAGAAAAAAATTCGATTCATTACAAAGAGGTGTTAAATAAATACCACCGTGGGGCGTTTTCATTTTCTTACATAGAATATCAAGGCAATCAATGACTTAATTCATACAATAAAATAACTTCCTGTTTTACTTTCCACCACTGGAAGTTCTCTTTTACTACAGAATTTTTCTCATGTAGAACAGATACATTAGCACCAAGAAATTTTAAAACTTCTTCGTTGTAAAGAAATGCCTCTTGGAGTACTTTCGATGTAAAACTAAATACACTTCGCTAAAGCTCCAGCTCGTTGTTGTTTATCATCAATATTTCACTTATTTCTTATTTCAAAAAGCTGCTGACATCGGGCACATTTTTTTCCAAACTATTCACTTCTAAGATTTAAAAAGTAATTTAATCAAATAGGCTGTGTTCATAAACCTCTCATCAGTCAGAAAAATCACATTTCCTCCATGTTCAATGGATTTTGTCTAATAATCAGATGTATTCAACAATGTTCAAAACTATATGCTTTATTATGAGTCAGGGCCGAGCTAGATCGAAATGGCAATAACGACTGATATTCTCACGTTACAGGGGCGAATTTTTACTTTCATTTCTTCGTTTTGTTCGCTTTTAACTTGGTGAGCTTTTAATAGGCGGAACTGATGATGTATTCTTTTTTATTTTGTTTTACTTTATCACTTTTAACATTTTGGTTTACATTTGAAGATTGGAAAAAGTCTTTCAGTAAAACATCGAGTGTGCAGTCAAAAGTGTAATTATTTTTATCTTTTCACGAAAAGCATTGAAGAAGGTGAGCTTACCTGTGTTTAACTTTCTCATCATTGAAAAGAATAGATTCTTAGAAGTGAGTTGGGAGTTTCTCCGAGTGTGAAATTGGTAATTTTGAAATTTTGATTGAATACATAACAATATATCTCTTATTGCATAATATCTAACATTCAAAATGATTTTAAGGTAGTGCGTTAAAAATAGCTGTATATCGACTAATGGGTAATCCCATTTCACCTAATACAGTTGGTTAAATTAAGGGTACAATACACTAGCTGATTATTTGGTGCAATGTAATGTATGTTACATATATTAAGAAAAACTACCTTCCGCTCAGTGAGTTGTACAGGTATCCGATGTGGTCTAGTGGTTAGGATTCCTGGTTTTCACCCAGGCGGCCCGGGTTCGATTCCCGGCATCGGAACTAATTGTTTTGTGTCAAGACATAATACTGTATCAATGTGCTGTCAAAACCTGTAATAACCCGCACCCCACCCTCCCTCTAACACATTCTCTCTTTCTCTGTCTCTCTTTTTCCCTTCTTTTAATGCCCACTTCACCCCTCATACCTCTTCTTTCTCCTCCCTCTCCCCTCTCTCTCCGTCTGTCTTTGTCCATCTGTTTGTCTCTTTCAGTCTGTCTCTATTTTCCCCTCCTTGAATAAGTGAAAAAAAAATTCGATTCTTTTTAAAGAGGTGTTAAATAAAGACCATAATGGGACGTTTCATTTTCTTACAGAGATTATCATAGCAATCAATGACTTAATTCATACAATAAAATAACTTCCTGTTTTACTTTCCACCATTGGAAGTTCTCTTTTACTACAGATATTTTCTAATGGAGAACAGATACATTAGCACCAAGAAATTTTAAAAACTCTTCGTTTTAAAGAAATGCCTCTTTGAAGTACTTTCGATGTAAAACTAGATACATTATGCTAAAGCTCCAGCTCGTTGTTGTTTATCATCAATATTTCACTTATTTCTTATTTCAAAAAGCTGCTGACATCGGGCACATTTTTTCCAAACTATTCACTTCTAAGATTTAAAAAAGTAATTTTATCAAATAGGCTGTGTTCATAAACCTCTCATCAGTCAGAAAAATCACATTTCCTCCATGTTCAATGAATTTTGTCTAATAATCCGATGTATTCAACAATGTTCAAAACTATATGTTTTATTATGAGTCAGGGCCGAGCTAGATCGAAATGGCAATAACGACTGATATTTTCACCTTACAGGGGCGAATTTCTTGGTTTTGTTCGCTTTTAACTAGGTGAGCTTTTAATAGGCGGAACTGATGATGTATTCTTTTTTATTTTGATTTGCTTTATCACTTTTAACATTTTGGTTTACATTTGAAGATTGGAAAAAGTCTTTCAGTAAAACATCGAGTGTGCAGTCAAAAGTGTAATTATTTTTATCTTTTCACGAAAAGCATTGAAGAAGGTGAGCTTACCTGTGTTTAACTTTCTCATCATTGAAAAGAATAGATTCTTAGAAGTGAGTTGGGAGTTTCTCCGAGTGTGAAATTGGTAATTTTGAAATTTTGATTGAATACATAACAATATATCTCTTATTGCATAATATCTAACATTCAAAATGATTTTTAGGTAGTGCGTTAAAAATAGCTGTATATCGACTAATGGGTAATCCCTTTTCACCTAATACAGTTGGTTAAATTAAGGGTACAATACACTAGCTGATTATTTGGTGCAATGTAATGTATGTTACATATATTAAGAAAAACTACCTTCCGCTCAGTGAGTTGTACAGGTATCCGATGTGGTCTAGTGGTTAGGATTCCTGGTTTTCACCCAGGCGGCCCGGGTTCGATTCCCGGCATCGGAACTAATTGTTTTGTGTCAAGACAGAATACTGTATCAATGTGCTGTCAAAACCTGTAATAACCCGCACCCCACCCTCCCTCTAACACATTCTCTCTTTCTCTGTCTCTCTTTTCCCTTCTTTTAATGCCCACTTCAACCCTCATACCTCTTCATTCTCCTCCCTCTCCCCTCTCTCTCCGTCTGTCTTTGTCCATCTGTTTGTCTCTTTCAGTCTGTCTCTATTTTCCCCTCCTTGAATAAGTGAAAAAAATCGATTCTTTTTAAAAGGGGTGTTAAATAAAGACCATAATGGGACGTTTCATTTTCTTACAGAGATTATCATAGCAATCAATGACTTAATTCATACAATAAAATAACTTCCTGTTTTACTTTCCACCATTGGAAGTTCTCTTTTACTACAGATATTTTCTAATGTAGAACAGATACATTAGCACCAAGAAATTTTAAAAACTCTTCGTTTTAAAGAAATGCCTCTTTGAAGTACTTTCGATGTAAAACTAGATACATTATGCTAAAGCTCCAGCTCGTTGTTGTTTATCATCAATATTTCACTTATTTCTTATTTCAAAAAGCTGCTGACATCGGGCACATTTTTTCCAAACTATTCACTTCTAAGATTTAAAAAAGTAATTTTATCAAATAGGCTGTGTTCATAAACCTCTCATCAGTCAGAAAAATCACATTTCCTCCATGTTCAATGAATTTTGTCTAATAATCAGATGTATTCAACAATGTTCAAAACTATATGTTTTATTATGAGTCAGGGCCGAGCTAGATCGAAATGGCAATAACGACTGATATTCTCACCTTACAGGGGCGAATTTCTTGGTTTTGTTCGCTTTTAACTAGGTGAGCTTTTAATAGGCGGAACTGATGATGTATTCTTTTTTATTTTGATTTGCTTTATCACTTTTAACATTTTGGTTTACATTTGAAGATTGGAAAAAGTCTTTCAGTAAAACATCGAGTGTGCAGTCAAAAGTGTAATTATTTTTATCTTTTCACGAAAAGCATTGAAGAAGGTGAGCTTACCTGTGTTTAACTTTCTCATCATTGAAAAGAATAGATTCTTAGAAGTGAGTTGGGAGTTTCTCCGAGTGTGAAATTGGTAATTTTGAAATTTTGGTTGAATACATAACAATATATCTCTTATTGCATAATATCTAACATTCAAAATGATTTTTAGGTAGTGCGTTAAAAATAGCTGTATATCGACTAATGGGTAATCCCTTTTCACCTAATACAGTTGGTTAAATTAAGGGTACAATACACTAGCTGATTATTTGGTGCAATGTAATGTATGTTACATATATTAAGAAAAACTACCTTCCGCTCAGTGAGTTGTACAGGTATCCGATGTGGTCTAGTGGTTAGGATTCCTGGTTTTCACCCAGGCGGCCCGGGTTCGATTCCCGGCATCGGAACTAATTGTTTTGTGTCAAGACAGAATACTGTATCAATGTGCTGTCAAAACCTGTAATAACCCGCACCCCACCCTCCCTCTAACACATTCTCTCTTTCTCTGTCTCTCTTTTCCCTTCTTTTAATGCCCACTTCACCCCTCATACCTCTTCTTTCTCCTCCCTCTCCCCTCTCTCTCCGTCTGTCTTTGTCCATCTGTTTGCCTCTTTCAGTCTGTCTCTATTTTCCCCTCCTTGAATAAGTGAAAAAAAATCGATTCTTTTTAAAGAGGTGTTAAATAAAGACCATAATGGGACGTTTCATTTTCTTACAGAGATTATCATAGCAATCAATGACTTAATTCATACAATAAAATAACTTCCTGTTTTACTTTCCACCATTGGAAGTTCTCTTTTACTACAGATATTTTCTAATGTAGAACAGATACATTAGCACCAAGAAATTTTAAAAACTCTTCGTTTTAAAGAAATGCCTCTTTGAAGTACTTTCGATGTAAAACTAGATACATTATGCTAAAGCTCCAGCTCGTTGTTGTTTATCATCAATATTTCACTTATTTCTTATTTCAAACAGCTGCTGACATCGGGCACATTTTTTCCAAACTATTCACTTCTAAGATTTAAAAAAGTAATTTTATCAAATAGGCTGTGTTCATAAACCTCTCATCAGTCAGAAAAATCACATTTCCTCCATGTTCAATGAATTTTGTCTAATAATCCGATGTATTCAACAATGTTCAAAACTATATGTTTTATTATGAGTCAGGGCCGAGCTAGATCGAAATGGCAATAACGACTGATATTTTCACCTTACAGGGGCGAATTTCTTGGTTTTGTTCGCTTTTAACTAGGTGAGCTTTTAATAGGCGGAACTGATGATGTATTCTTTTTTATTTTGATTTGCTTTATCACTTTTAACATTTTGGTTTACATTTGAAGATTGGAAAAAGTCTTTCAGTAAAACATCGAGTGTGCAGTCAAAAGTGTAATTATTTTTATCTTTTCACGAAAAGCATTGAAGAAGGTGAGCTTACCTGTGTTTAACTTTCTCATCATTGAAAAGAATAGATTCTTAGAAGTGAGTTGGGAGTTTCTCCGAGTGTGAAATTGGTAATTTTGAAATTTTGATTGAATACATAACAATATATCTCTTATTGCATAATATCTAACATTCAAAATGATTTTTAGGTAGTGCGTTAAAAATAGCTGTATATCGACTAATGGGTAATCCCTTTTCACCTAATACAGTTGGTTAAATTAAGGGTACAATACACTAGCTGATTATTTGGTGCAATGTAATGTATGTTACATATATTAAGAAAAACTACCTTCCGCTCAGTGAGTTGTACAGGTATCCGATGTGGTCTAGTGGTTAGGATTCCTGGTTTTCACCCAGGCGGCCCGGGTTCGATTCCCGGCATCGGAACTAATTGTTTTGTGTCAAGACAGAATACTGTATCAATGTGCTGTCAAAACCTGTAATAACCCGCACCCCACCCTCCCTCTAACACATTCTCTCTTTCTCTGTCTCTCTTTTCCCTTCTTTTAATGCCCACTTCACCCCTCATACCTCTTCTTTCTCCTCCCTCTCCCCTCTCTCTCCGTCTGTCTTTGTCCATCTGTTTGTCTCTTTCAGTCTGTCTCTATTTTCCCCTCCTTGAATAAGTGAAAAAAATCGATTCTTTTTAAAGAGGTGTTAAATAAAGACCATAATGGGACGTTTCATTTTCTTACAGAGATTATCATAGCAATCAATGACTTAATTCATACAATAAAATAACTTCCTGTTTTACTTTCCACCATTGGAAGTTCTCTTTTACTACAGATATTTTCTAATGTAGAACAGATACATTAGCACCAAGAAATTTTAAAAACTCTTCGTTTTAAAGAAATGCCTCTTTGAAGTACTTTCGATGTAAAACTAGATACATTATGCTAAAGCTCCAGCTCGTTGTTGTTTATCATCAATATTTCACTTATTTCTTATTTCAAAAAGCTGCTGACATCGGGCACATTTTTTCCAAACTATTCACTTCTAAGATTTAAAAAAGTAATTTTATCAAATAGGCTGTGTTCATAAACCTCTCATCAGTCAGAAAAATCACATTTCCTCCATGTTCAATGAATTTTGTCTAATAATCAGATGTATTCAACAATGTTCAAAACTATATGTTTTATTATGAGTCAGGGCCGAGCTAGATCGAAATGGCAATAACGACTGATATTCTCACCTTACAGGGGCGAATTTCTTGGTTTTGTTCGCTTTTAACTAGGTGAGCTTTTAATAGGCGGAACTGATGATGTATTCTTTTTTATTTTGATTTGCTTTATCACTTTTAACATTTTGGTTTACATTTGAAGATTGGAAAAAGTCTTTCAGTAAAACATCGAGTGTGCAGTCAAAAGTGTAATTATTTTTATCTTTTCACGAAAAGCATTGAAGAAGGTGAGCTTACCTGTGTTTAACTTTCTCATCATTGAAAAGAATAGATTCTTAGAAGTGAGTTGGGAGTTTCTCCGAGTGTGAAATTGGTAATTTTGAAATTTTGGTTGAATACATAACAATATATCTCTTATTGCATAATATCTAACATTCAAAATGATTTTTAGGTAGTGCGTTAAAAATAGCTGTATATCGACTAATGGGTAATCCCTTTTCACCTAATACAGTTGGTTAAATTAAGGGTACAATACACTAGCTGATTATTTGGTGCAATGTAATGTATGTTACATATATTAAGAAAAACTACCTTCCGCTCAGTGAGTTGTACAGGTATCCGATGTGGTCTAGTGGTTAGGATTCCTGGTTTTCACCCAGGCGGCCCGGGTTCGATTCCCGGCATCGGAACTAATTGTTTTGTGTCAAGACAGAATACTGTATCAATGTGCTGTCAAAACCTGTAATAACCCGCACCCCACCCTCCCTCTAACACATTCTCTCTTTCTCTGTCTCTCTTTTCCCTTCTTTTAATGCCCACTTCACCCCTCATACCTCTTCTTTCTCCTCCCTCTCCCCTCTCTCTCCGTCTGTCTTTGTCCATCTGTTTGCCTCTTTCAGTCTGTCTCTATTTTCCCCTCCTTGAATAAGTGAAAAAAAATCGATTCTTTTTAAAGAGGTGTTAAATAAAGACCATAATGGGACGTTTCATTTTCTTACAGAGATTATCATAGCAATCAATGACTTAATTCATACAATAAAATAACTTCCTGTTTTACTTTCCACCATTGGAAGTTCTCTTTTACTACAGATATTTTCTAATGTAGAACAGATACATTAGCACCAAGAAATTTTAAAAACTCTTCGTTTTAAAGAAATGCCTCTTTGAAGTACTTTCGATGTAAAACTAGATACATTATGCTAAAGCTCCAGCTCGTTGTTGTTTATCATCAATATTTCACTTATTTCTTATTTCAAACAGCTGCTGACATCGGGCACATTTTTTCCAAACTATTCACTTCTAAGATTTAAAAAAGTAATTTTATCAAATAGGCTGTGTTCATAAACCTCTCATCAGTCAGAAAAATCACATTTCCTCCATGTTCAATGAATTTTGTCTAATAATCAGATGTATTCAACAATGTTCAAAACTATATGTTTTATTATGAGTCAGGGCCGAGCTAGATCGAAATGGCAATAACGACTGATATTCTCACCTTACAGGGGCGAATTTTTACTTTCATTTCTTGGTTTTGTTCGCTTTTAACTAGGTGAGCTTTTAATAGGCGGAACTGATGATGTATTCTTTTTTATTTTGATTTGCTTTATCACTTTTAACATTTTGGTTTACATTTGAAGATTGGAAAAAGTCTTTCAGTAAAACATCGAGTGTGCAGTCAAAAGTGTAATTATTTTTATCTTTTCACGAAAAGCATTGAAGAAGGTGAGCTTACCTGTGTTTAACTTTCTCATCATTGAAAAGAATAGATTCTTAGAAGTGAGTTGGGAGTTTCTCCGAGTGTGAAATTGGTAATTTTGAAATTTTGATTGAATACATAACAATATATCTCTTATTGCATAATATCTAACATTCAAAATGATTTTAGGTAGTGCATTAAAAATAGCTGTATATCGACTAATGGGTAATCCCTTTTCACCTTATACAGTTGGTTAAATTAAGGGTACAATACACTAGCTGATTATTTGGTGCAATGTAATGTATGTTACATATATTAAGAAAAACTACCTTCCGCTCAGTGATTTCTACAGGTATCCGATGTGGTCTAGTGGTTAGGATTCCTGGTTTTCACCCAGGCGGCCCGGGTTCGATTCCCGGCATCGGAACTAATTGTTTTGTGTCAAGACAGAATACTGTATCAATGTGCTGTCAAAACCTGTAATAACCCGCACCCCACCCTCCCTCTAACACATTCTCTCTTTCTCTGTCTCTCTTTTCCCTTCTTTTAATGCCCACTTCACCCCTCATACCTCTTCATTCTCCTCCCTCTCCCCTCTCTCTCCGTCTGTCTTTGTCCATCTGTTTGTCTCTTTCAGTCTGTCTCTATTTTCCCCTCCTTGAATAAGTGAAAAAAATCGATTCTTTTTAAAGAGGTGTTAAATAAAGACCATAATGGGACGTTTCATTTTCTTACAGAGATTATCATAGCAATCAATGACTTAATTCATACAATAAAATAACTTCCTGTTTTACTTTCCACCATTGGAAGTTCTCTTTTACTACAGATATTTTCTAATGTAGAACAGATACATTAGCACCAAGAAATTTTAAAAACTCTTCGTTTTAAAGAAATGCCTCTTTGAAGTACTTTCGATGTAAAACTAGATACATTATGCTAAAGCTCCAGCTCGTTGTTGTTTATCATCAATATTTCACTTATTTCTTATTTCAAAAAGCTGCTGACATCGGGCACATTTTTTCCAAACTATTCACTTCTAAGATTTAAAAAAGTAATTTTATCAAATAGGCTGTGTTCATAAACCTCTCATCAGTCAGAAAAATCACATTTCCTCCATGTTCAATGAATTTTGTCTAATAATCAGATGTATTCAACAATGTTCAAAACTATATGTTTTATTATGAGTCAGGGCCGAGCTAGATCGAAATGGCAATAACGACTGATATTCTCACCTTACAGGGGCGAATTTTTACTTTCATTTCTTGGTTTTGTTCGCTTTTAACTAGGTGAGCTTTTAATAGGCGGAACTGATGATGTATTCTTTTTTATTTTGATTTGCTTTATCACTTTTAACATTTTGGTTTACATTTGAAGATTGGAAAAAGTCTTTCAGGAAAACATCGAGTGTGCAGTCAAAAGTGTAATTATTTTTATCTTTTCACGAAAAGCATTGAAGAAGGTGAGCTTACCTGTGTTTAACTTTCTCATCATTGAAAAGAATAGATTCTTAGAAGTGAGTTGGGAGTTTCTCCGAGTGTGAAATTGGTAATTTTGAAATTTTGATTGAATACATAACAATATATCTCTTATTGCATAATATCTAACATTCAAAATGATTTTTAGGTAGTGCGTTAAAAATAGCTGTATATCGACTAATGGGTAATCCCTTTTCACCTAATACAGTTGGTTAAATTAAGGGTACAATACACTAGCTGATTATTTGGTGCAATGTAATGTATGTTACATATATTAAGAAAAACTACCTTCCGCTCAGTGAGTTCTACAGGTATCCGATGTGGTCTAGTGGTTAGGATTCCTGGTTTTCACCCAGGCGGCCCGGGTTCGTTTCCCGGCATCGGAACTAATTGTTTTTGGTGAGTCTGCGAGACTGTTATATGAAAATGACCTTAACCCCCTTTCCTACCCTGGCTCCCTCTCTCCCTCAACCGCTATCTTTCTCTCTCTCTATCTCAGTCTCTCTGCCTTTCCCTCTTCATGATGAGGTGGATAAAACAACTTCTAGATTTTTTTTAACGAGATGATATATTTAGACCCAGCGGCACTCTTTTTTGGCGGAATGAATGATAGTTTCTTTATTAATTTTTTATCACTTTTACAAGTCTGATTCACATTTGAAGATTGGAAAAAGGCTTTACAGTAAAACAGCAAATGGGCGGTAAGGAGTGAAATTATTATTATTTCACGAAAAGCATTTATAAGGTTAGAACAGGACCTGTGTAGCACTTCTTAAAATATTTTTTTATGAATTCATTAGAAATATAGATTCTGAGACAAGATTAATTGTGGTCTAACAAAATTTGCGACAGTGTTGCAGTTGTTTTTGTTGTTTGTTTGGTTTTTTGGTGTTTTTTTTTTTTTTTTTTTTTTTGTTTTTTTGTGTTTTTTATTTTTTTTTTTTTTTGGGGGGGGGGGTCACCTAACTAAGTCACTCTGAATTTATCGCACATATACAACTCCGACAAGCAATCCAGTATGCGAACCATAAATGATTCTGGTTATGACTTTTGTTAGTTGTTTGAAGGAATATTTGACGAGGGTAGGTTCGAACTCGGGACCCCAGGGTTAATTTTACAAGAAAGCATACATTAGTATCGAGAATTTTTAAATCAAACCGTCTGATTCTAATTTCCGAGTTAGACGGTTTATATAACTTTATTTTGGTCGTCTAATTCTTAATCCTGACTGCGATTGTTTATTCAAGGTGAGTAATCCCTTTCTAGCATGTTTTCGCGAAGTCGTAAAATAAGAAAATAAAGAAATCCAAAGTCATTAAAATTGAAACATCAAACCTATTTTAAACTGGGAGTGTTTCGTGCTCTTTCATAATGTTATTTTAACCCCTTCCTTCATTTCGAAAAGTGTTCGACTTTTTGTTAAAACTGGAGTAATTTGATTTTAGTTTCGTCTGTCAAGCATCAAGCGTGTTTTTTTTATCAGCTGATTTTTTCTTGTCATACTTCTACGAGCAAAACTTGAGCCTGGAACTATTTTGTGTGGTTTAATCACATAGTAGATTAATAAGAACTTACTCAAATTTAGTAAATAATCTCCATTGTTTTTCTTTCCTGCATTAGATTATAATATATGGAGAGAATATTCTTTGTTTTCAATGAGGTATGGGCCATACTTCGTGAATTCATACAGTGTGATTAAGTTTTTAGGTTCATACCTCGATGAAAATAAAAACATCACCATTTCTTAAATAACAAATTGAACCTTAGACCTACGAACTGATGACAGATTCTTATGCTTAACACATTACCATACGACAAAATTCTAGACTGGTCCAAATTCAATTGTAAGTTGAAGAAATCTTTTTTCCCTTAGGTGTTGAAAACAAGCAATTTCTGCATTGTCTACAATGTTTCCAGAGTTTTTTAAATTGGTTGTCAAACACGTTATTGTATGGGAAAGGGTTAACAGAAGTCAAATGTTCGTGCTAATTAAATTATTTCCTCAATATGAAGTGATTTATTGATAACCAGGAAGAAACGGGTACCAGCTGACAATCAAAAATCGATTGACCAAATCATCTATTTAGACCGAAATTGAACGGTAACCTCCGATATTTACAGTTAGTTTTTTGTTGGTTTGGCGATTTAAACGACGTAACTACGACATTTATGTCGCCCACCGACTTGGTGTTTTTTGTTTTGAGATCTCGACAAATAAATTATGCAAACTATCGACTCTGAAGAACTGTCAGAGGTCAGTTGACACGGATAGCGATCTACAAAAGACACAAAGATAGAAAAGATACAAAAGCAACATAGAAAGCGTGACTACTGAAGCTGATGCATAGATAACATGATAAAAGATATATAAAAAGAATGTATAGAAAAATCTTAAAAAAAGATACCATGGCAACAAAAGCGGATATATAGATAGCACTGCTATGAAAGATATGTCTATGGCATGGCTACAAAAGATACACAAATTGCGTGGGGTGTAATCTGACAAGACAGGGGATAATCACGTATGTGTGAGTAATATATGACATATTCTTCGATTACATCATTTTCTTGAAAATTTTGACCCCGCAATGAATTCACTATTTAATTCTCATTGTCTCTAAAGAATATTTTCGCGTCACATTATGGTTCATGTGTCTTAAAGTTGTAATAGTTGAGAATTGTTACATATTTATGCTTTTCAGCATTTAGCCATATAAAGCATCTAAATATGCATTCAATCATTTCTTTTTTTTAGAATTCATATTGGATTAATTACTGTCTGACAAGTGTTTAAGTCAATGTCCTCCTAGAAAAAGCATTAAAGAATAAAGCGCAATTTTTATTGTATTTCTTTGTTCCGTTTAGAAATTTTAACGGGGACATTTGTCCTGAGAAGACAAACATTTCATTTTTCACTTATCTGTTTATAAATTCATAAATTTTACTTTTCAAATAAAATAAAAATCTGACATAAGGGCCTACTTTAACATAAAAGTACCAAATGTCATCAGCCCCTTAATTCAACTTTAACCATTGGGTCATATGACACCGTGAAATAGAGGCATGAATTTCTCGTTTTTCAAATCGTTTGTGTATAGATCAGGAGAAAACAAAAGACCCCCTCCCGCTAAAAAAAAAAAAAAAATACCCCGCCATACAAAAAGCAATTTTCAAGGAAGCCGGAAGTGGTGAATAATCAAGATGACCATTTATACAGACACGTAGACATTTACCGTATCTTCTTGGACAAGGTATAAGGTCTTTGAAGCACGAAAATGAAAAGCTATAGACAAATGGTTCTTGATCCTTGTTTATATATGAAAAGGTGATCTAAATCTTGCAAATACTTTGCCTGATGTTTACAAGCTGCAGTTAAATCATTCCCACACAGTGACGCTTTATGACGCACCTCAAGAAAAACAATTGGGAAAATATTGTGTAATATGAAGAAATTGCTTATAACAAGCAATTTGTACATTTTTCACAATGTTTTCTACCCATAAAATAGAAAAAAAAACTAAAATTTCATAAACTTGAATTGTCGTCTTCAACTCCTTTCACTTTGGACCAGTCTAAAATTTGACATCTGGTAATGGGTTAAATTAATTAGGTTATGTTAACAGAGCATCTCTGTTAACAGCCTCAAATTTACCTATTGCAAGGCATTCATTGTTTGGACGCTTCTCAGTAATTGAATTTTCAAAAGGATTTTTGGGGATAATAATAATAAAAAGAAAATCGATTGTGACAGGCAGTTTTTCGGTTTTCATTGTTGTCTAACTCTATGAAGTGCGTACCTTTATTTTTGAATATTAAAGTACTGAAAGCACTGTTAGCTAGCAAAGCATAGGTTTTCATGTAATCTCCTTTGCTAAATGTTATCATGATAAATAAACGAAGTTAAAGTAACCCAGGAGTTAACAAATTACAACATGACAAAATTTTAGACTGGTTCAAATTAAAAGAAGTTGCAGACGACAATTTCAAGTCGGTTGAATTTAGAAAATCTTTCCCTTGTTGGTTTGAAAACATTGTGGACAAAAAAGAAACTGCTTGTAACAAGCAATTTCTTCATTGCCCTATATGTTTTCCAAAGCTGTTTAATTGAGATGCTTAAAAAGCGGAACTGAGTCTGAAAAGGTTAACCCGTTCCCACTCAGTTACCCTTTCAGACGCCCCCAAGAAATTCACAATGTTTTCTACCCCAAAAATAAAAATAAATCAAAAATCAAAATTTCATACACTTTAAATTTTTGTCTGCAACTTCTTTCAATTTGGAGCAATCTAAAATTTTGCCATCTGGTAATTGGCCAAATACCATGCTTTTCATGGAGTTCTCTACAATTTGAGTAGAGTTTGCAAATATTCCTGAATTAAATAAGAACTGCTTTTTATGGTTTAGGCATTCAACGGGTTTAGTGGTTAAGCCTCCAATGGCAGTTTGCACTCGTTGAACTCTGAAAAGATCTCAAAATTTTGTCTGTTAACTTAAGCTATCAAAGCTGACGCTTTGCTAGCTAAAAAGGTGCAAAGGGTCAGCAACTCCTTTATAGTACGTTATCACGTTAAATAGCGGGAAAAGTATTTCAAACCCAAATAAATTTAGGTTTGAAAGGCGTGAAGTGTTTCCAAACAGTTCAGAAATAAAGATGGTGGTCGAGTAGAACAAATAATCTAATATTGTTGTAAAAAGGGCCATAAATATTGAATATTAAATCTCATGACAAAAACAAGAGGTACTGTAAATTAACACCAATGATACTTGATATTACAAATGGAACGCAAGAAAAGCTTCATTTGACCTTATTAGGAAGAAAAGTAGGATTTTCATATCTAAGACTTTCTCTAACATAAAAATAGTGAGGCTTCAAATGAGATAAGTAAGCAAGCTCCGAACTAGCATTTTTCTAATGTATACTCATTTAAAGATTGTGTATGCTTTCACCAGCTATGACTACCTAAATTATTTTACATCGTTACAAGAATAACGTTTAGATATATGTACCAAATTTATTTTAAAAAAAAATGTTAACCCTTTCCTTTTTTATTTTAGACTGGTACAAATTGAAAGAGATTGCAGTTGACAATGAAAATTGGAGGCAAACTGAAATGCAGCCAACTTATGTCGTAGAAAATAGTGTGAGAAAAGAAGAAACTGCTTGCTACAAGCAATTTCTTCTTTTCCCACAACAATGTTTTCACTAGTATGAAATCACAGTGACGTAAAATCGCAGGTTTATAAGCTATTGTGTGGAACAGAAAAAAGCACATTTCATTGGACGGAAATTTTACGGGATTATCGTCATCCTAAATAATTGATGACGTAAACCATGAAATAAATATTTGATTCTCCTAAATTGGTAATTTCATTTGATATAAGCTAATGATATTTTTGTATCATTATTCTTTATTTCAATACAGAAAGCAATTTTATCCGTATATAATGAAATAGAGCCAAATTAATAGAAATAATAGAGTGAAATTCGTCTTCGATCTTATTATTAATACGTCACATCGGGGACACAAAACAAAGATATCTATCATTTTATTCCAAACCCAATGTCTATTCATTCCAATGCTGTTTGTTGTCAGGTCTCCAGGTTTTTACAAAGAGTATCCCAGTACCAACTCGATATTGACTGTTAACCATTCCCACACGATAATATTTTAGACCAGCCCAGATTCACAGAAGTTGCAGACCGGAATTTTCAGTTGACAAATTCTTTAAAATCTTTGTCTTTTTGAGTAGATAACATTGTGGATAATGAAGACATTTCTTGTAACAAGCAATTTCTTCATTTTCCACTCTGCTTTCAAAATCCTACATACTAAGGGGTGTTTAAAATTGCCACTGTTTGGGAATGGATTAACCTGCGAGAGACATTTCCATCCAATCCGGACGTTCTCCAAGTGAAGACAGTGACCAGTCTCTGCCTCCACATAAACTGATCAGAGTCTTCTATCTGCTCACTATAGAATAGTCTTGAATAATCTTTGGTTTTGATGATCT
Source organism: Fragum fragum (assembly GCA_946902895.1). NCBI lineage: Eukaryota > Metazoa > Mollusca > Bivalvia > Cardiida > Cardiidae > Fragum > Fragum fragum. The sequence continues at coordinate 36,700,896 of OX336367.1, read as the reverse complement.
CAAATAAGCTAAATGCCCTGTGTGGCTGTCAAAGTTGCTCAGTGGCTGCTCTAAATGATCGTAAGATCGACTGAAATATCACAACCCGACTTATATTACTTCAACTGGCTGAGCTCTAAGTCATTTATGTGTGACCGTATTCCTATAATAATTGCCATGGGCTCGATCCCCGGCGGCGGCACATATTATTCCGACACTTGTCTCTTATCATGGGTGGATAATCGTAACCCTAAGTGGGATAGCAGCTGGAGGCTAGGAAAGGATGTAATGGTAGTACTGGTGTGAGAAATACCAGGAATCCATTGTTTAGTGCTCTAGCCACCGCGATATGACTTAAATACTGAAAAAGCGGCAATAAACCCCATTCAATCATTCAATCCTATAACAATTATAATTATACAATAAAATGGAATTGACTTTCCATATTCAGAAAGTCGTCATTTGGGAGAAAGTTTCGACCCTGTTCAGCCTCGTCAATCCAGCAGAGGTCAACTAGACATCATTTTCCTATAAAAGTTAAAATCATGTGGTCAATCTAGATTCAGAAAATCGCCCAAGAGAGAAACGTTTCAACCCTGGTCAGTTCGCGTAGTTTGCGCGGCTCATTTAGAGTGAACAAAAAAATCAACGTATTTGAATATCAAAAAACATGAAGGACTCTAAACCAAGAAACCCTCTCTAAATGACGTTACTTTGGAAAATTCCCAGGTTTCGATGACGTCATAATTATCTGATTATTGCTTCGAATAGTATTATTGAAAATGAAGAAGTTGTCCGCTACTATGCGATCTACCCTCAAAATACAGACTTCAAATATTTCTTCTAATAAAATTATCGCCTGCAACTTCTCTATATCGAGACCGGTCTAAGCTATTGTCGTCTGGTAATGGTTTAATGTACAAAAACAGTTGTACTTTTGGCAGTTTTGAAGAAATGGACATCTTCTTTATTTTAGTGAATCAGAGAGGTAGTTGATTATTAAATGTTAAATAAAAGAAAAAAAAAACTTTTGATTATTTTGTATCATTAAGGCGAGTTGTCTGAATAACACACCAATTGCTTTGACATAGCTTTTATCGTCTATCTGAAAAAACCAATGATAAAGATTAGGGCCATCCAAACACCAACGGGGAAGACTTTCATCGGTCTAAACAACGAGAATGTGGCTTAAAGATGACCCGGAAAAAAGTGTCATGGCGTATTGCGCTAAAACGATTAAACAAGATTTTAATGAGCGAATCTGTACAAATCCCATCATACGGTCACTTTGATGGTGTGAAATCGGGTTTAAAGATACTGATAGTCTAACAGAGATGGTGTACAAACTAAATATTTTGTCATTGATACTTTGATTGGGCCTCAATACCCTTGACCCTTTACATCTTGTTGGTTGGTTACTTCGTTAACCCATTCCTCCTTTTTACGCCCCTCAAGAAAAAAGCTTTAGAAAACATTGTGGAAAATGAAGAAATTGCTTGTATCAAGCAATTTCGTCATTATTCACAATGTTATACAAGCAATTTCTTCATTTTCCACAATGTTTTCTATCCAAAAGGATGAAAAAATTCAAAATTCCACCAACTTGAAATTGTAGTCAGCAGCTTCTTTCAATTTGGACCAGTCTAAAATTTTGCTGTGTTGGAATGAGTTAATGGTTTATCGAATCGCTACAATTGACGAACCACACGTGTCAATCAGAAAATCGACTGACCAATCAAATCGGTCAATTTATCCGGACGTGAAAAGGTGGGCTCCAACAATAAAATTGAAATTGAAATGAAATATTTTCATATGTAAGCAACTTAAACGTCATAACAAAAGCTTATTCAATCTGTAGTTATGATGTTAAAGTCGCCTTCCAATGTTTTTCTCATTGTTTCTTATCCGTGGCCATATATTTTGCTAACTTGCGTCCAACCCATCACCAGACGACAAAAATTTAGACTGGTCCGAATTGAAAGAAGTTGCAGACGACAAGATAAGGTTTATGAAATTTTAGATTTTTTCCCACTTTCTGGTATAGAAAACAATTTCTTCATTTTTAACAATGTTTTCAAAAGCTTTTGGGGGCCGTCTTAAAGCGTCATTGAGTGGGAGTGGGTTTATATCTCAGTCGAACTGCTTTATCGAAGGTCATTGGGCGTAACCAGCTATCTGCCAAATGAAAGCCTATGTTGTTTATGTCCAATGTCTAAAGTAATCTTGATGCGAAATAAGATTTAAATACGCCGACATATAGCCTAGTTGTGATAGTACCAAAACTAAATATTTTGTCTTTCTAAAATGCCTTTCTCCCAATCTTCAATCACGTGATGGCATGGATTCGATACGCGGCGGCGGCACATATCTTTTCCGACATTCGTCTCTCACCAATGGGTGGATAGTCGTAGACCTAAGTGGGATAGCAGTACTTGTGTGAGATATACCAGGAATACATTGTTAGGTGCTCGAGCCACCGCGATTTGAATGAAATACTGTTTAAAAGCGGCATTAAACCCCATTCAATCAAATCAAAAGTTCTTTGACTGGCTGACGTCGACAAAGCCTTTTCTACTAATGACATACATGTATTTCTCATTTTGAGTTTTGAATCATAGTTATCAACAGTATAATATTTGCTTGGTACGGTGCCATAGAGGTGATGCCATCTAAGCTTGGTCATACCAACTAAAGTTGTGCCAAATTTCTCTTAGTCGAGTCACCTATGAATTCTATAGGACGTCGTATGGATAGGCTCTTGTCACATCACTGAGTTTTTCAATAGACACGCATCCATCCGTCTATCTGTATGCAAACTCATTAGCTTCTCGTGGGGAAAATGTCGCGAAAAGGGTTATTGATTTTGAAACGTACACAGCACATCAAAATCATTTCTATAAACTGATACCATGTAAACCCACTACCAGATGACAAACTTTTAGACTGGTCCAAAATTGAAAAGAGTTACAGACGACGATTTTAAAATTCGTTGTCTTTTGGAGTAGAAAACATTGACAGGCAATTTATCCATTTTCCACAATGTTTTCCAAAGCTTTTTCTTTTCCTGATGGGCGTCAAAAAGCGGGGTTGTCTGGAAATGGGTTAAGGTACCCGGGGTTAAGAAGATTATCGGTTCTTTAGCCTGCGATAACGTGTGACTAGCCCTTTGAATGTAACCGGGCGTTTGTAAAGAAGACAATGATGGGAAGACACGCTTGTTAGTTAATTAATAGGCTTTTGGATCAATAATACATCATAAAATTGGCTTTAATCTAGTGAAGTCATTAAAAACACCGCATGATATCTTTATCTGTGTTCCTTTTCTTCGCAGTTCGTCACTGTAAATTCGATACCTTGAAGATTGATTGATTGAATGGGGGTTAACGCCACTTTTAAAAGTATTTCAGTCATATCGAGACAGTAGGAGCACCTCACTATGATTTCCTGGTATTTCTCACACCAGTACTACCACTACATCCTTTTTCTAGCCGACAGCTGCTTATCCCACTTCGGTTTACGATTAACTATACCAAATGGTCGGAAACAAATGTCGGAAAGGATACTTGCCCCGACCGGGTATCTAACCCGGGACCTCATGATTGAGAGACCGGTGCATACCTTGAAATTTTTTTTGCTGTTGTTGTTTGTTTTGTTTTTGCTCTTGTGGAGATCGTCAAAAATTTGCGAACAAGGACAGATAGACACCATAAAAAATATCATTTGCAAGCATTTTTCATGACATAATAGGAGCTAGCGGACCAATCATAAAAACGGTTACTGTCAAATATGAGCATAATCCTAAATGATGACAAGATCATCTCAAAAAGAAGACCGAGTTGAAGTTATTTAACAAGAATCATAAAATAATAGAGGGTTGTCCTCACAGGTCTTACATAAACCCGATATCACAGGCTGTGGTTGATTTAATAGCTCCGATGAATCCCCATGCCCTTTGATAAGAGGCATACAAACCCCAAAGGTTATCGATACGGGTACTTTAAAATAACATTTACATATCGCTGCGACTTTCGTCAAAAGCTCTCTTCAAAGAAGACCTTAAAACAATATTTTATATCTCTTGTGATTTAAGCACGTTGGAATTAGACAGTACTTGGTGTTCTCTATGTATTTGTAATAAAGGTTTCGTTGTATTTAATGTTTTTGGTGCGTTGTATTTGAAAGTCTTGACGTGAAATTTTTCGTGGCACAGTTTTTTTCTGATGTTGAGGAAAACTGTAGTTGCATTTAAACACACAGTAGATTCAAACCGTCATGAACACCCATTATTCTTAGAAACTTTATTCTCTTTGTGAATTGCGGCGATTTTTATCTTTTTATTGTTGTTAATTCCCTTCTTTTTGTAGATTTTAACTTTGTTCGGCCTTTCCACAAACTTAATGTTATCATTTCAAAATACTTTGAAGATTGACTTGTGTGCTCTGACCATCCTTTATGCAAAATGGTAACAAAAATAAAGTGAGAAGTTTCATAGTTGGGGGGAGGTCATGCAGCTTATTATTATTAATATAGTTCACTATCTAATTTTCAACACAAAAACCCTATTTATCTTGATATTTAAGTACCTCACTAATTTACGGATCGCTGACCACGCCTACTTAACTCGACATGACAGTTTGACCGAGGTAATAAACATTATTTTGTTTAAAATATTGTCCGGGACCTAAAATGAAGAGAAAATCGTTGCCTGGCGACCTTAACGCCGTATTGACAGCTTGAGTAAGCCATGGTTATGCCGTTTATCCCTTTCCTGTTTTACAATATTTTAGATCTGTCAAAATTCAAAAGTTTTGCAGACGAAAATTTAAAGTGGTTTCAATTTGAAAAAATAACCATTCAGTAGGGGAGAAAATATATTGGAAAAAGAAAAAAATGCTTGCAATTTCTTCTTTTTCTACAATGTTTTCTCAATTATAAAATAACATAGACGTAAAATCAGTGATTGAACAGGAAAGGGTTAAGTCTCAAAACCAACAAAATGATATATTTAAATGTTGGAAATGAAATTTCTCTGCCTGTATGCATGAACGATTTGCTTGGTAAATCCACATTTGGATTAAGACCGGATCCGTGCATTACAAGATCTTATTTGAAAGTGCATTAACCCTTTCCCGTTCAAATACGGGATTTTACGTTCCTGTGATTTTATACTCGAGAAAACATTGTGGAAAAAGAAGAAATTGCTTGTAACAAGCAATTTCTCCTTTTTCCACAATATTTTCTACCACATAGGACGGTTTCATTTCAAATAGCATCCATTTTTCATTGTTGTCTGCAACCTCTAGTCTAAAATTTCCTAAAACAGAAAAGGGTTAAATTTAATTTTCCAAACTAGGATGATCGTATATATTTTGATGTCCCTAATATGCCGATTAAAAGTGATTTAAAGTTATTAGTTTATGAGCACCCGTGTATTTCTCATGAAAATGTTTATATTACGATTGTTAACGTCAGCACCGTTGTTTGAAGTGGTGGTCAAATTGCTTCATAGATCACAAGCGTTTCCTATCAACTTGAACAAAGATTCCTTTGATGCTATCAATGTAACGAAAAAGTGTCAACTTTTCAAGTCAATATTTAGCCTTTCATTACAGTTCTGTGAAACTAATGAATTTTCATGCTTAGGTTGTTGGAGACGGATTGCCGGAAATAGAGCTAAATGACTCTATGATTTCTTCCGTGCGTCTGATTGTTTTGCAAATTGCTTATAGGGTTTAAATTAATAAACTAAAACGGTTACAATAGTTATGTATATAGGGTTTAAAACAACATTCATTGTACCATGTCGATGCAATACATGTATTTTTTCCAAAAAAAATTATCCTTTTTCACCTTCTTTCTTATTCACCAACGAATTCTACAAGCACGTAAATGGTCACACATAACTGTTCTGAGCGTGGTTAAAACTTTATAAAACCTTTTTTCAATACAAAACAACAACAATAACAAAAATATCATTGTGAACATAATTCTACAATGCTAAGCTTGAAATGACTGGTCATAAGTAAAACCTTGGCTTGTGATTTTCGATATATTCATGCGACGTCAACGTAAAGATAAAGTTGGCTTATAATTCGTCAACAATTAGGTAAATACATTGTATGCTCGTAAAGCTGTTCACACGGTTCACCGTTCACACATACTACTTTTCGTCTTCAGATTAACCCATTCCCACACAACAAAATTTTAGACTGGTCTAAATTGAAAGGAGTTGCAGAAGATAATTAAATGTACATAAAATTTTAGATTTTTTTAAACTTTCTGGATTGAAAACATTGTGTAAAATGAAGAAATTGCTTATTACAAGCAATTTCTTCATTTTACACAATGTTTTCCCAATTGTTTTTTGAAGGGCATCTAAAAGCGTCACTGTGTGGGAATGGGTTAAGGGCATTACAGGGTGTGTGTTTAATACTTTGTATTTAAAATTGTTTTACTTGACATTTGGCAACTGTTCCAAAAAGGATTTGACATTTAGAAAAATGTGCGTATTTTTATCGTATCGAAGGTCAGTGGCTATGATCACCTCAAAATTGCAGCATTCTCACGAAATCTGACTTTGTTGAAAAATATCAAACACACGACAAGGTGACAAACTTTGATAAAAACACTTCGTGTTAAAATCGTTATTCTAATTACTATCATAAATGATAACCAAAGAAAATAAACAATGCGGTGTCCTTTTGTGTTGTTTGTATCGTCCTATTCTTGTAATATTAATTACAAATTCAAATTACACAATGTGTAAATGAAATATTTATTCGTCGACATTAACTGACTATTAATTGAAGGGTCGTTAACCACGCACACTGAGCTCCAACAGGAAGTTACAGTCAACCATCAAACGGCGTTATTTTGTAAAATTTATGGTAAATAGCATGTAACAGAAAGGCAAAATAGTTCGTTGGCGGCCTAAACGTCGTGACTACAGCTTGAACAATTCACCTTACCAAACCAATTAAAATGCTTCACATAAATATCGTTCAAAGTTCACTTCCGGTCTTTACTGAATGATTCGATTTGTCGATTGATCATTTGATTGACAGCTGCGATCCGTCAATAAGTGTTAACAACTGTCTTTTAATCTATTCCTAGATGGAAACTTTTAGACTGGCCCAAATCCAAAGAACTTGCAGACGACAGTAAAAGTTTATGAAATTTTAGATTTTTTAACTTTCTTGGTAGAAACCATTATGGAAAATAAAGAAGTTGCTTGTTGCAATCTCTTCTTTTTTCAGGGATGTTTTCCAAATTGATATTCTTGTCGGGCGTCAAAAAGCGCCATTGTGTGGGAATGGGTTTATATTACAATAGCTGTTTAACCTTTTTCTGTTGCATCCCTCGTTTTTACGTCCATGTGAATTTATAATTGGGAAAATACTATATAAAAAGAAGAAATTTGCTTGTAACTAGCACTTTCTTGTTTTATCACAAGACCTTCACCCTACTGAAATAGTAATTTTTCAGATTAAATCCAAACATAATTTTTGTCTGCAAAACCTTTGAATTTGGACAGGTTTCAAATTTTGCAAAACAGGATCGGGTTAAGATATGTTTTGCCGGTCTATTTTACTATCTATTGTCATTATCATCTAACTTTTTTTTTTATTTTCCATAATAAATGCGTTTCGTTTGTGATTCTTCAAGCTTTAATTATGATAATGTCTGGATGATCACCATATTAGCTGTTTTGGGTAAACGCAGAATTCTGAAGTACAAATAATTTATCCACCTTACGCTGACTTGCGCACATAAAACAGCTTAAAACACAAACAATACTTTAATATCAAAGGTCTTAATTCCTTAATTCTGTAACATTAATCCAGCTAATCCATCTTAATTTTCTTTCCACTTTGACATAAAAAATGTATATAAATGACATATTGTTAATCGCTTATTAAAAATAATTGTTATGAATAAGATTTGATACTATTGAAATAAACATTTATATGTGGGCGATTTATTCTATTGTTGGACAAGGGTATCATGCTGACCATAGTGTATTACCCTCCCGAAAATTTTCCTTCCATAGAAAAGTCTTTGGTTCTATGCCCTACATGTAAATCCATTACCAGACAAAACAATTTCGACTAGCCGAAATTCAAAGAAGCTACAGACGACACTTTATAGGACACGAAATTTTAAAAATCTTAAAGGTTTTTGGTAGAAAACATAGTGGATAATGAAGAAATTGCTTGTTACAAGCAATTTCTTCATTTTCCACAATGTTTATCTAAGCTCTTTCTTGGGGCGTAAATAGGTGGTATTGTGAGGGAATGGATTAAAAGAGCTAGAGCCTTCTTTTATCATTGAGAATCAATAACTTGTTGATAAACTTGTAGGAAGAACATAAACGTAATCAAAGTTGCATCTTTCAGTGTTGTTTGGAAACATTTTGGTACATCACATCTCTGTAAGTCTGTCTGACTGTCTCTCTCCGTCTGTCTCTGCCTGTGTCTGTCTGTTGATCTGTATGTCTCTGTCTCTCTATAGCTCTCTCTGCTTGTACATCTCTTTCTCTCTCTTTCTGTCTGTCTCTCTTTCTCCTCATATCCTCTCCCATGGTTTAATTACTAAGCATCTGTAAGTTAGAGACAATCTCGCTGTTCGACACAACGTATTTTTGTGAAACAGAGTGCTATACCTTTTAATATATATGTTTTGCTTCAACGATCGAGAATTGATTGGTGTAGGTGCAAATGCAGCGAAAAGTACTGAAGAATGCTCAAAGTACGGTGGCGATCAAAGTCTGTTATCACCGGCTCCTTTCATTGGACCACGCATATCGAATAACCCAAATGAAAAATGCAATTGACGAATCACGAATATCAATAAAAAACAAACAAGCAAACACGATTCAATTTTATAGACCGGAGAAGAAAATTTGAACTCCAACACAGGTCTACATTTATGAGAAGCATTTTTTGTTGGTTTGGCGACTGCAATTTACATAATGTCGGCCAATATCAGAGTACAATATTTACTTCCGGTCTAAATGTATGTTTGATTGGTCTATTGATATTTTTATTGACAGACGTAATCCGTCAAATTGCGAGTCACAAGCAATTTATTACTATAAACAGTAAAGCTTTGAACTTTAACCCATTCCCACACGATAAAATCTTAGACCATGCCGAATTCAAAGAAGTTGCAGACGACAATACAATGTTGATGAAATCTTTAAAATCTTTGTCTACTATTGTTGATAACATTGTGGATAATGAAGAAATTGCTTGTCACAAGCAATTTCTTCATTTTCCACAATATTTTCTAAAACTTTTGAAAGGCGTTTAAAAGCGTCACTGTGTGGGAATTGGTTAAACTGCATTGTGCCAAATAAAACATTTATATTTGCCTGGATCTGTTATTCACTTTAACCATTCCCCTATATGACGCTTTTTGAGGCCCTCAAGAAAAACCATTAGGGAAAAAATTTTGAAAATGAAGAAAATGCTTGCCTCAAGTAATTTCTTCATTTTCCTCAATGTTGTCTACCCAGAAAGTTGAAAAAATCTAAAATTTCTTTAGCTGTAAATTGTCGTCTGCTACTCCTTTCAATTTGGGCCAGTCTAAAATTCTGTCGTCTGGTAATGGGTTAAAGGAATAATAAGTTAGATAAACCTATAAATGTTTCTGGATTGGGATACGCTAACAAACAATTTCTAAATTAATAAGATTACGAAATATTAATCTGTTATATGACCTGAAACTTAGAAAAACGTTCATAGCTAATCTGTATGGGATTTGCACACTTAAACACTGAGGGGATTATCACATTATAACGAACTTTGATAATCAGTGTTTGTAAAATTCCATTACTTGAAATCCGGCGAAATGTGTCTGCCAGATCTATTAGGTTATAAGAAGGGGGTGATAGTCGGTTGTATCATCAGATTCGTGTGCACGATTTCAAGAAAGTTAATTGACTGTTGTCGAAAGAAAACGTTTCGATTGGTCTAATTTTAGATCAATGTGAACCATCAACGGAAAAGACTTCCTGCGTGTTGCTCATATTGGCCAACTTCGAAATTTTTCGCTCCCTGTAGATTTTTTGGGATCTATTATACTTATTTACCTTAGTAATACTAATAACAGTAATCAAAAAGGTATAGTAGAATTGAAATACTTTTAGAAATACAGATTAGTGTTATTATTTAATCGAATCTAATCAATATAAAGCCGGTTTGAATAAATGGAGTATTATGTTACGATTGCGATATAACATCTTGTATCATTGCTTCTCGCTGTAGAGGAAAAATTGAGATTCCGCTCGACCTTCGGTCTTGTGAAATATGAAAATTTCCTACGCAGCTCAAACGAGATTTTGTATCTTTATGCTAACATAATTTTCCCTATTATTTAACGTTATCGTATAAAAACTATAGAGTAAATGACGTCATACGAGATTTTGTATCTGTATGCTAACACAATTTTCCCTATTATTTAGCGTTATTGTGCATAAACTACAGAGTAAATGACGCCATACGAGATTTTGTATCTTTATGCTAACATGATTTTCCCTATCATTTAACGTTATTGTACATAAACTATAGAGTAAATGACGTCGCTCTTTCGTCTCTCTTCTAGACTATGTTAGGTTGCGTGTTTACGGATGAAAAACTTAAGGTATAGATATAATTCATTCTTATTAAGCACTTATGACTTTTAGAATGGAGAGATAGATAATCAATATAAAATTATAACCAATGTTCTACATATAGCAGATACTGCTCTGAGAAATCTCTCTCTTTGTTTATTTCTTTTATGTGTGGTCACTTCCTCTCCTTGATATCCAGTTACTTTTTTAAGTTCATTTAAAAAAAATACACTTCGACATGAACCGTTATTCGATTTAAGTCGACACAACGGAAATCAACTGCAATTAAGAGATCGTTGGTAACACTCACTTACCTCCAACTAGGAAATTCGGCCTAGATATTAAACGGAGTAAGTTTCATAATATATACGTGTAAACAATATAACAAAGTAGTAATAATGGTTGGCTGGCGACATAAACGTCGTAACTACAGCTTGAATGAGCCGGAGCTACGAGGTTTAAAGGGGGATGTTTTTGTTGTTGTTTTGATATTGTTGTTGCTTCTAATAGACACTGGTGATCCTTCAATTGTAAAAGCCACCTGATTACTAAAATCCATATTCGTTAGATAAGATAAATAATTGCCTATCTATTATCTTCATAGACTCGCATTCGCGGGGAGTTGATTAAACACACCGCAATGGCTTATCAGCTTCTCGAGAAGATATTGTTGTCCATTTGTTAATTGGCACCTGGTTTTATTTGCCAGTTATCAAAGTCCGTGTATCTTTTAACAAGTTTTTTCGCGACGAGGGTGTAATAAGACAGACGTTCGTTTATATTTGGGTTAACGTTTAAAACCATTCAAACAATTTTGATTCACACACATAATTAATATTGTTACTTTTATCATTATCATCAGCATAATCATTAAAAGTTTTGTTTGTTCTTTACGGTTATTATTAATAGCATTGGTTCTGTCTACCGTGTATTTAATTAACTAAATTTTAATATTTCAAAGTGTAACAAGCACATTTTTTGCTTACCTATGGGAGAAAGAGAGTGTGTGTGTGTGAGCCGAAGGGGGGGGGGGCGGGTGAAGACTATGGATGAATGGCTGGCTTTCTTTTATGAAGGTTGGCCGGTTAACATGTTCGCCAAGTAACTTGCTGGTATAAATGTATATTGTTAGTGCAAAGAGACAAAGATCTAGAAGCTAGCATTTCTTACGGATAATCTCCATTAATGATATAATAAATAAAGCCGTTTATACTATTGATACAAGAGATCTAATTGGACGTTAACAAGGTGTTATAGTCCGGGGGTTACTGGGAAACCGATGTTTATTTTATTACTAAACTCCGGGGTGTCATATCATCAGATATTAACTCGGGATTTATCTCTATCATTTCGAGATAGGGGTCCAGCGCGCGAACGATCTTGTTAGCATTGTGATTGAATTATCCCCATACTTCATAACCATACAGCTAAAATTTGATAGAATCTGGTTATTTTTTACTTAACCTTATCCCGTTTTTTTTTTTTTTTTTTTTTTTTGTATGTGTTTGTGTTGTTGTTGTTTTTAATTTTGAACTGGTTCAAATTAAAAGAGGTTGCAGACGACATTGAAAAATGGATGCAATATGAAACAATGCCATCCAATGTGGAAGAAAATATTGTTGGAAAAGAAGAAATTGCCAAATTTTCTCAAGTATAAAATTAAACACAGCGTTGTAAATCCTAGTTTGTACAGGAATAGGTTTAAATATCTTCAACAGAAGTAAGCTGACAGACATTGAAAGTACAAATCTCTTAGCGATTGCAGAGAGAGCGTTAATTTCCCCGTTTCGTGATTGTCAATCGAAAAATCAATCGACCAATCAAATCATTTATTTAGACCGGACGTGAACTTTAAACTTCAACATTGGCCAGCATTTATATAAAAGCATGTTTTTGGTTTAGCATCTTAAACGACGTAACTACTATTTATTCAGGCTAGCGTTACGACATTTAGGTCACCAATCTACACCTATTTCTGGTCATTGATTTTACAAAATAATGCTGTTTCCTATCGAAATGGAACTTCTTGTCGGAGTCAGTGGGTGTGATCAGCGGAGTCAGTGGGCTTGTTCAGCGATCCATCAATTATTTGTTCCCAACAGAAGAACATTGAGAGTTGAATATTGCTTACTGGGTATGTAACGTTACTTGTAATAAAGCTCTTTTTTTTCTTTTGTTTGTTTGCTTGGTTGTTTGTTTGTTTTTGTGTGTATGTAACACAGACAAATACATTTTAACAAAAACAAGGGGAAAACATTGTTCAAAAGAATAAACATGTACCTTTGATAGAGATTGGTAATCATCACTTATGAGGTTGTAGAAATATTGTACTGACAGATGAACGGACGCACAGACGGACATCATGGCGACAACACGCCATCGGTTTCCAATTCTAACATTTGAAAATAATTTGGACGGTACCGAAAAGAAGACTGAATATATTTACATGTGCATGGAAATGTATTTAAAAACAACTACAGTTGTACCGCATTGTCACAGCTTATTTTGCGTTTCATGAGATCTCAACCAATTTTGTAATATTTACCCTGATCCAAATATCAAGAAGTTTTTAGACTGGTCCAAATATTAAAGACGATATTTTAATGGGCGTGTGTGTAAGTAACCGTTGAAAGGTATGCGAGCTGTAAGGCGAAAGGAATGCGAGGTAACCACATACGCAAATAGTTAAAAATCAGATAGAGTCCAGCACATGTCAATCAGATTTTGTGTTTCTAGAGTGAATATATAGGAATGTTGAATGATCAGATTCAGAAAATCTTTCAAGTCCGAACAATTTCGAGCCTGATCAGTCTGTGCAATGTGCATATTGATGGCTTAGAGCAAAAACATAGTATGGCTCTATACATTGTATAGAGCCATACTATGCTTTTGCTCTTAGCCCTCGATATTTTGTACTTCCAAGGCAGTCCCTTTGTGTGGCAAGTATCATATCGAGTAAAGAGGTTCTAGATAAAACCAGAGTTGCCTCCGATGTAGACCTTTCTTAGAGGCGATTACAAGAGTAAAGACTAGTTCGATTTAACACATTCTCTCTCACTGACGCCTTTTGACACCTCTCAAGAAAAATAATTTGGAAAACATTGTTTAAAATGAAGACATTGCTTGAACAAAACATTTTCTATATTTCACGCAATGTTTTCTACTCAGAAATTTAAGATAAAATCCGTCGTCTGCAACTCCTTTCAATTTAGACCAGTCTAAGAATTTGTCGTCTGGTAACATTGGCTTAAAATATGTTGCAGTGGACCGAACTGGAAAAGAATAAAGTATTCTCAAATCGATCACACAAAAATACTGAACAATCATTTTAGGCCATTACCACACATTCCCATATTTTAACGCATTGAAGAACAATGTCTATGGAAACATTGTGGGAAAAAAGATATTGCTTTTAATAAGCACTTTTTCCATTCTCGGGACGAATTCTACCCAATGCGATATTCGAAGTTCAATTTAAACTAAGTCGTCTGAAGCCTCTCTCAGTTTAACCCATTACAACTCAATTCCTCCTTTTTACGCCCCTCAAGAAAAAAGCTTTGGAAAACATTGTGGAAAATGAAGAAATTGCTTGTATCAAGCAATTTCTTCATTATCCACAATGTTTTCTACCCAAAATGACGAAAAAATTCAAAATTCTATCAACTTGAAATTGTCGTCTGCAGCTTCTTTCAATTTGGACCAGTCTAAAATTCCACTGTGTTGGAATGGGCAAGTGTAACGTTTTGTCGTCTGTAAATTTTGTTCTGAAAAAATTGTCGTCAGGTTGTTGTCAAATGAAAATCAATGTGATTTAACCCTTTCCCGTACAATTACGTCCCTGTGATATCATACTTGAGAAAACATTGTGGAAAAAGACGAAATTGCTCATAACAAGCAATTTATTCCATTTTTCTCAATGAATATTTTTAATTGAATACAAAAATTGATTTTTGAATTGTATTATCTTTATAATATCATTTGCTACCCCTTTGAATTGGACAAGTTGCAAATTTTGAAAAAAAAGAGAGTAAATTTATTTGTTTTTCTCATACATTATTACATACTTTTCTGTAAGAATTTTTCACGGAAACGCGTCATTGGTGGAATTTCGTGGTTGATGTTTGATCATTCTAAAACTCCTCTTTAACGGAGGTGCCGACAGCAAATCACAGGGTATAAATCGAAAATAAACATCTAAAGAAAACAGGGTTGGAAGGAGAGAAAACTGTTTGAGACAGAAAGAATGGGGTAAAATAAAAACATTCTTATAACAAACACCCTCTATTTTACCTCATTATCATGTTATTGTCAATTAGAGCTTATTTCTATGTCGTCTACAAGCGCTTTCAGCATTATCCTGGTTAAATTGTAAATTGACCGGAGATAAAACAAGGAAAAACAAAATTTATGATTTATAGTACTTAATTTAATGAAAAAGAAGATGATCATACATTATTCAAATGTAATGCTCAAAATTGTATACATCACGAAATATACAAGAACAATAACTAAATCTAGCACATATTGATCATGAAATGTCGTTTGGCGTGCACAATAACATAACTACAGCGTTATTGAAATTGTAGACATTGTGCACGCCCACTAAGGAAATAGACTTACTACACAGACAGTCACTATCAATTCAGTCAAAAGAAAATAATTTGACAATCCTTTAATCCATTCCCACACAGCAATATTTTAGACTTGTCCAAATTGAAAGAAGCTGCAGACGACAATTTCAAGTTGATATTTTTTTTCTTTTTGGATAGAAAACATTTTGGATAATAAAGAAATTGCTTGATACAAGCAATTTCTTCATTTTCCACAATGTTTTTCAAAGCTTTTTTCTTTAAGGGCGTAAAGAGGAGGGATTAAATTGGAATGTGTTAACCCATTAACAAACCAATAACATTGTCTTTGCTTCATGAACAATTCCCACACAATTACACTATTTCACGGTTCTCAAGATAAACGCCTATGAAACATTTTGGAAATGAAAAAAGAAATGCCTGTGACAAGCAATTTCGCCATCGTCTACTATGTTTCCTATCCCAAAAAAGATAAAAAATCTTAAATTTCATAAACTTAAGATTGTGGTATGTTACTTTTTGAAATTGACTAGTCCAAAATTTCGTCGACTGGTAATGGGTTAAAATTGCTCTAATTTAGAATCTAGGCACATAGCAATTTATTCCTATTAATATGAAATATTTCGTCCATGGCAAACCAAAAACCAGTAAGTACAGCTTAAATAAGGTGCAGTTACGATATTTCATCCTCCCAATGAAGACATGGTGATCTATCATTTTTAAAAAGTATGAACTTTTCAAAAATCTAGAAATTCGTGTTTTTATTTATTTATTTATTTTTGCATGACATTTTTTTTATTTATTTATTTATTTTTCTTTTTTTGCAAAAGATAATTTCATCTTTTTTTCGCGGGTCGAATTCTGCATTAGATAATCTTTTAAACAAACAAGTATTCTCTAATGCAACAGACACATCTTTGGAAAATATTATTTTGGCATTTTACGTATTGTGATTAATTCTTGTACGAATTATGGGTAGTATTTCCAGATAATTCAATTTTAGTTTCATCTTTAAAAAATACTGTATTCTGATTTATTCGTCCATATCACAATGGGAAAAATAATTGAACAAATATGTTTTAAGCATGTACACAATATGGAGTTTTTAGGTCAAGAACTCTATGGAATAAAAAATATTCTGTTCATTTCTAATAATCAATGCCATAAGAGATGTAAATGTTTTACTAGTTTTGAGAAAAAAAATATGGATCTACTTTGTACGTAAGCATACAAAATAGTTGTGTGCTCTAAACTTTGTTCATAGAAGTATGAAAATATTTAGCCAGTTAAAGCGTTTGAATCTTCATAGACGAAACTAGAATAACATGATTATTCCTTTTCGTTATTCATTTTTTAAGTGAAGGGACAGTTTGAGTTGAAACGAAGTATCATATATAGTTATGAAAGACTAGATTTGCTGTAATTCTCAACCTATTAGCACACGACAGAATTTTAGACTGGTCCAAATTCAAAGATGCTACAAGCGACAATTTTTTGTTGATGAAATGTTAATAAAATTCTTTGTTATTTTTCGGTAGAAAACATTCTAGATAATGAAGAAATTGCTTGCAACAAGCAATTTCTTCATTATCCACAATGTTTTATAAAGCGTTTTCTAAAGGGGTCCAAATGCGTGAGTGTGTGGGAATCGGTTAATCTCTAACGTCCTAGTAAAAGATTTAAACACGCACACACACGGAGATAACAATCGTTCGCAAACAGAAAATTTGTGGAAATTTGATGTTTAGAAATTGCAGAAAAGACAAATACTGCCAAAAGTATGATTTGACGAATGGGTGTAGTTTTTCAACACTAAATTTGTCGGGAAAATTTTCGTTTACGTTATTAGGATTTGGGTAGAGGTCCATTTTCTTGAGGGGTAAAAGCAACATACTTAAAATTGGAATTAGAAGCGGGTTTTTTTTTTTTTTAAGTTTGCTGTTTTGTTTTTTTCAATCCCGTAATAAATACTTATATCAGTTTCCATTATAAATCAATTTAAGGTTTGTTAACGAGCAAATTATGGTTGGTTGAAAATTTTGTGCCATACTGCTATGAAAAAAGAATTGAACACAGAATCATTTGTATTCTAGGAAATCAAGTATTGCAATAAAAAAGAACTGTCGCAGACTGATAAACCCCTAGCCTTCTTGGAACTTATGCAGAATATACCTCAAGTTAAATTGAATAAATGAGGAGAATATCGTCAACGGGTGACCAAAAATTCGTAACTACAGTTTTGTTCATGCTGTTTTTACGGCCATTTTGTCGCCCACCGATCTTATATTTGTTTCAATAGAGTTATGAAATTAAAACAAAATCGCATTTCTTTTGACTCCGCATCGCGACTCTTACAGATTTTATTTTCATACGGCCACGAAAAAATCTCATCATCTCTTAAATATGCAAAACTGGTTCATTCTAATATTACGTTTACTCTGATTGTTAAAGAAATACTTCAGCTGTGAATTACGTGTTATAATAAGGAACATAATCGATCCCTTTTTATAGACTGTAGCCTTGTGGAAAATTATTTTGTAGACACCGTGACTTGCCTTGACCCGCTCGTACACAATGCCACTTTTAGGGCCCCTCAAGACAAAAGCTTGGGAAAACATTTCGGAAAATGACGAAATTACTTTTTACAGGTAATTTCTTCTTTATCAACAATCTTTTCAACCAAGACAGACTAAGTTTTTAATCAAATTTTATAATCTAAAAGTTCTTGTCTGCAATTTCTTTCAATGAGAACCAGGCTAAAATTTTGTCGTGTGAAGTAGGTTAAAAATGTTCATCCAGAGAATTTTGAGGCCTTTTTGTAACGTCTAAAATAAGTTTAAGAAGTAATGCCAAACCCGGCATCTAGTAAATAGTCGTTTTTATTTTTCTTATTTTTTAGATGGCTATGATATACAGGTGAAGAAGTAAATACGCTTAGAAATTGCAACCCTCTCCCGAAGAACAATACAACATTTACAACATTAAAAGTTGATAACTACACCTAGTCTTTTTGCCACTTTTAATGATTAATTGGTGCATTTTAATTGACTGAAAAAATCATACCTCTATGGAAAAAACTGAGTATGGAACTAGTTGTATTATTTCGCACTTCCATATAAAAGGAGGACGTTGAAATTGTTTTAATGTCTAATCAGTAACAAAGTATATCTGTCCTTTATTTTCGCCTTAATAATGTGTGGGATTCTAGAAACCTTAATGGAACGATTTAAACAATAAATTAACCCTTTCCTGTTCAATCCCTGATTTTTAAGTCCCTGTGTTTTTATACTTTAAAAATTATTGTGGAAAAGGAGATTTTGCTTATAACCAGCAATTGCTTCTTTTTCTACAATATTTTCCACTCTCATGAATGATTTTTTTTTCGTAAATAAATCAGACTTTTAGTTGTCATCTGCAAAATATTTTAATTTGGATAGGTCTAAAATTTTACAGAACAGGAAACGATTAAGTATAATTTTTTGGAAGGTTCAAAGAATCAACACTAAAAAAAAACATAACAAAACAAAACAAAAAAACAAGAAAACAAACATTTTAAAAAAAACTCCTCAGAATCGCGGTGTTTTCTTTATGTTTTTATCTATTTTGCAAGAATGTATTTAGTTAATAGATCTTTAAATAATTTAATATTTAGTTTCGTCTATCAAAATCGAGCGTTCTGGTTGGTCGAAAAAAAATATTCGCAACTCCATGAACAAAACTTTGAGCACGCAGCTATTTTGTATGCTTCCGCACAAAATAGTCCAAAACAAAAAAAGGTATCAAAAATTGAAAAGTGTTTGCTTTTTTCCCCTGCTCAATACTATTAAATTATAAGAAATGAAGAGAGTATTATTTTGTTTTCATTGGGGTATGATAGAAAAACCAAATCACACTTGGCTTATTCAAACGGTGTGGTTAGTTTTTCGGTTAATACCTCAATGAAAACAAAAAATATTCTCTTTATCTCTTAATTAAGTTATTTCAACCGTCTTAGACTACAGTCCTACTGCATGTGAATTATGACTCAAAGCTTCATTAATATATTTGTCTACTTTTGATGTTCAATGGCCTTTGAAAATACTAAAAAATATAAACTTTACATTATTTATAGGTCTAGTAAATAAATTGTAAAACCTAAACTAAATGGGATAGTTACAATTTCCAAACAGAGACAATATTAAAAAAAAAAAAAAAAGATTATCTTCAAATTTTGCTCAGTCATCAAAGATATGTGTATTGTATAAATGAAATATATATATTTATATATGTATATTTTTAGAAGAATTGTACTAGTTATAAAAAATGAAAGAAAAAATCCCAAAATGTATGTGTTAGAAGACGTGCCCGACCTCGGTTCACGAAAAAAATTTAACCAATGAACACTCTTGTCAGCATTTGTCCCAAATAAAGTTTAAAATGTTCCTATAGATTGTACAATAATAGCGTATACCTTAAGTTGATCCTACCCATATCATTTTCTATCAGTTAATGTGTAATCATTGGCCGATCAAATTATCGTAACTACAACTGAATTAGGCTTTAGTTATAATGGTTAAAAAAGGGATATTGAACATAAACTCAGTACAACGAGAAAATGTAAAAAAAATCTCTGTTGACACTGCTAGGATGCACAGGTTGATCTGAGTCGTAAATCCATGCCTAAACAATCCTCCTTTTTAAACCCTTTCCTGTTTTTTTCAAATTCTAGACTGGTCCAAATTGAAAGAGGTTGCAGACGACAATGAAAATTGGATGCAATTTGAAAAAGAAACATCCTATGTGATAGAAAATATTATGGGAAAATGAGAAATTGCTTTTAACAAGCAATTTCTCTTTCTTCCACAAAATTATCTCAGGTATAAAATCACAGCAACGTAAAATCCCGGATTTGAACAGGAAAGGGTTAAAATATTTAAAAGATAAGCAGAACATTGAAAAATCGTTAGCTACAAGCAATCTCTTCATTTTTCTAATCGCTTTCTACCCATAAAAACAGAGAGGGAGAAAGACTTGAAATTGTCGCCTTCATTTTCTTTGATTTGGAAAAGTCTAAAATTTTGTCGTCTGGTAATGAGTAAATCGACGCACGTGGGTAATTGTGGGAAATATCGTATAAACAATACACAATCAACCATTACTTACAGTGTATCTGTCCCCCAAACATAGCACATTATTGTTAATTCCCTCAGTTCATTTAAGTTAATTCACCGATGCCAGGCATGTAAACTTTGCAAACCATAAACTTGCAAATATTGTCTATACTTTTCAATGTCTAATGCATTCATGCCCGCTGGGTTAATATATGATGCGAGGTAGGGATTCGAACTTAATTTTGCTATTTCAAGTCCGGCAGATGATCTTAGTGCTGCCACAGAGTTCAATTGGTTCACTGCCATTCCGGGACTTACACCAATAGGTTTATAGGGAGCTAACCCTGTAGGTGGTGAAACAGTCTGTGACGATTTTTTAGACGAACTTTCATTTTTATTGCCGATGATACTGTCTATAGAGAATGCTTTAGACGAATTTGATGAGGTCGATGATGACGTTGGTGGTGAAGACGATGTTGAGACTGGTGGTGATATTTCCCCAGATCGGAGGTGTGTAACCGGTAAAGAATTTTGTAAAGCCTGTATCTGCCCTACTGTCTGCGAAATGAATGATGGATGCCCGGCAAATTGAGCACGAGCTAGTTCACTCTGAGCACGTGCAAGTTCGTTTTGTGCTATCAATGGAAGATGAGGTCCCATGTGCGAAGCCATGTATGGATACGGAAAAGCCCCTGCCGGGTTGGAATGTGAAGGAATGAAGCCGTGGTGGTGGAAATAAGAGCTGGAGCCAGTTATATACGGTGCAGATTGTGACATCATATCCGGATGACGTTTATAACGTTTACGCCTACGCAGAAAACTTCCGTTGTCAAACATGTCCTCGCTGGCGGGATCTAAAGTCCAGTAATTTCCTTTTCCAGGATTTCCGGGTTCCCGAGGAATTTTCACAAAACAGTCATTTAGGGATAAATTATGTCTTATACTGTTCTGCCAAGCCGGGAATTTCTCCCTATAATACGGAAAACGGTTCATTATAAATTCACAAATACCGGACAAGGTCAACTTCTTCTGGTCGGATTGTAAAACAGCCATAGTTATCAATGCGATATACGAATACGGTGGTTTAACTAAACTGGTTTTGCCACTTTTTTTATTGTTCGTTCCGGGTATATTCGGTCTAATATCATCACAATCATTCTTTTCCAAGTCATGCGACTGTTCCCGCATCGCTTTAGCCATTGCTTCTAGCTCCTTGGCATCAATAGAATCGTTATGATCCATATCATCAGAGAGCGGCGAGGAGATAGGGGATTGTGACGGACTTCCCAGAGAGTTTTGCGCATCTCCTACTGGGTCTAGCTCCTCGTTGTCGCTGTCCAGATCGCACACTGGGGTCGAGGATCGAACGACGGTTGCAAAACTAGTTTTGTCCTTTGCATTGTCACTGAGATGTTCCGTGTTTGAATCTTGGTGTAAATCATAAGGTTTAAACTGGCTGTGTGATTTATCAAGTCCATAATTAATGGGCTCATCCTGCTGTTCTTCCGTAGTTTTATATGGCTGAAACCCGTACATGTCATAATTAATTTGTGCACTTACTTTCCGAACTAAGGCGTTCGAATTATCATTCACTGGCGACCCCGAAACACCGGCCGGTGGAGCGTTCCCCGTGGGTGGGGATGCGTTCAACTGCTGTCCGAGAGGATTCATGTAATGGTTGTGGGTAGGAAAATCTGTCCGTGCGTCGGTGACGACCGGATCACCATCGAATCTCATTTTCGTCAAAGTTATTATGTTCTGAAAATCTTTCAATCACTTAGGTCTCACTGCATTATTTCACGCTGTTATTATTATTTTTCTATACAAAAAATCCAATGTTTTATGCCATAAAACAGCAATCGTTTTAAGAAACACTGTAATACGATAGTTAACAAATCAAGATGATGAGATACTGTAACAATTTTATTAAGTCCTTAGCACGTTTCCGCCCTCAAATTGACTTATTTTATATGAGAAGTGCGGCATTAAATCAGAAACTCCATAAAAACGAAACGACCACCCAATTATTAATCGTATCTGTCGGTGGAAATCGACTGTGGAGCGAAAAAGCCAATCGCATTACACTTTCTATCGGTACTGTAATCACATGATTCCAATATCGGGAAACCTGGCCGCGGATTGGATATCTAGTCGGAACCGCTTCTGTTTGGCTACGCCTACTGGTGCATTATCGCGATTATCTCTCCGCGAATACTTTGTACCGTTGATCGTTTAACCGATTCTGTCAACAATTTGACAGACGGAATCAAGTAGTCGGTTTTCGGCACGATTCTATTAACATAGCAGAATTTCCATGTCGTTTTGAGCTCTCATACACTGGCTAGAGTTGCCAAAAAACTCGCCGATCTGCCATCCAAAACACACGTTATGGGAAACCGTTCGAAAACAATGAAAATATTAGTGTTAGACAATGAAATACTAGTTCTTCATCTGTTTATCAACGGAATTTTAATTTTCCTGAGATACAAAAATAAACTTAAATATGTCTTACGTTATTCATTATACAAAAAAAAAGGATTGTTTATTGCACAATCCCATGGGAAGAAAAGAGTGCTTTATCGAAAACTGCTTTAATACAATAATATTTATGTAATGTTAAAACCGTTGGTCTGCTATAATACTATACCAGGGTATTAAAATGGAATTTACATTAACGAAAAATAAATACCCATTAGAAAATATTAGTTTAACTATATTACTTTAGCAAGTTGACATTTATGCGTTGAAATACTGCTAAAGAATGGATTAAACTAACATAAACATTGTTACATAGGCTTGTAACAGGTTGAAATAACTTTGGAAATGACGAAAAACAATATTTTGACTACATGGGAGATCTCCTTCGAAACCTTCTCTAAATATAGAAAGCAGAATAGCTATACCAAAAGTGTCTCTCCCTCTCTCTATCTGTCATTGTCTCATCTTCTACTCTCTCTCTCTCCCTCTCTCTCTCTCTCTCTCTCTCTCTCTCTTTCTCTCTCTCTCTTCATCACTCTCTCTCTCTCTTCATCACTCTCTCTCTCTCCCTCTCTCTCTCTCTCTCTCTCTCTCTCCCTCTCTCTCTCTCTCTCTCTCACTCACTTTGACCTAATTTATAAATCAACGTTATAAACATTAACTACAAACCATTTCTGGCCTCTATGATTTCAGCACGGGTACAATAATGAAGGCCCTTGTCCACTTGAAATATACAGTGAATTAGAATGGTGTCTCGCATTGTGTTTGATTATGTATAATGCTATCAGTAAGATGAAACAATCAAGGTTTATAAAATAAATGAAGAACCTATCCTTATTTTTTGAAATCCTCTAAAAGCAATGTTAAACGCCATAAAAAAGAGAAAAATTAAAGACGTTCGGCTGTTTTTCTTAAAGCACTTTGGCGGATTAGACGTATTTGTAAACCTGCATTATGCTGTATTTGTTAATAATAATATTTTCTCTGTCAACATTGGTGTGTCCGATTATCTCTGGTTTAACCCTTTCCTGGTTAAACCCTGGTTTTTACGTCCCTGTGATTTTATACTTGAGAAAACATTGTGGAAAAAGGAGAAATTGCTTGTAACAAGCAATTTCTCCTTTTCCCACAATATTTTCTACCATGTAGGATAGTCAGATTTCGAATTGCATGCAATTTTTATTTTCGCCTGCCACCTCTTTCAAATTGGACTAGTCTAAAATTTCATAAAACAGAAAAGGGTTAACAGTATGTGTGGAATGACAACTACTGGGACAAGGCTTTTTTGAGCAAATATTCCCGATTCTCCCACATTTGAAAATATCGATGAAAAATCGATACAGGTAAGGTGTGAGATAATCCCTGCTTCGGGCTAAATAATCGTTAGGTTCTAAAACCCTACTCCACGAGTGTTTTAAATAGAAATAGTGGATTTCGAATCATGAATCAACGTTCCATGTACGAGGTACCCTTCTTGATCGGAAAAGAGAAGTGAAATCATTGTGATAAAAATCTTTTCTCTTTTTCTGACAACATTTCATGTGCTTTCTGACAGTTTACCTTTCATCACACAACCACTTTATCTACTTGTCGAGAATGAATCAGAAATGGTATCGCTGATTCGCGAGCAAATCCGCTTGACTACAGCTTTATTCAATTTGTAGTTACCAGATTTTGGTTGTCATCCGACAATATGTTGTATGGATGCAGAAAAAAAAGATAACATTTCATGCATAGGCTAATCGGAAATGATTAAGCAGTAAACATAAATTGAGGTAGAATGACCATTTGATGTTTAACAAATTTTTCGTCCCTTGTATTTTTGTGATAATAGTAACAGTGGAAAAGGGATTAGTATGAAATTGTGTAAAGCAGAGAAACTAATGCCGATTTCTTTGTTCTTTTTAGACGATACTACCTAACTTTGTCGTAAAAGACTTCTCTATTACTGGCGAACAACGTTTTGAACGGACAGACGGACGCAACAATCATTATCTACCGATACATTTATTTCCTTTATTTGACTTAAAATAAAGTACGTCTTAATATTTAAATATCCCCAAAACTATATAGAATGGACAGGCGGACGAAATAACCATTATCTACCGATGTGTTAGTATGGAAATTACACGCACACATACACACACACAAACCAAGATACGTTTGTTTAACCGTATTTCCTCTTTATACGCGTTGTTATTTAAATACCCCCAAAACTATCTAGATAGAGTTTATTCCCAATTCCTTTATTTTCTGAAAAGTTCATTGGCGAGATTTTTTAGCTCGAACTCAGTAGTTCTAGAAGAAAACCTTATTAACATCCATATTTTTCAACACATGTATATACAAAGTTTGTAAGGAGACAATTATCTCTGTCTCGATACGAAGCTCCATCGTCATACCGGACCAGCGTCATAGTCTCTTCCAATTCTTGAACAACACAAATCATATTGTAGATGTTGGAATGTTGGATTATACTTACTCTTCCTTATTATACTCGTTGCAACAAACGATCTCAAGTTGGAATATAATTTGAACCTAACTGTAATCACACATTTTCCCTTACCGCCTTCTTCCCACCAGGTAAATGGTATTATTGGATTTTCAAATGTGGGAGAATCGGGAAGACACCTCAAAAAGGTGAGCGATTAAACATAAAAACAGCAACGAACAACAGTAGGAAATACACACCAGAGATAATGCTTATTAGGTAAACACTGCAACAAACAGGTTTAATTTGCTAATCTGTATTTGATGTTGGTTAAACGTTTGATGAAATTACTTTATGGACTTCATTAGTGAAAAATAACATGCTTATGTTTAAATAGCATACACATTGAGAAGTTTTGATGTCACATTGATTGATTGATTGATTTGTTTGTTTTTTGTTTGTTTGTTTGTTTGTTGGTTGGTTGGTTGGTTGGTTGGTTTGGGGGGTTTTTTTTTGTTTGTTTGTTGGTTGGTTGGTTGATTGATTGATTGGTCGGTCTATTTTTTGATTGAGTGATTGATTAAAAAGAAAATCACGATAAAACAAGTACCCGACAAGATAGCTGCTTGTCTCAGATATCTGACCAAATTATCTTTATTTTTGAGTATGTGTGGGATGACGATTTGTCAGTTTGATTATTTGTGTGTGTGTGTGTGTGTGAAAAATGATGATTAATTGATTGATTGAAAGGGGTTTAACGCCGCTTAAAATATAAAAAAGGCAGCAATACACTGTGACAAGCAATAAAACAACAAGAGGAGCTTCAAACCAGAGATAATAATTCATAAGTAAACACTGAAAAAAATCAAAGCACTGAAAGTACTGATGATGGACGTCCGTCTTGGCATAGTAGAGTGATATGCCCGCTTTGGTGTACTAACTAGCAATTTTCATATAGATAATCTTGCATAACATTTCGTCTAGCCTGGTCTGTTTCATATGTATACATATAATACAGGATGTACCCAAATTTATTAATGCAGTTGTACATTTTACTGGTGTGAAAATTGACAGGAAGCCATGGTTGGGTGCACCTACCAACCGTGGTTTTACTGATATACTACTGAAAGTAATGTGAAAACAAATTCACTCGATCGCAGTCTTACTAGCTTTCTATATCAATACTTTTTTTTTTATTTTTCCGAGATTATCCTTTTCCGAAGACATTCCACAAATAATTAAGATATCATTTAAAAACATGGACAATATTAGATTAATCATTACATAGAGTAGAAATTATTGTGGAAAAGAAGAAATTGCTTCTTACTAGCATTTTCTTCTTTTTCCCACAATGTTATCTCAAGTATAAAATCACAGGGGCGTAAAAACCAGTGATTAAACAGGAAAAGGTTAAACCCTCGCTTCCTCAGTTGCGTAGCAGTATTTCAGTACACCACCATCTTGTCTCAAGGGACGTCCTTTCAACACATTAAATATCCTTTCTGGCACTATCTTTGACTTCCGTTACTTTTCAAACAAATTTTGTCCCAGGTGGACGCCGTGACTTTATCAATCAATCTTCCGAATGATTCTGATCAGTATCGAACCAGCCAATTAACTATCCATGTCAGTGAACATGAATACAGACGGTTTGAAGGGTTGTTCCCAAATCAGAGGATACACATACAAGAAAAAGGGAGATAGAAAAATAATTTCCCAACATCCACACGTTTTCCTCTTTAACCAGACGACAAAAATTTAAGAATTTTAGAAGTAAAAGGAGTTTGCTGACGACTATTCCAATTCTTCGTTTTTCACTGAAGTAAACATGGGAAGTTAAGAGGTTGCTTGTACACAGAAACTTCTTCATTGTCCACTATGTTTTCCAAACTCTAGAGAGTCGTGAAAAAATATCGTGATCATGTGGGAATTGGCTAATATACTTAATTTCAGTTGTCGTCCGAAGTCGCTAGTATAAAGTGGTCCAGTTGGTTTTATATAAATTTTATGTTGTAATTTTTCATTGGCTGGAAAGAGTAAGAAGAAAGTTCATCATTTCATTTATAAATTGAATTCGTTATCAATTATTTCGATGGAAGACCCGGTAAAGTCATGATATAATAATATGAAAATACAACCAACCTAACATCACAAAATTAGCAAAAGGTTTCAAACAATTGGAAGCCATTTGCCCTTAACCCACTCCAACATCCCCCCTTATAAAGCCCATCTAGAAAAAAGCCTCAGAAAATATGTTGGAAAATGAACATAAAGATGGGCTAACTGATTCGGGGTGGGGGGATTATTTGGAGACGCACCGCGATGACGGACAACACGGACATAGGCCGCTCACAATAGCTCATCTTGAGCACTTTGTGCTCTAGTGTGAAAAATGGTAGAGGCATTTTTTGGAAGCAGTTTAGGATCAAATCGAGGTATTGGTTTAAGATAGTGCAAGTGTCTATACATTATGGAAAAACTTACAACAGGGTTTTGCTCAATGCTCGAAATAGGCAAATATCAAATTTTCCGTGCTCGAGAAAAATGTCCTAACTAAAGCTTTAATAAAGCTGTAGTTACGATATTTTCCTCGCGCACCGACGAAATGTGACCGGTCATTCGAAAAGATCCTTCTTGGTGGTGCGCTGTTGGCAAATTTTATATTCTGAATAAACAACGGCCATTCTACCTCACCATCGATTCATTTCCGAGACCATATCTCAGAGCGAGCCATCCCTGATATTATATATTTGTCGGTTATTTACGGAACACCCCATGGGTTTCTTTTTGCCAGACTGGCCATAAATGATAGGAAGAAACAAGACAAAAACCAAAACAACAAAATAGTCTTGTGTCTGTTATTGTAAATTGATCTGAATGTGTGTATTTTGCTGTTTTGTTATCAAATTCCCTTTAATAGAAATCTCCTATACCATTTACCCAATAACATGAATTTGGTCGTACTCCTTACAATTTTCTAACTATACGTTTTGGGCATTGATTATGCATTTGGGAATTTCTTTTGTTTGAATGGGTTTTAACATCACTTGTAACAGTATTTCATTCATATTGCAGAGACTGAATCACCTATCATGAATTTCTGGTATTATTCACACTAGTACTACTACAACACCCTTTCCACCTTTTCAGCTGCTCATCCCAAGCTGTTGTCCTTTCTCGGTGATGTTTTCTTCATAATAATAACACATTCACATTATAAGTACAAAAAGGCGATATTGTATGGTTTTAAGTAAAACAAGATTTATTGCGCAACATAAAACAGGCAAGGGTGAAATCCCCTGCAGTTTGAAATAAATGGATTTGCATTCTATTTATCAACGATTAGCCCAAACATTCTCATTTCGCACTTTCATTGGGCAAAAATGAAACGTAAACTAAATCTATAAATATTATTTAAATCTTCAAAGACAAACACATACTGTGCGCCGGCAAAATATACTTTTTGATACTTTATGGAATTAACATAGCGCGGTTGGCATGTTGCAGGTACTTAACACGCTTTCCTGAACCCTTTCCTGTTTTGTAAAATTTTATACCAGTTCAAATTCAAAAGTATTTTAGACAAAAAATTTAAAGTTGGTTTAATTCAAAAATATGCATTCAATCGGGTCGAAAATATTGTTAAAAAAGAAGAAATTCCTTGTTGAAAGCAATTACTTCTTCTTTTTTTTTTTTTACTATGTTTTCTTAATTATAAAATCACAGGGCGTAAAAACCAGGAATTGAAAAGGAAAAGGTTAAGATGCAAATAATGCAGTTTTCAGTTGATAGGCAACCAAATATCGCAAAGACAGCTTATTGCAGGCTGTATTCGCGATATTTCGGTACCCCACGGATGATGTGCTTTGTGCTGACCCACCACCATTTACGATCCTGCGTTTCAAACGAGCTTAAGAAATACATATACTTTGAAAAAGAAATTTGAAAGAAGAAGAACTGCTTGTAATAAGCAATCTTCCCTTCTATAACCAATTACCACACGATGCCTTTTGACGCCCCGGGGAAATGATTTTGGTCATGGAAATTTTATATGGAAAAAGGAGAGATTCATTTTAACAAGCGATCTCTCATTTTCTAACATTGTCTTGTACTTTACTTGGCTATTACTTTCTAATCTTAGTCCAAAATGTCATCTTCAACCTCTTTTAATTTTGGCGGGTCCAAATTCCTAATTTATGGTGAAGGGTTCATACATTCTTTCATAAAAGCTACTTATTTTTAATTTGCTATCAAACTGATTTTTTTTTGTGACATATTTTGTCGTCCAGTAAAGGGTTAGATTAAACCTATCGGGCGAAATGGACCTCCAAAGTTTTCAAATACAATTATTTGAAAAGGGAATAGAAATAAAGCATAGATCAATAAATTTGTAATTAAGTAGAAGAAAATCGTTAAAAAGCGAAAAGTGTCGATTCTGATCAGTCCAATCATTGCATGCTACTTTTTGCAGCACCCACGAAGTCCTATTTTGGTTGGTGTATCACAAACAAATATTAAATATTACATAATTTAAGAGCTAATGCCTCAGGTATATCAACGGTGCTGACAGGTCAAAGGTCAATAGTAAATAGAATGAATCGAACTCAGGACCTATTGGGTCTAATGAACAACGCTTCCTCAACGACCTATGGCTTCGATCAAACCATCTATTCAACTCGATAAAAAATGAATGGAAAGGGTTTATCCATAATCGTTAATGATGTAGAATGTGTTTTAGAAAAGGGAAATGTTTTCTCTCTGTGTGATCTCTTTACGACAACAATGGCTCACAAAGCTATCCGACGTTATCCGCATGTTTGGGACGTTATTGTCGCGTTCCTAACTTGTTAGGATAAAAACGAAAGCACTCCGCGAATCAAGAGGGGTTGAATGCAGATTGATGGTAAACTAAACACATTATTATGACAAACTATGCTCGATTCACGCCCCATGTTTTTATATACGACCAAAACAGATCGACGAAAACAACTAAACTTTTTCTTGGGGATCAGACCAATTTTTCGAAAAACCCTGATTTCAAAACTGATAAACCATTTGTTGACTTGGCAATGAACACACACAACAACAACAAAAACTCCTTCAAACATATCGTTCGAAAGTGTTAAGTTGTAAGGCTTACCTTTTCCTGTAAAGACCTTGAATTTTCGTTCCTATGATTTTATCCTTGAGTAAACATTGTGGAAAAAGAAGATATTGCTTCTAACAAGCAATTTCTTCTTTTCCCACAAAATTTTCTTCCACATGGGATCAATTCTTTTCTTATTACACCCACTTTTCATTCTCGTCTGCAGCCTCGTTCAATTTGGACCAGTCTAAAACGCCGCAAACAGTAGAGGATTAAGTGATCTCAGTAATCGATCATGCCTGAATGCAAGAACGATTCATATTGATTTATTTCCAAAATACAAAATCTTAGACTGGTCCATTCTGGGCTTGGAGACGACAATATATAGTTGATAGATCTTTGAAAAATCTTTGTCTTGTAGGGTTGAAAAACATTGTGGATAATGAGGGAAATGCTTGTAACAAGAGATGTCCTCATTTACCACAATATTTTCCAAGCTTTCTTCCAAAGGGGCATCAAAAGCGGAATTGTGAGAAAATAGTTTGTCTTTGCCACGTAGAATAACATTCTTTTCGGAACAAATGGCTGCAAGCACATGATTTCATTAGTTATGATTCAGTATTACTTTTGAAATATAATTAACACTAGTATAAAAGGGTCAAGCGGAGGTCAGCAGACTAAGATCAGATTGCACATATGTGCAAACTGATTTTTAATTACATCTCATGCAAAAATAAAAAAAACAACAGGAATATTGCGGATCGAGCACTTCCTTTTATTGGCGGAATGCCTCTGCCAATCAAAATATCGATTGGACAATCAAATTATTCATTTATACCGAAAGTGACCTCTTAATTCTAACATACATTTTAAGTATTTTTTGTTGGTTTGGAGACTGAAGTGTTGTAACCAGAGGTTCTATAAGCTGTAGTTACTGAGTATAGGTCGCCACCAAATGATTTGCCTTTTGAATTATGTTCCTGGTAAGTCATGCAAATTAAAGTCCTTTAATATTTCAGTCGAACTGCCATAGCGGAGGTCAGTGGGCGGGGTCAGCGATCCGTCAATTGTCTTTGTCATGATGTCATAAAGATTCGAGTTACAAGATGGAATCTTTTCTAATGTATTTTCTAATACAAGTATGAAATCGGTGAAGTAACGAATTTTGAAAGCGAATACAAACGTAACCCTTTCACGTTTTGCAAAATTTATTACTTGTCCAAATTCAAAGGTTTAGCTGAGGAAAATTTAAAGTGGGTTCAATTTAAAAAAAAAATACCAAGTAGTGGGGTAGAAAATATTATAGAAAAAAGAAGAAATTGCTTGCTACAAGCTATTTCTTCTTTTTCTTTAATGTTTTCTCAATTATAAAATCACAGGGGCGTAAAAACTATGGATTGCACAGGAAAGGAATAAATTACGACAGCAAATTGAATTTGGTCGCAAATGCAAAATTTGTATGCTAGTTTGCTTTAAATTTTGACCATTCAAAAAAGGAAATAGCATTTCAGGGAATTTGCAAATAGAAAAGGTCAGACAAAGACTCTCTTAACCCGTTACCAGACGGCAAAACTTTAGACTGACCCAAATTGAAAGAAGTTGCAGACGACAATTTAAAGTTAATGATTTTTTTTTTTATTTTTTTTTTTTTTTTTTTTCATATTTCTGGCAATTTCTTCATTTTCCACATTGTTTTCCAAATCTTTTTTTCCTTAAGGGCGCCTAAAGGCGTCACTGAGTCGGGATGGATTAATAAGATATGGCAAATTATTATTATGGGATAATAGCGAAACGTCATGCTTCACAGTATTATCAATTGGTACTGACGAGCCAATACTTAACTTCTTACAATGTTATTTGTTTGTATGGGATTTAACACCAATTTTAATAGTATTTCAGTCCTTTCAATATGAACAAGACCATAATTTTGTCGACGAATATTGGGCTAAAAGTTATAGAAAGGGGTTTGTTCATAGAAAGGGGTTTGTTTTTCGTCGTTTTACTGATTACAGACTTGGTTCAGATTCAAATGTATGTTAGAGTGAATGTTAGGTTACCAAGTTATTTTACACCTAAGTTGTTGGTTTATAAATTGGTGTATTTGGCCATCATAGCTCTACTTATCACAGTAGTTAATTGCCACAATACGCTATCGTGACACGCTCGCAGCACGGCAACCGTTATATGTGAAAGCATAGGGCCAAATATTAGTATTTTGAATGATACAACCGCTTTCTCTGTGCATTCCGCTAACCAAATTTCAGTAGGGACGTGATCCATTCTTCGCCGTTATTTGTTACAGACAAATTCTATTGAATTTTTCAAAAATCCAATTTGTGGCTAGCTTGAGGTAATCAATACTAGGTAATTCACGCCAAATGTGTATATGAAAAAAAGTGGTCAGATTTTTAATTTCTGCACTATATGTGTATATCTCGCACCTTATTTACCCGTTCCATTTCAATCCCTGATTTATACGTCCTTGTATTTTTATAATTGAGAAAACATTGTGGAAAAGAAGAATTTGCTTGTAGGAAGCAGTTTCTTCCTTTTCAACAATGTTTTCTACCCTCTGAATGATTATTCTCAAATGAAATTGACTTAAAATTGTCGTCAGGAAAAACATGCACTAAATTTGGACTAATCTAATACTTTGCAATACAGTAGAGGTCTAAAACTATATTCTGTGCCTAAACTGTGCTTTTTGAAAATTAAAGGGAGATAAATGGATTTCTGTTAAAAGCTGACATACATCTCTGTAGTGGGTAACCAAAACCTCTTCACTGCAGATTATTAAAGCTGCAGTTGCATGCTTTTGTCACCTATATACTTCTAGAATTAATATTAACTCATTATGTATTTAACATTAAGTTGTGGTGAGGTTTTTTGAATAAAACAACAACTCTGAAATAGATAGATAAGTGGGGGTCATAACGAGCGTCTAAATTACTAATTACGTAATTGAAGGCTGGCTGGCCACGCCCACTGAGCTCCAACAGGAAGTTACGCCTAGATTTTAAACTGCGTTATTTTGCAAAATCAATAGCCGGTATCACATAACTAAAGAAATAATTTTTTTGGCAATTTAAACATAGTAACTACAGTTTGATAAAGCATTTGTTACGACATGAAAGTTGCCAACCCGACAAAAATGCTTCACGAGAATGTCGGCCAATGATGGAATATAAAGTTCACTTCCGGTATAAACGAATAATTGAATTGTACGGTCGATTTTTGATTGACAGCTTCGATCGGTCAATTGTTAACCAATTTTTATCGAGGTCTCGAGAACGCGAAAAAAAAGTCTATTGACGGACTGATAATTATATAACTCAATGTTAAACAAATGAAGCAAGAAATGGACACTTAGGTACATATTCTTGTAACATCAATACAATATAGGCAAATAGAATAATTTAATAATACAGTAAACGCAGAACCGACCTGAATTAAAACTTGATTTGCATTCTGATTTGTTCGCTCAAGACCTACTCAGTTCCAGATTTTTCATTTATGAATACAATATCCGGTAATTGTCAAAAAATCAAATCGAAAGAATGAAATGCTTAAAATTGACGGACAGATGCACAAGCTGACTAAATGATTCCAACAGAACATTTTATTTAAACCCATTACAAGACAACAAAATTTCAGATAAATCCAAATTGTAACAGCTGAAGACGATCATTCAAAGAGCTTCAAATTCGCAAACTTAGTATATTAATGGACACAAAACATAGTGAGAAAAGGAGACATTAATAAATTTTTAAGTTTGTAGATATAAATAAAAAACTCAACAATTTTATATTAATCCTTTCCTGTTCAACTCCTGGTTTTTACGTCTCTGTAATTTTATAATTGAGAAAACATTGTAGAAAAATTAAGAAATTGCTTGTAACAATATTTCTACTGTACTGAATGATTATTTTTTCTAATTAAATCCACTTAAAATTTTCGTCTGAAAAACCTTTGAATTTGGACAGGTATAATATTTTGCAAATTAGGCATGGGTTAGTTGAAACTAGTGCCAATTGTGTCCCATTTATTCAACTGATTAACTGAGAAGTTACAAATTTACGAGAGGCTTACGAAGCGATTATAATAAAACGACAAGGCCTAGATACCGAACATAAATTCGTCAAACTAAAGAGGTTATTTCATAAAAACGAGTTAGAGCGAATTACTGTTTTGGGGCGTAATTTATTAGGATAATATTTTTCTTCTACCCAAAGCGTCACGAAAGAAAAGACAAAAGAATGGAGAAAATATACTCGCTGAACCTTCAAGGGAAATTAGATATTTAAAAACATTAACGTTTTACCCCCTCAAATAGATAAATAAATGAATTAATTAAAAAAGGAAAACATTGTGCGAAATGAAGAAATTGCTATAAATCAGCTTTTTTTTCATTTCTCACAATGTTTTCCCATAAAGTTTTCGGCCACTATATGTCTTCAGATCGTCAAAAAGCGGGATTGTGTTATAACGGGTTGACGAAATATCCTTCTAGATTACGGGCTTTTATAAAAGGAAAGACAGTCAGACATATAGATTGAAAATATTATAAGACTGGTACAAAACACGTCGTATGACCAAAATCTTATAGAATATAAACATCCAGTCTACAGATGATCATACAGAGCTGTTTGTTGTTTAAAATAGATTTCCAATCAATATCAAAGTCTAACAATATATCGACGGATTAGTGCAAAAACATCGAAAGTGTCTTAACAATGTATTAACACGGACGATGTTTTTGCACTTACCCGTCGATATGTAAATTTAGGGTCCGTGAAATAATAAAAAGATGTTTAAAAACTTGCTAGGTAAATTTGACGAGATATTTTGTATGCTTTCGTATCGATGGTGCAATATAAAGTGTAATATCTGAACTCAAATGGCAGATTATCCAATTGAGGTCAGATGATCACAAACAAGATATATTTTCATACAGATTTGCAAGTTGCGAGTAATTTTTTTAAAGGATAAAGACTGGCATTTGGCGACCATTTAACCTGAAGAAAACTTTTAGGTTATTTGAATGCAAACGGAACACTAAAACATTACTTCGTTGAGCGAACAAAATGTCGTAAATACAGCTTTATTCAAGCTGTATTTACGACATTTTGCTCGCCCAACGGAGCTGAAGACTGGATTAGTTGTGTAATTTACACCGGTAAATCTTGCACGAAACAAAAGTAAACATTCACATAAATATGTCTGACTGAAGTATTTCAGACCTCTCGAGAAATTGTAATATTATGAAAATACTGATTATAAATGATCTCTTCACGCTTTCCCTCCTGTTTAATCGTGGTTTAATCCATTTCCTACGTGATCCTCCGTTTTACGCATTTAAAGAAACATTTTTTTAAACCTTGTGGAAATTGGAAAAAAATGCTTGTACCGAGCACTTTTTTTTATTATCCACAATGTTTTCTGCCCCAGAAGATCAAATAAAATGGAATTTCATCAAATTGTCGTCTGCAACTTGGACCCGTCTAAAATTTTCTTGTGTGTAAATGAGATAAACAATATCACGTGACCGTTCGTGTTACAAGAATATGGTAAAAGGGAAAATCATTGTGGGATCAGAAGAAATTGCTTCGTTTTTTAAAATATGTTTTATGCCAAATAAGCTGCTGAAATACCAAAACTTTGTCTTTTATAAATTATAGTCGGAAGTATCTATGATCATGAACCAGCCGAGAACTGACGGATCGCTGGCATCACCCACACACACCCAACAGGAAGTTTCTCTTCCATATTAACCCATTCCCTCATAACAAAATTTAAGAGTGGTCCAAATCCAATTTCAAGTTGGTGAAATTTTAATTTTTTTCGTCTTTTTTGGATAGAAAACATTGTGGAACATTTTTCGAAAAGTTTTATGAAGCTTTTTTATTGAGGGGCGTTAAAAAGATGGATTGTGTGGGAATGGGTTGAACGCCATTATTTTGCAAATTTATGGTCAGTAACATGTAACAACACAGTTATGTGGTTGGTTGGCGACATAATCGTCGTAACTACAGCTTGATTCAGCTTTAGTTACAACGTTTAAGTCGCCAAGTCCAAAAAAAAAAAATGCGTCACAAAAATGACGACCAACGTTGCAGTTCAAGGTAAACTTTCGACCCTATAATGTACTATTTGATTGGTATATCGGTTTAACCCATTCCAACACAGCAAAATTTTAGACTGGTCCAAATTGAAAGAAGCTGCAGACGACAATTTCAAGTTTATGGAATTTTGAATTTTTTCGTCTTTTTGGATAGAAAACATTGTGGATAATGAAGAAATTACTTGATACAAGCAATTTCTTCATTTTCCATAATGTTTTCAAAAGCTTTTTTCTCGAGGGGCGTAAAAAGGAGGGATTGAGTTGGAATGGGTTAACTGGAAACTTTTCTGCGATTTCTACTGTTACCAACTTGCTTATTTTTCAATAAAATGAAAATGTCGTCCGTAAAGGACTTGGATTAAGAGCAGGCTATAAATCGGAATCATTTTTGAAGTAGATCATTTGTTGTGCATTGTTTATCTTTACAGAGTTATTAAATTGTGAACACGGTACCAAATAAGGTAGCAAGTTTCTAACTATTTTCACGGTCAGAATATATACGCTTAATCAAATAAAACCGTTCCAAAAAATATAAGTAAATTCATTAAAGTGGGACCCGTCAGGCGAAATGATACCGTTTGGTTGTTCCATATAAACTAATGCTTGAAAAGAGATCGGATGTAGCAGAGGTCAATCACGGATGTTAATTGTAATTAAACCCATTCCAAATCAACCCCTCTTTTTTACGCCTCTCGAGAAAAAAAGCTTTGGAAAACATTGTGGAAAATGAAGAAATTGCTTGTATCAAGTAATTTCTTCATTATCTACAATGTTTTCTATCCAAAAAGACAAAAAAAATCAAAATTCCATCAACTTGAAATTGTCGTCTGCAGCTTCTTTCAATTTGGACCAAAATTTTCATGTGTTGGAATGGGTTAAACCTATTATGAAATAGAATGACATTCTAAATTTAAAAAACCTACCCAAATAGAAAAGTCTCTAGCCTGGACAGCTTGCGCAGTTCGCACAGTCAGAAAAGGGTCGCCAGAACGTCATTGCGGCTTTTGCACTTCCAAGAAGGTCCTTTTTCGCCTTACGACAAAAAAAAGAATATATTGCGCATATTAAATTAAGTTGGAAATCATGTACTGTTGCGTCTTTGGGTGCAAAGTTTGATCCGATAATTTTTGAAAACTAGGTGACAAATTTAGTCAACTGCTTTGTGGAAACGTTAAGACATACAATCTTTTTTATATAAACGGTTAACAATGTTAAACCTTGTCTTACTGCGCCCGGAATATTCCGGTTTGGGCAGGAGATACAGACAAAGATTAGTCGACATATAAGTTCAGTCTGATCATAGTCTACACCACCTGCTTGTACTTTTTCAGAGAAAGTTATGAAAGGTTATGAAATTGATTTTCAAAAAAAAAAAAAAAAAAAAATATTGATTATTGAACAACAAGTACTATCAGTGCTCCCAGCCCTTTGATTTTAATGCATTTGCCTAAGGGATTTTATACAGCATGACAATGGTTAGAATAATTTCACAGACTATCAGACAACGATAAAATCTATCAATACGCAGTACTTGATTCTTGTCGTTTTGAAAATATAGATATTGATCCTTTGTAGTTCCTTTGTGTGGATGAAATTATTGGAGATTAACCATTTCTTTATTATCCACAATGTTTATACCCCAAAAGACAGAGTTTTTTTTAAATTTCATCAACAAAACATTGTCGTCTGCATTTTCTTTGAATTTTGAACAGTCTAAAATTTTGTCGTCTGGTATTAGGTTAAACTCAAAAGGATAATTGTATTGATTATAAAAAATATTGATAATGTAGAGGAGACTGTATGCCATCTGCATCTGCTAAGTATAAGCCTCTGTCTTTAAAAATATATATTCTATGAATATTTTCGGATGTCATTGGTTCAATCCCCGACGGCGGCACATATCCTTTCCGACATTTGTCTCTCACCAATGGATAGATAATCGTAAACCTAAGTCAGATAGCTGTAATGGTGGTACAGTTTAGATTTACCATGGAGGAATTTATTAGTAGGTGCTCCAGCCGCCGCGACATGACTGAAAAATTGTTAAAAGCGGAGTTAAACCCCATTAAAAATAAAAAGTCAAACGAATATTTTCGCGTTAACGGGTAGCGCTGTCCTAGAATAAGACCTCGTGTTACTGGTACAAAGGGTTGAAACAAAAATATTAACTCGAAACAAGTGCCTATCAAAGTGAAATATGGCAACATATCTTGAAGGCAGAACAAGACTTCTTTATTAAATTTTACGAGTGGCCTAAATCAACCGGAGAATAAACATTGGTGAATGGATTTGGCTGGCTTATCTCGCGGATCATAAAGCCCACAGACAACCTTAAGCATCAGCCCCTTGACTATTGCCAAGGTTGTGTAATAACTTTGTCCGGGAATTTATTTTAGTTGGAGTGTCATATAAGACAGATTTACTTATCTAGGTAATTAAATAGAAGCACCAAACAATTGATGAATCTTTATCTCTAAAGAGGATTCAATCGCTTGCTATTATTTCTAATTGCACATGCATGTTTAGTGCCCTATGAAAAACGAGAAATTAAAAATGCACGAACTTTTCATTCTTTGGCGATTTTAAGAATACGGAATTACCTTTCTGTCTTACCATATACACACTGTAAACGTTACTTTCGAAATGCGATCCCTCTTTTACCTCTGCTGGTTTTAACCTCCTTTTAACCCTTTCCTGTTTTGCAAAATTTTAGACCAGTCGAATTTCAAAGGTTTTTGCAGAAAAAATTCAAAGTCGATCTTGTCGATGTGAAAAATAACCCTGTAGTAGGGTTTAAAATATAGAGGAAAAGGAAGAAATTGCTTGTTACAAGCTATCTCTTCTTTTTCCTAAATGTTTTCTCAATTATAAATTCACAGGGACGTAAATACCAGGGATTGAATGGGGAAGAGTTTAAGTAATTGTTTAACGGAAAACCCTTTCGTCTCACAACTCATTTATAGTAATTACAAACTGGATTAAGAATGCCACTCTCTAAACCTGAGAATCAAAGGTCAAATGATTTTGTTTTAATCTTTGTCTATCAAGGTTCAAGCTTTTTGTTGGTTGATTATTTGACCCTCAAATCGGCCAATTCTGTACCTATCATACTAAACTCACGTAGATTTTCACTTCAAGTTTATGAGAATACGTGGAAATTTGCGGAAATGCGCGGAAACTTTTTTCTGGGTGATCGATTTGAAATACCAGTTTAGACTAAGGAAAAAAGAATATTTAAAGCGTTGTGAGTAAAATTCAAAAGAAAAAAATGTTAACGTTATTGTTTGCACATGTTTATATTGCCTTTTCCTAAAAATTCCTATATGATGAAGATTATATCATATTATCTTCTGCGCCCTGTAGTCGCGCGATTTCCTTGTTCGTTATTCGGCTTTAGAACCGTAAAAAACTTAAGTAAAAAGGACCAACCTGAAAGCTAGATGATACTTGTTAAAGGTTTGATGTTTTATTATTGATTTAAACTTGTAAATAGCGACATAATAAAGCATAATTGTTTAGTAAATAAGTAGAAACCAGAAGTTGATATGTTTACATTTTAACTTTCAAAATCTTCGACTTTCGTTTTGCATCTACTTGATTTTTTATTGAGTAAAAGCTGTAAATCTCACAATAATCGTATTTGCTTGATGCCTACGATCCCCATTAATCGCTCTAAAATGTTTTAAACCATTATTGTAAAAATGCATTTGCGACCTGAGCCATATTTGTAAACATTGCCTATCTATGGTCTCATAGCTACCACATGTCACTTGAGATCACGTGATTACCAAACACCGGACGGCGGATCACAAAAAACAAATTACTGCTCTGATTATTACCTTATTTTTCAATAATCAAAAGCAAACTTAAGCATGTGTAGAAGTCTCTAAACGAATTTTCATACCATCCTTTATATGTGCCATATCATTGTCTTCGGCTACAACTTACTGATTTTTTGTGGCAAGTTGAGATGAGAAGTAACCCGAGTTGTATTCATATCTAAGAGATCGTGTGATATGTGTGATTCGGAAACCCGGAAGGAATTTGTCTTGTGTTCAATTTTGGGGGTTGTTAAATATTAGTTGGAATTGCTCCGCGATCCAACTTAAAACCTAGTAGAATGATTCAATCGTCTTGTTTCTAAGGGTTTAGATAACCCTATCATTGGCATTTACGACTGTTTGTAATCACGAAGGTGATAAATCAAATATGACATCACGAATGCGAAATGAAATTATGGACCCAATCTTTATACTACCGTTACATCCTCAAGAAGACCTTTTGAAACACAATGATAATGCAAAGCATCGATACTTCCGACAAAGCGCATTCGTGAACTCTTCTTGCATTTGATTTTTGTTGAAAAAGATAGAGAATTGCGGTCCTGCTTTAACTTGGCTGTAATATTAACGAAGCCATTTACAAGTTTATGTAATTATTGTCGGTGATACTGCAATGATATCGAGTATTTACTCGTTATAAAGCAGATCATTAGTGTTATTTACCGGTGGATATTTCTTGAACAATTCTTTGGTGCGTCCGAGTTGACGGGCGATATTGCCCTATCGCGGCTGTTAGTCAAATAATAGGTCGGCCAATGAAATCATTCATTTAGACTGAAAGTTCGGTTTGAAATCCGTCATTGGCCGCCATTTTTTGTGAATCATATTTGTTGGTTTTGCGACTTGAACGTCGTAAATACAGCTTGTTCAAGTCGCCAACCAACCATTTTACGTATTGGTAACATGCAAAATAACGCCGCTAAAAATAGAAGCGGAACTTTCTGACGGAAATTAACTAGTTGGCGGGGCCAGTGATTGGTCAATTAATAGATCGCTGGCTCTTCCAACCGAAATCCTCTTAGACATTAAATGACGTTGTCAATTTTTTTGGTGTTGTTGTTGTTGTTGTTTTAATTGAATGGTTGCTTGGCGACCCTAACGTCGTAACTACTGATTGAATAATCCGGTTAAGTCGGCAAACAAACAAACAAAAAATCAGATAAATGTCGATAAATGTCGGTTGGGGTTCAAAGTTCACTTCTGATCTCAATATATAAATTTATTGGTCTATTGATTTTTATTGGTAG
Source organism: Fragum fragum (assembly GCA_946902895.1). Classification (NCBI taxonomy): domain Eukaryota; kingdom Metazoa; phylum Mollusca; class Bivalvia; order Cardiida; family Cardiidae; genus Fragum; species Fragum fragum. The sequence continues at coordinate 36,659,418 of OX336367.1, read as the reverse complement.
CTGCGTTCCGTCAATACATTGGTATACTGTGTGATTTATTTCTGTCAGAACCTTTGTAACATGGTATCAAATAATTGCGAAGAGAAGGGGGTGGGTTACAGTATATATGTTGCGCCAGTTATCAGTGCCATTTCTAATCTCTATCATTTGTTTATTTATTTTATGGCGGTATTATGGTAATAATATCAAGTGTATTGCAGTTATAAGAAGTGTTATTTATATGGTCTTGTAATGATTACAAGATAAATTGTTGTTAGTTATTACATAATTGATGACATCATCGAGTGTCATGCGAAACCTATACTGACCCAGATTAATTTCTCGAATTAGCAATTCAGGGAATTGTCGTTCAGTTCTCGAGCGGGAGCATGGATTATAGTTAACGCCTTGCCATACATTCCATGTCAAAAGTTTCAGGACCAAGTTAATATGATTACCTCCCTTGAAAACTGAATCATCGAACATGTGCATCTAACCTATGTCCTATTAAAATGTATCTTAACTGTTAGCTTTTTGCACTGTTTATTGTGTTGAGAAATAGTTGTCAATGGATCAATTTCAGACAAACTAGAAAAAATATATACAATATGTATATTAACCCATTATGTAGACTGACCAATTTGAAAGAAACTGCATAATTATGACGATTTCAAGTTGATGGAATTTTGAATAGAAAACGTAGATCAAGAAGAAATTGCTAGATACAAGCAATTGGCCCCTACCGATATACGGAGTTCTCCCGAAAATTGCCCTTTAATTAACTCCCTTGATACTACTGGGTAGTTCCGGTTCAAATTTCAACAAAGAGTATATAAGGGCTGAGACTAAAATCGTCTGATTTGGAGAGAATTAATTATTTTTTCGGTAACTCACACATAAGAATATTGAGTACTTTTGTAATACTTATAGATTATGAAAATGTTCTGGTAGTTTTTATTCGTTTTGACACGTTATAATCGTCTTCCCGCCCGAGTTTCATCCAGTTTTCATATTCTACTTCTCATTTTCGAAACAAAAGTGTCCTTCATGGTAAATTGTTGCTTTTATTTCTTTAGCTTGAGAATATCTATTGAAACATGCAAACAGAAAAAACAACAACGGGGGGGGGACAAAAGTATTGTGATAAAAGGAGTATTTTTACAAGGAATTTCTCCAAATCTGAGCGATCCGTTATTTTTGATAATGGATTTTAATATTTCGTCTGTATCCTATTTCGTTCTGAGATTTTTTTATCAACAAAGGTTTAAATGGTAAGTTAATCTTAAGAATGATCGATGTCCGTCCATAAACTCCTGTTTTACTCCAAGTAACTTACACATTTTGAATCGGTATCTTTGATTACGCAATAGTCCACGGGTGGTATCCGGATATATCTCATAACGATCGGCTATTTGCTTTGATTTTAACACGACTGCCCAGATGTCATTCTTTTGACTAATTAACAAGGTAGTCGATTGACTTATATTATTTGGAATTTATCTAGTTCTAAAGATTGATTTATGTTTTATCTTTCTGTCAATATATTATTTGCAAAATGATGTGGTTGGGTCCTTAAGTAAAAGTACACTATCAGAGGTTAAATGCTCCTATTTTGCGTAGAACCAGATATTTTTTCAGAATTTGATATAGTGGAATGTTGAGTACTCTTAAAATACTCTTAAAATATGGAATTGTTGTGGTAGTTTATATTAACGTTGACACGTTTTGATCGTTTTTCTCTCCCGACCTAGGAACCAATTTCATTCTCGTCCATTTTCATATTTTACTTAAAAATAGCAAAGGCGTCCTTTGTAGGAAATCATTGCGTTTACTTCTTTAACGTAAAAAGACTTATTAAAACAAGGAAAGCACACAACAACAACCAAAAATAACAATATTGCGATAAAGAGTACTTTTTACGCCGATTTTCTCCACATCTGAAAGATCCATTATTTTCGGTACACATGGCTATCAGAATTTTGTTCGTATTCTCCTTCGTTCTGAGATTTTTTTTCTGTAAAGGGTTAATTGGTAAATCAAATTTAAAAGTTAACGAGGTCCTCTCATAAACTGCTGTTTTAATCCAAGTAACTTGCGCGCTTCTGATCGGTATCTCTGATTGCGTAATAGACCACGGCAGGTATTTTGGATATACACTGGATATATCTCATAATGATCGGTTATTTGTTTTTGATTTTCACCCGATATCCTCTTATTACAAGTAACAAAGGAAGTCGTTTACTATTTCTTCTAATTCTAAGGAATTTGCGAGCTTGTACATTTAAAATAGGATTATAAAAGCAAGAGGTAAAGGAAATCTATCTTAAAACGTTTCTCATTTAGAAAAAAATTGGAAAAAATGTTTACGTAAGAAAAATATGAAAAAAATGTTTCAAATCATTTTCTAACAACAAAAAGATATGAATATTTAGTATATATACATTGTATCATATATGTCATTGCATGATATATCTCAATATAGTTATAAGAATTTGGTATTAACTATATATGGATAAAAACGTTCAAAAGATTGTCTTAGTTTGATCTTTGTAACACTTCTTACGGTCACCTCCTTTATATTTCCACTTTTTTATTTCTCACTTTTTCTCAATTACTTAAATACATCAAATGATATATAAAACAATAAATTAAAAAAAAAAAAAGAAAAAAACATTCAGCAGGGTAGAAATACTGTGGAAAAAATTACAACAAGCAAACTCTTTTTCTACAATACATTCTCAATTTGAAAGCCAGAGGGACGTATAAACCAGGGTTAACCAGGATACATTTTATATGAAAAATATAAATTTGTGCAGACATCTAATATCAGATGCTAAAGCTTGTGCGTGTTGATTGAATTAAATTGGTTTACCAATTCGCACACAATGACGGCTTAGGCGCCCTTAAGAAAAATAATTGGAAAAACACTGTACAAATTGCCAAAGTTGCTTGTAACAAGCAATTTCTTCATTTTGCCAAATGTTTTCTGCCCAGAAAGATGAAAATATCTACAAATTCATAAACTTAAAGTTGTCATGTGCAACTCCTTTAAATTTGGCACAGTCTAATATTTTGCCCTCCGGTTCTCGGTTAAACACCGCTTTCAACATTAAATCAGATACTAGGCATAACTGACATTTCATCTGAGCCACCAGCTACTCACCCTACTTAAACCTTATCATTTGTCGATTGGTAGGAAATTAATGATATATCTTACTTGCCATTTGTAAGAAACAAATGAAATATCTTAGGAGGACCTACAGAGGCAACAATCATTTCCACAAGCCTTCGGACACTTTACAAAGCTTGTAGAGGATCATGCAGTGAAATTCTGATCAAATCTATTTCATATTCATCAATGAAATTTGTATTCGGTAATTTCCCATGGTCATGAAATGAAGACGTATGGAGAGCTTCTTTGTAACAGTTCCTGTTTGTAAAATGACAGATATCTTATAAATTCAAAGCCCCGCTTGACATGTGTAACCATTTTTTAAAAAAGGAAATAACGGAATATATTTCCGTGAGTATCATTGTATTCATTTCGATCAAAAAAGCTCTTTTTATGGTAATTAATACGTATATCCGGAATTAGGGTATATCCGAAAATTACACTTTAATACCGGCTCATTTACGATTATAAAAGCGTAAACCGTCTCTTAGCTTTAAAAATCAAGCTCAGCTGTTAAAATAAAGTAGTCTCTAGATCATCTAGGGTTTCAACATTGATGACACATAGTAAGAGCTGGCAACAACCAGTTAATGATTTCGATACCGATATCATCGATTTTTTCACCGGAACTACCCAAAGATTTAAGGGAGGTCACTCTAATACCACAACTAAGCGGAGTAACTCTGGATATCGGTAGGGGCCCATTTCTTCTCTATTCCACAATATTTTTCTTTTTTTTCCCCTGAAGGGCGTTGTGTTGGAATTGGTTCTGAATCTAATTATTCCTGAATATTTAACATCTGACTGTGCAATTAAATATGCACATCCACGAGAACTACGATAAAACGAGAAGTATTTCTGCACATTATTTTTTTTCACCCCGCAAATAGTGTTTCATGTGGAACCAGAAACCGAATTGCCCTTTGAAAGGGAAACTTTAAAAAGTTGTGACTGGGATCGCTGTAACATCACAAGGATTCTCATCAAGTACTTGGGCAAGTGACGAGAAAATTTGGAGTACGAACAGCTAAAAAATACAGAATAACTGACTAAATCAAAGACCGTAAGTGTAACACTGTCGTAAGTGTCCCTATCTATCTATTCATGCACTTACTCAGCAAAATGATTCTATTTCCCTAAATTTCAATGTGTGTACAAGTTGGTAAAAGATGAATAATAAATGAATTACCATACATAACTGATTGCAATTGTCAATTAAAAATTGATCGATCAATCGAATTTTGAACTTTCCATTTAGACCGAGAGTGAACTTTGAACTAGAACATTAGACTTTTTTTTGTGAAGCATTTTTTGTGGTTTGGCGACATAAACGTTGTAACTACAAATGACAATTTATGCATGTGGCAATAGCAGTTTTCGCCTAATTGGGGGATCGTGCTCCTGACAATAGAATAGAAAGCATCCTGTAATACCTACTTAGCTAGCCGGAATAGGCGAGACGTCTTGCTTTTATCAGATTATCCATGAAAAAATGTCTTTTCTACTTCGAAATGGGCATATCATTCTACTGTACTTGCAAGGATTCCCACCATTAATACTTTCAGTGCTTTGATTTTTCATTTAGGTTTGTACAACATGTAAACTACATGTAATACTTTTCTTTTTATTTCGAGTTAATTTTCTTTTGGATAACATAGCGAATTAAAATATATAATATCCATGGTTTGATAGTCAGTCGTCGGTGCCGCTGCGACCGTTATTAGTTAGAAGATAGCCCAGTCCCATATAAACATAAAAGACATAAAACATCTTCTGTTTCTTAGGGAATGAAACTTTTGAAAAAAAGGTTATATTAATTTTGATACGAAGTGAAACGAGATTTAAAAGGCTGATTTGTCCGCAATTAAAGTGTGTAAAAAAGTCCATCTGATTTATTCAGTCGCTGAATTTGAATTCCTACTTTGTAAGGAATGGACGGGTCGATTGCTGCCAATGTCCCATTTTTAAGATAGCGCACAAAGAATAATGTGCACAATTAATCAACAAATGTCAGAAAATTGCTGACGATTTACGTAAGGAATTATTTTGATGTAGTTGGCCGACCCTATATTTTCCCACCCTTTTCTATTAATCGAACATTGGAATTTAAGTGCATTACGCGTGAATCAAAATTTAATCATTTCAGTAATTGATCAATTTATTTCACTATATTTTTTGCAGAATGCAATTAATCTAATGCTATGTTATCTAAATTGTTATTATAACATGAAAGAAAAGGGCCGAGTAGGTTAAATAACCATTACCATCCTGACGCCAACACTTTTGTCATTTACTGAACACATATTTTGGGAGGAGGGAAGTTGAGAATTGACGGCTCGCCGTTCCCGTCCGCCACACCCACTGGACTCTAACAGGATGATAAACTTCGTTATTTTACAAAATGTATGACCAGTAACATGTAACAAAAAAGCACAATTATAAGTTGACGACCTAAACGTCGTAACTACAGCTTGTATAAGCTGTAGGTAACGACGTTTAAGTCGCCAAACCCACAAAATGTTTCACATAAATGTCAGTCGATGTTGGAGTTCAAAGTTCACTTCCGATTTGAATGAATGATTTAATTGGTAAATAGATGTATTGGATGACAAAGGCGGTCCATTATTTGGTCGTCTGTGATCGACTCTGCAATATTTGTACAACAAATCATAATTTGTCTGTAGGCATCAAAATATCGTAAGTAAAGCTTTACCGCCCAACGATACATGAATTACTTTCGATTGCTCTGAGCTTTCTTTCATAGAGTTTAGTCCATGTAGTAGAGAAGATTATTATTTAGTACCTTCAATGTAAGGTTTGGTGCTTGAATTTTTTTTATTATTTGTTTATTGTTATTGTTATTATCAATGAAATTACTCTCTCAATCAGGTGCTCTGAGTCCCGCTTGACTTAGGCATTTAAAAAAAACAAGTTCGTTTGTGACCCGTTACGCGAAAGGGGACAATATGGGAATTCGGTGAACAAATGAATGAAAAAAAAATAATAATAAAATGCAGCGCAGGCCAATTAGTAATTCTTTTTTTTTTAATGAACGGAAAGCGAGGTAAAATGAACACCGTTTGTCATAAGAATCGTGGAAAAAAAGTGTCAGACGCATTGACCTAATTCAACCTGCACAGACCGCTAAGGTTGGACCTGATCGACGTCTCTTTTGCCTCCCGGATTGATCATTTTAAACCGTACCCAATGACAAAAGTTTAACTCAAAGAAGCTATACTCTAATCTTTCAAAGTAGGTTGAAATTGAAAAGATATGTATCCCGTATGGTAGAAAATTTTGAATGAATAGGAGAATTGCTCGTTTCAAGCATGTTTTACTACAATGTTTTCCATAGCTATTTGAATTTTGTGCCCAAATACGAGTTTTTTTTCTGGAAATGGGTTAACGAAATAGGCACCATTTGTGAATAATGAAAATGAGTTAAAACGATGCGATTTTCCAATGGCGAGTAACATCTGGCCGAATGTGATCAAATACTTTAGATTTTTGTGTTTGCAAATACCGATTAGTGTTTCTCGAATTGAAAGGGAAAATTAAAACTAACACTTTTAAAGAATAGGTACCGCGCTCACACTGTTTGGATTAGAAAGGTAAATTGGGTAAGCCCCATTAGTACAATAGCTCGTTAGAAAAATTTAGATGGAAAATCATAACTCAATATGGAATGGGCAGGTCACACCAAAATGTAACCTTCATCCTCTCTTTTAGTTACGTGTATAGAAGACAGAGCAAACGAAAAAGTGTGTTTCTTTGTTTGAATGGGGTTTAACGCCACTTTTAACAGTATTTCAGTCATATCGCAGCGGCTGGAGCATCTAACCATGGATCCCTGGTATTTCTCACACCAGTTCTACCAGTACATCCTTTCAGAGCCCCCAGCTGCTCATCCCACTGAGGTTTACGATTTTTCACCCGTTGTTTGGAATCTAATGTCAGAAAGGATATACCGCCACAGTGAGTCGAACACTTGAACTCATGGATGAGAGTTCAAACTGGCTACCAACTACGCTATGACCGCAGCTAGCGTAAGATGGGTAGTCGAGAAAAAAGCCAAGAAGACAAAAAAAAGATTTGAGAAGTAGAAGGAGAAGTAGAAGAAGTAAAAAAGATGATGATGATAATGATGATGATGATGATAGAATAAAAAAAACGAGAAAATGAAAATTGTTAATACTTTACCCCCTACAACACAATTTAACCCTTGTCATGCTGTATAAATTACCTTACTGAATTACTGTCACATCAAAGGGCTGAAAGCACTGATAAAACTTGTTGTTCAAAAATCAATATTTTTTTTAGAAATCAACTTCATAAGCAATTCTGGCAGGAAAAGTACAAGCAGGAGGTGTAGACTAAGATCAGCCTGCACATAAGTGCAGTCTGGTCTTAGTCTACATCTCCTGCCAAAACCGGAATGTTCCGGGTTTAGCATGACAAGGGTTAAGACTTGTTCAATTCTAAGAAGTTGCGGACGACAATATCAGGAAGACAGTTAGACGTTACATAGGTTATGGCAAGGATACAGGACAAAACTCCTGTGCGCCCCGCTTGGTAATTAAACGTGTTAGATGTAAAGCATACGAGGCATCGGTTTAACGACTCACCCGAAAGACATTTAGCTTGTTAGTTTGGTCAGCTCTAACCAGTGATCTTGAGGTTTAATTTTAAGCGCTCTACCAACTGAGCTAAACGGGCTGATGTGTGTGACGGTGCTGTCCATCGAGCATGTTAGAGAATCGGACGGTTTGTATCCTTGCACTATCCTCCGTAACAACTATCCGTCTCTCATATGGGCATGTTTCAAGGTAACGACGATAAAGTAAAAGAAATAAACACAAAACCTTCACAGACACCTATGGGTGAATATAACAGTAGGGCGGGGAGGGTGTCGGAGATCCCTAAAAATATCCAAATTGATTATATGATCCAAGTTCAAAGAAAGCACAGCAATATCTTAAAGCTTTTGAAAAAATAGGAAAATACACTTTAAAAATAAAACGAAGAGAAATTGGTTCTTACGGGCAGCTGCTGCTTTTTCGTCAATGTTTACATTTATATGATGTCTAGAGATTGTTAAAAACTCCGGAGAATCTTTCGCAGAACACAGGATGTGCTCTTGCCCAAAAAATTATATTCGGAAAAAACACTTGTGAATCTATCGAGAATGACATAAGAGGGAATGTGATTAAAAGCTTGTGTAAACGATAGAAATATTTGAAATTTAAACAAAATGGCGATGACTGTATCGAGACAGAGCCGTAATGTGAGCCAGGTGTTTGCATATTGTCACAGAAATTAATATAACCCTTTCCTCTCTAAGTGTATGATTATTCAGCTTTTTGTAATCCAATAAACGAAACAAGGGACATGTTCCTTTATTTTCCCCAAATATTGTCTTATTCGTTGCTTTGTTTTCCAAATTGAGCAGTAATCACTTGTATGAATATTTTGCACACTTATACTAGGTTACTATTGGTGTCTTTTCTAAGATTGTTTAGTATTTAGACATGTCATTCGTTGTCTTATAGTTTAATTTAATTTGATTAATTAATTAACTAATAAAATGATGTATCGATGATTAATTTTCAAAAGAATCAATGAATTCACCAATTCTTTTCTGTCTTTATTCTGTTAACCTATTCATTCACCAATTCCTTGGTTCATTCATTCATTGCTTTCGCTTGTTCCATTCTCTCATTCATTATTTATGTTCTTTATGATCAAAATTTCCCGGTATTAAGTTACTTATTGAATTCACACAGTATGGTTTTAACCCAATACCAGACGGTAAAACTTTAGACTGGTCCAAATTGAAAGGGGTTGCAGACGAGAATTTAAAGTTGATGCAGTTTAAGATTTTTCAACTTTCGTGGTAGAAAGCATTGTGCAAAATGAAGAAATTGCTTGTTACAAGCAATTTCTTCATTTTACACAATGTTTTCCCAATTGTTTTTCTTGAAGGAGCGTCCAAAGGCGTCACTGTTTTTTGAATGGGTTAAACTATCTACATCGGTTGGGTAACAAGTCCTGACATCTATGATTAATCCCTCTCGGTTCTGCGGGCTAGAGAATACGTCAGTACTCGCTCCGTGTGCAGAGGCCAACTAAAGAGACAAGATCAATAGCACTTCCGGAAATCAAACTCGGGACCTCATGATCGAGTCCGACGCTCCACCTTACTAATACGGACACCGCATTTTACATCATGTCCTAACGAAGGACTGGTTTTATATGCGGGTGCAATATTTTATTTTTATATTTATTTATCTATCTATTCATTCATTTATTTATTTTCTTAACTATTTATTTGCGATATGGGATAAATGCTAAAGAAAATACGAAATATGTTTAAGTCTCTAACGTTGTTGATCTAGTGATGAAATAGAAAAGTAAGAATACGCCAAGAAAATATCGAGTTAAAAGGAGAAATTGACTGTTATAAACTTCTTCTCCTTTTTCAGCGATCGTGTTAAAAAGGACTATTAGCTTGAACCTTTAGACCTTATTTTTTGTTTATTTTCCAAATGACATCCCTGATTGACCTCTGCTGGAACCTACCTCTTTTTCTAGTTTTTGTTGAACGGTGAGCCTGAAGGTCCCTTTTTGCCTGACTGATCATATTTATTTAGAGCGACACTATCGTTATAATCTATATGACTGGCTAACGTGTTCAGAAAAGGTAAAACTTGAATTATTATATCTTGTATAATCATGTAAACATTTACAACCTTTTCAATTGAAGATTTATATTTACTCGGGAAACACAGAGCGAAAAAATAATTTCAATTTATTAATTTTTATTAATGGTATGATAGTTATGAAAGTACGGCTTGTTACGAAATGTTTATACTGCTAATTTCGTTCTGAAAATATTGTATTTATGTTATCACGTTTCGATGGTTTAATTTAATTTGGAGCCCTCGTCAGCATAATTACAATAAGAAGAGGAGTTGACAATTACATTTGTTCTTTAGCATGTTTAATAACGTCTCAGTTCTCAGGTGTTGAATTCTTCAAACGTGGGATCTGCTTGTTAAAAAAGAATGAATAACGATACCCCCTTAAAAACAATGCTTCTTGTTTTTCTTTGTTGTTGTTGTTGCCGCCGTCATAGCGCAGTTGGTAGCGCGACGGACTGTCAATCTAGAGGTCCCGGGTTCGATCCCCGACGGCGGCACTCATCTTTTCCGACTATTTGTCTCTCACCAATGGGTCGATAATCGTAGACCTATGTGGGATAGCAGCTGGAGGCTAGGAAAGGATGTAATGGTAGTACTGGTTTGAGAAATACCAGGAATCCATTGTTAGGTGCTCCAGCCTCCGCGAAATAACTGAAAGATTGTTGAAAGCGGCGTATAACCCCATTTAAACAAACAAAATTGTTGTTGTTGTCGTTCCATCAGGAAAATGGCCCAATAATGGTGACAATCTTTGATTTGTTGTTATATTTCACATTCTTTCAATCAATTTTCTCCACTAATTTAATGTTTCTATACATTTTGAATCAGAGTCAACATCAAGTTTCACCGAATTCTGCTTTGATCCATAACTAGTCGGTAAAATTTTAGACTAGTCAAAATTGAAAAGAATTGCAGGAAAAAATTTAAAGTCTAAAGACATTTAGATTTTTTTAAAAATTTCCTTGATAGAAAATGTTGTGGAAAATGATGAAATTGCTTGATTAAAGCAGTTTCTTCATTTTCCAAAATGTATTCCGAATTGTTGTTCTTGGTGGCGTCAAAAAGCTTCATGGTGTTGGAATGGGTTAATCCAACACCAGGCGACAACAGTTTAGACTAGTCCAAAATTGAGGTTGGTGCAGATTACAATTCAAAGAATGTCTAAAATATATGAGCGCGTGCGTGACATTTCCAACCATTACACATGTGCGCCAAGTAAAGACTCAGATCAGCCTGTGCATCCGCACAGTCTAATCTGAGTCTTCACTCTGCGCTCTGTAGATAGATACTGACCCAAAGCTTCTTTAAACAATCAGCGATTATTCTAATTGCCCCGAATGGCTGTCCAGGGTGCTCAATGTGTGCAAGTCACGCACATGCGAAATAGTTGGAAATGTCACGCCCAGGCTCATATGTCATATAGTGTAGAAAACATAGAAACAAGAAGTTTCTCCATTTCTCACAATGTTTACTTTGAGTATTTTTCTTCGGTATGTAAAAATAGCAATCGTTTGGAAATGGGTATTCTTTGTACATGTGCATTATGATCACGGGACCTGTGTTTATACATATATTTTTTTATTTTTTACAAGCTTCGAAATGGAGTCTATGTCAACCTCAAGATTGTTTCAAATCGGCTTATACTCTACGAAAAAGTCATAAAAATCAGAATTTACAGTTGTCTGGAGGAGACAGGTTTTGAAAAATAATAAATCGAACCTAGACCCAAAATGGGTACACTGGCGGGCGTCTAACATTCACCAAAAATTGGAATAAAATGTTGGTAACACTCCAGCCAAATTTTGACTAATTGAAAGTTTGTAGCCAACAAATTCGTACCAGCGAAGTGGTACCATAAACATAAACAATTTTGGAAAATTGGCGAATCACGATTGTCAATCAAACAATCAGCACTCCAATGAAATGAATCAAATCGAAAGGAAGTGAACTTTGAACTCCGACATCGGACGACACTCATTTGAAGCACTTATCCTTGTCTGATGATTTAAACGTCGTAGTTATAGTTTATTCAAGCTATAGTTACAATGTTTAGGTAGCCAACCAACGATTTTACCTTTTTGTTACAAGTGACTGACCATAAATTTTGCTAAATAACCCCTAATTTATCTAAGTTGATCTTCCTGTTAGAGCTCAGTGGGCGGGGCCAGATATCCGTCAATGAGGACCATTCCTGTGTTATCTTCCCTTTGTCCTGTTACAATTAAATCAGAGGTGTGCCATATTGTACATTGGTCCTTTCACTTCATTACCTTTGTTTTTATCCTTGTTCAGTATGGGGAAATTGCGAATTTTTATTTGCTTTTTCCAGTTTGATTATAAATACAAATCTCTCGATGGTGCAATTTTATGATTCAGAAATAATATAGAAATGTATTTTCAAGATGAAACGAATATTTACAGCTCTAAAGTTTGCATTATACAGCTGACTTTAAAACCAGACAGTGCAAAGAAACCAAGGATAAAGTCAAAGTAAAACACTGATAGGGACCAATGTATTTCTGGATAGAATTCAAGAGAGATAACCAAAGAATGTCCCTCATTGATCTGAACTGTAACCACTATCAGAAATGCTAAAACGACGGATCCCTTTCCATTGCCACTGACCTCCAACACGGCAGTTTGACCGAGGTTAAAAACGAGATTGTTGTCGGTTGACCCATTCCCAAACGGTGAAATTTGAGACCGGTCCGTATTGAAAGAAGTTTCAGACGGCAATTTCAAATTGTTGAAATTTTGAAAATCTTTGTCTCTTGGGGTAGAAAACTATGTGGAAAATGGAAGAATTGCTTGTAACAAGCAATTTTTTATATTCCACATTGTTTTCCAAAACTATTTACTTGGGGGCATAAAAGGGGGGGGGGGTATGTGGGAATGGGTTGAGCATGTAGTTTGAGACATGGAACATAAAGCATATCGTTAGTTTGGAGATTTACAGGCCGTAAACATAGTTAAAGCTTTTAGTTAAAGTAACTGTGTTCAAGGCGCAAAGATAACATATATGTCAAGGGTCAGCATTCACTATCTTTCGAAATAAATGATACGACAGATGATCTTTTTTTTTTTAATACAGCGGCGATACTTAAATTCGGATGGATTGTGTGATTTATGAATCAGCGAAAGGTAAATAGCCTGGTTGTTTTTTGTTTTGGTTTTGTTGTTGTTGTTGTTGTTGTTTCCCAAAATTTAATTAATCTAGCTGTTGAATATTGACCAATCGCGGTTGTCAATTAAGGAATCAATAGAACCTATCGAATCATTCACTAAGCCCGTAATTGGGTCATAAACTCCGATATTGGCCGTTATTTTTGCGACCCTGTGTCACCAACCAACCATTTTAATTCTTTTATTTAATGATACTGACATTATACAAACTTTTCAAATCACGCCGTTTGAAATCGAAACGGAAATTCCTGTTGGAGTCTATGGGCTGGACCAACGGAGTAAGTGGGCGGGGCCAGCGATTGATCAATTTTGGAATGATTTAAAATACCGAGAGTCTCTCGGTAGACGACGACTTCGACTTTTCGCAGACGCTTTCATAACTTGATCTGTACTGTTAGGAGTAATTTCCCACACAGACTTATACCGTTGTGTTTATATTCCCATTCTCCACACATACTTGCTAGCTGGTTGTTAAAATGGAGAATGGTACTTACCATAGAAATCTCAACAAGGAAATGGAAATAATGGGTGAAACTTGATATCACATTTTACTTAAATATAAACACACTTGACACTCGGTTTGGGAATCCTTTTGGTCGAAGATTTCAATGGACGTTTTTGACGCGGGTTGTTTTTCCCGCTGTGAATCTTATTTTAACCAATTTAAAAGATACACTACACCTTCAATTGCTTACAATTGTCCTGCACGTGGGCCAAACATGACATATTTTTTCACACCCATGTTTTCTTTGGCTGTTTAAACAAGGTGAATAGTTGTCCTCCTCTTATAAACTTACAGCAAACCCCTTCGGTCAGAACTTGATTAATTCTACTTCTAGATAGTTTCACATTTTGTTCTAAAGACCGCTAGCTTTTTGCTAGAGAATGTGAAATGTATTTTAAAATAGAACTATATAGATTACAACATTTGTTTTATGGTGAAACCAAATGGGACACAGACCTTCGACACCAGAGGGCAATTTACAGACTTACAAAAAACATATGAGCCCATGCGTGACATTTCCAACCATTACACATGTGCGCCAAGTAAAGACTCAGATCAGCCTGTGCATCCGCACATCATGATCAGAGTCTTCACCCTGCGATCTGTAGATAGATACTTACCCAAATTTTCTGTAAACAATCAGCGAATATTCAAATTTCCCCGAATGGCTGTCCTGGGTGCTCTATGTGTGCGAGTCACGCACATGCGAAATGGTCGGAAATGTCACGCATAGGCTCATATGGGTTGTTGTTATTGTTATTTAGCAAAATAGTACTAGACTTTTTGCTACAAAGCTAAATCTGCATTAATTAGACCAAGTTTGATTTCGAAACATAATTACAATATAGAGATTTAAAAACAGGTTTTTACCTAAACGTTTTACTAGCATAGCACAACCCAGGGCGTTTGCAAAAGGTTTTTTTTTTTTTTTTTTTCGCATAGTGCTACCTAAAGGTATTAGACCATATAGTGCAAATTAGAGATTTTAAGTCAAAGTAAACCTAAAGGTTTTTGCAAAAATAGTGCTACCAATAATTCAATTTCAAAAGAACGCGGTATTTGACGGACTGCTGGCCTCGCCAACCGACTCCACGGCCCAAACCAACTTTCTCTTACAGGAAGTTCCTCTTCGATATTAACCCATTCCCACACAAGTCCTCCTTTTTACGCCCCTCGAGAAAAAGACTTTTGAAAACATTATGGAAAATGAAGAAATTGCTTTTATCAAGCAATTTCTTCATTTTCTACAATATTTTCCAGACCAAAAGACGAAAACATTTGAAATTCCATCAAATTGAAATTATCGTCTGCAGTTTCTTTGGATTTGGACCAGTCTAAAATTTTGCTATGTGGGAATGAGTTAAACTGCTTTATTTTTTAAATAACAAGGCTATGTATGTTGCAAACAAGAGAGTTAAGCTCAAATGTCGGCCAATATCGGAGTTCGCTTTGAAGTTACCTTTCGGCCTAAATGCAGAATTGGTCTATTTATTCTTTGGATGACATGTACGATTCTTCAATTAAGCTTTTCTACAAAGTGAGACCAAGCGGTTGTGTAACCGAGAGAAATGTATAAACATTGCTACAGAATGATCACTCGGGTTTTGTACACAATTGGGTCTTGAGACCTTCCCATATATACATGAATTCTGCAGTGCAAAAATACCAATAAAATAGACATCTTTTTTCCTTCTTGTTTTGAAATCATTTAGGTACATTTTGCCTTGTGCGAAAATCAGTTAGTGTCAAATCCCCCTAAACCAAATATTTACAATCCACATGTTTACAAACAAGGAAAAATCTAAAAGGTAACCGAATACACGATGTTTGGTTAAGTAAACTAATGAAATTGTTAGATGGAATTTAACCATTTATTTTTTTGCCTACAAATACAAAACAAAAACAGCATTCGGACAAACAAAGAAAGACAATTAAGAAATGTTTTAATACATTTTACAAACACTTTTTGGTTATTTTCACAATAAATGGCCAGATTTTATAACGTGCCCTATTCGGAT
Source organism: Fragum fragum (assembly GCA_946902895.1). Taxonomy (NCBI): domain Eukaryota; kingdom Metazoa; phylum Mollusca; class Bivalvia; order Cardiida; family Cardiidae; genus Fragum; species Fragum fragum. Next base: position 36,643,860 of record OX336367.1, on the reverse strand, counting down.
TATTTGTTGGTTTTAGATCAAGACCCAACATTGTGCCCGTGTCATCGCATTCAAACACTATAATAAACATTTTTATATCGTATGTAAACACATACCTACTGGTTTAGAATCCCAGGACCACTACAATTTCACCAGGCGACGAAATTTGACGTGATTTTTCCAACCATCACACAAGTTATAACTTGGATAAGCCTATTCAACCACACAGTCTGATCAGAGTCTTCACTGAGCCCTCTCTACGTAGATACTGACCTGAAGCTTCTTTAACCCTTTTCCACACAATCTCGCTCTGATACGCCCCCCACACAAAAAAACAAAGCCTGGGAAAATATTGTGGACAATGAAGAAATTTCCTCATTGTTCACAATAGTTTCCATCCTTTATGAAAAAATTCTAAAATTCCATCATTTCAAAAGTGTTGTCAGCAATTTCTTTCATTTTTGACTAGTCTAAAATCATGTCGTCCGGTGATTGGTTAAACGATTATCGAATATTCTTATGCTCCTGGCGACGGCCCACGGTCTGCACGTCACGCACATACGAACTTGGTGGCTCATGTTAGACTGGGGAACCTGTCTCATCTGCGCTGATCCCCGACATTGTTTGTATCCTCAGATAAGGTCAGGCTCGCCAGTCAAGGCTCATGTGAGCTCAAGTAGACAAGCAAAATATCGTTGATGTTATAGACCGGAAACGAAATCAAACTATTGAAAAATAGAAATAAACAAGAGGGCCAGAATGGCCCTAAAATCGCTCATCTGACTAATGTAAGATGACTAAACAATTTTTGAAAGAACACAGGCATTCTTGACATTGAGCTTTGACATTGAGGTTATCTCAGAATTCCTTTCAAATAGCAAATCTACTCACAATTGAGATAAATGGTGACATTTCATTTTTAGCAACCAAAATTTCCCTCACAAAAATGGACTAAGGCACGTACACCAACTTGTCATAGAGACAACTTTGTCTTGCTCACTACAAGTAGGCTTGACAAAAAGAAAGTAATAATAATCTTAAAAGTAGTCTTGTTTGCTAAACACTGGAGATCAGTTATTATTTCTCACTAGTTACCCATCTCACTTGTGCATACCACTTGTATTTTGCCCATTGGTGGCAGGCAAAAGGTACTTGTCACAATGATTGTGCGAAATGTCCGATGAAAGATGACCAAGTCGTTTTTAACAATTTTTCAGTTATATTGCGGAGCATTTATCAATTGATTCCTGGTATTTCTCGCACCAGTATTACCATTACATCCTTTCCTAACCTCCAGCTGCCATCCAATTTAAGTTCAGGATCATCTACCCATGGGGGGACAAAATGCAGTAAAGAATATGTGCTGCTGCCAAGATTCAAACCCACTACACCCAGGGTTCCCACAATTTTCTGCTTGCAAAATTCAAGACTTTTCCAGGATATTTTTCTAAATTTCAAGACTTCTTTTTCATCGACAAAATTAAAGGATTATTATGACACAGATTGTTGAATCCCCGAGACCCCATTTAATTGATGTCAAACTAAAATCCTAAACTTTGTCCAGAAAACTACAATAATATAAAATAATGGATAAATTTGATAGCTTCTAGACGTGTAGATTGTCAATATCATGATAATTAATTTCAATGTCTATTTACCAAGAGTTCTCTTTTTCATTGAATTGAATTGGAGGCCATTTATAACTTGCGTGTCCAAATTCAATTCATGTCCGGTTACTGGTACACTTAAGGTGTTGCTTTGGATTTTCTCCCAAATATTTGCTTTATGTATTCAAATCATATATGGAAAATTGGACACCTACCTCCATTCCTAGCAGAAAATTAAGTTCCTTGCTTGAATTTTTTTGTTAAACAAATACCAATTTCTCTTTCTCGGACATTGTGACGTGATTTCAAAGTCAAAACAGCCACGCCCTGCCATGCCAATATTTGGGCGTCAATCAAAATTCTGCAAACAACTTTTGAAAAGAGTCACCCCAAGGAACATTCAGGCTAAGTTTGGTTGAAATTGGTCCAATGGTTACTGAGGAGCAGATGTTTAAAGATTTCAAAGTAAAAAACTGCCCGACCCTTGCACGCCCATTTTTGGGCATAAATCGAAATTCAACGAACAACTTTTAAAAAGGGTCACCCAAGGAACATCTATGCCAAATTTGGTTGAAATTGGCCCAATGGTTACTGATGAGAAGATGTTTAAAGATTTCAAAATCAAAAACTGCCCGACCCTGCCACGCCCTTTTTGGGCATAAATCGCAATTCCACAAACAACTTTTGAAAGGGTTACCCCAAGGAACATCCATGCGAAATTTGGTTGAAATAAAGTCAAAATCTCCCCGACCCTGCCACGCCCTTTTTGGGGCATAAATCGAAATTCCACGAACAACTTTTGAAAAGGGTCACCCAAGGAACATCAATGCCAAATTTGGTTGAAATTGCCCAATGGTTACAGAGGAAAAGATGTTTAAAGATTTCAAAGTCAAAAACTGCCCGACCCTGCCACGCCAATATTTGGGCGTCAATCAAAATTCTGCAAACAACTTTTGAAAGGGGTCACCCGTAGGAACATTCATGCCAAGTTTGGTTGAAATTGGCCCAATGGTTACTGAGGAGCAGATGTTTAATGATTTCAAAGTCAAAACATGCCCGACCTTGCCACGCCCATATTTGGGCGTCAATCAAAATTCTGCAAACAACTTTTGAAAAGGGTCACCCGTAGGAACATCCATGCCAAGTTTGGTTGAAATTGGCTCAATGGTTACTGAGGAGAAGATGTTTAAAGATTTCAAAGTCAAAAACTGCCACGCCCTGCCACGGCCATATTTTGGCTCGAATCAAAATTCTGCAAACAACTTTTAAAAAGGGTCACCCAAGGCACATTCATTCCAAATTTGGTTGAAGTTGGCCCAATGGTTACAGAGGAAAAGATGTTTAAAGATTTCAAAGTCAAAAACTGCCAAATTTGTTTGAAATTGGCCCAATGGTTACTGAGGTAAAGATGTTTAAAGATTTCAAAGTAAAAAACTGCCGCGCCCTGCCACGCCGATATTAGGGCGTCATTCAAAAATCTGCAAACAACTTTTGAAAAGGGTCACCCCAAGGAATATTCATGCCAAGTTTGGTTAAAATTGGCCCAATGGTTACTGAGGATATGATGTTTAAAGATTTCAAAATAAAAATCTGCCCGACCCTGCCACGCCCATTTTTGGGTTTAAATAAAAAAACCCACGAACAACTTTTGTAAAAGGGTCACCCAAGGAACATCCATGCCATATTTGGTTGAAATTGCCCAATGGTTACTGAGGAAAAGATGTTTAATGATTTCAAAGTCAAAAACTGCCCGACCCTGCCACGCCCTTTTTGGGCATAAATCGAAATTCTGCAAACAACTTTTGAAAAGGGTCACCCAATAAACATCCATGCCAAGTTTGGTTGAAATTGGCTCATTGGTTACTGAGGAGAAGATGTTTAAAGATTTCAAAGTCAAAAACTGCCACGCCCTGCCACGGCCATATTTGGGCTCGAATCAAAATTCTGCGAACAACTTTTGAAAAGGGTCACCCAAGGCACATTCATTCAAAGTTTGGTTGAATTTGGCCCAATGGTTACTGAGGAAAAGGTGTTTAAAGATTTCAAAGTAAAAAACTGCCACGCCCTGTCACGCCAATATTTGGGTATCAATCAAAATTCCGTGAATAACTTTTGAGAAGGGTCACCAAAGGAACATCTATGCCAAATTTGGTTGAAATTGGCCCAATGGTAACTGAGGAGAAGATGTTTAAAGATTTCAAACTCAAAAATTGCCGCGCCCTGCCACGCCCTGCTACGCCCTGCCACGCCAGTATTTGGGCGTGATTCAAAATTCTGCGAACAACTTTTAAAAAGGGTCACCCAAGGAACATTCATTCCAAATTTGGTTGAAATTGGCCCAATGGTTACTGAGGAAAAGATGTTTAAAGATTTCAAAGTCAAAAACTGCCCGACCCTGCCACGCCAATATTTGGGCGTCAATCAAAATTCTGCGAACAACTTTTAAAAAGGGTCACCCAATAAACATCCATGCCAAGTTTGGTTGAAAATGGCTCAATGGTAACTGAGGAGAAGATGTTTAAAGATTTCAAACTCAAAAACTGCCGCGCCCTGCCACGCCCTGCTACGCCCTGCCACGCCAGTATTTGGGCGTGATTCAAAATTCTGCGAACAACTTTTAAAAAGGGTCACCCAAGGAACATTCATTCCAAATTTGGTTGAAATTGGCCCAATGGTTACAGAGGAAAAGATGTTTAAAGATTTCAAAGTCAAAAACTGCCCGACCCTGCCACGCCAATATTTGGGCGTCAATCAAAATTCTGCAAACAACTTTTGAAAAGGGTCACCCGTAGGAACATCCATGCCAAGTTTGGTTGAAATTGGCACAATGGTTACTGAGGAGCAGATGTTTAAAGATTTCAAAGTCAAAAACTGCCGCGCCCTGCCACGCCCATATTAGGGCGTCAATCAAAAATCTGCAAACAACTTTTGAAAAGGGTCACCCCAAGGAACATTCCTACCAAGTTTAGTTGAAATTGGCCCTGTGGTTACTGAGGAGAAGAAATTTTTAAGCCTTCCGACCCACGACGCACGACGCACAACACACGACGCACGACGGACAAAAGGTGATACCAAAAGGTGATACCAAAAGATCACCTTGAGCACGTTGTGTTCAGGTGAGCTAAAAAACAAAACCTAAAGGTATTTTGACACTGCTCAGGTATCTCAAGAACCTATAACCCTTTTCTCTTTTCGAAATATCCGACCTCCCAAATTTACAAATTTAAAGATTTTGCTGACGAAATTTTTAAGTGAATCTTATTTAAAAAAAAATCATTTGGTATGGCAGAAAATATTGTGGAATAAGACGAATTGATTGATCAGGAAAGGATTCAATGTTTTCTAAATCGGTAACCATACAATCCTTCGATGGGCAAATCCAATAGACAAATACATGTAGTATTTATTAAAAATTTAGTACTGATTTATCTTGTTGCACACGATTTAATCGATTACCGGACAATTCTTCTCTTTTTTTCACACATAAAAGAAAATACTTTGGAAAATATTTGGATAAAAGGAGAAATTGCTATTTACTAACAATTCCATACGGTGAACATTTTTACTAAATTTGAATCTATACTTTTTTTTCAAATTCTGGATTGTTACTTTTTTGATTTCGGTGTATTCTTTGTAGAATAGTAACGGAATAAATTAACGTATGAAGAATATATCCTCTCTACACTCAAAGATGTTTTTTTGTAAATCTTGTTTTGAGAGGTAGGTACCTTTCAACAAAATATTTCCAACTCGACCATCTTGAATTAATTGTCGCCTGCAATTTCTTCTAGCTTGACCAGATTAGAATTTTCTCGCCTGGTAGTGAGTTAGATATGATATTTAACCCTTTTTATGCTGTATAAATTACCTACGTGAATTGCTGTCAAATCAAAGCACTGAAAGCACTGATAGAACTTGTTAATAAAAATCAATATTTCTTTTAGAAATCAATTCCATAAACAACTCTGGTAGGAAAAGTACAAGCAGGAGGTGTAGACTAAGATCAGCCTGCACATAAGTGCAGTCTGATCTTAGTCTACACCTCCTGCCAAAACCGGAATATTCAGGGTTCAGCACGACAAGGGTTAAGGACCTTGGTTTGTCGAGAATGTACGATGAATGTTTGTACGTTGAAACTGAAATTAACAGATTGCTGATCCCGCCCACTGACTCCGTTGTCCACGCCTAATGAACTCATACAGGAAGTTCCACTTACATTTTAAACGGTGTTATTACAAACTTTATGTTAATTTACACGCGACAATAAAGTGAAACGCTTAGCTCGCGAGGCAAACCTCGTAAGTACAGTTTGAATAAGCTGTTATTACGATGTTTCAGTCGCCAATTCATCAAACATGTCGGCTATTGAAGTGGTTCAAAGTTCTTTTACCTTCTACTAAAATCATTTGATTGGTTCATTGACACTTTGATCCGTCAGTTATCTACAATAAACAAAACGTTATGGAAATAACCTACAATCCACTACCAAACAACAAAATTTTAGACTGCTCTGGAATGAAAGAAGTTGTAGTCAACAATTTAAATTTGATCAAATGTTACAATTTTCTGTCTGATTAGGTGAGTGCCGCCTTCATATCGCAGTCGGTAGCACGTCAGACTCCTAATCTTCAACCATAAGATATCATGGGTTCGATCTCGGGCGGCGACACAAATCCTTTCCGTCATTTGTCTCTCACCGATGGGTGGATAAACGTTAACCTAAGTGAGATAGCAGCTAGAGGCTAGGAAAGGATGTAATGGTAGTACTGGTGTTAGTACTGGTGTTAGAAATACCAGGAATCAATTGTTAGGTGCTCCAGCCGCCGCGATATGACTGAAATACTGTTGAAGTGGCATGTCACAACTCACAAGCATTTTTTCATTATTCAAATTACTTCCGAAACTCTTTTTCGGGGGGGGCGGGACTCAAAAGGCTGGATTGTGCGGAATTGAGTCAAGATGAAATATAGGTAATCAGTCAGTGTTTTCATAATATTTTATTAGTTATTTTGAAAAGAGTTTACCGTCGGTGTCATTCTAAAATTTCGTAACTACAGCTTCGACTCAAATCGGGCTAATATAGCTTAAAGCATAACATCTTTTGTCAAACTCTTTTTGCCTATTAGAACTTGCTTATCTTAGCGTTGAGACACACAATCCCGCTATTTACGCGACGCAACTTGAAAAAAGGATTTGTGAAACATTGTGGAAAATGAGGTAATTGCTTGATACAATTTATTCACAATGTTTTCTCCTAAAAAGACAAAGATTTTTAAAATTTCGTCAACCAAAAAATGTTTCTTCAGCTTCTTTTAATTTGGACCAGTCTAAAGTTTTGTCATGTGAGAATCGGTTAAAAATCCTTTACAAAGTCAATATAGCTGACCTTAACATACACAGGCATTCCACTCTCATCACAGAAGGTGGTGTTTGATAATGTAAGATTTCTGTATGATACACAAGTAAAACGTTGTTGTGTTTGATCGCATATGTCAAAAGTGATAAAAAAAAACCACAGTAGGAAATAGGTTGAACAGATGACTAATCGTCGCTGTCAATCAAAAATGGATAGACTAATTAAATCTTTCGGTTAGACCGGAACTGAATTTTGAACTCCACCAATTCTTATTAGTTTAGCGCCACAAACGCCATAACAACAGATTATGAGTGCAATTGTTACTACGATACACGAGCGACTCCCCCACAAGACGGGTAAGTTGTTACGGTGTGTAGTGCAAAGAAACAGAATTAAACTGCTTAGAGACCCGTCTGGTTCCTTAACGTTCACTATGGATAGCACCGTCTCTCGGGCCCTGGGTTTAACGTCTCATCCGAAAGACAATTAGTTTTGTTAGCTTTGTCATTCGGTCAGCCCGGGGATCGAACGCGCGAGATCGAGGTTTGAAGTTGAGTGCTCTACAAACTGAGCTAATGGTGCTGACACAAATGTCAGTCAAACTACCAAATCAAAGTTAAATGGGCGTTACCGTTACCGTTTTGAAGCCACTTTGACATAGCATAGCACTTATAAGAATCCTAATGGAGTCTTATCACATGGGTATAAACTTTGTACCTAAAAGCGCTGTAGTATGCGTACTGGCGGATCCAGGATTTCTACAAAGGGTTCAAACTTACCAATGGGGTTCGTTTTCCTATTACAGTAAATCTTGTAATAAGCGACCAGTTTTTGGTCGTTCATTGAGTGGTCGCTTAGGAGCTCTGTTGATTAGTACACCCTTTTTTGTCTATGTTGTTGGAATGGTTGATTGATTGAATTGGGTTTAACGCCGCTTTCAACAGTATTTCAGTCATATCGCGGCGGCTGGAGCACCTAACAACGGATTCCCGGTATTTCTCACACCAGTACTACCACTACATCCTTTCCTAGCCCCTAGCTTTCCTAGCTTCTATCCCACTTAGGTTTACGATTATCCACCCAGTGGTGAGAGACAAATGTCGGAAAGAACATGTGCCGCCGCCGGGGATCGAACCGACGACACCATATGATTTAATATTAGGAGTCTGGCGCACAACCGACTGCGCTATGACGGCGGCTCTATGTTATTGGAACTCATTAGAATCGTCTCAATGAGATGATTATAACGAGTTCCATCAACAAAGGATTAAGTTGTGATTTTACTTTTCAATAAGATGGCTTTACTTCTCTTGAGCGTATGGAAAAAGGACTTCGGTTATGGTCGCTTAATGGACGTGGTCGCTTAAAAGGAGAGGTCGCTCAAGCTAGATGGACTGCATTAGCAAATTCATTAAGAATTTCTCCATTTCTCTATGAAATAATTAGGCTACGGACGGGGATTCAAATCCCCCCCCCCTGTCCCCTCCCCACCCCCACCCCCGAACCCCTTCTGAATCCTCCACTGATGCGTAATGCTTAAAGAATGAATCAATCTATTTCCCAACTTCAAAAAGTTATAAAAATATCTCACTCATTGTTTCCCCATTCTTCTTTATTTACATACACCTAATTTTAGTTTAAATTCTCCGCCCCTCTTCGTATTTTTGGTGCACTGTTTTGCTTCATAATCCATTTGTAACGCTTTTGAGAGAGAAAAGGTTCGAGATCCGGCACCTGGAAATTGGCCAATTAGGAAGTGAGAAAAGCAAGTACCCTGATTAGCATGCACATGTAATACATTACGTGCTTTTTCTTTGCTAGACATTTTGTGTACGTTTAATGATTGATTTATATTACTGTATATAATAAATTAACTCGTTTCCGTGTAAGCCTCATTTTGACCTCCTGGAGAAAGAAATAGGTATGACGGGAAAATGGGGAAAAGAGATGTTACTGGTAAAAGGCAGATTTTCTTCTCTCTTTTTTTCCCAAGACGTTTTATACCTTTTTTTTTTATTAATTTGACATCTTTTTTTCGATTTTGACGCACTTAAAAAGATCGTCTGCTACTTATCTAAATTCTTTCAGTCGTCTAGTAATGGGCCAAGCCAGTTTTGATATACCAACACCGAATCAATCGTTCAGGATCTTCCTACATCTTGCCCTATCATCATTAATAAATGACCATCTACAGGGTTGGACGCTCACATACTAGTACGGAATAAATAAAATTAACGATCCAAGCACGACTTGTGTGGAGCCCGTAGTCAATTGAACTACAGCTGTGACTTGAACCTACATAATCAAATGTTTCATATGACATTTCTACTCCATGGGTGGAGAGTAAAAACAACAAATTATACTGGAATGCATATTCAGATGTAGAGTAATACTCCAGACAAGCTCAATCTTAACATTTGACCTTGATACTTGACCTTGTTTAACAACAATTATATAAGCAGAAACAAACCTGGAATATTATTAAAAAATGTTCGTTTTTTTCTAAAATTGGGATGCCGTGTTGGAGTTTGGTTCCAAAAAATGTACGATTTATTTATAATACCGGTTGTTTTGAATAAAAACGAAAAAAAGAAAAACATTCCTTGGTCATTTTAATTCTTATTAAATATATACACTCGTAGACTTTTGGCTGTGTGTGCGGGGCGCGCGCGTATGTGAGTGTATGTGTGAGCGTGTGTGTGTTTCAGAGAGAGAAGGGGGGTAGTAATGTTATTTCTGTTTGCTTATTTGTTTGTTTGTGCGTTTGTCTGTTTGCTTGTTTTCTGTTGTTGTTGTTGTTGTTTTTTGTTTTGTTTTTTTTGAAAGCCTCTTAAAAACGATTACTTCATTGAGCTTTAAGAGTACAATGTGAGGAACCTTCGTTAGATATATTATCATGCTTATCATTATTATTATCGTTTGTAACCTTGACAATGAAACAATCTTCTTTTAACTGGTAAGTTTACTTTAAAGAAGACCTACAGACCAAAGTATTTTAGAAAAATGCAAAAAGTTAAAGCTAAGCTTCGGACAAGAGTGACTTTAACTTCTTTTTAAATTGTATATCTACTTACTTACAATAAGGGAAGCTTTTTTGTTACTTTGATGACTTTATCGGCGTAACTACAGTTTATTCAAGCTGTAGTTACGACGTTTAGATCGCAAATCAACCAGTTTACTTTTTGTTACAAATAGCTGGCCATAAATTTTGCAAGATAATTCTATTTGATATAAAAGAGGAAGTTCCTGTTGGAGCTCAATGGGCGTGGCTAGCGACCCTTCAATTGTTCCTGATTCGGAATCAATCCAAAAATATGAGAGTAATGCTCCACACTAACTAAATTTTCTTAGTTCACCTTGATGGATAACCTTGAACTTAACGTTAGGGGAATCCCGTTTTGATTCTAGGGGTCCTTTTGAATGTGAGTTTTAAAAGAACAATTGAACAAAATACATGTATCAATTACTTCTACAAAATATATTATGTTCCATAAGAGAATATATAGACTAATGACAGCATAGGTATATTGATAAAAAACAAAAACAAGGTTTTTTTTTGCGTTGTGACTTAACTTACATCCTAACATGGTTCGACTGTCGATTCAAAAGAAGGTAAAGTTAAACTAAAAGTCATCATAAAACTGAAATGGCTTGTTAAACTTATCATTCAACTATATGATTGTTACAAATTGATGTCATTCCTACACAATCACGCTTTTTTACGACACTTGGGAAAAATGCGTTTGAAAACATTATGCGCATTGAAGAAAAATATATATATATATATATATATATTTTGCATAGTTATTATTGTTGTTGTTGGAAGGGGATGGCAGTGCACATGTATTACAATTTGTTAGAGAACGAAGTTTTCGGACGATGACAAAGATGCGACGGGCGACGATCTGGCTATAGCATTACCACGGGTTTACTTTGAAATCATCCGAGCCAATAATTTAAATGATTTTACTCTGCGCTTTGTCAATTTTTGAAAGTTTACGATACAGATGGTTTTTGCCTTTCTCACTTATACTACTGTCTTTTCTATAAGTATTCAAATATGTTTCAGTCAAATCACGTCATGTGTCATTCCAAATTCACTGCTAAAACTGTGTGCGAGTCTAATAGTGCAGGGGAAGCAATAAGGCGTCGAGTTTTCCAAACAATGCGAGTTGTTTCCCTTGTGAAGCGTTTATCGCGGGTTATGCGCATTGCATCCAATTTCGTTGCCTATATTGAAATTTTAGAGGTTAACCAATTCCCATACAAATCCGCATTTGAAGAGAAGGGCTTGGAGGGAAAATGTGGAAAATGAAGAATTTTCTTGTCAAAAGCAATTTCTTCACTGTCCACAATGTTTTCTACTATAAAAGACGACCATTTCTTAAATTCCATTAATTTAAAATTATCATCTGCGATTGCTTTCAAATTGGGAAAGTCTAAAATTTTGTTGTCTGGTAACGGGTCAAATTCGACTCTGTATTGAAGGTTGAACTCCGTAAAATATGTTTAACTGAGATAACTAATTATGGCGACATCTTCCGTCTTTAGTTTTATTACCATCGAAACTACTGAAAACTTGTTGGAAATAAGGACGCAAGTCTTCTAACTACAACACTTTTCTTTTAAAGTTTTATACCCTGTTGTTTGGTGTTTCGGTAAGGGTCAAAAGGCATTGATACACGCCAAATATTAAAGCTCTAGACCCTATGATTTGGGAGAAGATTTTCAAAGATTTCTTTTTTTATTCATCAGGGATATCGCAGAAAAGGGCTTATTTTGTATGATGATTCTTTGATACATTTTGGTAGAGGGTCAATAGGTATTGATACACACCAAATATTAAAGCTCTAGGCCGAGAAGAAGATTTTCAAAAATTTCATTCTCTATTCATATGTAAAATCAGAGATCACACAGAAAAGGGCTGGTTTTCAGGGTATGGCATTTCTTTGAAATATTTTAGGTCAATAGATGATGATTTATTCCAAATATCAAAGGCTTAAGCCTGATTTGGGAGAAGAAATTTTCATAATTTCCTTCTTTATTCATTTATAAGATCAGGGATCACACAGAAAATTTTCAGAGTACAGCGATTCTTTTAAGCACTTTAGTAGAGGGTCAATAGATATTGATACACACCGAATGCCAAAGCTCTAGGCCTTCTGGTTTCAGAGAAGATTTTCAAATATTTCCTTCTTTATTACTATGTTAATTCAGGGATCATGCAGAAAAGTGTTTATTGTCAGAGTATGGTGATTCTTTTAAGTATTTTGGTAGGCGGTCAATAGATGATTTTTATACCAAATATCAAAGCTCTAGAAGATTTTCAAAGATTTCCCTCTTTATTTCTATGTTAATTCAGAGATTGCACAAAGAAGGTCTACCTTTCAGAGTATGGTTATTATTTTTTTTTGTTGTTGTTGTTGTTGTTGTTGAGGGTCCATAGATGATGATTTTACCAAATATTAAAGCTCTTGGCCTTATGGCTTGGGAGAAGAGGATGTTCAAGTTTTTTCACTTGGTTGCCATGGCAACCAAGTTCATCAAGGATTTCACTTCTTAAAAGCATTTTGAAAGAGAAAAATGTATTTTGGTAGAGGGTCAATAGATGATGATCTTACCGAATACCATAGATCTATGCCTTATGGTTTGGGAGAAGAAGATTTTCTTCTTTATTTCTATGTAAAATCATGAATTGCACAGAAAAGGGCTAATTTTCAAGGCATGGTAATTCTTTGAAGTTTTCGGGTAGAAGATCAACAGATAATGATTTATCCAAATATCAAAGCACTAGGACATATGGTTTGGGAGAAGATTTTCAAAGATTACAGTCCTCATTTCTATGTAAAATCATGGATAGCACAGAAAAGGGTAAACTTGTCAAGGTATTGTTATTAGTCCCCTACCGGCGAAGCCGAAGGGAACTGTAGGTTTGCACTCCGTCCGTCTGTCTGTCCGTCCGTCTGTCAGTCCGGACTTATAAGTTTTCCGGAATTTTTTTCGTAACCTTGGGAAAAATTGAGCTGATTTTTGGTATGCAAGTCCGCATCAATGAGATACAGAACATGTTCGAGTTTGGTTCCGGTCCAATGATTTTTGTGGAAGATTCGGATGATGGACTTAGATATTACCAAGAAATTTCAGTTTTCCGGACTTTTCTTCTAAACCCTCAGAGTTACTTAGCTGATTTTTGATATGTGAGTCCGCATTAATGAGTTAAAGAACAAGTTTGGGTTTGGTTTCGGTCCATTGATTTTTGAGGAAAATACGGATGCTGGACTAAAAAAAAAAATTCCCAGGAAATTTCAGTTTTCCGGACTTTTTTTCTGAACCCTCAGAGATATTGAGCTGATTTTTGGTATGTGAGTCTGTATCAATCAGTTACAAAACAAGTTTAAGCTTGGTTCCGGTCCATTGATTTTTGAGGAAGATATAATTTTTGGACTTAAAAATTACCAAGAAATTTCAGTTTTCCGGACTTTATTCCTACACCCTCGGAGATATTGAGCTGATTTTTTGTATGAGAGTCCGCGTCAACGAGTTACAGAATAAGTTTGAACTTGGTTCTGGTCAATTGATTTTTGAGGAAGATACGGATGCTGGACTTAGAAATTACCAAGAAATTTCAGTTTTCCGGACTTTATTCCTAAACCCTCAGAGATATTGAGCTGATTTTTTGGTATGTGAGTCTGTATCAATGAGTTACAGAACAAGTTTAAGTTTGGTTCCGGTCCATTGATTTTTGTGGGAGGAACGGATGCTGGACTTAAAAAAATTACCAAGAAATGTAAGTTTTCCGGACTTTTTTTCCTAAACTCTCGGAGATATTGAGCTGACTTTTGGTATGAGAGTCCGCGTCAACGAGTTACAGAATAAGTTTGAGTTTATTAAGGTCAATTGATTTTTAGGAAGATATTAATGCTGGACTTAGAAAATTACCAGGAATTTTCACTTTACCAGACTTCCTTCTTAACCCTCAGAGATATTGAGCTAATTTTTGGTATGCGAGTCCGTATCAATTAGTTGCAGAATAAGTCTAAGTTTGGTTCTGGTCCATTGATTTTTGATGAAGATATGGATGCTGGACTTAGAAAATTACCGGAAAATTCCAGTTTTCTGGACTTTTTTCTTAACCCTCAGAGATGTTGAGCTGGTTTTTGGTGTGAGAGCCTGTATCAGTTAGTTTCAGATCAAGTTTTAGTTTTGTTCCGGTCCATTGTTTTTTTTAGGAAGATGCGGATGCTGGACTTAGAAAATTACCAGGAAATTAAGTTTTCCGGACTTTTTTTTCTTAACCCTCGAAGATTTGAGCTGATTTTTGGTATGTGAGTCCACATCAATGAGTTACAGAACAAGTTTGGTTCGGGTCCATTGAATTTTGAGGAAGCTGGACTTAAAGAATTACCAGGAAGTTTCAGTTTTCCGGATTTTTTCTAGTTCCAGTCAATTGATTTTTTTAGCAAGATATGGATTTTTTTGCAAAATAAATTACATCTTATTAATATTGAATTTAATTGCAGTCCATTGCCTTTCCAAGGCTTTTAAAGGATGTTAGGGTGCTACTGGTGAGAGAGATACCAGGAATACATTGTAAGGTGCTCCAGCCACTGTAACATTGACTGAACAAATTATTAAAAGTTGTTGCATGAAGTGATCAAGGCAAAATATTTTGATAACCCAAAAGCATTCATAACCCTAGACAGATTTTTGAAAGCTTTTGTTCAAAGTTTACTTAGGCTTTAAGGTCTCAATTCTTAATTTTCTTGGAACAGATGACTTTATGAAGTATAATTTAGCTAACAACAAAAAGAGACGCCTATTTTTTATGTTTTAGTGTGTGTATGTGTGTGTGTTTAAGAATTACTCATAAAACCATATATAACTGTAATATTTTGGAGAGGTAGTAATCCCTTTACCACCCAAAAAGTATACCGCTCAAGGGATATATATATAAATCCGGTAGGGGACTTGGTATTGCCATGCAATACTTCAGAATGCTTTTTCTTTGATGTATTTTTGGGTAGAGAGTCAACAGATGATTATTCATACTAAATATCAAGGCTATAGGCCCTATCCTTTTGGAGAAGAAGTTTTTTCACTTGGTTGCCATGGCACTCAAAATTCTTCTTTGAAGTATTTTGAAAGAGCATGATCTAAGGATCATTTCAGTGAAGTTTGATTGATTCAAAGGTTAGTTTTGGAGAAGATTTTTTATAATTGTGAATGGATTGGCAGACAGATGGACGGAAGGATGCTTGACAATGACCTATCACAATAGCTTACACAGAGCACTTTGTGCTCAGGTGAGCTCAAAATATGAAATCTCTAGGCCTTACAGTTTGGGAGAAAAGGATTTATAAAGTAATTTGAAAGGCCATTACCCAAGGATCATTTCTGTAGACTTTCATTGAAATAAGAAAGTAAGAATAGGAGGAGATAATTTTTAAGGAATTGCTCTTTAATTCTATATAAGTTCCAAGTACCCACAATTTAGGGCGTATACAAATCACAAAATCATAACCTGTAGTATTTTGGTAGTGGACCAAGAGGCAATGCTACATGCGAAATTTGAAAGCTCTAGACCTTATGGTTTCAGAGGAGAAATATTTATTGTATTTCTTAACCCTTTCCTGTGCTATCCCTAGTTTTTAGATGCCTGTGATTTTATACAGAAAACATTGTGGAACAAGGATAAATTGTTTGTTACAAGCAAGTTCTTCGTTTCCCGCAATAACTTTTGCCCAGTAGGTTGGTTACCTATCAAATTGCAACCACTTTTCAGTGCCGTCCACATCTTCTTTAAATTTGAATAAGTCTAAAAATTTAAAAAAAAAACAGGGAAGGTTTAAAAAATTCCTTCCAGGTTCCATAGCAACCTGAGTTAATCAACAAATTACAAAAGTATAATTCCTTGTAGTAATTTACAAGGTCATCACCCAAGGAACATTTCTGTAAAATTTCATTGAAATCTGAAGGTTAGTTGAGGAGGAAATGATTTTTTAAAGAATTTGTCCTTTATTTCTATCTAAACTCCGAGTACCAAAAATTCAGGACTTATATGCATCACATCACCATAACCACAAGTATTTTGGTAGAGGACCATTAGGCAATGCTACATACAAAATTTGAAATTTCTACGCCTTACAGTTTAGGAGGATATGATTTCAAAGAATGCCTTGGAAATTCCTTTTGATTTCCATAACAACCAGAGTAATTAAACAACTGATTGCAATACTTGAAGCATTTTGGAAGTCCATCAATCAAGGACCATTTCTGCAAAATTCATGGAAATCTGATACATAGTCTAGGTAGAATATATTTTCAAAGATTTTTGTCACAGACAGATGGACAGACAACCACTAATCATAATAGCTCCACAAAGAACTTTGTGCTCAGGTGAGCTAAAAATATAAGGTAAAGGACATATTATAAAGGCAAATCATTGGTAGGTGACCTAAGCATTGTAACTACTGCCTGAGTAAGCTATAGTTATCACTTTTAGGCGATAAAACCAGTAAAATGCTTGACATAATTATCAGTTCAAAGTCTATTCCAGTCTAGATAAATGACTCTTCAATTGACAGTAATGATCTATCAACTGAACCTGCATCTTGTCGTACCAAGGGCGGCCAACGTTCTACTTATCTAACATATTAGCAGAAAAAGATGATCTCAATAGCCCTTCACTTGTGAGGATGCTGAACCTGTGGGATAGGGTGTAGTTAGCAAAATTACGTAAAAGAAAGCAATAACAAAACAAACTATCCTGTTTTCAAAATAATTTACATTTTATATAATAATAAAATCCTAAAACAAACAATTCATCTATTTAACCAGACTTATAAGTATTTTTCTTTTCACATACAAGTTCAATTTTTACGCCTCTTCTTGAACTTAATTTCCTAGAAAAGTCAAATATTCTGAACCATTTATTTGAAAATGTTTTCAATAAACTTGTACTTATCCCATTATCAGAGGATGAAATTTTAGACTGGTCCAAATTCAAACAATACCCTATTAAACATTACAAAATGGTCATGAAACCAAGTTCCAATCATAAATCCTTTTCTGACACACCTTTAACTCTTTCCTGTATAATCACTGGTTTTTACGTCCATACAATTTTATAAGATAATTGCAATTTCTTCTTTTATCACAATATTTTCTACCACATAGAATAAATTTGTTACAAACTGCACTCACTTTTCATTGTCGTCCGCAACATGTTTCAAATTGGGCCAGTCCAAGATTTCCAGAAACAGGAAAGGGATAAGAGCACTGGACCACAAAAAGACAACTTGCAACAACCATTGTTCTCTCATTCATGTCTCTATTTATCCTAAACTCCATGCTATATAGCCTCTGCATCTGTCTGAGCTAAAGCTGGATCTTCTTCTAAACCTGCCGCAATTCTTCTCTTCTGTCTAGCCAATAACCTCTTCTCACGCTCGTACTCTTTTGACACTAAAACCCGACTGTGAAATAAAAAGAGACAAGTTTGTGAGGCACATATCATATTTACATGTACATGTACTTTAGTAGATGAAACGAGAACAGCATCAGGGCTTGTGTTACAAATTTAGCAGTAATTGACTCCTTTAGATTAAATTTGAGACTGTTTTAATTAGGGTAAAAACAACAACAATATGTGTAGTTACAAATAAATTCAAAAGTGTCAGTGTGAACAGACTAACAGACATTTTCAAAATCAACATATATATCGTTAATAGTATATATGAAAATTCAATGAAATTCTAAATTGCTTAATATCCTGTTTTGACTCATTCAAATTTATCTCAGGGGGTCCAAATGACATCCCCCCACGAGAGAATTTCTGAGGGCCAAAATGGGATTATTCTAGATTTTTAAGGTCAAAATCCTGGTTTGAATGTCAAATGTTTAAAAATGTTTAAATGTAGAAAAAAATGCAACTGGAGCCAAATAAAAACAACAAATTTTGAAATATAAAATTTTGGGTCTAGTACATAACCACAAAGTACAAAATTAATGTAATGCTACATGACACATATGAATGCTTTTGGCTTTGTAGTTTAATTCATTTCCAAACAATCCCACAATTTACTGCCCTAAAGAAAAATAGGTTTGGAAAACATTATGAGAAAAGGAGAACTTGCTTTAGAATCATTGTCAACAACTTCTTTCAATTTAGAAGTCTAAACTTTTGGTGTCTGTTGATGGGTTAAGAGAAGAAAACTTTGAAATTGCTCTTATTGATTCAAGGTGTATAACTTTTCTTTGTGAACTTGGTAGTGAACCATATGGTTAAGCTACATATGAAATATAACTATCCTTGGCCTTGTAGGATCCTTGACCTCCTTGGGAGAAATTTCTAAGGGCCAAAATGGGATATTTATAGATTTTTGAGGGTCTAAAGCCTGTTTGAAGAGTAAAACAGGAGCCCTGTCTGATACATTCATTATTTTCATAATCACTATGTGTCACAGACATGCCTTACTTACTCTTCGTGTAAACAGTTATGCCATTCATGTACTTCATGCTTACAAGCACCAAGGAAAAATCTCTTTGCTAAATTGTTTTGTAGATAGCATTTCCTGGACTGAATGTAATAGTAAGCACAGTAGTTTCTGTGTTTAAGCGGGACTTGGTAGTTCTCCATGTCCTCCTTGGTGCAGATCAGATCTGAAACAAGATGTTGATCATTGAGCTCAAGTATCACATCTATGATGTATGTTGTTTAACCCATTACCACACAAGAAAGTTTAGACTTGTCAAAATTGAAAGTAGTTGCAGACAACAATTTCAAGTAGGTGGAATCATCAAATTCTTTATGATTAGGGTCAGAAAACTTTGTGGATAATGAAGATATTGCTTGTAACAAGCAATTTCTTCATTTTCCAAATAGTTTTCCAACAGAAATCCTTATTCTCTTGGCGCATAAAAAAGCGGGATTGTGAGCGAAGGAATCAACCCATTTCTATACAATCAAGCTTTTTTAAAATCTTCAAGAAAAGAGGTAAAAACCTAAGGCGCCTCATTTGCTCCACTGGCCTCAAATTACTTATCATAAAGGTAGTTTAATTTTCTATAACAGAGGATGCACATTGACATTTCACAAGTTTTGATGTCTGAAAGAAATATAACTATTGAAAACCTTCTCCTTTTTTCAAAATGTTTTCTATCCCATATCGAATTTATTTTCCAGTTTAAACCTTTTTTGTTTTGATTTCTGCAACTTCTTCTAATTTGGACCAGTCTAAAATTTTGCAGTCCTATGATGGGTTAACCCTTTCCTGTTCAATCCCTTGTTTTTACGTCCCTGTGATTTTATTAATGAGAAAACCTTGTAGAAAAAGTAACAAGCAATTTCTTCTTTTTCTACAATATTTTTACCCAACTGAATGGTTATTTTTCTAACTAAAGCCACTTTAAATTTTCGTCTGCAAAACCTTTGAATTGGACAGGTCAAAATTTTGCAAAACAGGAAAAGGAGGCAACTTTTCTAATGTAACAAATATTCTCAGTCAAGCAGTATCAAGTATTTCCCTTACATAACTCAATCTCCAAGCAGAGTTGTTCTTCGTTACCCTCACCATGGGCTAGTGACAAGATTTTTGTCAAACCAAGTAAAGAAATAAATATTACTTTTCTTTTGTTTGGCATGAAATGTGAGGGACAGTCAGAATATATCTGGACTTTTGACTCGTTCTCAAGAATCATTCAACATTTTAAAAAGTCTTTCTACTCTTTTTTTAAATATTCCCCACCTATGTCTATGCACTTTTGCCATCTTTGTGTGAGCTTTTGATTCCCACTGTGAACCATGACATAGACCTATGTTTTAGGTACTGTGTAACAGCAGATAGCAAAGCTGCGCTGGTCTTATATTTCTTTCCAGCAAGTGATTTTTTTTCTGGAAACAAATAAAAGTCACAGTGTACAAGGTCTGGGGTTGATTTTAATCAATGCTTAACATGTTGGCTACCTCTGCCAACATTACTCAACGATTAATTTTGTTGACAAAAGCTTTAAAATTTGCTACCATTGTTGGGGTCACTGCCTCAGCTGTCCACTCAGTCCTAGGCCTATCACAAACACTAGTTCTGCCTTCAAGAAATTAATTCTCAAAATAACTACAACAACACATATATTTTGTATTATTATTTTCATTTTTCAAGTACTAAAGTTTCAGCATACGCCTTCTTCGGAGTGCATAATAATAAAAACAAACAAACCTGACGTCATTAACGCTATGTTAAGATAGCGGAAAAATAAATTGCGCGTGTAAGAGCGTTTGATTTCTTAATAATTGGTAATGTTTACAAAAAACATTAAGTTGCCATAAAAACATCGAAACTACAGCCCCCATTCAGGCTGGAATTCAATGATTCAGTAGTATGATTCGATCATTTTTCTTTTAAATTTTTTTCAAGAAATTAAGAAACCAAGCTGTAGAAGGTTGAATTAGATACACATTTATCAGAGAACGCTTTTTTAAACCTCTGAAAGATGTGGCAGGGCTTTTCATCTTATGCAACTAGAAACTTAATTACAGAGCATTGTTCCTCTAACAAAGAGTCCGCAGTTGGAAGCGTGTTGGACTGTCAATCTAGAGGTCCCGGATTCGATCCCCTACTGCGGCACTCATCCTTTCCTACTATTTGTCTCCCACCAATGGGTCGATAATTGTTGACCTATGTGGGATAGTAGCTGGAGGCTAGGAAAGGATGTGATGGCGGTACTGGTGTGAGAAATACCAGGAATCCATTGTTAGGTGCTCCAGTCACGATATAACTGAAAGATTGTTGAAAGCAGCGTAAAAACCAATTCAAACAAACAAAGAGTCAATGATAGACAAAACACCTACCATATATCAGGGTGCATAATACTGTGTTAACACAACTAATATTGAAAATAAACTGACCACGTTATTGGCGAATGAATGTAGTTTTCACAAATATAAAATGTGTGTATATCATATGGCTGCTGCATGCATGTGGAAGAAAGGAGCATGAAAAGACCGGATATTTTCTGACTGTCCCTTGTAGAATGTTAAGGAAATAATATCTATAGTTCAAGATACATTATTACAAACATTAAGATTTAATGATTTACCTTTAAAACACAGAGCTACTTTTGTTATAAAACCGATATGAGAAACACATCTCGTTTTCATGCACCAGGTTTGAAATTGAAATCTGTTGTGGTATATGATGTCATGTGACAAAATGATGTATTGGCAGACAGTTTACTGAGCCCATTACAGAAGTGAATGGGGAGTGAACCGTAGTGCAAATGAGTGTACATCACTATGTGATCTCAATCTGAAATTTAGCCGATCCCTCCAAGCTGTATCATAAAACCATGTAAAAAAAATCCTCAAAAAATCTGAATAAGGATAACCAAAAGATCATATTCTTTAGATATTTTCTTGAAAACCCATCCTCCAGTTTCCTAGAACAGGATATTAAAAAATTTCACTTTCAACCATATGTGGGCATAAGCCTGTGCATAAAGCTATGGTTTTTAACCAAGCCAAATTTTATGGTGGAATCTAATTCTGTCAAAGATTCATTCCTGCGATATTTGTTAAAATCCATTTACTGGTTTATGAAAAGATTTTCAGTTTTCAAAAGGATAAACCATGATATGGAAATTAACCCCAACCCATTAAGACATGTTCTTCATCCAATCAAATTTCTCTGAAGGGATCTGATTAAGGGTCACCAAAGGTTCATTATGTTATCATGCTTTATCAGGTGTTTAGTTTTGATAGTTTTGATGTTTAATTTAGTCACTGGGTTTGGGGGCTTAGTTTCACAAAAAAAACAAATTTCTTTTTCTGTTTCATTTCTTGGACCCCATCTACAGCTTTATAACTGGGTTGAAGTACAAGTATCTTTTATAATATGAGCAAGGCTAAAATTGATAAATCAACAAGAGTTAAGCTATTTCTCATAATAAATATTGCAAAATCTTTATTATCATGCATACCTGTTTCATACATGACCCCTTAACCCATTACAAGATGGCTAACTTTTAGACTGGTTAAAATTGAAGAGTTACAGAATATGATTAAGGTTGGTGAAATTTTAGATTATGGGTAGAAAACATTGTGGAAAAGGAAGAAATTGCTTGTTGCAAGAAATTTTCTTATTTTACACATTGTTTTTCCAATTGGTTTTGGGGGGGGATGTCAAAAAGTGTCATTGCGTGGGAATGATTCAAGGAGTGTCCGTGAGTTTTGTTATAATAATTTTTTAACACAATTTCAGTGTCCCCTTCCCTGTGCTGTGTACCATACTGCACACTGAATAAAACACCAACAAGATGCAAAGAAAATTCTTTACAAAATTAGGAACCATGGTAGATTTAGCTTGAGTCCTGTTTAGATAACTCTGAACATGATTTTTCATAAAATGAATATACAAAATTGAGATTATTATTTTGTTTCTAGGTCATGGACACTATTTTACTTAAGTTGCACAATGCTTGCAGTACCAATCCAAACTTTTAAAGTTTCATTAAGGATTTTTCAGGATAAAGTTCTAAACAACAGAACTGGAATAAATTTTATTGAAAAATAAGTTGTAGGCCTTCAAATATATAAAACATATTGCCTCAAATAGAATCAAATTTTTCATCTGTAATGATCACCAGTTTCCTTACATGCACGATAATAGAGGTAAAGAGGATGGGTAAGAGGATACAGAACACCAATAACAAATCCAACATCGCCAAATTGACACCAAATACTTATTTTAAGTAACTCTTTATTTCTAGTTTCTACCCATAAAACATTCTGCAAATGCAGATTCATATTCTCTGATCAAGATAGTGCAATAATCAAACAATAGAAGTTTTAGAAGTTTTTATTATCGACTCTCGCCCCTAACTGGGGCACAAGTCAAAAAATACATGAACATCATAACTGAGGAAAGTTCAAAAACTAACATCTATCCATAATTGAGAGGAAGATAATCTCTTGGTTCACTATGAAACTGGATATAAAAGGTGCTTGATAATCTTACAAAATCTATTACCAAATAGCCTGTTGTTAGACAACTAAATCTCTCTGACTGTTCCAACCTTGAAGTTTGAATTTGTACGTAAGCAAGGAAAAATTGGTACTTGAAAATGTTAGAGCTAAACAGCAAGAGTAGGACTAGTCTTTTAATTTAACTTGATTAACAACTAACCAGATAACAAAATCTTGAACTGATCCTGTAGAGATGTACGTAGCCTGTAGTCTCCCACATTCGATCACCTTAAGCTATGAATTTGCGCATGACCACTAACAAAATGATAATTAGACTTTGTGAACTAAACTGAAAGTAGCATAAATTCAATTAGAATATTGCAGTAACCATGAAAACAGATAAGTAAAAAAATTTGTAGAAAAATTACACCCTTTTTGCATCCATACACTTATCATTGAGATCCAAATTCAGTCTCCCATAATCGAGCACCTTAGCAATATCCATCCAAGGATCAATGTCACACTTGCGGCATTGGTGAAACAGACTTGAAAATGTAGTTTGAGTTATTTCCCACCTATCTACCCAAATTTAAAAAAAATCTACCGGTACATAGCAAAAGCATTTGCAAGAAGAAAAAAACATGAACCCAAAAATATTTGTAAGGAATGACAAAAAATAGTTTAAACCGTGTAATGCAAGAGTTTTAAGGAATAATTTGTATATCTTTGATAAATTTCATACAATGACATTGACTGATGTTGATTTATTACAATTTGCACATTGTTTGTAATATACAAGTTAACTGCAAGTGCACAGAAAAGAAACTGATCGAATATGGGTGACTGCTCGAATACAGGAAACTCAAGTATACGTGTATATGGTCTAACACTCATGTATATGGTCTAACACTCAATCATTAGCACAAATGGGGATTGATAATCCCAGTACAGGCCCAGGACCATTTATATTAAGAATATGCACACCCACAAAGGTCCCATACCATCCACATGTTTAGGTTAAAAAGGCTGAAGCTTTCAGCCAAGTATTAAATTTTGAGTTTTCTAAAGTTGCGAATTTCATGGGGTACGAATGCAACAACTTTTACCTCGTTCTTTCCTCCCTTTAGGAAACCCTAACATAGGATCGAATGATGGACCTGCTCTTGGATTTGGCTCAATCTTGTATTGTTTTGGGGCCACACCCAAATCATTTATCTCTTTTGCAGTCATATTACCCATTTTTCTACAAAATGTTTCAGGTTGTCCTCTAATCGAGAGCACCTCAACCTTACCGAAATGAAAGAAATTGAACGAAAGGAAGATAAATTAAATACAAAAATTTGAAGATTGAATATCGTTAATAGACATAATAACACGATTCTTAATCCTTCAAAAAAAATCCACGCATTCTAATAGGGTCTAAGCAAAATATAAAAGGAAAATAGTTCTAAAATACTGAATTTTAGTATACGAGATAGCAAAATAGAAAATGTTTATTCTCAAAAGCTTTTAGGTGTACATATTGATTATACCTTGTACTTGAAAGTTCGCGTTACATCACAGCTTTGTTTACTTAAAAGAGTTAATAACGTTCTAAACCATGGAAATGAAACAACTCTGACATCACTCCGTATTTTGACAATGGTGTATTCGGCCCAGTATAAATTTTCATAGGCTCAAAGATTCAATAAAATAAAAAAAAAAGGATTGCTCGAAATATTCTATGCCAGCCTATATATGAGGTCTAATTCCGAAAAAAGGCAATTTCTTTGAATGCGGCCGGGTTATCTTTTAAAAACCGATGTAAATATAACATGATTCTAATGGTTTATCAATCGATTCATTGGTTAACTCCTTCGTATATGTCAGAATTTGTAGCAGTAAGTATGTTAACATATTTCATAATTTAAGATCAGAGTCTGATAACAAGTTTTCTCACAAACGTGTTCCCACAACTGAATTTTGAAGAAATCATTTTCTTACACTGGTATTAAAGTTAGAAAGCCATACCAACAATTTGGACCTTCGAACAAAAGAAGAAAAATATATATTGCTTTAACCCATTACAACTCAACCCCTCCTTTTGACGCCCCTCAAGAGCTTATGAAAACATTGTGGAAAATGAAGAAATTGCTTGTATCAAGCAATTTCTTCATTGTCCCCATGTTTTCTACCCAAACACGACGAAAAAGTTTAAAATTATATCAACTTGAAACTATCATCTGCAGCTTCTTTCAATTTGGACCAGTCTAAAATTTTGCTGTGTGGGAATGGGTTAAAGGCTCATTGAAAACCTATTCAATGGCTCGTTACTAGTTATAGCCTTACAATTACTCCACTTGGGATTGTGCATGTCTTATCAAATGAGATTACCCGGCATCATGTTAACTAACATTAACATTCATCATCATCATCATCATCATCACCATATCAGTAACATCATTAACCCATTCCAACCCAATCCCTCCTTTTTACGCCCATCAAGAAAAAAGCTTTGGAATACATTGTGGAAAATGAAGAAATTGCTTGTATCAAGCAATTTCTTCATTATCCACAATGTTTTCTACCTAAAAAGGCGGAAAAATATTAAAATTCCATCAACTTAAAATTGTCGTCTGCAGCTTCTTTCAATTTGGTTGATTGCATGGGGTTTAACGCCGCTTTTAACAGTATTTCAGTCATATCGCGGCGGCTGGAGCACCTAACAATGGATTCCTGGTATTTCTCACAACAGTACTACCACTACATCCTTTCCTAGCCTCCAGCTGCTATCCCACTTAGGTTTACGATTATCAACCCATTGGTGAGAGACAATTGTCGGAAAGAATATTTGCCGCCGCCGGGGATCGAACCCATGACACCTATGATTGAAGATTAGGAGTCTGGCGCGCTACCGACTGCGCTATGACGGCGGCTCTTTCAATTTGGATCAGTCTAAAATTTTGCTGTGTCGGAATGGGTTAATTACTGATTCACGATTGTGTAGGTTATACATGCAAGGATATTGTCTTTTCAAGCCTTTCTCATATTGTGGTCATTAATAGATTTTTTTCATCACGAGCATATTGATAAACACCCCCCCTTTTTTTTTTTATTTCAATTAGAACTATAAACTGCATCATAACCACTTGTTCATCATAACTAAGTTATTTGTTGCAGAGGGCCTAATTGTAAATAAGTTCTTCATTGTATTTTATCGTATGATGGTAAACTAATGAGCTTCCTACCTAAAGATTTTTTCATTATTGTTATCATCAAAAAATGCCAAGATAACTCTTACACCGATTACAAATTTGGTAATTATTTTCGAAGAACTTCGCTGCAGTAGGCCTACAAATACCATGGGGTGTAAGCCTTATTAGCTCAGTTGGTAGAGCACTTGACTTTTAACTTCAAGATCACAGGTTCGACTAACAAACTAATTGCCTTTCGGGTGAGACATTTTAAACCGAGGCCCCGTGTGACTGTGCTATCCGCCGAGCACGTTAAAGAACCAGGTGGACCTCTCAGCAGTTTCGTCCTGTATCTTTGAACCATCCCTCGTAACAGCTAACCGTCTTCTGGGGGTGTCGCTCATGTGGGTATGTGTTACGGTAGCGACGATAGATAAACAGAACACTTTTGATCTCCGGTGAAGTATGCTTACCGGTATGTCATTGGAATCAGACCTTTATAATTACATAAACAACTGCATGGACAACTGCATGGACTACACGAAGAAAATTAATTGCCACGATGACCGAACTGAGGACTGGTAATCGAATCCCAGACCTCTCGATTATACCAATTATACCACTTTTGGTAAGGGTTTGAATTTAATGATGTATGGAATGGATTATCTTAATACACTTATCAAAGCAAAATCTCTTTGCCATCACCCATAATGTGTGCGGCTTTCACCAGGTTAAGTTTCTCAGAGATTGCGTAATATAGTAGGCTACTGGTAAATGCGTTAGGCTGTAAGCAACGAAAGAACACTAGTCAGACTTGCACTGATCGGCCAGACAAAGAAATAAGCTGAGAGAATTTTCCTTTACTAACATTTTACTAAATACACCGGCAAAAACAACATATCAGTGGGCTTGGGAAATCTCATTGTCACGCTTTTCTCCCTCAAGATTCCTAGGGTGGTGTTTTTGTTGGTGTTGTAGTTGCTGTTGGAGTTTGATTGCCTCATGTCTCTGAATCTAAGACTTAGTTTCTATCTATCTGATCCAGATCGATGAACGTTGAACGATGAATAATGAGTGGTATCTCCCAAATCCCATCTCTGTCACTGTTGCCGGGTGCAGGAACAGAGATAGCCCTACGATAACCATCAGTTTAACTAGCTGGCGGCTCACCAGCCGGATGCTTCAGATCTAACACAGTTAACCGGCTTTAAACGGGATTCGAACCGCCGACCTCCCGCTTCCAAAGCAGAAGACCACGGGTACGCTTATTGTAGAAAAATGGGCTTATCCTTGAAATAATTGGGGTTTCTGTGTCATGACCTTCTTTTCTAATGACCTGCCAAGCAAAAAAGAATATGTCGGAAGTACAAAAAGATACATTTATCTAATGGACTCTAGTAAGAGAGTGTTCCGAAGCGTCCAGTTTGCCGACCAGATTCAACACTTTTCTCTTTAGGCAGATTTGCTGTTTGAAGAATGGTAATGGTATATCTTACCATACCCACTCAATGACGCTTTTAGACGCCCACAAGAATTTTTTTTTTTTTTTTTTTTTTTTTTTTTGAAACATTGTGGAAAATAAAGAAATTGCTTGTTACAAGCAATTTCTTCATTATCCACAATGTTTTGAACCCCAACAGTAACGAAATCCAAAATTTCATAAGCTTTTTATTTTCATTTGCAACTCCTTTCGATTTGGACCAGTCTAAAGTTTTGTCAAATGGGAATGCGTTAGACTGGCCACTGATACTGACCCTGGTAGACTCGATCTGGGCCCGTGATTATAAAACTGTTTTCGCACTCGTTGACAATTTACCCAAAAGTCGGTTCGAAATTAACGATGTATACGTTAAATTCTATGATAACTGTGTGAAAATTAAACATTATAGTGGTAATTATTATTCGTAACACAAAATATACAGTTAACTTTGAAACTTAACGTTTATTTTAACTTGAAGTTTTAGTGAATTCTCAAATGAGTACGATAAAAGGTTTTATAATCTCGGGACCAGATCTTTCTAATTAGATGTCGAAGTTTCAATTTCCCGGATATCCTTTTTTCGAGTGAGGGGTCTGATGTATTCCTTCGTTTTAATCAAAGTACTGTAAGTACTGTAAGCTAGAAAAGCATGGTTCTGTGTAGTAATTTTCTTTGTCAAAGGTTATCACGATAAATAACCTATATTACAACATGACACAATTCTAGACTAGTTCAAGTTTAAAGAAGTTGCATACGGCAATTTAAAGTTGGTAGAATTTAGAAAATCTTACTCTTATAGTGTTGAAAATATTATTGACATTGAAGAAATTGATTGAAACAAGCCATTTCTTCTTTGTCAACCATGCTTTCCGAAGCTTTTTTTTTTCTTGGGATGCTTAAAAAGCAAAAGTGGGTTAGAATGGGTTAAATAGCGTGCTTTTGAAAGAGTTCTCTTCAATTTGAACATACTTTGAAATATTCCTGAAATGCATAAGAACTACTTTTTTATTGCGTAGGCATTCAATAGATTTAGTGGTTAAGCCTCAAATGGCAGTTTGCAATCGTTGAAATCTGAGAAGAACTCAAAAATTTGTCTGTTAACTTAAGCTATCAAAGCTGACGCTTTGCTAGCTAACAATTAGTCCTAGAAGAGGAAAACCCAAGCTAAAATTTTTTACTATCATTCGAAACAAACTCAGAATTACTCAGAAACCTCTTATCGAATCACAGGCAAATCATTCCGATTTCTTTTCCATATTATCGTTACTCTTAGCTCTACTGGCTGAAAGCCAGAGGGTTATTTTCATCTCATTGTGTTCGTCATGGAAACCAACCGTCTTGTCGCCCTTCCGCTCGTAAACTTGTACTTAAAAAATCTTCTCCTTAGAAAGTAATGAGCAGAATTCAACCAAATTTCACAGAAATGATCCTTATGCGACTTAGATTCTTCAAAGATTTTTGATCGGATGAAAAACATCTTGTTATGGACGGGCTAGTTTCCCATCGATTCCTAGACGAAAGGACCAAATACTTTTTAACGAGGTGCGCCCACTAAAACCGATATGATTTACTTTGGCATGTAGGGAACATTTTGAATTCGGAGAAACCGTGAAAAGAGCATTAAGTAGAAAAGCATTGGGCACTACAGATAAGACATTCGAACGGATATCATATTGTATAAATATATAAAAAGGCATTTAAATCTGAAGTCTAATACCCTAAGTTGACATTCAATTAGACACTCGCCAAGACCCGTTCTTGAATTACATCCGGATTATACTTAAGACACTAACCCGAAGCTGTTTCTGAATTACCAATACACGAAAAACACATTAACAAGTCGACTAGAAATTTCCCAAGATCCGTTTTTGTATGCCTTTCACCCAAATTAGACAAGTCATTCGCCCGAACCCTTTTTAACATAACACCCATAGACTTTAGTTAATAATTTAAGAAACATATAAGTCAATGCCTCGTGTTTCTTGTTCAAATGAAATTCAAAGTCTTAGCAAAAAAATCACAGACAATGTGTGAAGTTTTATCTGAGTTTGAAAAATATTAAACTTTATTTAACCACTGAAGTATTAAGTTGGAGGGGGGGGGATCAAATTTTATTATAGATATATGCCCCAGTGAAAAATTAATATTGAGAGAGAATTAGACCTTTCTTAATACTCTCAATGTATGTCGTAACACCACCAAGGATGTTGCAATTGATTTTTCTTCTTTTTTCTTTTTTTTGGCTTTCAGTTCAAATTGATGATTTCATTGATCGACCGATAATTGAATGACTGCCGCGATTAGTCAATTTCGTACGAGCTTCGAGAGGCGATTGAAAAGTCGGGGGGTCAAGGTCAGAGACAGACCTCTTACCAATTGACCTATCGCGACTGTCCATCGATGTATACATCGACCAATCAAATCTTGCATTCAGCCCAGCATTAAGACTTGAACTCCAACATTGGCCGCCATTATTGTTAACCTTTTTGTTGGTTTGGCGACTTAATCGTCGTAACTACAGCTTTTTAAAGCTGCAGTTACGACGTTTAAGTCGCCCACCAACCATTCTAACTTTTTGTTACATGCTACTTACCATAAACTTTGGAAATAATGACATTTTAACTTCGAAACGTAACTTCCTGTTGGGCGTCAATGGGCGTGGCCAATGCAGTAAGTGGGTGGGGCCATCGATCGGTCAATTGAGGTCTACGTTGAGACAGTGTTATAATCATATTGCAATGACAATGGAAATTTCTACCTAATTTTATGACAGAATTTGATTCTCAAACGTATACTCTATTCGTGGATAATTTTGGTCATCGTGGTGCTATTCAATACCATGGCATCAAAGGCTTTATCGTCGAAGGAAATTCACGAGGACGTGGTATCAACATTTTTGGGGCATGTCCAATGTTATAGCTTGATGAAGGAATGGGTCACTGATTTATAATACAGTAGAGAGAGCCTATAAGATGACCCCAAGTCATAGAAGGCCACCAGAACTTCATGGATTAAATCCATAATCATTGTAGCAGATCATCGAATTACACTATACTCAATTGGTATGTATCTCTTAGGATCGAGTGTATTCATAATGATTTGAAATTGACAAATGTTTCTGCCGATCGAGTCCCAAAGCGACTTAGTGCTGATCCAAAACGAGCTTGGAACAACATGTCCAATCAAAACCTTACCAGGAGCTTCAGAAAAAGTTCTCAAGCATCTTATAACAATAAATCAAACATGGGTTCGAATCTGTGACAAAACAACAGGGAAGACACCCAGGGTTACCGCCTGCACAAAAAAGGCCGGACCCACAACATTTGCCAAAAAGGCGAAGGCCACAGTTTTCTAGGGTGCAAAGGATGTGCTGCTACTTGGTTATATTTAAAAAGGTATCATTATAACTGGGAGCTTTAGTGCTTGCTCCATGAAGTAACTTCGTGAAAAATCAAGGAGAAAATGCACGGAAAATCGCCATTAGATATGCTCTTCCACCAGGCCGATGCTTAGCACTCAAGTATACTGTTGTCACGGCTACTATTCAGAAAACTGGTTTTAAATCAGTTGAGGTCCCACTTCATTTGCGTAATTGCAAACATTTTGGAAAAAGTGAGATATTGCTTGTTATAAGCAATATCTCACTTTTTCCAAAATGGTTTCCATAATCATATTTCCTAAGCGCGGGATTGGTTTGGTACCCCTTTCTTGTTTTTCAAAATTTTAAAATTGTCCGATTCAAAGAATTTGCAGATTACGATGAAAAGTGAGTGCAATTTGAAAATATTCAACCTACAGAGTAGAAAATATAGGAAAAAATAGGAAACGAAGAAATGTCTTGTTACAAGCAATTTCTTCTTTACCCACAATGTTTCCTCAAGTATAAAATCACAAGGACGTGAAAAGGGACTGTGCTGGAAAATGTTAATGGATTATAAATTGACCTTAGACTTTGTCAAGCACACGATTTTTTTACCGTCTCATAGATCCCAAAGATCCAGATCAGTTACATCATCATTAAGATAAGATCAGGAGAAGAAAGCGGTCTCATTACGTAGATTTTTGTCGACGAAAATGGTCGCCATTCGCTCTCGGTTTATTTGGATTTTCTTCGTTTTCTTAGGTGAAAATTATGCGGATGTTGGATTCGAAATTTTCTTCTCGACGAATACCCAAGAACTGTCGAACGTTCCTTTGGTTTTTGATAAGCCGATTCCCATTTGGTTGAGAGGAACCATGGTAAACATCTTTTTTCAAATAAAAACAAAATAAATCGTTGATGAGCGACCAAGATCTCTCAATGACAGCTTGATTTCGATCTGTGAAATTGAGCCATCGCTGGTCCCGACTACTGACTCAGCTGGTCCTACCCACTTACTCCCTCAGGAAGTCCCGCGTCGATATTTTGCAAATTTATGGTAAGCAGCATGTAACAAAAAGTTGAGTGATTGGTGGACGACCTGAACGCCGTAACTACAGTTTGAATTAGCTGTAGTTACGGCGTTTAAGTCGCCAAACCAACAAAAAGTTTTTTGAAAATGGCAGCCATTGTTGAAGTTCAAAAACTCACCAAAATAAAAGAATAGATCAGTGAAAGGTATCTCGGTTGTTATAGTTATGACACCCTTTTCCAAACATATTCAATTAAATCGCTAAGCAGTTTTAGGATCATTATTTCTTTTTCGACAAACGATTATTCTTTACCAAAAATTCATTTGTAATTAGTCGGTTGCATTAGTAGAAAACTAAGCTTTTTTTCAGTTCGTTATCAAATCTGATTATGAAAATATTTTATTCATCATTTTGCTTTCAGATCCGGAATGGTCTAGGACGGTTCGAGGTTGGAAACAGAAAATTCATAAACGCTTTAGATGCATTTGGGAAGTTATCCAGTTGGTTGTTTCCAGGAAACGGTAGTGCGTTCTTCTCTACGAAAATGATTTATTCTAAATCCTACAACGAATCTCTGGCAGCAAATGACATTGCTCCATACCTCATGCTAGACCGTGTCGATCCACCATTTGATATTGTTAGAGAATTAGAATCCTTTAAGAACGGACCAGATAACACAAATGTCAACATATTCAATTTCGGGCAGAACAAGAATGACTTTGTTGTCGTTAGTGATTATTGGAATGTCTACAAAGTTGATCCTTTCAGCTTAGATACCGTAGAGTTTATAAGTCCTCCCATACCGAACACGTCTAGCTTTGACTCTGCCATTGTTCTTAGTTCTGCGCATGCGTTACCGGAACCTGGTACTTCTAATTTTCTTACTTTTGTTTCCGTTGCTCCGCCTATACCCCAAATGAAGGGTAAGTTAATATTTGTTCGTGCGAAATCAGCCCATGATAGAGAAGTCATAGCAACAATCGAAGTCGATAAAGTTTCCTACATGCATTCCTTTGCCGTTACCGAAAATTACGCCATCTTATTTGCTGTTCCTTTCTACGTAAATCCCACCGGAATGTTGAAGGACTTCAGACCATTAGACGCATTTCAGTGGGAAGATACTGACGTCACAAATCTTTATGTCATAAATCTTAAAACGGGTCACGTCAAAACTCTGAAAACAGAAAACATGTTTTTTCTCCATGTTGTCAACGCTTACGAATCTGTCTTATTCAAAGACCAAATTGTTGTTGACATCTGTACTTTTAAAGACACAAGTGGCTTAAGTCAAATGGAAATGGCGAAATTACACAGTCCACTAGACAGGAAAACATCTCCGGAAGATACCCTAAAACGATATACACTAGATCTTAATTCAGAAGAAGTAAATGTGTATGCATATGAGCAGACGTCATCTGTTCCTTACGTTAACAGTCTTGACTTTCCAACCATCAATGAAAACTATAGGTCAAAAAACTATTGCTACGCATACGGAATCGTCTATAACTATGACAGAACGGACTATTTGCACATGGCTCTTGTGAAGAAGGATGTCTGCTCAGGAAAAAATGAAACTTCTTTTACATCAAAAAATCTATACCTAAACGAGGCATTCTTTGTCCCAAATCCCGATGGTGTTTCAGAAGATGATGGCGTTTTGATACTTCCAGTTTTAGATCTACAAACAAAATCGACAAATATTACGATATTCGATGCTAAAGACCTTTCTGTTGTCACCACGGCACAACTACCAATCAATCTACCGTTTGGAACTCACGGAAGATTCTTTGACTATATCTATTAGTATTTCTGAATATCGATAGTAACGTTTTCTACATGAGTCAATTTATGCAATTATTAATCAGATAAAATTCCATTAAAATAATCTCGGATTAAACGTTATTTTCATCCATGATATGTTTGTGATTATATATTTTAAATGAAGATTATTATCAGAAAGAAATAAAGACGAAGAAAAGCTTTGATAGAATTGTACATTGGCTTCGAGTAAAACATTATTTCATGGTATTTGCGTAGTATCATAATAAGAAATAAGGTTGATTGATTGATTGAGTTGGGTTTAACGCCAATTTTTAACAGTATTTCAGTAATGATTGATTGATTGATTGAATGGGTTTAACGCCACTTTAACAGTATTTTTTCCATATCGCGATGGATTCCTGGTATTTCTCACATAAGTATTACCTCTACATCCTTTCCTAGCCTCCAGCTGCTACCTCACTTAGGTTTACGATTATCCACCCATTGGTGAGAGACAAATGACGGAACGGGTATTTGTCGGCGCCGGGGATCGAACCCATGACATCATTGAATTCAAGATTAGGGGTCTGGTGCGCTACCAACCACACTATGACGGCGGCAGTATTTCAGTCATATCGCGGCGGCTAGAGCATCTACGCGTGGATTCCTTGTATTTCTCACACCAGTACTGCCACAAGATCCACCGAGTCTCAAGCATCCCATTTAGGTTTACGATTGTCTACCAATCGTCGAAAGCCAAATGTGGGAAAGGACATTTGCAGCAGCCGGGGATCGAACCCGGGACCCCTTAAATAGGAGTTTTTCGCGGCAAAGGAAATAAGGAGATATTTTTGTTATTGGTGTTTAATATTATTTTGTTTTACATGGAGCTGTGAAATTAAAACCTCATCCAAACTTTAAGTTTTTACCCCCTTGATAAAAAAGATTCAAGATTACAAAAGCAGAACTTCATTGGAGTTTAAATCTGTGAAAAGACTAGTTAATTGTTAGAATTTCCAAAAATACCTAGAACATCTACAACTAGAATAGAATATTCTCCCTTGAGGCCAGAGACTAATCAGATTTAGCCCTTTTCCGTTTTACGAAATTTTAGACTGGTCCAAATTGAAAGAGGTTGCAGACGACAATGAAATTTGGATGCAATTTGAAATTAAACCATCGTATGTGGTAGAAAAATCAAACCTCTTATATGGTAGCAATATCGTGAGAAACAGAGAAACTGCTTGTTACATGCAAACTCTTCTTTTCCCACAATGTTTTCTCCGGTTTAAAATCACAAAGAAGTAAAATTCCGGGTTTGTACAGGAAAGGGTTATATGAAGCTCATTATCATTCTAATAGACGTAAAACCGTTACTGATGTTCTGTGAAAACTAAGTGGTTTGTTGTTGTGTCTTTCGAGATGGAAAGCATTTTTGGTAATGAAGAAATCTCTTTTCACCCGCATTTTTTAATGTCCAACGATGTTTGCTAGGGATTTCCCTCTTCGAGCGTAAAAAAGCGGGATTGGCTTGGAAAGGGTAAAAAGGAATTTGGAAACTTTATTTTCTTCACTGTAATTAATTCTCTGTTGCATGTCTTCACTCTATCCTGTTCAATCCCTGGTTACAAGTTTTCACGTCCGTCTAATTCTATACTTGAGAAAACATTTCTTCTTAAAATTCCAAGAATATTTTCTTACCTTGGAACAACCTAAAATTTTGAAAAAAAGCGAGAGGGTTATACGTCTCTCGATCAATCGCAAGGTCAGTTAGCGAACAAGAATGGCTGTACGGATTTGGTTACAATGACCGATGATTAAATCATTATCTGTTAACCCTTTCCCGTACGATTCCTTAAGTATCACGTTCCTATGATATCATATTTGAGAAACATTGTTGGGAAAGAAGAAATTGCTTGTTACAAGCAATTTCTTCTTTTTGCACGATATTTTCTTTCATAAAGGAAGGCTACTTTCTTTTAAATTTTACTTCCTAAATACTGTCGTCTCTATCCCTTTGAATTTGGACAAGTCTAAAATTTTGGGAAAAAACTGTAAAGTGTTGAATCAGACCATAACCTCAGGAAGCTACCTGAGATAGGTTTGGTTGAATAAGGTCAAACTGGACAACATATTGGACACAAGTCCGATATCCGGAACACAGTGTATGAATAGCAAGGACTCTTATACTCGGACATCTAATGTCCACCCTAAAAACGGATATCTCTTTTTTATTTACCGGCCGAATTTTTTTAGACCAGTCCAAATTCAAAGAAGCTGCAGACGACAATTTCAGCTTGGTGAAATCTTTAAGGTATTTGTCTTTTTAGGGCAGAAAACATCGTCGGTAACGAAGAAGTTGCTTTTAACAAACTATTTCTTCATTTTTCACAATACTTTCGAAAGCTTTTTATGTTGAGGGGCGTTTAAAAGCGCTTTTTCTGTGGGGGTGGGTTAACCAGTATAGACTGATCCTGATTATAAAAAGGAGTTGCATATGACAATTACAGGGAACCCTAAAGTGACATTCGAGGCTGTTATTTTAATATACAAATAATCCAAATTATTACGTTACTACGAAATAACGTTTCATAACTACGAAATACTTTGAAGAGTATTTAGTATTTACGAATTAGTATTTCGTAATTAAGAAATAATTTTGATCATTTGCATAATTAAACAAGATCAGGAATGTCACTTAAGGTTTTCCATGCAATTACAAGTTCGTTAAATGTAATTTATTTTTTAACCGTTAAGTAAGAAAACATTATGGAAAATGAACAAAATTTCTTGTAACAAGCAATTTCTTGAATTCCCTCCCCCCCTATGTTTTCAATGGCTTTTATCTGGCTTAGGATCGTGAATGGCTGGAATTTGTTTGGAACTGTTTTAGAAAGTGGTAGGCGGTAGGGGTATAAACTAGTTAATCTACTTTACAAAGCATTATTCTTATTAATAGACGTATTTTTCCAGTAAATCTCTTGATATTAACAGTTTTCTACCGGCGGTTAATATGTGTGTATTTTCGATACTCTTAAGACAGTAAGATAAACAATTTATGTCGTCTAGACTCTAAGACAACTTGATCGTTTTCCATTCATGGGGAGGGATTTACAATTATGTTATTGAAGATTGAGTGATTATTTACTTTTTTCTACCATAATCAAATATTTCTTTCAAAAGTTTTGAAAATCATGTATCAATTAAAATGGCCTTCTAATGTACCAACCAGTCAATTGATGGATCGCGTGTCAATCAAAGAATCCATCTACCAATCAATTCATTCGTTTAGACCGGACATGAACTTTTCTTTCTGTTATTTTTTTCGACTTTAAAGCCGTGACTACAGGTTATCTAGAATGTAGTTCAAACGTTGAGGTCGCCAACAAAGTATTTTTATGTGCGCGGCTACCGCTCCGTCAGTTCTCGATGTTTGCATCAATTATGTTTAATAAATCCTATTGGTGAAAAGAAAAGAAGTTCTTGGCCCATTGTTTAAGCTTTGTAACAAGTAAATAGGGAATAAAATCTATTTGGTACACGAAGGGGGGCAAATTGCTCTGTATGTCTACCAGATAAAATATCAATCTCGAAAAGCGATCGGATCTTGCCCAACCCACTGTCTCTTTAGGCTCCGCCCATTGACTCCGAATGCTTCGATTTTTCACGGAGTTATTTTTGAAAATTTATGGCCAGTAGAATGTTACCAATATGTAGAATGGCTGTTTGGCAACCTTAATGTCGATATAATAAATACGATTCAAGAAATATTATATGTGAATTAAACTTTAAACCAACGAACTACTTCTGTTTAAAATCGGCTGAATAGCTAAAGAAATAACCTGTCATGGAAATCAGTTGAGGTGTGTGATGAAATGGTGATGTATTGGCGGACTCTTTACTCGGCCAATTACAGAGGTGAATGTGAATGAACCGAACATGCGAGTGCAAGAGAGTGACGAATGTCGCAACCCAAAGATAGTCTATGTCAAAAGTTGCTTTATAAAACTAAGCCATGATCCCTTTTCAAATGTTTGAATAGCGGTCCTCGGTGGCTAGGGTGGTAGGCTTGTAATCTGAGAGAAAACGAGAATTATGGATTTGAACCCAGGTCTCACCGCTGGTCACGTGGGTATCCCCTTGGACAGGACATTTCAGAACCTTAGCCTAGTACGAGTGATATCCAGTATCTGAATGAGTGAAATTCGACGTGAAATAATTGAAATATCGTTCAAACAGGGTAACATCCCCCTGAATCGTCGGTGTTCTACCAATACCTCGTAACTACAGCTTGAATAAGCTGTAGTTACGAGTTTTTGTAGAACACCGACAAAAGCGTGTAGTTCCCTTTTAAAGCGACAGTTCATGAAATTATCTTTATACGGACTCTCCGCCATCAATAAACATAACCTAGTTATTTTGTAGATATTATAAGTATGTAAACATTAACAAAAATGATAATTATGATTATTTGGCTTTATCACGGTGATCTAATGTTATAGTTCGTGTTGAAACCTACATTATACATGTATATCTGTTGTTTTGAATGTTCTAATAAGATTTGGTTAAAATGTCATTTCGGGGTAAAACTGGGACCTATTGTACGGTGAATGAAATATTTTTGATTGGAGAACAAATCAGGTAAGTTACTATTGTCCTAATAAATGAAGTGATTGTTGTCTACTGTAAAACAGGATCATTTTGTAAGCCTTATATACTTACCTTACGGTAGATATTCATTTGCAGAATTTCAGAGACAGGGCTTACAACCCATTCCTACACAATGGCGCTGTTGGACAACCATCAATCAAAGCATTTGGGAAAACTATGCGCAAAATGAAGAAATTGTTTGTGACAAGCGAGTTCTTCGTTTTACACAATGTTTTCTACAAAGAAAGTTTTAAAAATCTAAAATTTCATAGACTGTAAATGTCAGCTGCAACTCCTTTCAATTTGGACCAGTATAAAGTTTGTCGTACGGTAATGGGTAACCACATAAATATCTTACGATAATTTTATTTGATATTTATTGGTTCAATTTATCTCTCGTTGCGCTCTGTCATTTTTACGGAAATATACGTAATTACCGAGATAATCGACGGATTGCTGGTCACGCTACCCCCCCCCCCTCCGACAAGGCAGTTTGATGGACAATCTAACGACCTAAGTTTGCATGAACTAGGATAAGGAACATAAAAATCGTTGGTTGACGACCTAAACTTACCATCTACTGCTTTAATAAGCAGATTAAGTCGTAATACCGACAAAATGCTCTTGCGCACAAGACTCTTAATCTTAAATCATGGGTGCGATCCCCGGCGGCGGCACATATCCTTTCCGATATTTGTCTCTCACCAACGGATAATCGTAAATCCAAGTGGGATAGCAGCCGAAGATTAGGAAAGGATGTAGTGGTAGCACTGGTGTGAGAAATCTCATGAAACCATTGCTAGGTGCTCTAGCCGCCGCAATATGACTGAAATACTGTTAAACGTGGCGTTAAATTCCATTCAATCAAAACAAATCCACATAAGTACTTATGACCTATATTCAATTCCGGTCTAAATGATTGATTTGATTGGTCAATCGATTTAAGATCGACATCAGCGATCCGTAAATTCAAGGGACGAGGCTTATACTTTTTCTGCTCCTACGATATGTCAAAACATATTTAAAGTTTCATTTACCTTACGTTGCTATTTGTACCTTTAATTGATATCGTATTAATTCGGATAAGTGCGGTAACGCTTGTGTGAAGGTCTCTTCTCTGCAAAATTCGTCGAGACTCATGTTCGGGCGGATATTAGTGTCTAACCCATTCCTACACTACAAAATTTTAGACTGGTCAGAAATGAAAGAAGTTACAGACGATAAATTCAAGTTCATAGAATTTTATTTTTTGGGGGAACAAAACTGTGGATAATGAAGAAATTGCTTGATACAATTGATTTCTTCATTATCCACAATATTTTTCAAAGCTTTTCGATTGAGGGGCGTAAAATGGAGGCAATGAGTGGTAATGGGTTAAGTCACACGCACACGCACACAAACAACCACACATACTACAATACGGATAAATGTTTATCACAAACGCATATTTCTATAAATCCTCTGTTTCAGTCTACATTAATTTGTCCAAAAAAAAAATAGTGTTCGTATCGAATCTGAGGGTTAAGACCCGCACTTTTTTCAATACCTAATTTAATTTAATCGGGGACTAATATGAACGTTTTAACCCCAAATTTTCTTGTCTGTATCTAGCCTCACTGATTCGTTTGATGCTAGTTTAGTGGCAATTTCGACTGAAAATACTGTAAAACGTGTCCGTTTTACGTCCGTATATCAATCCATATCATTTGCATCACCCGAGACAAAAAAATCGAAAGAAAGAATCAAAGGACTCAAAGTAAGATTTTGTTGTCTTATCAGAAGCTATGTTCAATAATGATGTTAACATGCCATCCACGTATCACCATAATAAGAGCCAGTAAAGGCACACACATATACGAAAGTGCATTAACCACCAAGATTTTTCTTAAGCATATATGTGCTGCATAACGCATCACCAATGTTCCTTTATGACCATGTAAAAGAATATTTACCCTTGTCATGCTGAACCAGGAATATTCCGGAAAGGTGTAGACCCAGATTAGCCTGCACATTAGTGCAGTCTGATCTAGGTCTACATCTCCTGCTTGTCCTTTTCCTGCCAGAGTTGTTTATGAAATTGATTTCTAAAAGAAATATTGATTTTTAACAACAAGTTCTATCAGTACCGTAGGCTTTCAGCCATTTGATTTAACAGCAATTCAGTAAAGCAATTTATACAGCATAACAAGGGTTAAAACATTTTAAATGATTCACTGAAAAATGACGCTTTTTGACACTCCTCAAGAAAAAAATAGGAAAACATTGTGTATCGTGAAGAAATTGCTTGCAACAAGCAAATTATTCATTTTCAACAATGTTTTCTACCCAGAAAATTGAAAAAAAATCGTCCACTAAATATTGTTGTCTGGAACTCCTTTAAATTTCAATTAGTCTAAAAAAGTGCCGGCTTGAAATGGTTCAAGATTGTAAGCCAAGGTTGATGTTTAACCCGAATCTGCTATTTTGCTTTTATAGCAATATTTCCATCAACCTTATTTCACGAATGTGTGAAATTTGGGGATTATGTGGTAGTGGGTTAAATGTTAACGGGACAAGGAAATCGAATCTAACATATTAAGATTATTTTTGCAATGAGCGTTTCATTCTAAGTACATATAAAGTACTACATTCGTGTTTCAAAATCGAAAGGTGTAGGGGTGTTTTATTCGGCAGAGTCTATGCAGAGTTGTTACCTTACTCTGCATATCTGCTGTAGCACACTGAGAGTGGTATTTGCTTGAATCAACTGACCACTGACCTAAATTCTACCTTGAAACGCGAATAAATTATTTCTCCCATTTAGACAATTTATTAGACAATTCATCGTGAATATGAAAGATTATCGAAGATTTAAACCCCTTTGCTTGTATTTATGACAACAAAATAGACTGTGAGCATACAGCAAGTAAGTTATTTTCTAAATCAGCGGTGAATCAAGATGGAGGCGATGACGTCGATTTTCACGGCAAGTTTTATGAGCGTAGAAATGCTCTAAATTTACATCCTATGTTTGAATCGATTTTAAAAACCACACACCCAGAGAATATACACTTAAATTATATTCTTAGTGTTTCATGTTTCATATTTTTGTTTTCACCTTATCTTAACTTGTATTCTAGGTCAAGGAAACGATTCAGTGTCAATTATGTCATAAAAACTTCAAAAAGTATAAGGCCAAATCTTCGCAAATTTTTAAAACAAAAACAAAATTCAGCATTGGCTATAAGTTTGGATTAGTGGATGATAGGGCATTTGTGATTCTTTCAATAAGGTGACTTAGTCCAACTTTCAAGATAAAGGTGAAGGTCACATCTCAAAGTGAAATCTTTGCTCTACCCGTGACAGGGTCTTCATACACTACACAAACTTTGTTATGCGTCACTTTTTAGATTGATTTTACTTCGTCGGAATGATTGCTATGATTTTGTCTGTTATTCCCTGATACAGTAAGGTAAGACCGTGTTGGCACATTGTGCAGACTGCAGTTTGTTGTAGACTGTTTAAATTGACTTGTTGTCTACAGACCCTTTGTAACGCTTACCTCACTAAATGACATACAAATTGTTTGTTTCTTATGTCTTTTTCTACTAAATCAGCCAGATAAGTCACATAGTGCCTGCATAACGGACATGCGACCAAAATACAGAAATCCGTTCAGGTAAATCACATCTGTGCTAGTCTCAAAGGGTTGCAAGGCCACGTGACTAAATCCTACATCTGTTCACTGATAGATCCAGCTTTTGAATGAACTTCACTGATAGAATTGCACGGGTATGGTGATCTTTAATTCGTTTTAAACCAGTACCGGGTCGCAGGGGTTTTGAATGGAATAGATTTGTCTACTACCAGATCTACACGTTACACTTGTTCTGATATGATAGCGACGTAAATTCTGACCAAATATCATTTTTATGATAAAGTGTGCCATGGAGAGTGAACACGAGGTCTTTCAAAGATTTGACCTAATTACATAGTTTTTAATTATGGTAACTCAAATATCAAACTTGTCCGAGATAGCTATGACACGAATATTCTGACCATCATATGAGCCAAAAATTGTAGCCTCTATAGTACACATACGGCTTTTTATATGCCCAAGTGACCTTGTTTTGACCCCATGTGACCCCCTATGACCTTATATCATACTTACAGATGTAATGCGGAAAACATTATGACTTTATATCGCGGAAACATTTCAGGAAAATTGCCTTTTATATTGCATACAATATTTTTCCACGACTTGATCTGGTGACCTAGTTTTTAACCCCGGTCTTGATCCAATATAGATCAGGTCCGAGACATCATGTTCAACAAATATAATGACATTTAATAAAATCAAAGTGCTGAAAGCGCTGAAAGCCTAAGATATGTATACAGGAGATATATAATTTGGGCAGAAAAAGTTTGATGGTCGAATTATCGGAGGTCCCACTTTTTACCCAAATCCACTGTCGATTATGCGCAGATTTGCCAATTTGTGCCCTAAGGGACATAACCTGCCCGCAATAATTTTCATCCCGTTGAGGTATTGTAACGATATATTTACATGTATATATCGTTACATATTTTTCACCCGATCAAAATGCTTTGAAGGGAACTGATAAAGGCCATCCAAGGATCCTTCCTGTGAATTTTGGTTGGGTTTGGTTGAATTATGTTCAGTACTTTCTGAGATAATTTTTAAAGTAAAAATTGACGGATGGACGGACGGAGGACGGAAACCACATCATGACCAAAGCTCGTTGGGGGAATGGAGCGTGTAGCAAGGTTCGAACTAGGAGGCTCTTGCGTGCGATGTGAGTATTCTACCACACAGACCATTTTCGTTATGTAAATATGCGCTTTATAATCTCCAGATAAATAGAGCGAGAGAGGGCGGGCGGTCGTTTGATCTCAAAAGCGGTATGTAGACGTTGCATCCTTTGGGTAGATTTCGGAGGTAAAAATATAAAATCCGAGCACGACCGAATTGTTTTCAGACAGTGCGAATATGATCACATTCCAATCGTGTTTTAACATTGTTACTCTAGAATAAGTAATATTATTTTGGTACGAAACAAACATCTTATTTTTCTGAATAATATGTTATGATTATATATGTTTAATAATTTCCATTATATATCTCCTTTCTTTCTTTCCATTCACTCATCAAATTTTGATAATTTTGCCGAATTCTGAACACTCACACGAAAGTACTGTACATCAAGCCGACAGCTTTCAATGAGTCATATCTCGCTTTCGTCCTTCTCGCCTCAACCGGGCGTATTAATTTAAGGTCAGATCCGATCTACTTTTCATGCGACAGAAGATCGCATTGATTGCGATAGATGATTTTCACATTAAACTCTACATGGCTTTGAACTTTTAGCATTGTAACTTTAGCCTCAGATTGCTTACGCAATATCAGGCTAAAAATAGTGGTCTTTTTTTCTAGAATTAAAACTAGTGACCTAGTTTTTAGCCACTTGACCAATTATCGAACTTGTCCGACAATTAACGGGGACAACCGTTCTTACAAATAGTTAAGCCCCCAAATATTTCCATTCTAGTGCATACAGGGGTTATCTAATATTTAGCGTAAATAACTAGTTTCTTACCTCATATGGTCCAATATTAAAGGTATGTATCGATGTTTTCTTCATGTCACAGATTTTGATTTTTCTTATTCCCTCTCATTTACTATTTTAATACAATATTCTGAAAAGTAGCTTTGCTAAAATCAGGGGTCGTTTACTTGAATAAACAATGGTATTTCCCTAAAAGCCTACGTAGGCTGTTAATCTATTTTAGATTAAGCCGAGACAGTTGCGAAGAATATTGGGTCATACAATCGTTGCGTATAACCGTTGGAATCTCGTATTCAGTTTGAATTACATCAAAACAACGTCATCAATAGATATGTTCGCTAGCCTGTCTTCAATTCAGTAAAGATCGGTTCAAAACAACCATAAGTATAAATATGAATATACGCACTTACCGCACTTTTGCGCTAACCATTTGGTGTGACAAAATTTAGGACATTGGTTGTTTCGCTTGTCAATTTGTTGACTTTGGATCATATGTAATTGAAGTCATACGGTGTCGACAACCGAATTCCGTGATATCTAATAATAACC
This sequence comes from Fragum fragum, assembly GCA_946902895.1. NCBI lineage: Eukaryota > Metazoa > Mollusca > Bivalvia > Cardiida > Cardiidae > Fragum > Fragum fragum. The sequence goes on along the minus strand of OX336367.1, from coordinate 36,599,388 downwards.
TGGAACTCCGCTAAACCTTTTCTACACAACCTCAAAAAGCCACTTTAAGCCTATCAGATTACCGCGAAGTCATTATTTGACTCAAATTTAAGTGTTAAGCGTCCGTTGTAGCGTATTTTTAGGCGATTGGCAAATTGGCAAATTTTTGTTATCCAGATTTCAGAAACATCGATACCTCCCTTTAAACGCGTCTATGTTTTCATAGTGACAAACATTATGGCTAAATATTTCATCAGTTGAGCCACTTTAGAGTCATAGTGTTTTTATTTTGGCTCAGTGACCTGGTTTTTTACCCTATGTAAGTTATATAAAACTTGTCCGGGACTTTATATAGGCAAACATTCCTCTAGCTTTATGAATTTCAAGGTGATCTATAATTCTCATGTTATCTATGTTTTTAACTTGGAAAATCAAATATGTCGTTACATAGGTACAACAAGTGTGTTGGGATAGCAAGATAGATTAATTCGGGTTTTTTTTTTGTTTTTTTTGTTTTTTTCAAAATCCTACGGAATTGATCATATATTTATTGTGAACCAAGTTCAGAGTAAGAGCTGTAAATGAGAGTATTGCGTTTAAGGGATAGGTCAATGCGCTATTTAGTGCTGCTAATTTTTTTACTTTGAATGTGCTTTATTCGGTTATGCGTAATAAAATGATGCTTTCTCCAGTTGAAAGAGTTTGAAAATATCTCCGCCTTTTGAAGTAGTAACAATTTTCTGCATGAACTGTTGAAAAGGAGGCAAGATATAATTCTCCGAATACAAAACTTTTTTGTGTGCTAATGCTCCTCTTATTCTAGCATTTTCGGATTCTGTGCACCTTTTTACACCAGGTAGCAATTTTTCCTCCTGTTGCTACTAGTTCATAAACCTGAAGGTTATAAATATCTTTTCAGGGTTTTATACGGAAACTCAAATATTGTATTCTTTACGTACAACATCTTTTGTTTCTAGGCCAATAATATTTTTACTTGATATTTAAGAATCCAATTTAATTAGTAATGTACATTTTGTAAATAAAATGACACAAGTAGAGTATATGTAGAAGATTGCAAGATAAGACAGAATTGCAAATTTTGTTTTTCAGGGACACACTATACGTACATATCTCGTGTATATCAAAGAAATACATCGAATGAAATTTATTAATTTTCAATTATAAAGTCAGAACTATTTTAGTTGAAAGATTTTGAAAACATGAACAGACTTTGAAGATTTCCTCATTTTCATGCATTTGCCATATAAAGCGAGACAAAATACATTTCTCTGCGTACAACGCCATTTTGCATGTTGAGATTTTGTAGGACTTGCATTTTCGGACTAGGCACATGATTTTACGTGAGAAAATGCACTCAGCCACTGCAGCATGAATAAAAGTGCCGCTAGCTCTTGGACTTAAAGTGCGCAAACTCAAAGTGAAAATTGCCATGCATAACAATTGAAATCAAATCTCTCATAGAAAAATAGACACGGCTTACAAATAGATGGGGGTTCAAACAACGCCGAAGACATAACAGCTTGACAAAAATAAGACAAGAAATTCAAACTAGAAGAACAGATTATTGCTATGTAAATGGTATACTGGCCTAAGATGGAACTGGAACATGAAAACAAAACACCACCCATCGATAATGTAAAATATTTTGGATATACATCTGGCATTAAAGAACAGATAAACGTGGAATTTAACTGTTCAAAATAATTGAACTATTATAATCCGACACCCATTCAAATCGATATTTTCAAACTCAACAAATATAGAGAAAACGAATTAAATGGCGGCAACTATATCTCTAACAGAAAGAGACGACCAGACGCAGAAGAAATAGATGTTAACAATCAATGAGGGGGACAAGTTTTTAAGAACCTAAACATACGATAGCCAGTTATTTAGATGATATAGACCTATCATTCCTAATTTTAAAAAAATGCCGATTTTCTAGCTCCAATCATAACTACGATCCTCCGAAAATCGTTAGACATGAGGGACATACAAGAGAAAAGCAAGGGTCACACCAGTATATAATAGGTGATAAAACTATATTTTCCCCCATCGGTAAGGTTTTATATTATTAAACGTCAAAAAATTTTATAAAATGGAAGCCTTGAAAAAAGATCCACATGATGATCAAAAGGGCTGCTAAATCAGATCCCTGTACTGGTTAGCGGTTAAGTTGCCTTGAGCAACAACAAGGAGAGAACGTCATTGAGCGCAAAAGCATTTCCATGCTATGAGACGCAAACCGCCAAATCTGTCCACCTCCATCACAAATGCTTGAACATGACGTTCTCAAGGTCTGTGTTACAGATGTACCCTGCTATCAGCAAACCAATTGAAATCGCGATTTGTTACTAAAACAATCGAGTTCCCCTGCCTTCGGTTGATCTGTAGGTGTCAGACCTGTTGTGCCTATCAAAAAGTGTAAAAGTAATCCCATTATATTATTTTCAATCTCGAAGTCCAACTGCCCGCGCACTGTTCCTGAGAGTTTTGGTTGTAACCGTACCGCCAAACAGTTTTGAAACGCCACGTTTCACAATTAGCCCTGCCCATAAAAAACGCATGTTTTATCCAATCACACTATTTTGAAGGAACTTGATAAAGGTTCGCTCAAGGACTTTTCCATGAAATTTGTATGAAATCTGTGCAGAACTGTCAGAGTAGAATATTTTGCCAGCTGGCTTTTAGTCATAGGAGCTAAAATTCCATCGGTTGTTGGGAGATAGAGCGTCGGATTCCCCATCCCGAGTTCGATTCCCTGGAGCGGCGTTCGTTATTGGTTCTTTCATTAGCCCGAATATTCGGAACGAATACCAATGTATTCTCACTGGAGCAGAATCAAGAGGTGTTAATCTAAATTGGAAGAACCTGTATAGCGGGTTTAAATCCACGTGGTTGTGATTCCTTGGGGATATATAAGAAATTAAAGGAACAAAGGCGTTGAATTTGTAATAAAATGAAAGCATCTACGTCCGCCTCAATCCTAGCAAAATCTAGGGTCAAGATAAGGGTCACTCGATGAAATTATTACAAATACATTGTTTGTCCACTTGGGGCTTTATGCATCTATGCCCAGTGCTATTGGTTGGAATGGATGTCTTATATATTTGACAAGTTAGATTACCGTGTCACATGGGATAAATGACTAGGTGAAGTATTAAAAGATCAAAGCACTGTCAGCACTGTAATCGCTAGCCACTGAATAATTAAGAAATATGGTTGTTGTCGTGGCTGTTAGCGTTGAATATTTCTTTAGAAAAAAATAGATACAGTTCTTTTAGGCTAGCACAATGCGAGTCAGTCCTATAAATAATTTCTTAAAGTAATATGCCTTTAGGGGAATAAGATTGCATTAGACAAATATATTCCATCGACTTGAAATTGCCGTTTGCAACATCTTACAATGCGGACTGGTCAAATAACTTGTTTTTAATAGACACACAACTTTTAAACAACAAGTCCCGATTCTTAAAGGAAATCTGGAAAGAAGGAACTATCAATAATAGCTCAATAGTTTTATCAAATTAAAACAGACATTATGAGGGCCTTCTAATACGCACAGCTAAAATTGTTGATTGATAAATACGAACATTATCTAATCTTCCTCGTTATAAAACAACGATAACATATCTATTGTGCTAAAATCATACAGCATCTTTTTCGTAGCTCTGGGACAAAATTTGAATATTCTCTTTACCATCTAGCTTGTATTTTATTGATTTTATTGTCCATATTAGTGAGAAAAACATTTAAAAGAGAGAGAGAGATGGAGAGAGAGAGAAAGCGGAAAATATAGAAAAGGGGACTGAGAAAGGGAAAGGGAGAGAGACGGAGAAAGCGAGAGAGAGAGGGGGGGGCTTGATAAATTTGTTGAATTCCCTGTTTTTCAACTAAAATTTTAGCCGCATAAGTTATAAGCAAAACAGAAGTCATTTAATTCTGCTTGAATTCATTGGTCAAATCCTCGTTCTAATTTACCAATAGCATGTTACACCGGTTTGTTACATAGTTATCCATTCAAGTTGTTCAAGGTTCACGAACAGTTACTGTAAAAACCCGCGCATAAAAGTAGATAATCCAATCAAAGCATCTTTATATTTAGCTTATAACAGTTTTTCAAACTCATGACATGCATTTTTCTTTCATTCTATCTTGGTAATTTGTAAACTTGTAACTACAATCATTCAACATAACTTTAAAGGAATCTTGTGTTTTAAGCATTATGGCATACTCTGAAAAAGATATTCCAAACTCAACATTCAAAATGATTCAGATGCTCATTTATTGACAGTTATTCGAACTGCTTATTACCAAGAATGTTCAGTATTGTATGCGTCCTGTTGGGTAAAAGGAAGCATTGGGAAATATGTGAATTTCGAAAACACGGAAACTTATCGCTCCGATTAAAAATTGTGTGCTCTATAGAAGACCCTTTTTTAACCTGAGATTGCGTAGCAATCCGAGGCTAAAGTTACTAAGGTAAAATTTTAACCTACGAAGAGTTTAAAGTAAAATTGTACTAACATCTAACGCAATAGATATAATATTCTGCCACATGGAAAGTAGATTGAGGCGAATTACACGACTGCGAGTATAAATTAATACGCCCGATTGAGGCGAAAAGGAGGAAGGAGAGATATGACTCAATGAAAGTTGTCGGCTTGATGTACAGTACTTGTGAGTGTGGGTGTTCTGAATTTTGCAAAATTATCAAAACTTGATGAGTGAATGGACAGAAAGAAATAAGATATATGTTATATTAGAAATTATTAATCGTATATTATTATATCATATTGTTTAAAAAGGGTGTCTGTTTTATACCAAAATAATAACAACTTAGTTACAATGTTAAAACGGTACGGTTAGACAAAGTTGCTGTTTAAAGCTGTTAAGCGAAGCTGTCGGTTTTACGCACGATTGGAATGTGTTGTATAACAAATTAATTGGTCATTCATAGGATCATATTCGCACTGTCTGAAAACAGTTTGGTCGAGCTCGGACTTTGAGTCTATGTATTATTACCTCCAAATTCTACCCAAAGGATGCAACGTCTACATATCGCTTTTGAGAGGTGTACATAATCATGTTAACCTGGTAAACGACCGCCCGCCCTCTCTCGCTCTCTTTATCTTGAGATATTAACATAACGCAATTGTTCGGTGTGGTAGAATACTCGCATCGCACGGGAGAGCTTCCTAGTTCGAACCTGGCTACACGCTCCAATCCCTCCTCTCTCTCACTCTCTGGCTATCTCTCTCTCTCTAGCTCCACTGGCTGAAAGCCAACGAGCTTTTGTCATATTGTGTCCGTAGTCCGTCCGCCCGCCAACTTTTACTTTAAAAATCTTCTTCTAAACATGATTTAGCCAAAATTCACAGGAAGGTCCTTTATAAGCCTTTATGAGATTCCTTCAAAGCATTTTGATCGGGTGAATAATAAGTTGATTGATTGAATGGGGTTTAACGCCGCTTTTAGCAGTATTTCAGTCTTATCGCGGCGGCTGGAGCACCTACCAATGGATTCCTGATATGTTTCTCACCAGTACTAACACTACATCCTTTCCCATTTAGGTTTACGATTACCAACCCATTGTTGAGATACAAATATCGGAAAGAATATATACATGTAAATTTATCGTTACAATACCTCAAAAGCGGGAAGAAAATTATTGTGGGCAGGTTGGCAGATCTGCGCATAATCGACAGTAGAAAGTGACACCTCCGAAAATCCGACCATCAAACTTTTTCTGACCAGGTTATATATCTAATGTGAACACATCTCAGGCTTTCAGCGCTTTGATTCTCAAATGTATTGATATGTAGTCAGAATATTTGCCATCGTAATATGTAGGAAAGGTTTTGATATTTTTGTTATGTAGGATTTAAAAAAAAAGGCCACTAAGTGAATGATAAGTATTATAGAGACCGAATTCATACTCAAGTGTCTTTATATTAATTATAGTCATTTTGATGGACGTAGACGACGTCCATCAGTTTTACCCAGTTTGGACAAAACACGTAGGATTTTACTAGGTTAGAAGCGAAGTGGCGCACATTTATGTTCAATTTGTGATTTTTCAATACCTGTCTCCATCAAACAGCTGTACATTTTGAAAATGGCGTTATACCAGAATTCTATATAATTCATAGATAGCGTAAAGACTCCTTTTACATACAAAAGCACCTACCAATATCTCGCTCAGCGTAGATGCGGTCACCAAATCAATAACGCGCCGTCTTTAAATAATGAAGTGAGTAACTTTCCTTCTATAGTCATCCAGCTAGGCCCTTTCAGAAAGGCTCAGTGCGAAGATCTGTCCGTTTTGGGGTTCTTTTGTTTTGTTTTGTTTGTTGTTGTTGTTGTTGTCTTTTTGTTGTTGTTCTTGTTGTTGTTGTTGTTTTTTATGATGTGTCTTGTTCTATTTTGTTAGCGATACTCAAATAAGAGTTACTAAATCCTAAATGTACTCTACAATTAAATTCAAAAGCTAATGAGCTATATCTGCAAGAAAACCAATCACACGTTATCGAGGGAGCAGTTTCCGATAATCTGTGGTTGACATATGTCCTTAAATAGTTAACAAAACATCAATTATCAATTAACATTAACATAACATAACCTTTATTCACCCACTAATTGACAAATTAGACATGGGAATAAAAATAAGTACATCAGGCAATATACGGATCGGTTTGGTTAAAAAATGGGGAATTTAAAAAAGGATATTGTTAATCTATTTCATGTTTTAAATTAAATGCTTGCGAATGGCTATAAACAAAAAAAAAGTTGATGGTGATCGACCTTGACAACCTTCACTAAGAATATTTCAGATTCGTTGTAAAGGACTCGAAAGAATATATAGTAGTTTAAAGATCAAAATCCTCCCTCCCACCCAAAATTATTCCCTTGCCGCGATCTTCTCGAATTTCGTCAAAGAGCTCAGGATTCCTCGTCATATTCTACACGTCTTTAAACTTCGAGGCTAGTTCTTCATTTTTTTTTTTTTTTTTTTTTTTTTGTATTGAAACGGTCATCGGATCAATAAATTATTATAATTATTTTTCAACAAGCGAATACGTACGTTTTCTATGAGATAGGTTTTATAATGCCTATCAGAGAGCATACATTGCGTAATCTTAGCAAGATTGGCAAAGCTTACTAGAAGAAACTTTCTGATTTCTTCGCGGAGGTTTTTTTTTTCTTCTTAATAATAATCATTTTTAAAAAATGATTTGATTATAATAGAAACAATAAACAAAAAAGAAATAAAAAACTATATTGATCTACGAGTTACATTGAAAACATTGTTAGCTTTCTAGAAGCTTCTTTTCTGGCTCTAATGCACTCAGTCTAACCAAGAGAGTCTTTACGGCCTTTTATTGCCCATACAAAACTTTGATTCTGTGTCCCTTTTGGCCAAAAACTTAGTCACTTGCTCATTTTAACTTCTGCAGTCGTTGAATCAGGTGAGCGCTTTAGGACCAATGGGTATCTTGTTTCTCTCGTCTAAATCATTCTGTCATGTTGTTTTAAATAATAGATGTAAACTTTGATAGTCTACTAAGATTGATTTTAGTGCATGTCTGTACAAGAAAACGTGAAAAATAAGACAATTTAAACATTGGGGGTTTTACCCACCTGATGGTAAGGACTTCACGGTAACGCTATTTCTGGATTGAAAATTAAAAGAAAATGAATGATCAAAACGCCGCATCTTTCACCTATATAATAGAGGGGCGCGTTGTAATTTTGAAAGAAAACTGTATTTCGAATCATTAAGCATAATTGATGTAATATTCCCTCGGAATCATTAGAAAACAACCCATCCGACTATTCGGATTTAGACGGGATGAGGCTTTGAAGAGTGGATTTTATACATATAACGTCACGGTTTTGTAATAATATTGTCTTATTACTAGTATCTCAAAAGGTTTGCCACGCGGATAAAAATGTGAGGGTTTATCAGTTAACCTTTTACTCGACAACAATATGTTTGTCTTGTTAAAAGTTAAAGCGTTTGAAGACGATAAAAAAGATATTATATTTTATCTTATCTTATATTGAGAAACAAGAATACGTTTTAAACATTTGTCCCGCGGTAGTTTCATTTCGGGTATATTTAAAAAAGACTGTCATACCATTTTAACTTAAATGACCCTTTACATTCACAAAAAATTCAAGAGAGAGAGAGAGAGAAATAAAATAGAAGGAAGTTAGTTCAAATTTTGAATTTTGCTTTTCCCGGACGCCTTTGTTTTACAGTTTAAAACAATAGATAAAATTGTTTTAAATAAGTATTTTTACTCTATTTCTCTCTCACACACAGAATATTGGCGACTATCGTAACACTTTTTAATTTTGTTTGATAAAGGTCACATGAGTCACATGTATACACTTATAGATTGACCAGCATTTACATTTAACATGGGATACCAAGTTGAAACAGGGATGAAGGTTGGAGAGTATTACTCATCCATTTCTGCAAAGTTTCAATATTCATTTATCTTTGCAATAGCGGACTGTTCAGTCAGGCTCTTTTGAACAGGATTCAAATTGTTATAAATTCGTGGAATTACAAGTGACCTATCAAGCCTAAAGGGGGACTAGGAATTCCGTATACAATAAGTAGGTTTAACTTATTACCAGACGGCAAAATTTTAGACTGGTACAAATTGAAAAGAGTTGCAGACGACATCTTAAAATTTATGAAATTTTAGATTTTTTTAATTTCTGGGTAGAAAAATTGTGTTAAATGAAGAAATTGCATGTTACATAATGAAGTAATTTCTTCATTTTACACAAAGTTTTCCCAAGTGTTTATCTTCGGGCGTCCAAAAGCGTCATTGTGTGGGACTGGGTTAAAAAACGATATGTTCTAACTCTGTTTATTCATGTTTGGTGTTTTAATGGTGAATCTATTAATTGGGTATAATCACGAATCTTCATGAAATATTCCTAGTCCTCGCAGGGTGACCACGGATGATACTTTTTGACACTTCCTAGATGACCTTTTTCCTGTGACAGGGCACATTCTAGAGGGAAATATAACAGAAAGATTGGTCAGAGCAGTGTTTGTGGTGTATTTTTCCGAGGAAAACATAAATAGAATGACTTCTTGGGATAAATTGTGGCATAAGACAATTTCACATTTACTGTTCAAATCCGTACTCAGACAAGTTGAATTAAAGAATTTCGTTGAAAATAAAGGCAATATTGATAGGAGGATAACAATGGAAATATATGGGATTGGTGAGGCTATCAGGTAGGTATTTAAATCTGAGCATTTTAATCAATTAAAATTAAACATATAGAGAGAACTTATGTTATACATACTATTTACGTTCCTGGTTAAAGGCAAACATATTTTTTTTTTCATACAGCATTCTACCCTATTTGTTCTGTTCGAATTATGTCAACTTTGAAATGGTATCAGCAATTTCATTAACCCTTGTCATGCTGTATAAAACCCATTTCGAAATTGTATTAAAATCAAAGGACTGAAAGCACTGGTAGTACTCGGTGTTCAATCATAAATATGTCTTTTTGAAAATTTATTCATAAACAACTCTGGCAGGAAAAGTGCAAACAGGAGGTGTAGACTAAGATCAGCCTGCACTTATGTGCAGGCTGATCTTAGTCTACACCTCCTGACAAAACCGGAATATTCCGGGTTCAGCATGACTAGGGTTAAGTTGGAACCTTTGCACCGGGATACATACAAAACCTACCCGGGAAAGCTCATCCTGTCGTATTTGATAGAAATATAACATACCTAAATCCAATGTTGTTTGAACTCATTAGAATCGTCGCAGTGAGACGATTCTAATGAGTCCCAGCGGCATAGGATTTAGCGAGAAATCTGTAAAATTCTATATAAGCAATCGCATCAAACCTTCATATATTTCAAAATTTGTTTTAAGCGACCACCTTTTGGTCATCCCATAAGTGGTCACTTTATACAAGATTTACAGTAATCGACGTTTCATCTGTCATGTACGCGAAAAAGGACATCTCTGAAGTTAGAAAAGCAGCAACTAAAGACAAAGTCCCGGTTCGCGGCTGCCAATTAAAGAATATATCGACCAATCAATTCATTTATTTAGATCGAATAAGAGCCGAGGCCGATATTTATGTGAAGCGATTTGTTGGTTTGGCGACTCAAACGTCAAGCAGTAATAACGCGTTATTGGCTATAAATGCATTGATAACGCCTTTGAATATCAAAACGGAACTTCCTGTCGGAGGTTAGTGGGGCTTGGCCAGCGATCCGTCAATTGAATAGACTGACTGAACTTGTTTGCTCTTGGCCAGTGTTTTTAAAATGTAATACAATACTTCCACCTTAAATGTATTCTTTCTGCGATCATAGCGGGCGGAGTTGGTAGCGCGTCGGACTCCTAAGAATGGGGTCTCGGGTTCGGTCCCAAGTCGCGGCAAAATTCCATTCCGACATTTGTCTTCCACCAATTGGTGGATAATTTTAAATCTGAGTGGAATGGGCAGCTGAAGGCTAGGAAAGGATATAGAAGTAGTACTGGTGTGAGAATTACAAGGAGTCCATGATTAGATGCTCCTGCCGCCGCGATATGACTGAAATATTGTTAAAGTGGCGTTAAACCCACTTCAAAACAAAAATGAAACTTATTTGTAATTGAAGTGTTAATCCGATTTGACCGAATGACCAGATTGTCATGGCAGGCGAGAATGGTCTCATTAACCTATCCCTATACCACATAATACCGCTTTATACGCTTATACGCACCCCCCCCCCCCCAAGAAAAAGATGTGTGGTAAATGAAGAAATTGCTTTTCAACTCATATAGCCAAACATTCTTTAAATTTCACCAACTTGAAGTTGTTGTCTATAACTTCTTTTGACCGGTCTAAAATGCATTTGTCTATAAGCCGGCTAGTCTATCTATTTATTTTTTAATCATTAATTCATTAACCAAATCATTTTAGACAAAGCCTTTTCGAGGCACAGATGGTGAGAGACAGAAAGTACCATTTACGGACGTATAAGTCTTGTTTTGTTGGCCAGGAGATCATTGACTGGCTGATAAAGACTAAACACTGCACGACAAGAGACACGGCAATACAAGGACTGAAAGTTTTACAGCAACACTCATTTTTCCATCATGGTAAGGACTAAAACACGTTTTTAATCCATTCCCACAAAATAACGCTTTAAAACGACCCTCAGCATAACAGAATTGTAAAAAGTTATGGAAAATGAAGAAATTGCTTGTTACAAGCAATTTCTTCATTGCTCACAACGTTTTCAACCCCAAATGACAAAGATTTTGAAGAAATCATCAACTTAAAATTATTGTCTGCAACTTCTTAGAATTTGGCCTGGTCTAAAAATTTACCGGTGTGGTAATGGGTCCCGGCATTTGTCTGGGTGGATAATCGTTACCTAAGTGGGACGAGAAACTTGAGGCTCGGAAAGGATTTCCTGGTAGCGCTGGTTTGAGAAAAGCAGAAATCCACGGTTAATTGATCCAGCTGCCGCGATATGACCGAAATACTATTAAAAGTGGCGTGAAACCCCATTCATTCAATCAATCAATCAATCATGATGAATGTTTTAATTAAATTATGATAATTGATAATTAAATAGTTGTGACTTTTGTAACATTATTGAATGTCATTCAATTTCAAACGTATGTGACTTGTATTTGACGAATTGATCATGTAGGTTTAATATTACTATTTTTTCCCTATTTATATACACGTATTTCTAATATTTGTTTATAATATCGTTGAACCGTTAATTTCGTTAATCGAAAAAATGGAATATATTGTTAAAGAAAACTCCAATTTCGTCCAACAAGGGGCGAAGGCGAAGACAGAAAATAGAGTATCTAGAGGATGAAATTGAAAACTAGAATCGAAAAGACCCCATCATTTTGTTCTAATTGACGGATCGCTTCAATGAATCAAAAATCGATTTTTCAATAAAATAATTGCTTAACCCATTCCAACTCAATCCCTCCTTTTTACGCCCCTCAATAAAACAGCTTTGGAAAACATTGTGAAAAATGAAGAAATTGCTTGTTACAAGCAATTTCTTCATTATCCACAATGTTTTCTATCCCAAAAGATGAAAACATTTGAAATTCCATCAGCTTGAAATTGTCGTCTGCAGATTCTTTCAATTTGGACTAGTCTAAAATTTGGTTGTGAGGGAATGGGTTAAGATATTATAGTTTTAGCTGTAGTTATGACGTTTAGGTCGCCCACCAACGATTTACTTCTTGCTTTTTATTCGTATCTCAGTCGAAAAAAAAACATGTCTGAGGTCAGTGGGCGTAGCCAGGGACTCGTCAGCTATAAAAAAAACAACACTACTGCAGCGTTGACAGACTGAAAGAAAAGAAAATTTTGCTTGATTTTATTCCCAAAATATTTTCACTGGTCGACTAAAATTTCGTGACCATGTAAATTGTGTATATATCTTTCTGTATACCTATTCTTTGCAATCTGTATCTTCCATCGATAAAATCAAAATTAGAACAGGTATTTGCAAGGGGAAAAGGGTCTCGTTGTTGATAACCCTTTCCTGTTCAATCCATGGTTTTGGCGTCCCTGTGTTTTTATACTTGGAAAAAATATTGTGGAAAAAGAAGAGATTGCTTGTCACAAGCAATTTCTTCTTTTTCCACAATATTTTCTACACTACTGAATGGTTGTTATCTAAATAAACCACCTTTGAATTGTCGTCTGAAAAACCTTTGAATTTGGACAGTTCTAAAATTTTGTAACTCAGTAAAGGGTTAAAACAAATGAATCTGATTAACCGGCCAATTCATCAATGATAAATGATGATTCACAAAGCGTTATAAAATCCTGTATTTTGTACTTTGTTTCAGTTTGTGACGACCATGAAATCAAGGATGAGGCCCTCTTCTATCGGTTTAGACGCGACGATGACACTTATGTGGAAATCAAGGACCTCTGTCTATTTTATAAAGCACAGGAGTGGTACGAAAAGTAAGTTAGCCAAGTATCTCTTTATGAAACTAACCAACAAAATATGTGAAGTGACTTTCGAAATCGTCATAGTACAGATAGGATCGTTTCGACCATTACCACACAATAACCTTTTCTGCAGCCAACCATGAAAATAAGCTTTTAAAAGCATTGTGTAAAATGGAGAAATTGTTTGTAAATAGCAATTTCTTCAAACAATGTTGTCTACCTCAAAAGACACAAATTTAGACCAGTCTTATTTTTCCTCTTGGATTCTAAAGGGTTATAGGCGCCGTGTATCCCGACACTTCGTAGCTACAGCTTGAATAAGCTGTAGTTACGAGGTTTTGGTCGCCCACTGACTATAAGAGTATAGGAACATACTTCAATTTTAAAACAATTTACGGGTCGCCGCCGTCAATCAGAAAATTGATTGACCGAATAAGACCATTTTTAAACATGAAAAAATTCTCAACCTACGATAGACATGTTAAACATTTTTGTTGGATTCGCGACTTAATCAAATCTCATAACTACATCTGTAGCTACGAAGTTGAGATGGCCAACCAGTAATTAGCCTTCTATGTATGTCCCCACGTCGTAGGTCAGTCAGCGTGGATGCGATCTCACAATTGAGCCAGCGAATGTGTGTTTTGTTTTGTTTGTTTGTTTTTTTTTGTTTTGTTTTTTTTTCCCTCAAACATTTCGGTTCCTACACAATGACGCTTTTTGACGACAGTCAAGAAAGAAATTTGGGAAACATTTTGGAAAATGAAGAAATTCCTTGTTACAGGCAATTTCTTCATTTTACACAATATTTTCTACTCCAATTTGAGAGATTTGATTATCAAAGTTGTAAAATCTAAATTTCATAAACTTTAAATTGTAGTCTGCAGCTCCTTTCAATTTGGACCTGTCTGAAATTATGCCGTCTGGTAATGGTTTAAAAGGAATCTAAATGTTAAGTTGGTGTTTTTACTTGAATCATCACAATTGTATTATTTTCAGATTATCTACCCGTAAAGTTGGCATGATGCGGAGCTATCAACAGAACGGAGAGTTGTACAGAAACGCCTTTCAGGGATCTGTTTTTGTAGACTATCTAATTAAAGAAGGTACATTCTATAGTCGAGAAGACGCCATGCTATTTGGGAGAAAACTGTTGGAAAATGATACAATTAGACACGGTAAATATACTGAAATGGACAAAGAAACTCACAAATAATTTCTTCTCTTGATGGTGCACACGTTGTGTTGGGGGGGGACGTTTTATTTTTTGTTTTGTTTGTTTGATTGTTTGTTTGTTTGTTTGTTTGTTTTAATTGTCGTTAAAAATTTCTTCATAATTCATTTTTGATAAAATGCGTAGGATTCCATGAGCTGATATTCGGTTTCTTTTTTAAGTGTTTGGTGTCAAATTGCGAGGAGTTTGATTGTACACGTGCCTCCTAATATCAACTACTTTGGACCGTCGACTCTCGAATCCTTTATTTCATGACGAAGAGGAATTCATATTTTTACATCTATTTTCCAATTCCTGCGAAACACCCGGCTCTTTCTTGTGTAATAGATATGGGATGTCGTCAACATCCATGATCTTGTGGGTCAACATATACGTACATACTAGTTGGCTGTTCGCTGGCCACGCCCACTGGCCTTCGACATGACAGTTCGACAAAGATATCAAACACCGTTAGTTTGAAAATGCATGACAAGGTTCCTAAATCAAAAAGTAAATTGTTGGTGACCTAAATAACATAAAATATGCTTGGATTAACTGGGGGATTTCCATATTCAAGTGTAGAAAACATTGTGGATAATGCTTGTAATAAGCAATTGTTCATTATCCACACTGTTTTCCCAAGCTTTTATCACAAGGGACGTAAAAAAATGGACTATTGTTGGGAAAGGTTTACTGAATCATCCGGGTGACATGAGAGATCGCTGGCCATGCTTTCTGATTTCGGCTGATCGACTTATCTATTATACGGCGTCAGTTTGCAAAATGTATGGTCGGTAACATGTGACAAAAAGTAAAATGGTAAGTTTGGCAACTTTAACGTCGTAAAAACAGCATGAAGTTGTATTCACGATATCAAAGTCGCCAAGCAACAAAATGTTTTACGTGTATGTCGACCGATATTTGGGTGTAAAGGTCACTTCCGGTCTAAATGTATGGTTTGATCGGTCTATCGAATTATTGACTGACAATCGTCATTTCAATTGGCAGATCCCTGGCCACGCCCACTGAGCACCGACAGGAAGTTTGACTTAGATTTTAAAAGACATCATTTTTTCTAAGATCTATGACCAGTAAAATTTAACTAATAAAAAGTAAATTAGTTGGATGGCGACCTAATAGTTACGAGGCTTATGTAGCAAAACCAACAAAATGATTTACATAAATAGCGACCAATGACGAATTCAAATTTTGGTCGGTTGGTTATTTGATTGACAATCGCGATCAATCAGTTATCATTTCAATTCCTTTTTCAGTGTCAGATGATTACCATTTCCGGGACGATAATCGCCTGTTGTATCAGTTTACGTTAGATTTCACCAAACAGAGAATTCTCGCAGACGTCTTTAATTTTATATCCCGTAACCATGGTGATAGATTAACTCAGTTTAACAAATTTGTGTCCTCACCACTCAGAGAGACTTTCACGTTTCATACTCCAAACTGTAAGTGTATCTTTTCAATATTACCCCTTGCAATGCTAAAAATATTCATAATTTCAAAACTTATTGTAATCAAAGGACTGAGAGCACTGGAAAGTCAGACTGTAAGTCAATATTTCTATCGAAAACCAATTTCATGAACAACACTGGTTTATAAGAGATAAATAGGTGGTATAGAATAAGATCAAACTGCACATTCTAAAAATGTGTGCTAACTTAATATGATCGGCATAGCAAAAACCGTTACGTGTATATCATTATATGATGAATTACTGCCTCGAAAACTTGGTTATCTTCTATCCGGTTATTCTTTTGACGTCATCATGTGTTGAGTTTTAGGTTTTTATGAGTATAAAGCTCATCCCCATTACGCCACAACAAAATGACAGACTGGTCCAAATTGAAGCTGCGGACGACGATTTCTAGTTGATAATTTCTTTTTAATTTTTGTTTAGAAATACATGTAATTGTAGATAATGAAGAAATTGCTTGTTTCAATGTTTCAAAAGTTTTTATCTAGTGGGGCGTCTAAAAATGGGGTTTTGTGGAAATGGGTGAAATTGTTGATAAAGTACATAATATGATTTAATTTTTGTATGTTTAATTATAATTTATCAGTTTCATTTGTTCCCATCAAAGCTATCTATCGTAATTTCATAATATGTCATATCATTTCAACATCATTTATTGTACTCTTTTTATCATGTGTATGATGCGATATTAATGTCAATTTAATCATTACATACACTTAATTTTCAGTCAGCGAAGGCAAAATTGTAAAAAAAAAAAGTTAATTCAATTTTAAATGATTGTCTTAATGTTTTACTGGTGTTTTTTTATACCAAGATAAAGGGAGATTATGGGCCCCGTTCCTCCCTTCCTGAAATATATTTCCCCTCTTTTGTTTGAAGATTACTTAGATACATTGTATTTACAGCGTCACCAGCGTGTAGACGTCGAGATCGAACGAGTTCTAGCAGTCCGTCCAACTCATGTTCCAACTCTCCAAGTGATGTACCAACGAACATACTTGGTAACGAAGACAGATGTAGAACGTTATCAGAGGAGTCGGGAAACAGCAGTGAATCTACAGATACATCATCAGCTGAATTCGGAACCACAAAATCTGGTGAGGGAAAGCGCCGTGTTTTCATGGACGCTTAAAACTGTACAAACTACCTTTTGTAATTTATAAGATTTTGGGTGCAACTCGTAGAAAATAAGTAACTGCCGATGTATCCTTGGATAACTAGAATTAATTATATTGTTAGAGAATTTATATATATTTCAAAAGACATAGATTCTCAGTTGTTTAATCCAATCTCATACAAATACGCTTTTTGACATGCCCTCCCCAAGAAATAAAGCAATTTCTTCATTTTAACAATGTTTTCTACCTCAAAAGTCAGAAAAGCCCATCATTTAAAGATGTTTCTTTGCAACATCTTTAGTTTTGAATCAGTCTCAAATATTGTAGTCCGGTATATCAGTCTCAAATATTATCAGCTGGTACTGGGTTTGAACAGCTTATCGCAATGCTACTCCTCAGAAAATATTTAAATGATATACTAATTACCAATTTAACTCTGTCGTGCAAATGTAAATTTTTTGATTGACCAATTGCTTGCCCCGCCTACTGACTCCTTTGGTCCCGCCTTTTGACTCCGACAGGAAGTTCCACTTCGATTTTTAACGGGATTACTTTGCAAAATTTATGGCCAGTAGCATGTTAAAACTAAGTAGGATGGTTGGTTTGCGACCTAAACGTCGCAACTACAGCTTGAATAAGCTGTAGTTACGAGCTTTATGTCGCAAAAAACCAACAAAAATGATTCACCAAAGTAGCGGCCAATGTTTGAGTTCAATCTGAACTACCAGTCTAAATGAATAATTTCATTGGTCGACCGATAATTTGATTGATATCTGCGATTGTTCAATTATCAAGTGATTGATTATCTCTTGTTTATTACAGTGTTATTACGACAAGCGACTGTTGATGAACTTGAATCACCGGACACGCCGTATATAAGAACAAACGTGAAGGTACTACCAATGTATTGTCAACTATTAGATTCTTTGATATAAATGATAATAAATGAAAATGATTACGTTTCATACCTCTTCGATCTGTTAGAATTACTATAAGTTTATTTTTTCAACCCTAGTTACAGTCATACTACGCTAGCCTTCTAAAAACGCCTCAAGCCAGACTTAACCACTAATATTTCTTTAATTTGTAACAAGCATATCTTTGGTGGGCTACCAAAATATCTTAATACAGCTTTATTTAAGCTGTATTTACGATATTTTGGTCGCATACTGACGATATCCAACCTGTATTTAGAAATTCTTCAATTTATGTAAAGATCCGAAACTGGCCAATCTTTGAAGTCTGATCCGTATTGACAAATTTCGATTCTCCTCTTATGCCTCTTTCAGTGTGATGGATCAAATAATTTGGATTGGGATCGGCCAAGATTTTTGTTGTGTGTCAAATGCTACATTCACATAATTAGTCTACTTTTAACCCAACCCCACACAATCCATCCTTTTTACTTCCACCAAGAAAAAAAGCTTCGGAAAACTTTGTAGATAATGAAGAAATTGCTTGTAACAAGTATCTTCTTCATTATCTACAATGTTTTATATCCTAAAAAGAACCAGAAAATGTTGTCTTTGCGTCTTTTAATTTAGACCAGTCCAAAATTTTGTTGTCTGGTAATGGGTTAAAGACGTACACGAGCTAAAAGTGATATCTATCTCAGTCAACATCTTGATTACACACTAAGTAAAAAATATTAAGCTGTAGTTACGACATGTTGAATGACTTACGACGAAATTTCTTGAAATTTTGTCAAAATGTTTGTCTCTATAACACCTTTGTGAATGTCCCTATGTCAAACTAAGTAATACCTTTTGTACATGATTGTGGCTCCATTATTGTCCCAAACATTTTGATTTGGATCGGAATGTTTGTCTCCGTGTTATCCTAAATTAGTCACCTGGGGTCAATAACTAGGTCAAATCTTGGGGAAAGGTTTTGTGAATCACAGAGGATAAATGCCTTGAAATTCAGTTAGTATGTTATTTATGATACGTAAGTAAGGTTTCTTATTGGGTCAGAAGTAGGAGTAAAATATATATTTTCTATGCATCTCAAGTCATTGACTATGGTGAGAGCTTCATGTATCTTTTTATTCATCATCCCTTTTAATAGATACGGAGTGATCCAGTTGGGTACGGCTTTGTTATTCGTGGAGAAAGTCCAACATATGTTCAAGCTGTAGACCCTACAGGACCAGCAGCTGTAGCCGGTCTTAAGGTAATTTACCATTATATGTAACCCCCCGTTAAAGGTACACTAGAAAATCATTGTAAAAATAAATGTTACAGTTTAGTTACGTAGGTGTCAAAGCGAATTGTAATGTAATAATTGATCCCCAGTATCTTGAATATTTGAAAACTTTGGCAGGTAGAGGAAGTCTGGTCCTTGGTAAGAGTTCATTAGTTAGTCTGTCAAAAAAGCTTACTTCAGAGCTTTTAACTGCTTGTATTTACCAAAAGGAGCTTTCGTGAATTTTTTTCTACCCGGCTTCTACATCATAGTATTCCATTTGATATATAACAACGAATTTTGACAATAAAATGGATCTTACGAAATTTGTTTAAATCAACCTTTTAAAAATAAAATATTAGCGTGACGTCTTTATCTGGGAAATGACGTGCACTGAATGCATCTTAGATCTTCTACATGTATTATTGTATATGATAAATCAGATTGTCTTTATCCAATTCAGGTACGACAATATATTCATTCAGTGAACGGACAATACGTGTTACGATGTGATCATAAAACAGTTGGGAAACTGATCATGAGAAACTCTTCATCGTTAAACTTAGTTATAATGACGCATAAACGAGATGCAGGCATGTGAACAGCAGAGAAACATAGAATAAGTACTAATACATGTACACGTGTATGTAGCAATTAAGTTATTCGATAAACGGGCGGTACCATATACTGGTTACTTTATTGTGACAAATAGTTGGAATAGTTCTCTAAGTTAATCTTTAATCTTTAATTTAATCATATATGGAAATGAGATTAGTGAAAGACAAAAGCGACTTTCGGTGTATAATTAACCCTTGTCATGCTGAACCCCAAATAATCCTGTTTTGGCAGGAAGTATAGACAAAGATCAGCCTGCATATATGTTCAGGCTGATCTTTGTCTACACCACCTGTTTGTGCCTATTAGGCAAGAGATATTTATGATGTTTATGTTTTCGAAATGATTATTAATCCACTTTTAATGCTTTCAGTGCTGCCAAGTTTGAAGTTATTCTTTTGAGGATTTTATTCAGCTTGACAAGAATTAATTTGATTGGCATCGAATTTTCACCTAGACAGCAGATTTATTACAAAATGTTAATTAGTTTTACTTAGATTATGATTAACCCATTCCCACAAAATGACGCTTTTTTCGCCGCCAAAGAAAAACAATTAGGAAAACAATGTGTAAAATAAAGAAATTGCTTGTTGCAAGCAATTTCTTTATTTTACGCAATGTTTTCTACCATCAAATTTAAAAAGTGTAAAATGTTGTCGTCTGGTACTGGGTTTATAGTTGTGCTCTGATCGGCACTTGACGGACCTCCGGCTACATCAACTGTCACGGCAATTCGGCGGAGATATCAAGCGACGTTAGTGTAAACAATTTTGTGTCAGGAGCATAAAGAAAATTGTTCGTTAGAGACCTAAACATCGTCACTACAACTTGAATATCAAATGATATTTGCGTTAAAGTCGCAAAACTAACTTCAATACCAGACATAAATGTCGGAGTCAATATTAACTTTCTGTTTGATTGGTCAATCGACCTTTGACAGCGGTGTTTCGTCCATTTAACCGGATCACATTTAACCCATTCCCACTGAATCCCCCTTTTAACGCCCCTCAAGAAAAAAACTTTGTAAAACAGTCCAAAAAGATTAAAATTCCATCAACTTGAACTTGAAATTGTCATCTGTAGCTTCTTTCAATTGGGACTAGTCTAAAATTATGCTATGTGGGGTTAAAGAACCAGAATGCCAGTTCAAAAGGGGGATTCAAGCGTGCACGGTTGTTGTATCCACGATGTTGTTTTTACCATAGAACGTTTTTAGCTAGCAAAGCGACAGCTTTGATAGCTTAAGATAACAGACGAAATTTTGAGGTCGTCTCAAAGTTCAACGAGTGCAAACTGTCATTGGAGGCTTAACCACTAAATCCATAAAATGCCTACGCCATTAAAAGTAGTTCTCATGTATTTCAGGAATATTGCAAACTCTATTCAAATTGTATTGAACTCTCCCAAAAGCACGCTATGTGACCCATTCCCTATCAATATCGCTTTGGGAAAAGGGCTATGGAAAACATTGTGGACAATGAAGAAATTGCTTGTATAAGCAATTTCTTCAATGTCCACAATGTTTTCTACCCAACAAGGAAACGTTTTCTAAATTCAACAATGCTTTGCTAGCTTAGAGTACTTTCAGTACTTTGATTTGTTCAAAGGAGTAGCACTTGTTAAGTAAAGTAATGCAATGTGTTATAGGATATTGTGTTATATGATGTTTGTCCATACTGAACCAAACAGAAAGATAAACAGTGAGCCAGTGGCGGATTTAGAGGGGATAGGGGCTCATTTGAACCCCATCTGTAGCCTAATTATTTCACATTCGTCGAGAATTTCAAATGAATTTGCTGATTGAATTGATCTTCCTCGAGCGACCTTTCCTATTAAACATTCACATCCATTAATCGACCATAATCGAAAACCTGCCCACTCCACTTTTTAACCCATTCCCACACAGCTAAATTTTAGACTGGTCCAAATTGAAAGAAGCTGCAGGAGACAATTTCAAGTTGATGGAATTTTGAATTTTTTCGTCTTTTTGGATAGAAAACATTGTTGATAATGAAGAAATTGCTTGATACAAGCAATTTCTTCATTTTCCACAATGTTTTCCAAAGCTTTTTTCTCGAGGGGCGTAAAAGGAGGGCTTGAGTTGGAATGGGTTAAAGCAGTAGATCTGAAGAAGAGATGATATATCGCTAAAAAGTAAAATGATAATTAAATCAAACGGTGCTCGAACTCATTAGATTAATTTCAATGAGACGATTGTAATGAGCCCCAACAACATATGACTTTAAGCGACAAATTTGTAATAATTTATGTATGCAATCGAATCAATTCTTCCTATCTTTCAAAACAAATGTACTAAGCGACCCTTCTCCTAAGCGACCACCTTTTGCTCGTCCCTTGAATGGTCACTTAATGAAAAAATTACTCAAAATCGTGAATACATGTCGTCAAAGGCATTAAAAGCTTTAAACACTTTGTTAGCCAATTGTTCAAAGCTCAAACTATCAACCAGTACCATATGTCAATTGTTTGACGCCTTCGTAGGTTCCGTCCTTAACTACTCTAGCGAATTATGGGGATATAGCAAGTCAAAAGAGATTGAGAGAATACACTTAAAGTTTTGTAAAAGAATTCTATATGTAAATACTAGGTCGAGCAATATGACAGTCTATGGTGAGTTAGGCCGATATCCTCTGTACATTTCGCGATATATACGTATGATTAAATACTGGTTTAAGCTTATGAATACTAAAAATATCATTCTGCGGAACGTTTACCAAGAGCTTCATTATAATTCATTAAATGGAAAGAAAAATTGGGTTAATGACGTTAAGAATATTTTAGACAGCTTTGGTTTTTCAGAAGTTTTCAATAATCCATATTCATTTGAAGCTTCTTCCATTACACCTCTTTTAAAAGACCGTATGCTAGATTGTTTTAAGCAGGAGTGGCACGAAAAGATTGCAAATAGTAACCCTTTAGTATTATACAAACATATTGAAACAACATTCGCGTTTGAAACATATTTAGATAAATTACCGATATTGCTCCGATCTTTTCTTTGTAAAATACGAATTTCAGCACATTCTTTGCATATTCAGTCTGGCAGATATGCTAGAAATAGAACACCGAGAAACGAAAGACTCTGTCAAATTTGTAACAATGGTGATGTTGAAGACGAATATCATTTTTCACTCGTTTGTTCTAAGTATACACATTTGCGTAAAAAGTTTATCAACAAAAAATACTGGGATAAACCAAGTATGTTTAAATTTATTAACTTATTATCAAACTCGGACTATACCGTTATTTCACAGTTTAGCAATTACCTCAAAATGGCATTTTCTATAAGATTTGAAACTCAGTACACTTAAATGCGTAGGCCGGTGTGATAGTGCCTCATGTCTATATAGTTCCATATGGGCATGTGGCGGCATGGCACTAGGGCTGCGTAGTAATAAACCATGCATTATTATATAATATTGTTTTGTAACCCATATGTGAATATATGTCATCCTCTAAAAGATATTACGCATTGAAACCATTAACATCCAATTCATATACTTTATTACTAATCATTTCTATCTGAGCCATAAACTGTATCCAGTATGGGCGAGTGTGCGAGAAAGAAGAAGGACGAAAGGATGGAAAGGGAGCGTGAGAGTGATATGGTATGGATGAGACCGACCTTGTAATTACATTATGTATTGAATTTGTATGTGACTATGTACTATGTACTCGTCTAATAAAATGTTTGTTCTGTTCTGTTCTGTGATAAGAAAACGACCCCTCCCCCCCCCCAACACAGTCCTTCCCCAATTGGTAAGTTTGAACCACATTTCCAGAAATCCTGGATCCGTCATTTTGAGCCTGTCATCAAGACCAGAACTGCTTCGCCGGTCGATGTATATTCGTGTCTATGTACGAAGTTTATCTACTCAAACTCAGTCCCACTTTTGCGAGACCCTGGAGAAAACTAGGTGGTTGTCCCAGGACAACTGCTGCCGAACCCGCAAAGTTTTGTAGGTATCATGTACCAATTTATTTTGAAATCCATCCATAATTGTAGGAGAAATGTTCCGGACAAGCACAATTTTTGTGTTTGACCTTGAGCTGTGACCTTGAACCTATCCAAAAAATTCTTTCAAATGGCACATCTACTAATGATGGAGAATAATTGTGCCAATCTATTTTGACATCCATCCATAATTGTAGGAGAAATGCTACGGACAAGCACAACTTTAGTGCTGTGACCTTGACATTAAAACTATCCGAAAAATTCTTTCAAATGGCACATCTACTCATGACGGGGAATAATTGTGCCAATTTATTTGAAATCGATCCATAAATGTATGAGTTACTGTCCGAACAAATTCGGACGGACATACACCTTCTTGTCATAGTGACAACTATGTCTCGCTCACCACAAGCGGGCTCGACAAAAAAGACTGGGAAAACGTTATGAAAACGAAGAATTTATTAGAATCGATTTTTCATACACCATATTGTTTTCAAACATTAAGAAAATTATTTTAAATGTCACAAACTTAAAATTGTCGTCTTCAGCTTCTTTCAATATGGACCGGTATAGAATTTCGTTGTTTGGTATAGTTAACTATTCATTGAATATTGGAGGACAATTGCTTTAATACTAACACCCGAGTTATTATAAATCTTTTCCCCATTGCAAATTGACAATATTCAAGATTGGTCTTAAATTATAAGAAGATGCAAACAAGGGGCTTGAAGTTGAGGAAATAAAAAAAAGTCTGTCTTTTTGGGTAGAAAAGATTGCTGGAAATAAAAAATGCGTTGTCAAAATAGCATATTTGGTTGTATTTCTACTAAATGATTATTTTTTCAAAAGTTCAATCTCTTATTGTCGTCTGCAAACCCTTTGAATTCGGGCCTGTCTAAAATTTCAAAAAAATGGAAAAGGGTTAAAGGGTGTATTGATATATTTAAATATCGGTTGCTGTCTTTTCACATTTCATCTTTATACCTTTCATTTTTATAATAAGAAATGGATGGATAATTTACCCAGTGCTTGTACCTGAAAAGGTCAGTCACTTTTTTAATTGGTCCCGCACACTCTATCCGTTGGTCCCATCCACCAACTCCGACGGGTGTTCCGCTTCGATTTCAAACGGTTTTAATATGGCCATAAGCATGTAACAAAAACATGGTTGGCGACCTAAGCGTCGTCACTACAGCTTTAATAAGCTTTAGTTACGACGTTTAGGTCTCCAAACCAACACAAATACTTTAAATGAATGGCGGTATGTTGGTGTCCAAAGTCTAAATGAATAATTTCATTTGTTGACTGGTTATTTGATTGACAGCCGCGATTAGTCAATTGACATAATTAACCCTTTCCTGTTTTTGGAAATTTTAGACTAGTCCAAATTGAAAGAGGTTGCAGACGACAATGAAAACTGGATGCTATTTGACATGAACCATCCTATGTGGTAGAAAATATTGTGGAAAAAGGAGAAATTGTTTGTTACAAGCAATTTCTTCATTTTCCACAATGTTATCTCGAGTATAAAATCACAGGAACGTAAAATCCCGTATTAGAACAGGAAAGGGTTAAAACATAGCGGGATAAGGGCCCATTCCCATTCAGTCCCTCCTTTTTACGCCCCTCAACAAAAAAGCTTGGGAAAACATTGTGGAAAATGAAGAAATTGCTTGATCCAAGCAATTTCTTCATTATCCACAATGTTTTCTATCCAAAAAGATGAAAAAATTTGAAATTCCATAAACTTGAAATTGTCGTCTGCACATCCTTTCAATTTGTCCGGTCTAAAATTCCACTATGTTGGAATGGGCTAAGAAAGAAACATAAACGAATAAATACAACGATAAAATACTCGTATTTATTGAATTAATAAAATAAACTATATGGTTGATTGAATCACTTGAAATAAATTATAAATGACAAACAGTTTGACAAACTATATGGTTCATACTTAATGTCTTTGGTGTACGACAATTAAAGCAACAATACAGGCAAATCCAAAATCACAATACTTCTTGCACGATTTGTGCCACACTTTTCAATACGTCCAAATGTTCATGCATTTACATAAACTGCACTCTCTTCTACCATACTCAAGATAAGATATATAGAAATATTTTAATCCATTACCACACTAGAATTTTTTAAGAATGGTCCGAATTGAAAGAAGTTACGGACGACAATTTTGAATTGATAAATTGTTTTAAATCTTTGTCTTTTGGTGTAGAAAACCTTGTTAGAAATGAAAAAAATACTTGTTACTAGCAATTTCTTCATTGTCCACAATATGTTTCCCTAAGCCTTTTTCCTAAGGGGAGTAAAAAAGGATTGTGTGGGAATAGAATAAGTCTTAATCATATTATGTGAATTTTTTATGAAAAAGGCCTACTTACGAAGAATATGAACAGAACAGAACAGAATATTTATTTAACAATCTGACTTGAACACATATGGTTCATCGTCAAAATACAAACATAATAAATCACATGCATGAGTACGTACATATTTTTAACAAATAAATAAGGAATAAAATGCGGAAATAATGAAGAAGAAAGAGTCCTAATTGATATTGTATATCAAAAGGTTCAAAAATAAATCATCATAGGCATTTAAGAAGGAGTTTCAGTTGGTAACAATGTTCAATTCATTTTTTCTTTTATGCATTGCTTTGTTATAATAAATTCCAATACCGTTAAGAGTTTTCACGTTTTCTGAGTTCAATAATTCTATCAATTTTAACATATTCGGTTTATTGTAATAATATTTTTTCAAATATAATTTCCTAATGTCTTTATATGCTGGACATACTAATAGAAAGTGAAATTCATCTTCTAACTGATTCAAGTTACATAGTTTACAAATTCTCTCGTTTCTGGTAATGTTTCTATGGCGTCCCGTTTCAATTAAAAGCTGGTGGGCTGATAAGCGTAACTTGGTCAAAGCATTTCTATAAGTTGGTATTTTCATTTTGATAATATAAGCAGAACAACAAAAACTATCTTTTAAATTTCTGAAAATTAATAAAGATGTTCGGCTGCTAATATCCTGAAACCATTCACTAATATATATATCGAGTAATCTGTTACGAAGAATAGGCAAAAATGCCTTTAAATTGACTGATTCTGGAAATAACCACACATCATAAAATCCAGTCTTTTGTAGTAATTCTTTCACTTTGAAAGTCCAAAGATTTGAACTGTTTATGTTAGATATTTCATTTATAAGTACATGCAGGATACAATTAGATTTTTTTTCGGAAAATAATTTGATAAAGTATTTGATTATTCTAATTTTTATATTAATATGAAGTGGATATCTGCCTAGTTCCCCATAAATGGCCGAATTACAAGTTGATTGTTTGACGTTTAAAATTCTTCTCAGAAATTTTCTATGTACACGTTCAGTAAGTTCACTTGTCATAAAACCCCAGACCATTACCACACTAGAATTTTTTAAGAATGGTCCGAATTAAAAGAAGTTACGGACGACAATTTTGAATTGATAAATTGTTTAAATCTTTGTCTTTTGGTGTAGAAAACCTTGTTAGAAATGAAAAAAATACTTGTTACTAGCAATTTCTTCATTGTCCACAATATGTTTCCCTAAGCCTTTTTCCTAAGGGGAGTAAAAAAGGATTGTGTGGGAATAGAATAAGTCTTAATCATATTATGTGAATTTTTTATGAAAAAGGCCTACTTACGAAGAATATGTATAA
The DNA here is from genome assembly GCA_946902895.1 of Fragum fragum. NCBI lineage: Eukaryota > Metazoa > Mollusca > Bivalvia > Cardiida > Cardiidae > Fragum > Fragum fragum. Next base: position 36,572,085 of record OX336367.1, on the reverse strand, counting down.
CCCATTCGCACATGATCCCTCTTGTTATGATCCTCAAGAAAAAAGCTTTAGAGAGCATTGTGGAAAATGAAGAAATTGCTTATTTTGAGCAAGTTCTCCATTTTCCAAATTGTTTTCTACATATATATGCAATATACATGGATTTTTAACATTCCATCAGCTTAAAATTGTCACCTGCAAAGTCTTTGAAATTTGGACCAGCCTAAAATTTAAACATGGTAATGGGTTAATTGCAGATATTTTCCCTTTTATTCATTTCTGTGTGAGACAATATTGTCTTTGGTTGTCACCATCTCAAATGTGATTACTACAAATAGGTACATTCAAACCAGATTATCATCACCAATTACTGTGTTACAATTTTCTACCCATAATTTCATGTTCCCTGTAAAGGACAAGTAATTGGCGGGTTTACACTGTCAATTTCCTGTTTTTGGAAATTTTAGACTGGTCCAAATTGAAAGAGGTTGCAGATGACAATGAAAACTTGATGCCATTTGAAATGAAACCATCCTATGTGGTAGAAAATATTGTGGAAAAAGGAGAAATTGCTTGTTACAAGCAATTTCTTCTTTTTCAACAATGTTTTCTCAAGAATAAAATCACAGGGACGTAAAATCCCGTATTTGAACGGGAAAGGGTTAATGGATCAATTAAAATTTATAGGCCAAACATATCTTCCTTTAATACAGGAAGTGAAGATAAAACTAATCTTTATGCCAACCATTGTTGTTGGTTTTATGTTTTACATACATGTATTAAGTTTAGGTTGCCAACAAACAACTTGCTTGTCGAATTGACCTGTCCCAGGTCAGTGGGTGTAGCCGTTAACCTGTAAAATGTATAGGGATTTAACCCTTTCCTGTTCAATCCCTGGTTTTTACATCCCCGTTTTATACTGAAGACAACATTGTGGAAAAATCAACTAGAAATTGCTTGTGACAAGCAATTTTTTGTTTTACAACAATATTTTCCGCCCTATTGATTGATTATTTCTTTAAATACAATCAACTTTAAATTGGTCTCTGCCAAACTTTTGAATTTGGACAAATCTAAATTTCTGCAAAACAATAAAGACGCTTTCACACAATGCCGCTTTTGTATGCCCCTCAAGATTAACAATGATTAATACAATTTATTGGTTTTTGAAAGGCAAAGTACACATACTTATATACTTCCATGGAAAAAGTCTCAATAAGAGGGGTGATAAAATCTAAAAACAAAATTCTCTACAAAAATTATTTTGTGGGTACTCATTGGAGGCCTTGTGTCAGGTCCATTCAATTCTAATAAGTACAACCAACACGGGTTTAGACCGATTAATGTTGAAATAAAAATCTCCCCAAACAGCAGAGCTAAAAATCTAAAATCCTAATTATCTCCCTCTATCTTTATCATCAATACTTAGTTTACCCTCCATGATTTCTTAGCCAAGGACATAGACATATAGCAATGAGGCCTGAATTGGAACTGCAACCTATTACCTCTGGTAAATAAATGGTTAAAGTTCAACAACAGCAAGTTTGTGAAATTATCCATTTCTATTTACCTTTGAATAGTGTCAGGCTAGATCAAATGTAAGATTTTTATTGATTGACTGAATGGAGTTTAACACCACTTTTAACATTATTTCAGTCAAATCACAGCGGCTTGAGCACCTAACAATGGACTCCTGGTATTTCTCACACCAGTACTACCACTACATCCTTTCATAACCTCCAGCTGCTATCCCACTTAGGTTTACGATTATCCACCTATTGATAAACGTAAGATTTTGAATCAGGTAACCTCATTATTAGATGACAAAATATTTGATAACTCATAATTATAAGCTGATGCAATCAACACAATAGGTTAAAAAAAATACAGAAAATTTATATCTATTATAGTGAAAATACTTTTGAAAGATGAGAAAATACTGCCTATCACTATCTTCTTGTTTCCACAAACATAATTTTTGCAGCATTAATGTCTCAGTGCTAACCCTTGTCATGCTAAATCATAAATACTCTGCAAATTTTCCTTAACCCTTTCCTGGATAAACACGGGATTTTACGTCACTGTGATTTTATATTTGAGAAAACATTGTGGAAAAAGGAGAAATTGCTTATTATAAGCAATTTCTCCTTTTCCCACAGTGTTTTCTACCACATAGGGTGGTTTTATTTGGAATTGCATCCAATTTTCAGTGTCGTCTGCATCCTCTTTCAATTTGGACAAGTCTAAAATTTCAAAAACCAGGAAAGGGTTAAAATCAATGGGCTGAAATCACTGGAAGCACCAAATGTAAGATATTACTTTTGAAAGTTTTTCTAATGAACAATTATGGTTTAAAAGGGACAAGCAGATGGTGTAGACTATGATCATACTGCACATATTTACAGGCTGATCTTTGTCTACACCTCCTGTAATAGCAGAAGTCTTCCCGATTCAGCATGATAAGGGTTAAAAAAAAAGAAGATGGTGTATTATCCCATTCCAACACAAGCCAACCTTTTTACACATCTAAAGAAAAAAACTTTTGAAAACATTGTGGAAAATGAAGAAATTGCTTATATCAAGCAATTTCTTCATTATCCACAATGTTTTCTATCCAAACTCAAATATGTAAAATTTTGTCAACTTGAAATTGTCGTCTGTAGCTTCTTTGAATTTGGACTGGTCTAAAATGTTGTTGAGTGGGAATGTGTTAATTGATTCATTCTAACTAATTACTCATTATAAGTAAATATTCAAGATAGACTGTGAATTGAAAGCTTCTGTTCACTCTTTGTTTTAAAGATTATAATTCATTTATGAAAACCATGACAACACAACTAATTTGTAAATAATTTCAATAAATAAATTCATGTACTTACAACAGCACTGTATGAAAAGGCTGACGCTCATCTTTATGTTGTTGAATTCTTATTAACTCATTACCAGACAACAAATTTTAGACTGGTCCAAATCCATAGAAGTTGCAGACTACAAATTCAAGTCAATGAAATTTTTAAAATCTGTATTTTCTTGGTAAAAGAACAATGAGAAAAATGAAGAAATTGCTTTTACAAGCAATTTCTTTATTTTTCACAATGTTTTCAAAAGCTATTTTCTTGAGGGGCATCAAAAATCAGGGTTGTGTAAAAACGAGTTGGGCGCATAATTTGTATAAAAAGGTATAAGAGTAATCCCTCTTGACAGCATAAATTAACTTTTTCAGAGTGAACATATATCATCAGTTTCAAGTGGATATCATCAGCAAAAATTCATAAAATAGTTTTCCACAGCAAAAATGATGCCATGGATAGAACAATACCTTGGGTTTTTTTTTAGCTGATAGCAGCTGAGTTAAAAATGTGTTATAGATAACAATCTAAATGTACATAAAAATACTTGTAAATATAATATACCATAGGAATACTTATAATGGAGAGCTAAAAGTATAGATCAGGTCTACAATAAGTTTGTTTGTTTGTTTGAATGGGGTTTTACGCCGCTTTCAACAGTCTACAATAAGAGCAGTCCAATATATGAAGAATATTTTCCTTTTTGTGCACTTTCTTATCATTAAATAGTCATTCTACTATACTGATAAATTTGAAGTGTTTACTTGTTCATGTTACAAGTCATTATTCCACTTACTCAACTCGCCCCACCCAATGACTCCAACAAAAAATTCCTCAAATTCAATTTCAAATGGCGTAATTTTGCAAAGTTTATGGTCAGTAGCATGTAAGAAAAAAATAGAATTGGTTGGCAACATAAACATTGTAACAACTAAATTAGCTGTAGTTATAATCTTTTAAGTTGCCAAACCTCAGTCAAACTTCCTTGTCAGAGGTATTAGGCAAGACAACATCTTGCAGACATTCAAGTATCACACAGGATTAGCCTTGACTAATAATTGTTAACCCATTATCAGACGGCAAAATCTTAGACTGGTCGAAATTTAAAGGGGTTGCAGAAGACAATTTAATGTTTATGAAATTATAGATTTTCTCATCTTTCTGGGTAGAAAACATTGTGGAAAATGAAGAAATGGCTTGTTACAAACAATTTCTTCATTTAACATGTTTTTCTTGAGAGGCACCAATAAGTGTCATTGTGTAGGTATGGGTTAACTGTATTTGAAACATTTAGAACATTTCCATTAACATGTGTTGCTATGCATGTACATGTTACAGTTTTACAGTGTGTAAAGCAGGTGGTATAGACTAGGACAATACCACACACATATGCAGTCTGATATTTTATCTACTCTGCTTGCCAATGTATGAATTTTCTGAGATCAGCAAATGGTGTTACTTTCACAACAAATGAGACATTTACAATTTCTTCATAAAATTCGTCGAATCCACTCAAACACAGCATCTTTCAATAACAAAAATACTGAAATTCCCACTATTTAGGCTTCTGATGAAACAGTCGGTGGTTATGGACATACAAATAGCAAGTTAACAAAAGTAATCAAATAAACCTATTACAACATAAGAAATTTTTTAGACTGGTCCAAATTGAAAGAAGTTACAAACGACAATTTCATGTTGATGAAATTTTGAATATCTTTATCTGGGTAGAAAACATTGTGAATAATGAAGAAATTGCGTGTGACAAGCAATTTTTTATTTCCAAATGTTTTCCAAAGCCTTTTTAGGAGGGGTTTAAAAATGCAGAATTGTGTGGTATTGGGTTAAGGGACAAGAGCTGTAAGAGACAGATTATGCTCCCTGAATATAGTCCTGTCACAAAAAGTACAGTAGAAAATCAACAAGAAGTCTTTAGATGCACCGATAGACGAGGATGTGGTTATATGCTCACCCTGAACTAGACATGCAGATTTAACCTTGGATCTTGAACTGTAACCTTGACCTTGGAACTATCTGAAAATTTGTTTCAAATGGCATATCTACACATAATAGAGAACAACTGTGCAAAGTTATAATACAATAGATCCATTATTTTAGGAGCTACGCTCCAGACATGCTTAATTTTAATGTTTGACCTTGAGCTGTGACCTTGACCTTGGAGCCATTTTTCATTTGGCATATCTACTCATGATAGAGAACATATGTTAAAATCCATCCATAACTGAAGAGCTTTACTTTGGACATGCATAATTCAACATTAGACCTTGATCAGTGACCTTGATCTTGGTTTTCAAATAGCACATCTACTCATGATAGAGAACAAGTGTTCCAAGTTTATTGAAATCCATCCATAATTGAAGAAGCTTTGCTATTGACATTTTTTATTATAACCTCTGACCTTGAGCTGCAATATTGACCTTAGAGCTTTCTGAAAATATTTTTCAAATGGTATATCTACACATGATAGAGAACAATCATGCCATGTTATTTTGAAATCCATCCATAATTGAAGGAGCTGAATTGTGAACAAAATCAATTTTAATGTAAAACCTTGAACTGTGACCTTGACCTTGGAGCAATCCAAAAGCGAGAAAAGTGCTTCTGCGCAATATCTTAAGAAATTCACATGTGAAGTTTCATCAAATTTGGCCCTAAGGTTGTGGAGATATAGAGGCAGACAAACTGACAGACAAAAGGATGGACTGACATACAGTGCACTGACTATATGCTTGTCCTTTTGGAGCATAACAAATATGAACAATTAAAAAAAAGATATCAAATCCATTACATATCACTCAAGGTTGATCTGTCAAAATTGTGTGTACAGTTTTAGGTAGATTGACATTTTTTATTCAGAAAATCTTCTAAAAATAGCAATTTTTCAACCCTTGTCAGCCTGGGCAGTCTAAACAAACCAAATCCTACACATTCACACTTTTTGGCACCCCCTCTAGAAAAAAAAACTGTATCATTGGAGCAAAAATTGTCACCAAATCTGGTTTTCAATGGATTCATCAATTTTTCGAGAAGTGGCGCACACAAGGATTGTAACAATAAGTCACCTTTTAGCATGATTAAACACTGTATCTCACTTTAGGTAACACAAAGAAAAATATTTGGTTAAAATTTCATAAAAGTCGGTCAAGAACTGAAGTAGTTGTGCACACAAGAATTTGACTATAAGCCTCCTTTTTGTATGATGCAGCATTGAATCTAAAACACTGATAATATGTGCTAGGTCATATGAAGACAAACATTTGGTGAAGTTTTCATCAAAATCGGTCAAGAACTGCAGAAGTTGCACTCATGGTAAAGTTAATGCCCACCAAACTGACTGACAACCAAAACTGTCTGCTACCAACCAACATTCAACAATCTATTAACCAGATTTTTCCCAGGGAAAACCCGAGTAAAGAAAAGAGTCTGGCTTGCTAAAGAATTTTCAAGTACAAAGACAGGAAGCTGCCCTACACTGGGTTATACTGGTTACAATGAAGAATGCTGAAAGACTGGATTTCAATACTGTGTAATCATCAACTACTTTGGAGTGATTGTAAATGCATTGATCTTAAAGTGCTCACACATTTCTTTTACCTGAAAATAGAACAAGACATATATGTAACATAACCTATATGTTTATCTCAGTACTTCACAGCTCTAAATCTTTATTGTAGGCTTACTTGGTGGGGATGGGAAATTTTTTAAAGATTTTTTTTTAAATTTCACTTGTGTTGCCATGGCAACCATAGTCTTCAATGGTTTCCTATGTTTATAGCAATTTTTTAACCCATTCTCACACAATAGAATTGTAGACCAGTCAAAATTCAAAGAAGTTGCAGACGACAATTCAAAGTTGATGAAACTTTTGCATTTTTTTGTCTTTTGGGGTAGAAAACATTGATTAATGAAAAAACAAGCAATTTCTTCATCTACTACTTTGTTTTTCAAAGCTTTCATTTTGATAGGCATTTAAAAGCATCATTGTGTGGGCATGGATTAAAGAGACCACCTAAGTACCATTTCTGCCAGATGGTTTAGAATAGAGATGTTGTTTAAACATCCTTCTCTATTTCTATATAGACCCCCAACCCCCTTGGGGCTCTGTCTCTGTTGACCCAAGGGTTATTATGTTAGCTGTTTTGAAAGAGGTCAATATATTAATGTTTCATGAAAAATATAAAAGCTCTATGCCTGCTGGGTCAGGAGGAGAAGATTTTTTTAAATTTCAGTTTTGTTGCCATGGCAACTGGAGTTTTTGATGGATTTCAATTCTTTAGCTGTTTTTGAAGGGGACCACCTAAAGACCATTTCTGCCTAATTTGGTTGAAAGTGGCATAGCAGTTTGGAAGGAGATGTTGCTTAAAGAAATTGTTGATAAATGATTGACGGATGATGGAAGGAGGGCGATCACAATAGCTCAGTGCTCATGTGAGCTCAAATTTACGAGGTTAATAGTTAAAAGCGTGACCAAAGGCATATATGTATTTAGGGTATTGGTAAGTGACCTACATATCTAAATTTAAGTTATGAGAAATTTAGCCCCCCACCTAATTTAACATGATAGAGCTTTATCTTTTTAACAAAATATTAACTGCACATTATCTAAAGCTTTTGATCAACAATATAAATGTAAATTTCCAAGACAATTTGGCCACAATTGAAGGGGATATTGATGAAAATTTAAAGTTGACACTAAATCTACTTTTTTTTCATGATAAGGCCTAAAATGGCAAAACAAAGCAGTCTTATATCACCCACCAGTTGAACTTTTACCTGTTTGACTCGAAACAATATGGCACTTCCTTGGATCATTGGCAACAATTGTATAAGCTTTCATGGTTGTAGATCAAATGTTTCTAGAGTTAGAGCAGAGAAATGATAAAGTCTACAGCTGACGGATGAATGGACAGACTGACAAGCTAAAATAAATATAAACCCTTCAACTTTGTACTTTATATAACTAGAAAATAGTGTCACTTACCACACACACTCCAAATTGTATATGAGACAAAGTAACAAACAGGGAATATCCACAGAGAATGTAGAACTCTAGAACCCCTAGGTCAAGGAAAAATACTATCATCACAATAGAGAATAAAGGGACTAGAAGACGGTTGATTAGTTCACATCGTGTGCTACTCATCTGAGCTATAATTAATTTACACTGAAAAATAGGAAAAATAATAAACAATAATACATACTAGATTCTAAAAGATTTTGTTATCTTGAAAAATAAAAAAGAAGTTAACCAATTACTACATAACAAAATTTTAGACTATTCCAAATTCAAAGAAGTTGCAGACAATAATTTTAAGTTCATGCAATCTTAAAATTCCTTGTCTTTTTAGGTAGAAAACATTGTGGACAATGAAGCAATTGCTTGTTACAAGCAATTTCTTCATTGTCCACAATGTTTTTCAAAGCATCTTCCTTGAGGGGCATAAAAAAGCAAAATTGTGTGGAAATGGGTTGAATTTCTTTCTTTGTAAGGAAGCTATAATGACAATTTTTGTTTTTATCTACTTATTCATTTTCATATTTCATGTTGTTATTGTTCAACTTAAATTAAAGAAAAATCAATGACTCATCATGTCTATGTATTGGTGAAGTAAGGGGAAATACACTGATTACCAAAATCTAAAATATTTTCTTAAAAATATCCAAAATTATAGACTTGGCTATTACAATAAATCTGAAAGTCTTAAGAAATTTTATACTTTCAATTGTTTTTTTCTCATTTCTGTCTTATCTAATGTCTATCCTTGTTCATGCATTTTGTTTTAGTCACCTATTCATGGCTGTCCTGCTATTCAGTTTAATTTAATCCAGTCTAATTTCATCTTTCCTTTCCTAATCTATAGTTAAATTTTATGCCATGAACAAGAGACCAATAGGGCCTTATCCGTTACAGGAGTCCAAAGAGCACATAAAACAAATAATAGTGCACCAGATTATGCTACATACTAAATATCAAAGCTCTAAGCCTTTTAGTTTGGGAGAAGAAGAGTTTCAAATTTTCATTATATAAGCCATATGTAAAATTTGTGATGTCCGGAAATGGGCTAATTATGACCCTAGGGACATAATTCATACTACAGTAAAACCCCTCCTTACGACCACCCCGGAAATACAGGCACCCCGCTATTACGACTGATTTTTTACAGAACTGAATTTTTTGTTCTTTATTTCAATGGTCGCGAACCCATCTAAAACGGGCATCCTGCTATTCTGAATTACAACCACTAAATTCAGTACCAACTATATCTGATATAATATTTTGAACCCCATTAAAACGACCAGTAACTTCGAACATTGAGACCGACCACCTAAATTCACACGTGATAAGAGCGACACTCATTGGGTAAGAATACATTGTAAATACATTACCGGATCTTTGATTGTGTGATACCAAACCCTTATTATAATAGATGTTATGATTAAAGTGGCCGATCAATTTTAGAAATTATAGCTCCTATATTTTTAATTGTTATTTGAATGTGTCACAGGTTTTGACTCAAGTAATAAATTTGAAAGTGAAAACGTATCTGAGAAGTTACGATTAGTTTGTTAACGGTGTTCCGAACAGTTAATTAGCAATTAAATTTTGATTTCAATGTAATTGATGCATGGTATTCGCATTATAGAGGTTATGATATCGACAGTTTGACACTTTGAACCTGTACTTACGTATAAATAATCTGAGGTCAGACTTCTGAATCAGATGGATCAAATGGAGAATAACGAAAGTAGAATTTATCAAAGATCGTAAATTTGAAAATGACATAAGATTCTGCTGTAATACATGTTTTTATAGTTTCATTTTTGTTTGTATAGTATCAATATATTCAAGTAACGAATATCAAATAAACACGAATTACTTGACAACAAACAACCAAACCTCAGTATTATGACCAACCCGCTATTACGACCACTTTCAGAAAGTACTGCAAGTGGTCGTATTAGAGGGGTTTTACTGTATATTGATATAGATCCGCCAGATGATGCTTCATACCAAAAATCAAAGCTCTAGGCCTATCTGTTTGAGAGAAGAGATTTTTTAAGTTTTCACTATATAAGCCAATATTAAATTTGTGTCATCCAGGAATGGGATGATTTTAATCCTAAGGCAATAATTTTTACAATCTTGACAGAGGTCAGTAAGACGATGCTGTATACCAAATAACAAAATTCTAGGCCTACCTGTTTGAAAGAAGATTTCTTACAAATTTCACTATATAAGCCTATTTTGAATTTGTGTCATCCAGGAATGAGCTAATTCTAATCCTGAGACAATAATTTTTACAATCTTGATATAAGTCCACAAGACATTGCTGTATACCAAAAATCAATGTTCTAGGCCCTCCTGTTTGGGAGTAGAAGATTTTTACAAATTCCACTATATAAGCCTATGTTAAATTTGTGACATCCGGGAATGGGCTAATTTTAATCCTGAGACAATAATATTTTCAATCTTGATAGAGGTCCACAAGATGATGATGTATACCAAAAATCAATGTTCTAGGCCCTCCTGTTTGGGAGTAGAAGATTTTTACAAATTCCACTATATAAGCCTATGTTAAATTTGTGACATCCCCTTATGGAGCCCAAAGGGGAGATAAATCCATGATTTGTACAAATCTGAAGCGCCTTCCCATAAGGATGCTTCCTGCCAAGTTTGGTTGAAATCCATTTGTGGGTTCTTAAGAAGTCGAAATGTATAAAAGTTAAAGCATGACGCATGACGACGGACAAAACATGATCGGAATAGGTCACCATGACCTTCGGTCAGGTGACCTTAAAAACATATTCCAGGAAGCATTTCAAAAGTAAACATGTTGCTTGTTTTGTGCATTATCTTCTTTTCTAAACAATTTTTTCAAGCATAAAACATACTAATTTTTTTCTTTTTAACACTTTAAATTGACATTAATAATTGAAATTAGCAACTGCATTCTATTTGGAACAGGCTGAAATCATGCAGTCTATTCATGAATTAACCCTTTCCCGTAAATTCTCTGATTTTTACATCCTTGTTGTATAATACCTTAGAAAACATTATGGAAAAAGAAGATATTGCTTGTAACAAGCAATTTCATTTCCACAATATTTGCCATCATCTTAGATGGTTAATTTTTGTTTATACTTACATGTACTTTACAATATTGTCTCCTATCCCTTTGAATTTGGACAAGTTTTGAAAAATAAAAAAAGATTAATCTATTCCCACTAAGTAACGCTTTTAGACACCCTCATGAAAAAAAGCTTTGGAAAACAGTGTGGAAAATGAAGAAATTGCTTTTGACAAGCAATTTCTTCATTTTCCACAATGTTTTCTACCCAGAAAGTTGAACAAATACAAATTTTCATAAACTTTAATTTGTTGTCTGCAACTTCTTTCACTTTTGTCGTCTGGGAATGGGTTAAGCAACATAAAGTACTTACTGCAATATTGGAGAATGCAGTACCCGTAGTCCAGTAGAATATTCTTGTATGTTTGTCCAAGATCTCATAGGAGGAATTCTTAGCCCACACTATCATAAGTATGAATAAAAGAGCTGTTGATACAAGGGGCCGTAAAGACTCCGTAAATGACAGCATCTTTCCAGTTTTATCTCTATAGCCCCTGCAAATAAAGAGTACTGGATATTGTTTATGTAAATAAAGGAGTTCAGTTCATAAAATACCTAAATCATTCATTTGGCATCTCTATTTTAAGACAGTAGAGTGAATAATTCTCGACCGTAATTGACCAATCGCTGGCCCCACCTGCTTACTACATTGGCCCCGCCCACCTACTGGTACTCTGACAGGAAGTTACGCTTCCATTTTCAATGGAACTATTTTGCAAAACTCATGGCCAGTAGCAACATAAAAGTAGATTAGTTATTTGGCAACCTCGACGTCATTACTACGTTTAAATCACCAAACAAACAAAATAGGTTTACAAAAATGCCAGCCATTTTTTTTTTCATTTGTCAAAACTTGGATTTAAGCCGTAATGGTCAAAGCAACTAAAATTGTTGCATAGCTAGTTCACCTCCCCACACACACACACACATGCACTTTGTCACTCAAGTAGCACTGATGACCTCTAACCTACATAACCCAAAGGCAACAGGGCACCTCCATGGGTCAATGATAATATGTGTATAGAGTTTCATGGTCTAAGGTCAAATGCCTATGAGCTAGAGCATGGAGACAGTTTTAATCATAGTTCAATTGTGACCTTGATCTTTGACCTATGTGACCCAAATATGATAGGACATTTCCTTGGATCAGTGGCAGAAATTGTTTGAATTTTCATGTTTGTAGGTCAGTTGGTTCTTCAGCTAGAGCATGGAAATAAAATGTCTATGGGTGGACTAACAGATTGAAAGACAGACAGATAGATATGGTGAAACCAATATACTCCAACCACTTTATAGGCGGGGGATATAATTATATATATTATTATATAGTTCAATATTTCTTGTAAAGATAACTTAGGATAATCAATATGAAACTTTGGACCAGTAAATCTAAGGGCTATGAAACAATCTTTTCAAGAAGAGTATTTCTTAAGGTCCTACATTGGTAGTGACCTAGTTGAAATCATCAATAATGCTTACTTGTAAACATTCCACAGGGTAATTGGTAGAGAAAGAATGGCAAATCCAGCTGAAATGGAATAAATTATAATCTAACTCTGTATCAAACAATGGAAAGAAATAATCATTTATTTAAAGGACTTAGCTATATGGGTAAATTTATTTATTTGAATATCATTTTCACATTTTTGAGTAATATTTCAGTTATGTCATAGTAGAGTTTGCACATTGGTGTGTTTCCTGCAATAAATTGGTACTAGGTTGAATTCCCCCTTTGACCTTTTTTCACCAATTAAAACTCATACCATTCTTCTTATTTTAGGCAGCTTCAGTGAAACAAGTTGAATATGTTGGTAAAAAATCTGAGAATGATTCTAGCACCTTGTAAAGCTATGGGATGTCAGTCATATATAATACCCAAGCAGAGTGTTTGTGAGTGTGACATTAACACTGGTCTTTAAGCCAAAGGACTGGCAGTAGCTTGTATCTTGCAAGTCTTTCATGCTTGTTAATTTTCTCAGTCACTCATATAAGTTGGGATAATGAAAATCATTTCATTTATCTAATAAACTCTATAAACTTTGATATATTTTGAAAGAAAACTTTGTAGGAGAGGAAAGTGTAGGGTTTTTTTTTTTTTTTTATTTCGTTTTTTTCCCCACTATTTGTCTTATCCCGTTCTAATATGATGACACTTTTAAACCCCCTCAATATTAAGCTTTGGAAACCTTGTAGAAAATGAAGAAATTGCTTATTACAAGCAATTTCTACATTATCCACAATGTTTTCTATCCAAAAAGATGAAAACAATTAAAATTCCGTCTACTTAAAATTGTCACCCGTATCTTCTTTCAATATGGACTAGTCTAAAAGTTTGTAGTGTGGGAATGGGTTAATATCTGTTGTTGGCTAAGGTTGAATATATTTAACCCATTGCCAGAGAATCCTGTTTTCTTTTATGCCCTTCAAGAAAAAGCTTAGAGAATCATTGTGACAAACAAAGAAATTGCATGTATCAAACATTTTCTTTATTTTGCATATTGTTTTCTACACAGAAAGACAAATATTTTCTTGAAATTTTAATTTGAAACCTCTTTCAATTTTGCCAGTCTATCATATTGTTGCCTGGTAATGGTTTTAAATTGATTGATTGATTGAATGGGGTTTAACGCCGTTTTTAACAGTATTTCAGTCATATCGCGGCGGCTGGAGCACCTAACAATGGATTCCTGGTATTTCTCACACCAGTACTACCACTACATCCTTTCCTAGCCTCCAGCTGCTATCCCACTTAGGTTTACGATTATCAACCCATTGGTGAGAGACAATTGTCGGAAAGAATATTTGCCGCCGCCGGGGATCGAACCCATGACACCTATGATTGAAGATTAGGAGTCTGGCGCGCTACCGACTGCGCTATGACGGCGGCCCGGTAATGGTTTTAAAACTAATCTCAAATTGCTTAAGATCTGGAGAACTTTTGATAATAGATGAGGGCCAGCCCTATTTGAAATCAACTGGCCAGCAAGACATTAAATTTTATAAGGTTACAATTCCAGTCAAGTATAATGAAATATTTACCCATTCCCACACAATCCTTTCTATTTACGCATCTAAAGAAAAAAGCTTTGGAAGACATTGTGGAAAACAAAGAATTGCTTATGTCAAGCAATATCTTCATTTTCCACAGTGTTTCCATCCAAAAAGAAAAAAAAAAATTGGACTTGAAATTGTTGTCAGCAGCTTCTTTCAAATTTGGACCAGTCTGAAATTTCATTGTGTGGTTAAATCAAAGAAATACTTTGATGTACTTACCCCAAACAGATATTTCAAATATCTCTGCACATGTAAAACCCAAAACAGTAAACTTCCAAAATTCAAAGCCACAAAAATATGTTATCAAATATACTATTGTCATTCCCTGAAATAAACAAATTACAATTTAACCAATTACAAATTCAAAGAAATAACATAAGACATTTACATTGCATTCATTCCAAAAGGAATTAAGCAGAGTTACCCCATTTTTAGTGGGAGAGTGAAAACACATGCAAAGTTTCAAATGCCTTAAATAATAATAGAAATATGACAATGTTTGTTGAGTTAAGATATAATGACAATAGCTTCACTATTTGTTCTATAACAGTCTTTTATTTAGCATGACAAGGTTTTAAAAATAGCACCACCTACGGGCGCCTACGCTCAAGTATTGGGTGTTGGATAATGGATAAAATGCATCTAGTTATCGCCCTTGATAGTATAGGTTGCTCTTTTGATAGTGAACAAGTTTGCCAAGTTTCAAGTGAATGCCTATAGTAAGAACAACAACTACGCCAAGGCTATAGCAATACCCCAGTTTTCTCTGAAAAGCGAAGCTAAAAATCTTGTCTGCAAAGTATGGTAAATAAGTTTCAAAAACATTATGTAATGAATCCTTGTACTTACAATTTGACTTATGTCATATCCCCATGGTAAAAATAAGATGCCTGTGTTGTACTTCTCCCAATGTGAAATGATGAAGCAGAAATTCACACTGAGGAGAAGAAGATAAACTCGGAACACATTAACACCATATTCTCCTCGCCCAAATACAGAATACATGGCCACAGGTAAAAAGAATGAAGCCCAACTATCGAGTCCATGGTCAAAAAGTTCTCCCAATGGAGAAGATGTTTTTGTCCGTCTAGCTTGTTTACCATCTGTACCATCTGAAATTTACAAGAAAATAAGAAGTGTCTCTGAAAAAAAAAGCTCTGGTAAAGCAGCCACTTAGTTTTGTGACCTTGATTATAAACAGCATCAGATGACCTTCACTCATCTTACTTTTTGTAATATATCTAAGATGTCATATCTCACCTTACCCATTACCATAGAAGACAATTTTTTGACTTGTCTAAATTGAAACAATTTACAGACAACAATATCATGAAGATAATTATTTGACTCTTTGTAGAAAGTCAGGAAATTCATTACCAACCTATTTTTCATGGTTGAAAAAATTGGGACTGTGTCGGAATTTGTTATCTAATCTAAAGGACTGTTTAATCAATCAAAAGTGCCATGTATTCAAAAGAAGAAACTTAGGAAGGGTCAAATTAGCATAACCCATTACCAGACAGAGAAAATATTAGACTGATCTATATTGAAAGGAGCTGCAGACAATAATTTAAAGCTGATGAAATTCTAGATTTTTTTTTAATTTTCTGGGTATAAAACATAGTCGAAAATGAAGAAATCGCTTGTTGCAATGTTTTTCTTTTTTTTTTTTACATTTTTTTTGAGAGGCATCCAAAGCATCATTTTTTTGGAATCGGTTAACACTTTTAGAAAAACAATACTACAAAGTATCTGTTGATAAATATATGTCTGTCATAGCAATTGAATCTGTAATTTATAGAAATGTTCAACCTCGAGTCAAAACATTATTTCTTTTATCATATTATCCAATGACACATAATGTCACTTTTTTACACCCCCTCAAAAAATCTTTGAAAGACTTTGTGGAAGAGGAAGAAATTACTTGCCACAATTTTTTTTCCTACTCCAAAAGACTATTTTTTTAGATTTTGTTTACTAATGTTCATACACTAAGTCGCTCTATAAGTTATCAAGTTTTCCGTTAAAGAAATCTGATATTCAAGGAACATTTTATACCCTACTGAATAATTTTTTTTTTCCAAATTGTCTTCAAATTACAAATCCTTAGAACTTGGACCAGTCTTGCAATAGGTTGAAAAAAAAGACAGTGAGGGCAATGAATAACCCATTCCAACACATTGATGATTTTAAACACCCACTCAATACAAAACTTAAGAAAACATCGTGGAAAATGAAAACATTGCTTGTTACAAGCAATTTCTTCATTATCTACAATGCTTTCCATCCTAAAAGACGAAGATGTTAAAGATTTCATCAACTAAAATTTTTCGTCAGCAACTTCTTTGAATTTGGACCGGTCTAAAATTTGTGTGGTAACGGGTTAAGAATATATGCTTCCACATCTTGAATACAAGTATTGAAATAACTCACCAAGGAAGTAATTGACAGCACACATGAGCCATACCCATGAAGGTACTGGAGGGAACACTTCAACATCTTAAATACAAGTGTTGAAAGCACTCACCAAGAGTATGATGAAGGAAGTTATTGACAGCAAACATGAGCCATACCCATGAAAGTATAGGAGGGAATACTTTAATAACTTGAATACAAGTATTGAAATCACTCACCCAGAGTATGATCAAGGAAGTTATTGACAGCACACATGAGCCATACCCATGAAGGTACAGGAGGGAACACTTCAACAGTATTGAAAGCACTCACCCAGAGTATGATCAAGGAAAATATTGACAGCAAATATAAGCCATACCCATGAAGGAACAAGAGGGAATGCTTCAACATCTTTAATCAAGCACTGAAATCACTCACAAAGAGTATGACCAAGGAAGTTATTGACAGCACACATGAGCCATACCCATGAAGGTACAGGAGGGAACAGTTCAACATCTTTAATACAAGCACTGATATCACTCACAAAGAGTATGACCAAGGAAGTTACTGACAGCACATATGAGCCACACCCATGAAGGTACAGGAGGGAATGCTTCAACATATTAAATAGAAATAATGAAATCACTCATCCAGATTATGACCAAAGAAGTTATTGACAGCACACATGAGCCATACCAATGAAGAAACAGTTCAACATCTTCAATATCTTGAATATAAGCATTGATATCCATCATACAGTGTATGACTAAGGAAGTTATTGACAGCACATATGAGCCATTCCCATGAAGGTACTAGGGGGAACGCTTCAACATCTTGAATACAAGTATTGAAATCACTCATCCAGAGTACGACTAAGGAAGTTATTGACAGCACACATGAGCCATATACATAAAGGTACTGGAGGGAACGCTTCAACATCTTGAAAACAACTATTGAAAGCAACAACCCAGTGTATGACCAAGGAAGTTATTGACAGATCATATTTATGGTTCAGCGCGAAACAGTTGTTATATGTTTATAGTCAGTTACAACTATTTCGAGCTTAAACATCAATATGAGCCATATCTATGAAGGCACAGGAGGGATTGCTTCAACATCTTGAATACATGAATTTAAAATCACTCACCCAGAGTATGACCAAGGAAGTTATTGATGGCACACATGAGCCATACCCATGGAGGTATAAGAGGGAACACTTCAACATCTTAAACACAAGTATTGAAAGCACTCACCAAGAGTATGACAAAGGAAGTAATTGACAGCACACATGAGCCATACCCATGAAAGTATAGGAGGGAATGCTTCAATAACTTGAATACAAGTATTGAAATCACTCATCCAGAGTATGATCAAGGAAGTTATTTACAGCACACATGAGCCATCCCATGAAAGTATAGGAGGGAATGCTTCAATATCTTGAATACAAGTATTTAAATCACTCACCCAGAGTATGACCAAGGAAGTTATTGACAGCACATATCGATGGTTCAGCGTGATTATATGATTGTAGGCAAGTACAACTGTTTGGCGCTAAAAACAGCTATATGAGCCATACTCATGAAGGGACAGGAGGGGATGCTTCAACATCTTGAATACAAGAATTTAAAATCACTCACCCAGAGTATGACCAAGGAAGTTATTGACAGCACACATGAGCCATACCCATGAAGGTACTGGAGGGAACGCTTCAACATCTCTACTTGATGCATAAAAGTCAAGGTCATAATAAATCATTGCCACAAAGTTCACAACCAACAAAAGGAATCCAGTGAAAGTAAGTAGGTTAGGGGCTATCCATAATGGGTACAACTGAAATATTAATGATAAGATTGAATCCATTTTTAAATACTACCTACTTAAGTCTCTTGACCTATTCCAATTCAGTACCTTATTTTACTTTACTCATAAACAGATTACAAGATTTTAGACTGGTCTGAATCAAAAAGAGTTGCAGAGGACAATTTAAAGTTTATGTAATTTTTTAATTTTCAATGCTCTGGGTTCAAAATATCGCGTAAATTGAAGAAATTGCTTATTACAAGTAATTTCTTCACTTTACACAATGCAGTCCAAATTGTTTTTCTAGTGTGTGTGTGTGGGGGGGGGTATTATTTATTAAATAAAATATGGTGTCTGAAACATCTTTGAATTAGGACCAGTCTTAACTTTCCTAGTATGTTAATTGATCTCAACTGCAAACTTATGAAATAAACCATTAAAATATATAGCAATGAAAAATTCAATTCAGCCTAGAATTATGTTAGATTATTTTTAACCCTTGTCATGCCAAATACTTTACAGAACTGCATTAAAATCAAAGGGCTGAAAAGACTGAAAGCAACTACCATAGTTAATAATATTTTTGAAAAAATTATGTTAGAAACAACTCAAGCTTAAATTGGACAAACAGGTGGTGAAGACTTAGATCAGACTACACATATGTGCAGGCTGATCTTTGTCTATAACTCCTGTTAAAGCAGGAATGCTCCAGGTTAAGAATGACAGTAGTTAAAAATTATTGAACAAATTCATGTTTAATCTTTGGCTTAGACTTTGATAATCAGATTCATAAGTACATGTATCATTAAAACTCAAAAGATTTAACTCATTCCCACACAGAGATGCTTTTGGACGCCCCTCATAAAAACAATAGGGAAAATATTGTGCAACCTAACTTCTTACCTCAAACAAGAGGCCCAGTGGGCCTTAACGGTCACCTGAGTAAAAGAGCACCAAGACAAGTGATTTTGTTTGAAAGAATTAGAAAAAGGTTTGGTTGAAATCCCCTCAGTAGTTCTTCAGAAGAAGATGAAAATGTTTAAAAGTTACCAAAAATTACCCCCTTTTGGTCCCCATTTTAGGCACCCCTGACCTCCAGCCTTTTAATTTTCACAAATCTGTATGATCAGTACCCAATGATGCTTTTCACCAAGTTAGTTTGAAATTGGCTTAGTACTTCATCAGAAGAAGGTGAAAATGTGAATTTTTTAACATGATGAACTTTGACCTCTGGGTGTGGCCCCATACATGACCCCAGGGGCATGAATTTCACAATTTATAATATACCTGTCCTAGTTGTCATGCACACAAAATATTTAAGCTCTGGCATTAACGGTTTATTAGAAGAAGATTTTTTAAAGAAGTACCAAAAATTACCCCTTTTTGGCCCCTATTTGGGCCCCTTTGACCCCCAGAACCCCTATTTTCACAAACTTGAATTGGCATCCCCCAATGATGCTTTCTACCAAGTTTGGTTGAAATCCGCCCAGTAGTTCTTGAGAAGAAGATGAAATATTTAAAAGTTACCAAAAATTACCCCCTTTTGGTCCCCATTTTAGGGCCCCCTGACCCCCTAGCCTTTTTATTTTCACAAATCCAAATAACCATTACCAAATGATGCTTTTCAACAAGTTTGTTTGAAATTGGCTTTGTACTTCATCAGAAGAAGATGAAAATGTGAATTTTTTAACATGATGAACTTTGACCTCTGGGTGTGGCCCCATACATGACCCCAGGGGCATGAATTTCACAATTTATAATATACCTGTCCTAGTTGTCATGCACACAAAATATTTAAGCTCTGGCATTAACGGTTTATAAGAAGAAGATTTTTAAAGAAGTACCAAAAATTACCCCTTTTTGGCCCCTATTTGGGCCCCTTTGACCCCCAGAACCCCTATTTTCACAAACTTGAATTGGCATCCCCCAATGATGCTTTCTACCAAGTTTGGTTGAAATCCGCCCAGTAGTTCTTGAGAAGAAGATGAAATATTCAAAAGTTACCAAAAATTACCCCCTTTTGATCCCCATTTTAGGGCCCCCTGACCCCCCCAGCCTTTTTATTTTCACAAATCCAAATAACCATTACCAAATGATGCTTTTCAACAAGTTTGTTTGAAATTGGCTTAGTACTTCATCAGAAGAAGGTGAAAATGTGAATTTTTTAACATGATGAACTTTGACCTCTGGGTGTGGCCCCATACATGACCCCAGGGGCATGAATTTCACAATTTATAATATACCTGTCCTAGTTGTCATGCACACAAAATATTTAAGCTCTGGCATTAACGGTTTATTAGAAGAAGATTTTTAAAGAAGTACCAAAAATTACCCCTTTTTGGCCCCTAACTGGGCCCCTATGACCCCCAGAACCCCTATTTTCACAAACTTGAATTGGCATCCCCCAATGATGCTTTCTACCAAGTTTGGTTGAAATCCGCCCAGTAGTTCTTGAGAAGAAGATGAAAATGTATAAAAGTTAACGGACGACGCACGACGCACGACGCACGGCGGACGACGGACGACGCACAACGACGGACAAACGATGATCACAATAGGTCACCATGACCATTCGGTCAGGTGACCTAAAAAGCCAATATCATTTCAATATCATTCAAGATTTCATCAAGTCAAATATTCTCATCAATTTCCAAGTTTCTTGAGATAAATATCAGGCCTCTAGAGTAGCCTGGAGGTTTAATAAAAACATTCAGTAAGTTTATTAACCCATTCCAACACAACCAAATTTTAGACTGGTCCAAATTGAAAGATTCTGCAGACGACAATTTCATGTTGATGAAATTGAATTTTTTTTAGTCCTTTGGGATAGAAAACATGGTGAAAAATGAAGAAATTGCTTGATACAAGCAATTTCTTCATTTTTTACCATGTTTTCCGAAACCGATTTTTTGAGGGCGTAAAAAGGAGGGATTGTGTGGGAATGGGTTAAGACAAATACTTTGATAATTTTCAAGTTTATTGAGCTAAAAATAATGCTCTAAATTAGAGTGCTTCCAAAAATTTTCTACGAGTTGTCCTCATGACCAAGTGATGAAATTTTAAACTTATCAGAACATACAATCAGGTTGATTGAGCACAAATTGAATTTCTAAAAGGTTTTTCTAAGAATTGGACCTGTAACCTAGTTTTTTACCACAATTTCAAACTTGTCCTAGATTCATTATTACAAACAAGTGCACTTGTGCTCAAGTGAGCTACAAAAACATTCATACCTTTACTACTTGATTCCAAAATGGATGCATGATGTATTGTGATACTGGGCTTGTGTCAACAGCATTGTACTGAAAAAAATGATAACATCAGTCAGCTACTTTCATGTTATTACAAACGATCAATTTGCTAAACTAGAAAGTTGTCCATGGAAAACATGTCAAGCCCATCAAATATTTGACCTGAACTTTTACCTTGACCTTGGAGCTATCTTGAAATTTGTTTCAAATGGCAAATCTAATAATGATGGAGAACAATTGTGCCAAGTCATCCAATGTAGGAGATATGCTCTGGACAGGCTCAATTTGAACATTTGACCTTGAACAGTGACCTTGATGTGGTCAAAAAAAAGTTTTCACAACTCCACCAGATGATGCTACATACTAAATATCAAAGCTTTAGGACTTTCAGTTTGGGAGAAGAAGATTTTTTAAACGTTTTCACTAAACACGCCTATGTTAAACTTGTGACATCTGGGAACGGGTTAATTTCAATCCTGGGTCAATAATTTGTACAATCTTGATACAGGTCAACCTGATGATGCTGTATATCATATGTCAAAGTTTTAGGCACTCCTGTTTGGGAGAAGAAGAATTTTAAAAATTTCACTATATAGGCCGTTTGTAAAACTTGTGATGTCAGGGAATGGGCTAATTCTGTCTCTGGGGCCATAATTTATACAATCTTGATAGAAATCCACCAGATGATGCTACATACCAAATATCAAAGCTCTAGGCTCTAGTTTTGGAGAAGTAGATTTTTGAAATTTTCTGTATATAAGCCTATGTTAAACTTGTGATGTCTGGGAAAAGGCTAATTTTGACCCTGGGGTAATAATTTATTTAATATTGATAGAGGTCCACTAGATAATGCCACATATCAAATATCAGAGCTGTAGGTCTTTTGGTTTGGTAGAAAAATATTTTCAAAGTTGTCAATATGTAAGCTTATGTACCCCCTTTGCCCCCCCCCCCCCCCCTCCCCTGCATGGCAATTTCTAGACAGAATTTTTTTTTTCTTATACAAACTTGATAGTCCTTGCCCTAAAGACTCTAATCAGATAGCCTGTTCATGACAAGTAGATTTTTCTAAAGATGTGTCATTTTTGGCCCCTTATGCTGCCCCAAGGGGAGATAACTCCATGACGTTTACAAATCTGAAACCCCCTTCCCATAAGGATGCTTCTTGCCAAGTTCATCTGTCCTAGGGTTCTTAAGAAGAAGTCGAAAATGTAAAAAGTTAATGCATGACGTCTGACAAAACACGATCGCAATAAATCACCATGACCTTCGGTCAAGTGACCTAGAAATCAATTATTAATTTTATGCAACTCTATTCCAGCACATTTAAAAAGCCAATGTCAATTACTCATTGCAGATGAAACCAAGCCAATTAGAGAGGAAGTGTACATTATCCAACTATAATATTTAAGGCAATCAATGCTCTGAAAAAAGCATTTTTCATCGACATTCAATGGGTCATTCACTGCAATTTGCAGCTGCCTTGAATTATTGAAGAACATGTTGTCAAACCTGTAAGAAAGTAAAAGCATCCTGCTTCTTACTTCCTATCGGGACTTACTACAGAAATGTGTGGTTAAAATACCTAGAGTATCCTATATCCTATATTTGCCCACTCTGAGTACAATGAACCCCCTAAATCAAGTTCAAGCAGTTTGACAAGGTAAAGGGTCTAAGCGGACCTTATCCTCATGGTACAAACATGTTGAGGAAATTCAACATATTGATGGGATACACTTTTATATAAAACAAGAGCTGTCAGAGGACAGAAACTCTAAATTATTTTGAGCTGGATAATAAAAGCAATTCAATGTCAACATAAGTAGTAACCGTGATAAAAAAAATCTTTAAAAAAGTTAAACATGTGCAAAGTTTCAGAGCAATAGCATTGGTAGATACTGATATATGACACTTGCATGTGAGGTTTAACCAAACAATTATGCAGATGCCAACGCCTGGGTGACCAGAATAGCCCCCTTTTCTTGAATAGTTGAGCAAATAATGACTTGCATAAAATTACTATAGTTTTTTAACAAATCATTTTGTAAGCAGTTTTAGTATGAAATACATTCCTAATTTTTTCTGTTAAAAAGAATAATTCATAATCTTTTTCTATGCTTCATGCACAGTTTACAGGTCACATCAATCAATCTCTTGTGGCAAAACTATGTGTACTCTCCTATTGATTCAGTTTTTTTGTCACATCTACCATAAACAGCACATTTTCAGATGACGTAGAGGCCACCTATAGGTTTTGAAATCGAATTGGCTTATGTTCTATTTTCAATTTTTATTTAAGTTTTACAGTTCTTGACTTCTGTGATGTTTCGTTTAGCCAAATAAATAAGTTGAATGATAAAACTTAAAAAGAGACTATATGTCACTCAATTCAGGAAAGAAGCTTTCTCTTTTTTGCTTTGTTTTTTGTCACAATATGAGAGACATTTAACCTTTAAAAAAAAAAAAAAAACATCGTAAAAATATGAAAGTGCATATATTTGGATTTATAAAGATGGATATTTGCATAAGTGATGTTCTGGCTTCTTAAGACAATAAGTTTAAGCAGGAATGGAATTCACACGTCCAAATAATTTGACATGATGGTGGATTTTTGTGTCGGACTCTTCCGAATTTAATGATGTTGGAAGTTTTGGATATAAACAACTATATTGAGTAAGATTAAATCAAAGAAGGGTGACATGAACCATTTGTATAATAATAATTATTTGAGTTGAGTACCATGAATGAAGGGATTGCGACAATAATATCATCCGAATTCCGAGTACTCGGGAGGATGTCCAGTAAATATTCTTTAAATTCTTGAAATTTAATGCCCCGAGGTGCGTTCTTTTCGTCGAGATTCTTAAGATTCTTGTTAAGATTTTTAAGATAAAGCGTTCTTTAGATTAAGATTTTTAAGCGGCTAAATAAGAATCTTAAGAATTCTTAATGAGGAATTTAAGCATACTCGGCATTGGCTTAAACGAGTAGCCTTGACGACGTCTCTTTTCACGTAAAATAACATAAATCGTTCTTGAAAATGCCTAAAAAATCTTATTTAGCGGGATTTTTCATCTCGATGAAAAGAACGCATCTCCGGAATTGCTTGAAAAAAATGTGGAGCGTCTGTTTCTGTTTTACTCATTAATGGTGACAGGAACATTTCGTCACAACTCACATGCTAGCTGCTACTCACATGCTGAAATTTCTTGACATTCCCAAGGGCGAATCGCGCAATAAGTGTATTAAATGGTACAGAAGAATTAACTCAACTTTCAAAACCAAGTTTCTAGAATCTAATCTACATTGTTTTTATGGATTTCATTAAGTACAGACCTTGTATTTATCAAAACCGGTTAAAATTTCTTTGGAAAGAACATGAAACGACGCCATCTTGGATCAACGTTAGATGTTTATTCTGCGGCTACTTATACCACAGTATTCCTTCCTTAACGCCAGCTATGGACAATGAAGAAAAAGAAGCTTTAATGTCTGTTTACAGTCGACCAGGCGAAGTTGAAGTAGCTGGTATAACCTTTTTTTATTGTTTCACAATTTTTAAGTGTAAGAACAAAAAATGTGAACTGGAAATGTTTAATTCAGGTTTTTATACATGTACAGTAGGTTCTATAAAATGTCCCAGAAAGATACTATGTAATAAACTTTTGTTAACTTATGAGTAGCCAAAGACATAGGTCTCTACAGTAACCAAACTCAATAACCATACATCTACTTTTTACCTGTATAACAATGAAAAGATATATGGAAAAGGGATAGGACATATGACTACATTCAAGATGATAAAAGCTGAAAGGTTCTCTATCCAGGAAATGAGAGCCATTGGTAATCAGACACTCTGTTTACAAGTTAATAGCTGGCTTTGGAGACCCTGGTTCAAGATAGCAAGGCCTATAGGCTCTGCATTTAATTTTAATGTCATGCTTAGGTAGGAGCACGGGCACTATAAGATGGCTAAAGGCCTAAGATCAGCTTGCACTTATGCGAACAATTTAATGTTCACTGAATGATAATAGATACAGGTACTGTAAAAGATACGAGTTGTTCACTTTGAAAGTTGGACAACTACTCATTGGAAAACATTTGATGAGGTGCCTTTTTTTAATGTTATTTTTTCTTAAACACTATGTTATGCAGAATTCACTTCAAATTCTTGTCAAATTTCAATATAAAAGAAGTTTGCCATCAATTTTACTGTTTGTTTCTTTCAAAATTATGTTAATACTATCAAGAAAACGAGGAAAGCTTTATAAAGGAAATGTATTATGAAAGCATCCTGGTTCACTGAATTATTATTATAATTTTGGCAAGGTTTTTTTCTTCTTAGCTCGGCTGTTTTCGGAGAAAACCCGAGGTATTGCAATAGCCTTGGTGTCGTCGTTGTTGTTGTTGTCGTCGCCATTGTAGTGAGAAAACTTTGACATTTTGTGATATCTGTGGTTCTACTGAAGGCATTCACTCAAAACCTGGCACACATGTTCACTTTCAAAAGAGGAACCTATACTATCAAGGGGGATAACTCTAGATCTTTTTGTGCAAATTACGTCTCTTTTTCGACTTAGATTTTTTATCCACTACCCAGCACCAAACAGCGGAGTGTAGGCAAACATAGGCGGTGCTCTTCTTTTTAATTTTGACTAAATAATCATTCCCTGAAGAATATGGCTTTCACAGGACTTCAATGAAAGGAAGTTTTTGGAGTCAGTAGAGTGAGTGTCCTGGGGCCTGTAGAATTCTTGTTAGCTCACCTGAGCATTAAGTGCTCAAAGTGAGTTTTGTAATCTAGCTGAATGTTTCTGGCTTCAACATCTTGTGCCATCATCATAGTTTTGGCTAAGAGGTCTTGGTATTTGTCTAATTGCTTCCTTAGATGAGTTAGATATGTTTTCAAAAACTAGGTCACTAGTTCAAATCTTATAAAAACCTTGTGTGCAACTAGAGTCTACTTTTTTGACTCAATTGATATCTAGGACAAGGTCGAAATTCATAGTCATGTAGGGGTCAAAAAGTTGGTCACAATGGCAAATCTTTGAAAATCTTGGTTGCATTGTAGGGGCCACATCTTTCAGTCTATCAGGCTTGAATTTTAGTCTTAATATTTGTCTGAATTATTTAAGGTCACATGGGGTAAAAAACTAGGTCATGTTTTAGGAAATTCAATGACTTCACCCAGAAGGCCACATTTTTGGCTGAAATGTCATGATATTTGGACCGAGAATTTGTCTCGTTGATATATCAGACATGTTTGGTATTGAGTCTCATATCATTAGGAACTAGGTCAATAGGTCAAATCTTAAGAATACATGTAGGTACCTTGTGGGTAGTCTAGAAAGCACATGTTTTGCTGAAATATTGATAGTTTGGCAAAATATTTGATTTCTTACACGTGTGTTACATGGGATCAATAACTAGATCACCAGGTCTTATCTTAGAATTATCACTACAGAGGTCACACTTTTGGCAAAAATACCTTGACATTTGCCCGGAATGTTGGGTCTTTCTTGGACAAGTTTGGTATTCGATTAAAAGAAATGTACATGTAGTTAAAAAGTCACTAGGATAAATCTTAGAAATCCCCCATGTGCAATTTGGAGGCCTCATTTTTAGTTTAAACGGTTGATACATGTACATGTATTTAGTCAAAATGTTTGTCTCAATGGTATCTTACTAAAGTTGAAATTTGGGCCGCTTTGGAAAAAAACTAGGTCACTAATTCAAATTTCAGAAATTCATTTTTGTGTGTCCTCTGGAAATCACATTTATTTAAGAGATGAAGAGAATATTTTTTGTTTTCATGGAGGTATGAACAGAAAAAACTAATCACACTGTATAAATACGCGAAGCGGATTCATACATTGTGTGATTAGGTTTTTCGGTTCA
The DNA here is from genome assembly GCA_946902895.1 of Fragum fragum. Lineage (NCBI taxonomy): Eukaryota > Metazoa > Mollusca > Bivalvia > Cardiida > Cardiidae > Fragum > Fragum fragum. The sequence continues at coordinate 36,544,710 of OX336367.1, read as the reverse complement.
TACCTCCATGAAAACAAAAAATATTCTCTTCATTTCTTATAATTTAATAGCATCGAGCGAAAAATGCAACAACTTAACAAATTTTGATACCTTTTTGTAGTGAACTATTTTGTGCGGAAGCATTCAAAATGGCTGAGTACTCAAAATTTTGTTCATGGAGTTATGAATAAATTTTTCGACCAATCAGATCGCTCGTTTTTGATAGACGAAACTAACAATTAAATTATATACAAATACATGTTTCTTGATTTTGTTCTGAATATTCGTCTACATATCTTTGATAAGTTCAGTATTTGATAGCTTGGGACACTTGGTAAAAAAATAGGGTACTAAGTCAAACTTTATCAGCTCAAAATTTGTGTGACAATTTTTATTGCAAAAAGATGTCTTGGACAAGTTCGATAAACTTTTAGGATTTAGGGTAAATAGCCGCTCCCTTGTTTCTCCTCAACTGAATGATTAATAATGGACAACTTTGCGACCTTGAACTGATAATAGCAATAACTTCAGTTTTCATTTGTCTAGATTATTCTGGGTTAACCCGTTCCCACTCATTCACTCAAGAATGCCCCTCAAGAAAAGAGCTTTGGAAAACATTGTTGAAAATGAAGAAATTGCTTGTCTCAGGCTATTTCTTCATAATCCCACAATTGTTTCCTATCCAAAGATACGGAAAAAATTAATATCCATTAACTTGAAATTTTTGTTTGCAGCTTCTTTCAATTTGGACCAGTCTACAGTTTTGGTTATGTGGGATTGACCCAAGGAGTGTTGATGTTTTCCTTTGGAAAATGTTACATTTTATCTTAAATCTTACCAATTCATTTTAGGCAGGTTGAAGACAGTGTGAGCTGAGCAATGACCAATTTAGTAGCAGAAATCATTATATGGGAAAAAAAGAAATTACTCATCACAAGTATTTTCTTCTCTTTCCATAACATATCCCCTAGACTGACTTCAATGGGTTATAAGAAAAAGTACTTGTACAGGAAAGGGTAAAGTTGAAATTTAAAATGTTTCAGGTTGTAGAGTGACTGTAAACTTGATTCTGAATGCTGACCATACTTCAGCAACAAGGCAAGATTGTGGAACAGCTAATTTAGACACACAAGTGTGTCTTGTTTTCTCACTCAAACATGACTACCCGGACAGCTTACCAGATATTTCTATTGTATCAGAACAATTAGCTAGGGATCAAGTCACGAAAATAAAGGCAAAGGTTATTGAAACTGCAACAGATTTATTAGGGCTACCTATGATACTTTCTCTAGTTACGCTGATAGAAGAATATGTTCTTGAAGAACTAGCAAGTTGTATGAAAGTTACAATGGATTTTGCTACTGGTAGTACGGAAGTTTTTGCTAAACCCACTGTGTGGAATAGTGTGTTACATATTGATCACATGAGGTCTAAAAATAAATACTGCAAAACATTAGAGAAGTGGTCATCAGAGCTGGCTCTTTCTGGAAGGATCTTGTTCTGCCATCGCCTTATCTTAGTAATCCTGCAAGGAGAGATAGACAGTATAAGGGTATGATTATTTGTTATTAACCCTTATCATGCTGAACCAGGAATATGATGGTTTTGGCAGGAGGTGTAGACTAAGATGAGCCTGGACATAAGTGTAGTCTGAGCTTGATCTGCACTTCTTACTTGTACCTTTCCTGCAAGAGTTGTTTATAAAATTGATTTCTAAAAGAAATATATTTTTAGCTCTACTGGCCAAAGGCCACTAGAGCTATAGCGATGGCTTTTTCCCCTCCGGCGTCCGTGCGTCATTCCATTCATCCGTTAAACTTTTCCTTGTTTACGCGATAGAGTCCACAGTTTTCATTAGATTCCCTTCAAACTTTCACAGAATGATTGTACAATCATAAGGATCGTCCCTTTCGAAATTTGGTCAGATCCGTCAAGAAACACAGGTAAAGGGGCCTAATTAAAACTTAATTAAAAAATCCTCGTTTACGCGATAAAGTCCACAATTTTCATCAGATTCTCTTCAAACTTTCACAGAATGATTGTACCAACATAAGAATTGTTCCTTTTGAAATTGGGTATGATCCGTCAAGAAACAAGGGAAAAGGGGCCTTATGAAAATTTAATTAAAAACCCTCGTTAACACTCTAGAGTCCACAGTTTTCATCAGATTGTATTTAAACTTTCACAGAATGATTGTACCAACATAAGGAGTGTTCCTTTCGAAATTTTGTATGATCCGTCAAGATACATGGGAAAAGGGACCTAATGAAAATTTTATTAAAAATTCAATTAAAAATCCTCGTTTACGCTATATGGTCCACAGTTCTCATTGGATTCTCTTCAAACTTTCTCAGAATGATTGTACCATCATAAGGATCATTCCTTTCGAAAATGGGTACGATCCGTCTAGAAACACAGGAAAAGGGGCCTTATGAAAATTTAATTAAACAATCCTCGTTAACACTCTAGAGTCCAGAGTTTACATCGGATTCCCTTCAAACTTTCACAGAATGATTGTACCAACATAAGAATTGTTCCTTTTGAAAGATACAAGGGAAAAGGGGCCTTATTAAAACTTAATTAAAAAAAAACTCTTATACGCGATAAAGTCCACAGTTTTCATGGGATTCTCTTCAAACTCTCACAGAATGATTGTACCATCATAAGGATCTTTCTTTTTGAAATTGGGTCAGATCCGTCAAGAAACACAGGTAAAGGGGCCTTATGAAAATTCAATTAAGAATTCCATTAAAAATCCTCGTTTACGCGATAGAGTCCACAGTCCTCATTGGATTCTCTTCAAACTTTCTCAGAATGATTGTACCATCATAAGGATCATTCCTTTCGAAAATGGGTATGATCCGTCTAGAAACACAGGAAAAAGGGGCCTTATGAAAATTTAATTAAAAAATCCTCGTTAACACTCTAGAGTACAGAGTTTACATCGGATTCCCTTCAAACTTTCACAGAATGATTGTACCAACATAAGGAAATTTGGTCAGATCTGTCAAGATACAAGGGAAAAGTTGCCTTATTAAAACTTAATTAAAAAATCCTCTTTTACGTGATAGAGTCCACAGTTTTCATTGGATTCTCTTCAAACTCTCACAGAATGATTGTACCATCATATGGATCGTTCTTTTCGAAATTGGGTAAGATCTGTCAAGAAACATGGGAAAAGGGGCCTTGTGAAAATTCAATTAAAATTTCTATTAAAAATCCTCGTCTATGCAATAGAGTCCACAGTTTTCATCGGATTCTCTTCAAACTTTCTCAGAATGATTGTACCATCATAAGGATCGTTCCTTTTGAAACTGGGTCTGATCTGTCAAGAAACAGGGGAAAAGGGGCCTTATGAAAATTTAATTAAAAAATCCTCGTTAACACTCTAGAATCCACAGTTTTCATCACATTGTATTTAAACTTTCACAGAATGATTGTACCATCATAAGGATTGTTCCTTTAGGAATTTGGTCAGATCCATCAGGACCAGGAAAAGGGGCCTTATGAAAATTTAATCAAAAAATCTTTTAAGAAATCCTCTTTAACACTCTGGAGTCAACAGTTTTCATCAGATTCCCTTCAAACTTTCACAGAATGATTCTTCGATCATAAGGGTTGTTCCTTTCGAAATTTGGTATGATCTGTCAAGAAACACAGGAAGAAGGGGCCTGATGAAAATTTTAATAAAAATTCTCATTAATAATCTAGAGCCAACAATTTTCAACAGATTCTCTTCAAACTTTCACAGAATGATTGTACCATCATAAGGATTGTTCCTTTCGGAATCGGATATGATTCCTCAAGAAACATAGGAAAAGGGGCCTTATTAAAATTTAATTCAAAGATCTTTGTTAACACTCTAGAGTCCACAGTTTTCATCTGACTGACTTCAAACTTTCACAGAATGATTGTACCATCATAAGGATTGTTCCTTTCGGAATCGGATATGATTCCTCAAGAAACATAGGAAAAGGGGCCTTATTAAAATTTAATTCAAAGATCTTTGTTAACACTCTAGAGTCCACAGTTTTCATCTGACTGACTTCAAACTTTCACAGAATGATTGTACCATCATAAGAATTGTTCCTTTCAAAATTTGGTATGATCAGTCAAGGACCACGTGAAAAAGGGGCCCGATAAAAACTGGATTTAAAAAGTCCTCGTAAACACAATAGAGTCCATAGTTTTCAACAAATTCTCTTCAAACATTCCCAGAATGATTATTACATTAAACGGATTGTTCCTTTCGGAAGTAGGTTTGATCCATCAAGTTTCATGGGAAAAGGGGCCCTATGAAAATTTAATAAAAAAATCTTAGTTAACACATAATGGTCCTAGATTTCACCTGATTGACTTCTAACTTTCACATAATGATTGTACGATCATAAGGATTGTTCCTTTCAAATTGGGTCTGATCCATTGAGAAACATAGGAAAAGGGGCCTAAGGAAAATTCAATTAAAAAAATCTTAATTAATGCTTGTAAGTCCACAGTTGAGATGGGGTTGTCTTTATACTCAAACAGAATAATTATACTTTTGTAAGAAGAGTTCCCTTTGGAATTGGTTCAGATCCATCAAGTAACATGGGAAAAGGGGCTATATGAAAATTCAATTAATAAAACCCTGTTAACACAATGAAGCCCACAGCTTTGATCAGATTTTGTTGAAACTTTCACAGAATGATTGGAAGGTCATAACTATCATTCTTTTCATAACAGGGTTTGAACTGTCAAGAAACACAGGAAAAGGGGCCTTATGAAAATTTCATTTATAAATCCTTGTTACCAAGTCCAGAGCTTTCATCGGATTTTCTTCAAACATTCACAGAATAATTGTACAATAATAATGATTGTTGATGTTTGCATTAGACCTGATCCGTCAAGTATCACAGGAAAAGGAGCATTATGAAATTAAATTTTAAAATCATTGTACCACAATAAAGTCAACAGTTTTCATCAGATTCTGTTTAAACTTTCACAGAATGATTATTCCTTCATGAGGATTCTTTCTTTTCAAATTAGGCATGACCTGTCTAGTATCATGGGAAAAGGGGCCTTTTCAGAATTTTATCTATAATCCTTGTAACCGAGTCCTGAGCTTTCATTGGATTTAATTCAAACCTTCACAGAATCATTGTACAATAATCACGATTGTTGATGCTGACATGAGAACTGATCCTTCAAGTATCACAGGAAAAGGAGCCTTATGAAAATTTTATTTTAAAAATTTTACACCAAGATAAAGTCTGCAGTTTTCATCAGGTTCTGTTCAAACTTTCACAGAATGTTTGTACCATCATAAGGATTGTTTCTTTCCAAATTGGGCCTGATCTGTCTAGTATCATAGGAAAAGGGGCTGTATGAAAAATTATTACCAAATCCTCATAAACACAACAATGCCCTCAGTCTTTATCAGAATCTCTTCCAACTGTAATAGAATGATTGTACCATCATTTGGATTGTTCCTTTGTAAATTAGGTCTGATTGGTTAAGTGACACAAGAAAAGGGACCTTATAAAAATTTTATTACAAAACATCATTATTACAATAAAGTCCTCAGTCTTTATCATTTTCTTCAAACTATCATTAGGATTGTTCCTTTGTACATTGGGTCTGATTTGTTAAGTTTCACTGAAAAAGGGGCCTTATGAAAATTTTGTTACAAAAATTCTTGACACAATTCAGTCCACTGTTTTCATTGATTCTCTTTAACTTTTAAAGAATGATTGTACCTTCATTAGAATTGTTCCTTTTGAAATTTGGTTTGTTCTGTAAAGTATCCTTTTGGATTGAAATTGATCCATCAGAAAACACAAGAAAAGGGGCCTTATTGATTTTCATTCAAAACAATCCTGTTAATGTGATAAAGTCCACAATTATTGTCAGATTTTGATGAAATATTCACAGAATGATTGTAGGGTCATAAGGTAACTTTCTTTTGGAAATGGAGTGGATCGGTCATGAAACATTGGAAAAGGGGACTTGAGGATTATTGCTTAAAATGATAAAGGGGATAAAGCCCTTTTTTTTTCTTTATGCATTCTTCTTTGAGCAATTAACTTCCTTAAATATCAGATTTCTTCAACGGAAAACTTGATAACCAGTAGAGCGTCTCAGGCCCTCATGGGCCTCTTGTTTTAATAAGTTTAATAAGTTCTATCAGTGCTTTCAGCCCTTTGATTTTACAGCAATTCAGTAAGGTAATTTATACAGCATGACAAGGGTTAACCCATTATCAGATGGCAAAATTATAGACTGGTCCAAATTGAAAGGAGTGGTAGAAGAAAGTAAAGCTTTTAGAATTTTTAATTTTTTCATTTTTCTGGATACAATACATTGTGTAAAATGAAGAAATTGCTTGTTACAAGCAATTTCTACATTTTACACAATTTTTCCTAATTTCTTTTCTTGAGGCACACGTGATAACCAGTATAACAGGAAGAAGATTTCCGGCAGAGACAAACCCCCATCAGTTACAAAGCTTTCCCCCATTCCCACACAATGATGCTTTTTGATGGGGATTATATCTGCTTTGTCAAAAAACATAGAAGGGGATTTTGTAGGAGGGGATATTGACTGGTTACTATAGTTATATACATGTAGTTTAAAACATTGCATTATGACAAAATTTTAGACTCCTTCAAATTTAAAGAAATTGCAGACAACAATTTTAGTTTATGATTTTTCAAAAATCTTTATTGTTTAGGGAAGAAAACAGAGTGGCTAATGAAGAAACTTAAAAAGCAACTATTCATTTTCCACAAATTTTTCAAAAGTTAATGCGTGTCAAAAGTGGGAGTTTGTGGGAATGGTAATGATATTTTGGACAAAGAATTCATATTTTGTCTCTTTTTATCACTCAGAAATCTTTCAGTTTGAAGAACAAAAGCAATATTTTATTCAAGGCTCTGTTGCCCTTGAAGGTATAGCTTTTTCTATTCACTAAAAGAGAGATAAATTGATATTGCAAGTAAACAACCAAGAATCCATTATATATACTTTTCATTTATTGTATTTCCAGGATTTTGTTGTGAGATTAAAGACCACGAGTATTGATGTTGACTCTAAAGGGCACAGCTGTAAGGAAAGAATGATGAAACCTTTATATGATACAGAATTATATCTCAATGACTCTCAAAGGTGAATTTTTCCCCGTTTATCTTGCCTGAAACGAATCTCTCAGAATAGAGCTATTGTCCCTCACTCGATGTTGGTTAAAGTTTTTAATTTTTTTTATAACTATTGCTAGGGGGCTAATATTACACACATGCAATCATCAGGAGATGGGCTTTCACCATGTTACCTCGGCCTTAAACCATTAACCAAAACAATGAAATTTAGACTAGCCCAAATTGAAGGAAGTTGCAGACAACAATTTAAAGTTTATCAAATTTTAGATTTTTTCAATTTTCTAGGTAGAAAACTTTGTGGAAAAAGAAGAAACAAGCAATTTCTTCATTTTCCACAATGTTTTCCAAAGTTGTTTTCTTTGGGGCGTCTACAGGCGTCACTGAGTGGGAATGGGTTAAACCATTTATAAAAAACTTTGATTGAATAATTTAACTTTTTCTATGTAGGTCATTTTTCAGACAACAAAAATTTAGACTGGACCAAATTGAAGGAAGTTGCAGACAGTATTTTTCCTTAAATGAAAATTTTTAAAATTCTTTCTCTTTTTGGGTAGAAAGCAATGTGGATAATGCTTGTAACAAGCAATTTCTTCACATTGCTCTCCTGGGCTTTCATTTTGCGGGATATCAAAAAGTGGAATGCTGCTGAGTATTAATCCTTGTTGTGCAAGAAACAAAAACGATTTCATTTGATTCAAGTTCAAGGCCACATTTCAAAGTCTTAGTCAAAGTCAGACTTTCTGCTTGGCCTAATTATATCTTTGTAACTATTGGTCAAATTTGGATGAGATTTTACACACTTGTCATTATCAGCCCTAGTTGAACGGGAAATAAAGCTGAATTCACTTGCTCAAAGTTCCAGAAATAGTTCAAGGTTGAATTGAAAAATTATCCTTATCTCACAAGCCATGAATAAGTTTCATATAGATAAATGAACCTGTTTTGTACAATCTTAGTTATGCTGAAAAATAAAAACAATTTTGTTTACTCTAAGTTCAAGGTCAAAGCTCAAAATTCAACCTTACTTGTTGGGATGTTATCTTGGAAACTATAGGGGATATTTGGTATTACTTCACCCACTTTTTCAGTTTTAGGCATTGTCTGGCAAGAGATAATAATGACTCCATTTTCTATAAGTTCAAGGTCACAGTACAAAGTTAGAATATCTTGTCTTAACAGAATCTCTGGAACTATTTAATAATTTCTAATTTAGTGGTTAGAGTTTAATAAAATATCTTATTTAAGTTAGTAATCAAAAGCCGAGGTAATGCATTTTTGTTTTCATTTACACAAAATTTTGTTGTTGGAAAAGGGGTATTAATGTATTTATAACTTTACATCTCTTTCTGTCAGTCCATCTTAACCCATTCCTCCACAACCCCTGAACAAAATTGGATGAAACTTCATAAATGTGTTAACCCATTCCCACTTAACAAAATTTTAGACTGGTCCAAACTGAAAGAAGATGCAGATGACAATTTCAAGATGATGAGTTATATTTTTTTTCATCTTTTTGGATAGAAAACATTGTGGATAATGAAGAAATTGCTTGATAGAAGCAATTTCTTCATTTTCCACAATGTTTTCCAAAGCTTTTTTCTTGAAGGCGTAAAAGGAGGGATTGAGTTGGAATGTGTTAACTCCTTGGAGTATTTCCAGCCACCACGATGTCGCTGAAAAATTGTTAAAATGGCGTTAACGCTACTGGCCATTTACTCTTTATATTATATCTATTGAAATCAGTGTTATGGTACAAGGGAGCTTAACCCTTTCCCGTTTTTGGAAATTTTAGACTAGTTCAAATTGAATGAGGTTGCAGACGACAATGACAACTGGATGCTATTTGAAATGAACCCATCCAATGTGGTAGAAAATATTGTGGAAAAAGGAGAAATTGCCTGTTACAAGCAATTTCTTCTTTTTCCACAATTTTTTCTCAAGTATAAAATCACAGGAATGTAAAATCCCGTATTTGAACGGGAAAGGGTTAATGTTATATTTCTATGTTTGTCGAGCTCATACACTTTGTGACAAGCACTTGCATAACATAGCTCTTACCACTCTTGCTTCTTTTAAAATCAAAGTACTGAAAGTACTGTAAGCTAGCAAAGCATAGTTTTGTAAAGTATTCTTCTCTCCTAAATGTTATCATGACAACGAGGTTTTAAGTAACACAGGAGTTAATCCATTACAACACAACAAAATCTCAGAATGGTTCAAATTTAAAGAAGTCACAGACAACAATTTCAAGTTGGTTGAATTTAGAAATTGTTCCCTTGTTGAGTAGAAAACATTGTGGACAATGAAGAAATTGCTTGTAACAAGCAGTTTCTTCGTTGTCCACTATGTTTTAAAAAGCTTTTTTCCGGAGAAGCTAAAAAATTGGAATTGATTGGGAATGGTCAAATAGCATGCTTTTGAAAAAGTTCTCTACAATTTTAATAGAGTTTGTGATGTTCCTGAAATACAGGGGATCTACTTTTTATGGTGTATGATTATCTGATATAGTGGTTAAGCATCCAGTGGCAGTTTGAACTCAAAGTTTTGTGTGTAAACTGAAGCAGTCAAAGCCGACGCTTTGCTAGCTTAAAACAATTTATAATTTCATATGCAATTTCCATCTTTTTGTATGCAAGTTCACCCACAATTTGAAACTCCAAAAGTTGTGTAACATCAACTGGGCAATTGCACAATAATTTGTTTTGTTTAATAGCTAAACTTAATTTACTCTTGTCATACTGAATAAATATCCTTCTCAGAATTGCATTAAAATCAAAGGACTGAAAGCACATGATGTGTTGATTGTGGGTTAATTTTATTTTTGAAAAATTAATTCTCATAAACAACAACAGTTTAATTGCACAAACAGGTAGTGTTGACTAAGATCAGACTGCCCTTATATTGCAGGATCAGCATGACAAGGGTAAAAATTACTTCAGAGGTTGGCAAGCAAGGAGCAGTAATTACCTCTGCAATAAGAATTAACTGGCAACAAATTGTTCGAGGAGTCGCATTCAACATGTTTTTAAACTTAAGAATTGTTCTCTTTCACTGCAGAAAACAATGTGGTAAATAAAGAAATAAAAGTTTCTTCATTTTCCACAACCTTTTCTATAGCCCTTACCTTGAGCGTTGTAAAATAGCAGTAATGTGTGGTACTGATAATGATTTTAATCCTAATGTGATTGAAAATAAAAACTGGCTTAGAACTTTATACATGTATGTTAAGCTCGAAATTTGACTGGATGTGATAAAAAATAAAAACTGGCTAACAACTTTATACATGTATATTAAGCTGGATATTGGACTGGATGTGATTTAAAATAAAAACTGGCTTAGAACTTTATACATGTATGTTAAGCTGGAAATTGGACTGGATGTGATTAAAAATAAAAACTGGCTTACAACTTTTTACATGTATATTAAGCTGGATATTGGACTGGATGTGATTGAAAATAAAAACTGGCTTAGAACGTTATACATGTATGTTAAGCTGGAAATTGGACTGGATGTGATTGAAAATAAAAACTGGCTAAGAACTTTATACATGTATGATAAGCTGGAAATTGGACTGGATGAAATGTTTGCATATGTTTTAAGACCCATTAACACTCAATTTAGCGTTTTCACACTTAACCTTTTCCCTTTTTTTTTAATTTTAGACTGGTCCAAATTCAAAGGTTTTGCAGACGACAATTCAAAGTTGAATTTATTATAGAAATAATCATTTAGTAGGGTAGAAAATATTGTGGAAAAAGAAGAAATTGCTTGTTACAAGCAATTTCTTCTTTTTCCACAATGTTTTCTCAAGTATAGAAACACAGAGACGTAAAAACCTGTGATTATACAGGAAAGGGTTAACAAATATGGTTACAAAAAATATTGTGAAAAACAGGAGAAATTGTTCTTAAATTTTCTTTCTTTATTACAATGTTTTCTACTCTATCCACATTTATTTTTCAAATTAAGGATGAATGGTGGTCTGCAAATTATGTCAATTTTGACTAGTTTAAAATCTTTTTCCAATTACCAGACAGCAAATTCTGAACTGGTCCCAATTTAAAAAATGTTTAGAGTTCAGGGAATGTTTAGATATAAAAGAGTAGTATTAAAGAGATTTTGTTGAGAAAAGAAGAAAACTGATTTTGACGAACAGTTTTTGGCTTTCTCACAATGTATTACCTAGATAGCCTAACGTTTTATCTTAAACCCATTACTGGACGGTAAAATTTGAAACTGGTCCAATTTGAAAGGAGTTGCAGACAACACCTAAACGTTTAGGAAATGTAAGATTTTTTCATCTTTCTGGGTAGAAAACATTGTACCAAGCAATTTCTTCATTGTACACAATGTATTCCCAGATGTTTTTCTTTAGGGGCGTCAAAAGTGTCATCATGTGGGAATGGGTTAAGGACAAGCTTTTTCCAGTTTTGTTTTAAAAATTCAATTTTATTAAGGGGATGAAGTCTAAGATCAGCCTGCATGTGTGTGCAGAATGTTCTTGGTGTACTCTGTTCAAATAAGATCTCTTCCTTATTGGCAAAAGTTTAACAAATGTCTTATTTCGTTTACAGATTCACAGATTTCAAAAAGCAAGAACTTTCATCTGAAACTGAGCTTAAAGAAGTATTTGATAAATCAGGACTGTCAGAAATGTACAAGTCTATATCATCAAGGATTAGAGGATATTTGTGATAACAAGGATAGTGCATGACTATCAGAAATATAAGGGTCTATACAATCAAGCACTAGGGGATATTTGTGATAACAAGGATAGTGCATGACTATCAGAAATATAAGGGTCTATACCATCAAGCACTAGGGGATATTTGTGATGTCAGGGGTAAAACAGGATTGTCAGAAATATGATAATCTATTCCATCAAGCACTAGGGGATACAGGAATACAGAAAGACTGCCAGAAATATATAAGTCAATACCATCAAACATCAGGGAATGTGGTTAAAGTAATTAAATCAATAAAAAAATAGTCTTTGGTCAAGTTGAAAAAAGCAATTACGGTACTGTTAATTTCTTGTTGAAGTTATGTTATTTGTTTGTACAGATACAATTTGAAGGCGATAACATTGATGGTCCTATATTGCTCCCTTGAGTATGATCGCTTAAGGCTATATGATATATACAAAATATCAAAGCCCTACACCAATTCATTTTTGAGAAGAAATTCTCCTTAAATCATAGGTATATTGAAGATCCAACCATATAGCGCTAATTTCCAGAGTACGTTAATTCTTTGAAGTATTTTAGTAGAGGGTCAATAGGTACCAAATATCAAAGCTATTGGCATAATGACTTAGGAGAGAAAGATTTCCGAAGATATCCTTCTTTATTCACTTCTAAAATCAGGAATTGCGCAGAAAAGGGCTTATCTTCTGAATAAGGTAATTCTATGACGTATTATTGTAAAGGTTTAATGGACATTGATATATACACAAAATATTAAAGCTCTAGGCCTTATGGCTTGGGAGAAAAAGATTTCCTTCTTTCTTTCTATGTAAGATCAGGGATCGTACAGAAAAGGACTAATTTTCAGAGTATGGTAATTCTTTTAAGTATTTTGGTAAGGGGTCATTAGATGATAATTTATACCAAATATTAAAAAATCTAGGCCTTATGGTTTGTGAGAAGATTTTCAATAATTTCCTTCTGTTTCTATGTAAAATAAGGGATGACACAGAAAAGGGCTAATTTTAAGTATGGTAATTCTTTGAAGTATTTTGGTAGAGGGTCAATAGATGATAATTTATACCAAGTATCGAAGCTCTTATGGTTAAGGAGGAGAAGATTTTTAATTTTTTTATTTGGTTGCCATGGCTTTCAATTCTGTGAAAGAGCATCACCTACGTATCGTTTCTGTGAAGTTTGGTCGAAATTCCATCCAGTATCACAACTGTAATACAATTTTCTCTTAACCCAATCCCACACAAGCCCTCCTTTTTACGCCCCTCAAGAAAAAGTCTTTGGAAAACATTTTGGATAATGAAGAAATTGCTTGTATCAAGCAATTTCTTCATTATCCACGATGTTTTCTATCCAAAACGACGAAAAAATGTAAAATTCCATCAACTTGAAATTGTCGTCTGCAGCTCCTTTCAATTTGGACAGGTCTAAAATTCCACTGTGTTGGAATGGGTTAATATGGAACAATATTTTTTTACGGTCATATATCATGTCTGAATTTGTCCACTTGTCCTGTTTTATATTTATTGAATGAAAATTGTAGGTGAGTGATAATAGTCTACGTCATCAAGCACTAGGGAATATTTGTGATAAAATTGTAGGTGAGTGATAATAGTCTACGTCATCAAGCACTAGGGAATATTTGTGATATCAGTTTCACACATATCTACCCTTGATTTCTATAACTAACAACCAATACAATGCAAATTCTTTATTTGATTATAAAAGCGCCAAACATGAGCAGTACATTTAACAACCATCACAAATATCTTTGTGTTAGTCATGTGTAGAGTATCTTTTTAATCCATTCCCACACAATCCTGCTTTTTGACGCCTCTCAAGGAAATACTTTAAAAACATTGTGGACAATAACCAGCAATTTCTTCAATATCCACAATGTTTTCTACCATAAAGGTGAAGATTTTCTAAATTGCACTAACTTTAAATTGTCATCTGTTACTTCCTTCAATTTGGCCAAGTCTAAAATTTTGTTTAGCTGTAATGGAATGAATGATGTCATTCTGTCTGTGCATTATTGGGCTTTTATGATTTTTATAAGCTGCCAAAGGTGGAATGTATACTGGTAACATCTTCTCCTTGTATCTGTCTATCCCAGTGTCCTTCCATCTGCATGTCCACATCTCCTCCTATATTTATGGATGAATTTTTATAAAATTTTCAAAGAATATTCCTAGTCATCTGCCCTTGTATATGCCATTTTAGGCTGTGAGGGAAAACAATATTGCAATTTCCACAATATCTCCACTTTCTGCATTGTTTTTACTCCAAAAAGACAAAGATTTTTAAAATTATAGCAACTAAAAATTGTCATTTACAATTTTTTTTCAATTCTGATCAGTTTGACCAGTATGATTTCATTGAGTTGAAATGAGTTAAGCAGGGACCATCTCAGAAGTACTTAACCCATTCCCACATGGCAAAATTGGAGTTGCAGACATCAATTTAAAGCTTTTGAATTTTTGGATTTTTTCAATTATCTGGGTAGAAAACATTGTGGAGAATGAAGAAATTGCTTGTTCCAAGCAATTTCTTCATTTACCACAATGTTTTCCCCAAGGTCTTTTTCATGGAGGCGTCTAAAAGGGTCATTGAGTGGGAATGGTTTAAGTATTGTCTGTAGTCAGACCAAACTGATTACACATGCTGACTATGATATTGTGTAGAGTTTTATGCCACTTTAACAATCTTTCAGTAATTTCATGGTAATGTTTTGTGACTTTTTCACGTGCTACCTTGGCATCACCAGGACCAGGCAGGGTGACTCTGAATCTCTTGCCAAAAGATATAGCTACATGATCAGAGACATTCCAGGACTTGAATCAATGGCTTTCAAATCCTGGTAGATCAGGAATCTGCTGCCCTTACCATTATGCCATGCAGGATAAAACTGTTCAAAGACTCTTAATTTTGCAAATTTAAGATGATCAGTATCTACCTTTCCATTCCATATTCATTTTGGACATAAAACTTTTAACTTGTCATGCTGAACCAAAAATTCTATTCAAACGTGAAGCATTGGGCTGAACATTATGTGCAGCATGATTCAACAGCTGTTTTTAGCTTTTATGCCACAGCTGTTATAGAATTGATTTAGAAAAACAAAGATTGACCCATAATTAGGTCTACTTGTACTTTCAGCCCTTTGAATATAATGCTGTTCCAAAAAAAATTCTGTGACAGACAACAAAATCTTCCTGCACTAGTCTTACTTCAAGAAACATTATGATTTATTCTGATCAATAACGGAGAAGAATTTTTTTAAAAGAATTAAAACTCCAACCTGTTCTCAAATTGATTTGTGATTAGTATTCTAAATGGTTACTTTTGGTTGCATTAATATTGAAACAGAACAGTCCCTTGACTTTTGACCCATCAATTAAAGAGTGTACAAGTATCACTACCCCAACCCTGTGAATTGAAATCCAATATAACAAATATGATTTTTGTCTTTTAGGGTAGGAAAAATGTTGATAGTGAACACATTCTTGCAATAAGATTATGTTTAAATTTCCATAATGATTTTCTTGGGGTCATGAAAAATCAGGATGGAGTTGGAAAGTTGTTTGTAAATACAGGCTTGTGGAGGAAAACCGGCGCTCACGTTCCTCTAGATGTAAAATTAATGCCCTTTTCCCCTAATATTGCATCTACAGCCATTTTTAGCACTAGCTAGTGGTCCTCTTTTTGTTGTTGTTTTAAATTAACATTTACTTCTAGATGCTGTCTAATTGCTTGTTTGAGCTTGGATTAATTCAAAATAAGTCATACTGTAAAGTTGTAACTTAATCCATTACCAGAGGACAAATTTTTTACACTTTTTAAAAATTTAGTCATACTTTATTTGTTTTGTTTGTTTGAATGGGGTTTAAAGCAACTTTTAACAATTTTTCAGTCATATCGTGGCAGCTGGAGCACCTAACAAAAGATTCCTGGTATATCTCTTACAAGTACCACTTCCAGCCTCCAGCTGCTATCCCACTTAAGTTTACTATTATCAACCTATTTGTGAGAGACAAATGCCAGAAAGGATATGTCCCACCACTTGGGATCCAACCCATGACATCCAATGATTGAAGATTTGGAGTCTGATATGCCATCAACTGCGCTGTGACAGCGGCAAGTCATACTGTAAAGTTACAAGTCTATCCATTACTAGTTGACAAAATTTTACATTTTTTTAGATTCCAAGAAATTACAACCAATTTTTAAATTGGTGGAATTTCATAAATCTTTTACAGAAGAAAGCATTGTGGATAATGAAGAAATTGCTTGCTTTTCTAAAATGTTTTCCAAAGATTTTTTCTTAAGGGCATACAGGCCAGGATTTTGTTAGGAGGGTTAAGACAAATTTTGGTAATCAAAAGAATACTCAAGGCAACATTTTGAATACATGTTTATTGTTATTTTAATATCATAATTGCATCATAATATCTGAACAAGAATGTAGAAATAATTAAGTATAGTCAGTAATGAAAACAAATATTCATCTAAATAAAGAACACCCCAAAACAAGTAATTTTTCAATACATGTATTTAACTCCCCTGCCTAACTGGCCATATTTTTACCCATTTACAAACAACAAAACTTTAGTCCTTTCACTCAAAAAGATCGTCTAACTCTATCAACTGGGGGAAGTCTACATTACTTTTAGGGCAACATGATAGGAAAGATTTTAGGTAACAAAGAAACTGTGTAAAATGTCACAATGTGTCCACTGTGTGTTTCTTTTGTCAAATTTTTGAATGATGCCTAAAACCTGTTTAACCCATTACCAGATAGTAAGATATTAGACAGGTTCAAATTGAAAGGAGTTGCAGACGACAATTTAACCCATTACCAGACGACAAAATTTTAGACTTGTCCAAATTGAAAGGAGTTGCAGACGATAATTTAAAGTTTATGGAATTTTAGATTTTTCAACTCATTAAGTGGAAAACATTGTGTAAAATGAAGAAATTGCTTGTTACAAGCAATTTCCTCATTTTACACAATGTTTTCCAGAATGTTTTTCTTGAGGGGCGTCCAAAAGAATAACTGTGTGGGAAGGGGTTAAAGCTTATGAAGTTTTAGATTTTTTAATTTTCTGGATAGAAAACATTGTATAGCTTGTTAACAAGCAATTTTTTTATTTTACATTGTTTTTCGAAAATGTTTTTTCGGAGTTTTTCAGGGGGGTGGGCATCAGAAAGTGTCACTGTGTGGGAATGGGTTAAATGTGGAGGTTATGAAACAGTTCATTTTTGTAGATTTGTTGGTATTTTCTAGGTTCTGTTCCAACCATACGGTTTGGTTAGTATTATTTTGTCCTATTACACATACCCTTTCAGCATTATTCTGTCTGGGGATTTCAGTTATGCTTTATGTGTGGACGGGAATATCAGGGATACAAAATAAATATTTTATATCTGTTTTACCAGCTCTTTTCTAAACCCCTGCATAACCATAGGGGTCCGTAATTTGAGTCCCTTCCACTTCATAGACCAAATGAGGTGGTAGGGACTCAAATTACGGACCCTTATGTGCATAACTGAAATACACAAATGGCTACCTGAAGCTGGTAGATAAAGAATGGTTACCCATCAACGTAAAGACATCATAAATCTGGACAGTCTTTGAAAATTAACTCTTGAATAAACAAAGTAATAAGTAATTGTATCAATGACTACTTTGAAATACAGTTCAGCTAGTATTGAGCGACCATTTAAAGGGCAGCCAAAATGTGGTTGTTTTAGAGAATAGTGACTTTATGTACTTTTTTGTGACATCTATTAGGGAAATTAGGGATAGGTTCAACTGAATCCTCTCTTTTAGACAATTTTAATGAGATCAATCAATAAAGGGTTTAGTTTTGATAATATTTATTTTTAGCAGAAACTTCCAATTAAGAAGATGCTTTGTTTTCAGAAAGGAGATTTTGGTGCTGGTGGCTTAATGAAAGTGGTCGCTTAATAGGTGGTCCCTTGAGCAAGATTGACTGTTTGCGTTTTCATAAGCAAGTCTTATTATTGGACAGGTGATATAGAAATATTGGAAAATATTAGAATATAGAAAACAAGCCTACTAAAGTAACTGGCTTGTGAATGTAACTGACATCCTTACTTGTTTGATAAACATCCGCTCAACATTGTTTCAAAAGAGGGTAAAATTTGATGACAAGAGAACCATGATGGTTCTATATCACTCTCCCAAGTGTGATGGCTCAAGGCTTTATGATATAAACAAAATATCAAAGCCTTATGTCTAATTATTTTGGAGAAGAATATTCTTAAAGATTTTCTCATTTAATCCTAGTATTTTCTAAGATCAATCATATAGCGCTAATTTCCAGAGTACGGTATTTTGTTAGAGGGTCAATAGGCATTGATTTATATATCAAATATCAAAGCTCTAGGCCCAATGGTTTAGGAGAACATTTTCAAAGACTTCCTTCTTTATTCCTATTTAAAATCAGGGATCGCACAGAAAGGGGCAAATTTTTAGAGTATGTTTTTTTGAATTATCTTGGTAGAGGGTCAAAAGATGATGATTTAAACCAAATATCAAATCCCTAGGCCTTACAGTTTGAAGTAGAATTTCTTTAAGTTTTTCAACTCAGTTGCCATGGCAACCAAGTTCTTCATGGATTTCAATTCTTTGAAGTATTTTGAAAGGGCAAGATCTAAGGATCATTTTTGTGAAGTTTATGGTTAGATTAAAAGGAGAAGATCTTTTTGTAATTGTGAACGAATGGACCGACAAACTGAAGGACGGACACCAGAAGATGACAACTCACAATTGCTCACCAAGAGCACTTTGTCCTCTGGTGAGCTAAAAAGTGATACTAAATCTGACATTGTTCGATTAACGAATTATTCAGCTTCGAATTTCAAACAAATTATTTCATTTTCAGCAGTTAAAATTGAAGGCTAATCCATGACCAATTTACCAGTTGGCAAAATTTAAGACTTGTTCAAATTGAAAGGAGTTACAGTCAACAATTTAAAGTTAATGAAATTTTAGATTTTTTCAAATTTAGGAAACATAGTGTAGAATGCAGAAATTGCTAGCAACAAGCAATTTTTTTCATTATACACAACGTTTTCCTTAATACAGTAAAACCTCGGTAGTTCGTAGCGCAAGGGACCGGGGAAATTTATACGAATTAAGCGTAGTACGAACAAAACGGAGGACAAGAGGTCGACTTTTTGAGATACAAGGAATCTTATATGGCCTTGTTCTGTCTCCTATTTTGGAATTGATTCTAAATTGGTTATTTTTTCTAAACAAGACCTGCAGATATTAATTGAGGAACATAAGTTAAAAATTACTCGTCTTGTATTTTTTATGCTTTTATCTCTGTGTTAATTTTTTGCATTTTTAAACATAGTGTTTGTATCAAATGGTAGACTCCATTTGGGGATTTCCCTTTGTAATCTATTGGATTAAATCACTCTGAGTATTCTATCAATGAATCACAAAATGAAGGACAGACAATTGTGAAGAATGCAACCGCAGAATAAAATAAAGTGCTAGATTTTGTAAGAGACCAATAACACTGATACTAATGGGGGTTCGTCAATTTAAAGTAAATTTTCGGCGATAATCTTTATTCGATTAATTTCCCACCTTCCAAGCCAAACAGCCCCTTTTAAGTAAAGGTACATGATAACACATAATTGTCATATAGATCAGCAGGTGTGAAAATTAAGGTAAGTGGTGATTGGAGACAATTAGTTTATCACACCTACGAATTAAACATAGGAGTTTGTGCTATAATCATACTTTCGGGACTTGAAATGGCCTACGAACTACGAACCACTGACGTTCGGATTAGACGGAGTTTTCTAACAAAGATAAAGAAGGAAAAAGAATGGGACCGCGTAAAGTATATGAACGAACACATACCTACGAACCAGTGACGTTCGAATTAACGAGGTTCTACTGTATATTTATTGAAGCACATCAAAAAGCGACATTGTGTGGGAAAGAGTTGAGGATTGTCTTAAGTGTCCGAGTTATCCCCACAATGTTCACTTGTGGTTAAAATTTGAGCTATCCTCGTTTATAATTATAATTGTAACCCTTTTTAAATTTTGACATTCTGTGTAATTTCTTCGCAGTTGGCAAATCTAAAATCAGCATGAGCATTACTGAGTCTCTAGTGCCTTGACAATATGAGATAGTAACTATTTTTCACATTTTTCAGACATTAAAAAACAGTTATCACATTTTTGTAGATGTCAAAAATAATGTTATAAAACTTGTTTTTAGTCACCTTGAAATTGGTACATGCATAATAATAACAGACACCAAATATTTTGAGTGGTCGAAAATTCAAAGAAGTTGCAGAAAACAATTTTTAGCTGATGAAAGCATTTTGTGGAAATTTTTCAAAAGAAAATGAATAAAATGCACTAAGTCTTTCAATTACTCTCGCCATATTAATGTTTAATTGACACATATAGATGGCTTAGAGCAAAAACATAGTATGGCTCTATACAATGTATAGAGCCATACTATGTTTTGATCTAAGCCCTTGATGTGTGTCTTTTTGTGCACTGTCCTTTTGTTAAAAGTTTAAACTGTAAAAAGTGAGATCAGCTTTTAGCACTAGCAATTGTAAATATTTTTTTAAACTTTAAGACTTTCAATCAATAACTTTACAAAATTTAGTTGACAACATTTTCTGAAAACATTATAGTGGTATATACAAAAAGAGAACCACATCGGGATGCCAACACTTGGCTGTTCTAGTACCTGATAATGGTTCAAATTTCTAAGTTAAAAAAAGGAGGCATGATTTGTTTAACAATGCATTTAGAGTTAATCCCCTTCTTGGTATAGATTGCTCTTTCGTTATACATTATGTATTTCAAGTGAATGTGTTCAATAACACAAGAGACATTACAAATGTCAATTTTTTCAGATGAAAATGTAGACAACAACCTGGCCATAGCAATACCTCGGGTTTTCTCTCAAGCTATCAGTATTTTCTCATGTATGCCACACTATTTATTTGCCTTATATGTAAACTATAGACAGATTACAGCTGTCAACTAGAATAAGATTGACCTTTAGAATAATGCATAAAGATTGTTAAGTGCAACTTTGACTTCTTACAGTTATACATTCTGCCACTTCGTTGGTGAGCAAATGAACCCATAACCACACAATCCTGCTTTCTTATGCCACTCAAGAAAAAGAATTAGGAAAACAATGCGGAAATTGCAGTTATGGATTCTAACAATCAATTTCTGCACTTTCCGCATTGTTTTCTTTCCAGATATTTTAAATTCTATGAACTTCAAATTGTCTGCAATTTCTTTGAATCTTGACCAGTTGAATTTTTTTGTCTGGTAATTGTTCAACTTATCCAAGCTAAAGAAACAATATTTAGGTCATCTACCAATGATCCCTTTTTAAATTCTAAAATTTCATCAATTTGAAATTGTTGTTAGAAACTTCTTTCAATTTTGACTACTCTAAAGAACTGTTGTTTGGTAATGAATTAATAGTCCAGGTCAATGTCATAATCATGCATACAGTATGACAAACATACAAACTGTTTCATATGCTTCGACCTTTCAGAAGCGAATATTAGTGACACAATTACATAAATAAAAAGCAGGAGTATTGTTTTGATCAAGATATTCCTTCTCTTCACAGAACACGCTTTGTTGGATAAACAAAATTACACTCCTGAATTTGCTGATATTGCCTTTATAATACAATGTGTACAAGTATTTAACTTATTACCACCCAATTCCATGTTTTTAACAATTGAAGAAAACATTGTGATTCTCACAATATTTTCTACCTCTTATGGCCCTTATTTTTCATTTTAACCCATTCCAACTCAACAAAATTTTAGACTGGTCCAAATTGAAAGAAGCTGAAGACGATATTTTCAAGTTGGTGGAATTTAAATTGTCTTTGTCTTTTTGGATAGAAAACATTGTGGATAATGAAGAAATTGCTTGATACAAGCAATTTCTTCATTTTCCACAATGTTTTCCAAAGCCTTTTTGTCGAGGGGCATAAAAGGGAGGGCTTGTGTGGGAATGGGTTAACCAACTTATTTTGTCGTCTGAGCTCTTCTTATTTTGACCAGTCTAAAATTTTATTATTTGGGAATGGGTTAAAGCTATTACCAAATGATCCCGTTTTTTCAATGCACCTCAAGAAAATTTGTTTCAAAAACATCATGGAAATGAAGAAATTTCTTCATTATCAACAATGATTTCTACCCACAAATACACAAGATTTTTAAAATTCTAACCCTTAAAATTGCATCCTGAAATTCTTTGAATTTGTACCCGACTAAATTTTTGTCAAGTGGGAATGGATTCAGTAAGCTCTCAGTTTCTCAAAGCCATGCTCATCCTTTCAAGCAACTTCCCCTTTTCTACTGTTCTTTTTCTTTTAACTGTTGCCCACAAATCGTTATTGGGTCTGCAACCTCTCTTCAGTATGAATTTTGTACATTATTTGGAATCAATACCATTATGACCTGCTGAAGAAAATAAACTTGAAAAAGCCAAACTGACAAAAGGAAAGATTGGATGTTAAATCATTTTGACTTTATGCAACAGTGTTTTAAATTTCTACCCAAAAGACAATTAACTTTCAATTTTTATGCACTATTGAATATTGTCTGTCACTCATTTGAATTATCACCAGTTTAACCCATTCCCACACACAATCCAATTTTTTTACACCCCCCAAAACTGCTTGGGAAAACATTGTGGAAATTGCTTGTCTGAAGTACTTTATTCATTTCCCACAATATTTTCTTATCTGAAAGATAACCTTTTTTTTCAAATTCATCAATGAAAATTTGTTGGCTGCATCTTTCAATCTGGACAAGTCTAAAATTTTGTTATTTGAAAATCCTCCCCCCACCTTTGATAAGTGAGCTTGTTTACTTTGTAATCCAAAATTTTACAGACAATTAACTAAGCCTATTTCTTCTTCTCCTTCTCTTTTTCCTTCTTTTTACTGCCAAATATTGACTTCTTCAACAACCCACCACCTGATTTCTTCTCTTCAAATACCACCTGTAGATTTGATCCATCTTGGGCCTGGGCTGCTAGAAGGGGATTTTTCTTCTTATGAGCTATAACATAATTAAACACATTTGGCATTGAACTGTCACCACTTTTTGAGTTACTGGCATAAATACTAAACAAATAGTTTCCGTGTTTACCAAGCCGTATGTTAAAGATGACTTTTTTCTTTTCCTTATTATCACGTTCCATTTTGACATATTCTTTGCAATCTTCGTCTGGTTCACGTAGCAAATGGAATGAGATTTCAACATCTTCTGGTGCTTCAATTTCAACACGACAATCATGATTGTTTTCATCTAATGTTATCTGAGCATCAGAGTGAGATACAAGTTTGATTCCCATATCATTGAATGAGGATGTTGGACCAATGGTCCCACGTCGGACAAATGAACGATCTGTTTTTGGAAGTTCAACTGGATTTGTTACTCTAGTTCCATTTAACAGATACTTACAAGCATGTGAGAGAGTTTTTGCATCAGATGATTTTGGTTTGGCATAAATATCTAGTCCAAACTGTCCAAGTTGTGGTAGAGTCACAGTTATACTAAGAATATCTTTCTCCACAGTATGATAAACAAATGGATCCAATGCCTTTTGTTCAACATTGTTCATCTTCAGCTTTGCAACAAACTGTAATGGCATCGGCATCCTAAATCTCAGTGTTGTTGTGTCTTCTACATTTATAATTCCAGCTTTAGGATTATCACCCGAGTCGCTTGACTGACTTCCTGTGTCAGAGGAGTTATCTGAACTATCGCCGTAGATCGCCTTTAATCCAAAATGGCGGAGAGCTTTCTTTGGACCCCATTCACCAGAAGCACAATCAGGTAATGGATGCATCTTTCCTTTGAGTGTTTTGCAGCGGATTTTAAACTTACAAGCACACTTTAGTCGGAAAGGTGAAATGGTATCCTCTCCTGTTAAACTGACTTTATTACTTTCGTCAATTTTGTTTGCAAATATTTCAAGATAATATTCTCCAGTTGTTGGAACATGGATACTAAACATGGAAATATTATCAAGAACTGTTTGAAACACGTAACGCTCTAAATTTGCACCACGATAAGTTGCCTCCAGTCTTCGTTCAGTATCAGCAAAACGCAGCTGGTAGTAGAACACAAGATCGTTTTCAAATTGTTCAGGAATTCGTATTCGGATATCTGCTCCTCCTTTGTCATTTGTTTCAATCACAGCAGGCATGGTTCGATCAAATCCCAATCCAAAATGGAAGAAGACAGAGCGAACAAAAGGAAGAGCTTCAAACTCCTCTAATGTAATTGGAACCTCAAGGAGCTGCCAATCTTTCTCCTTGGACCAAAATTCCTGGATAAATTCATCTGGATCGGTGAGGAAGTAGTGCTCATCATACTGATATCGAATCTTGTCTTTTGATTTTTCCTTTGACTTATTTTCTTTGTTTTGTCCATCTGTATCACCACTTTGGTTTTCTACATGACCATTTTCCTTCCTCTTCGAGGAACCCCTTCGTCTGTCTTTGTTCAAAACTAGATGCCTGCAGAAATAATGTGATAATTAAAATGTAATTAACAATTTTCATATCTGTTTAAAGTACTGTTATTCACTTATTTGGGTTAACCCATACCCGTATGATGATGTTTTGAAATGTTAGCCCCTAGGATGAACTTGAACTGTTGCCTGTATGGGCCGAGGAATACCCCCACTGCCGCCTCTTTTTAAATGAGGCCAAATTGTAACCATTGAAATGTTGGCCATTCATGATTTATCAAGTGGTCAATTCATTTTACAAAGAGGGGCAATGAATATGTTAAAAAATAGGGATTTTGTTCAACATTGAAGATGGAAATTATGGATTTCATGCAACATCGAACATGGCATTTATCCTCTGGAATAAACATGTGAACCAATTTTATTTTTTTAAACCTGTTCAAGAGTTATGATTTATTCTCTATATATTGTTAACCATAATGCAAACTGCAGCTGCGGACTCCATTACAGTGGGTAAGAACTGTAGAAGAAGAAGGGAACACAATCTTTATTCTCTATATATTCTACCCATATATAATATAATAATTCAAAGGGAAATATCTCCTGAAATAGTTAATTAATAGGTGATGCAACATACCAAATATCAAAGCTGTATGCCTTTCTGTTATGGAGAAGTATATTTTGAAAAGTTTTCACTGTAAAACTTATGCCCCCTGGGGATGACCAAGTTAGACCCTGGGGCCATAATTTGAAAATCTTGATAGAGGTCTACTAGATGATGCTACATACCAAATATCAAAGAAGTAGGCCTTTTGGTTTCAGAGAAGAAGATTTTTAAAGATTTTCTGAAATTTGCCCTTTTTGTTGTCACGGCAACCAGAGTTCTGCATGGAATTTAATTTTTTGAACAACTTTGGAAGAGCTTGACCAAAGGAACATTTCTACTAAAATCGATCAATATCTGATCAATAGTTTCAGCTGCAGAGAGAACACCATTTTATTCTATTTAGGATAATAATTCAAAGGGACATAACTCCTGAAACAGTTGATTAATAATCATTATGAAAATTGCAGGTGTACAAGTTCCATTACCGAGGAAGATTTTGTTAAAGTTCCAGCAAAATTGGTCTGGAAATGTAGGAGCAGATGAGGACACAAAATGGAGTCCAAGGATAGAGAGACGGACAGACAGACAATTCGACAGATAGACAACCTGATTCCAGTACACATCCCCATAGCTTTGTAGTGGGGGGTGCTACATACAACATATCAAAGCTGTCGACCTTATGGTTTCTGAGGAGAAGATTTTAAAGAATTTCTGAAATTTGCCCTTTTTGTTGTCATGGCAACAAGAGTCCAGAGTTCTGCATGGAATTAAATTCTTTGAACAACTTTGGAAGAGCTTAACCAAAGGAACATTCCTGCTAAGTTTGATCAATATCTGTCCAGTAGTTTCAGCTGCAGAGAGAACACCATTTTATATATTCTATTTAGGATAATAATTCAAAGGGGCAAAACTCCTGAAACAGTTGATTAATAATCATTATGCAAATTGCAGGTGCACAAGTTTCCAAGGAAGATTTTGGTAGGTTTCAGCAAAATTGGTCTGGAAATGTTGGAGGAGATGAGGACATAAAATTATGTCCAAGGACCGACTGACGGATGGACAGACAGATAACCTGATTCAGTATACCCCCCATAACTTTGTTGTGGGGGGTATAAAAATGTCTAAAGTAGAAAAGGTTTCAGATTGTTGGTTAATGTTTTTCTAATAAGGGTTAAAGTAACAAGCAAATTCTTCCTATTCTTACAATGTTTTGTACCCGAAACAGCATTTGTCCTTCTGTTTTAACTGATTTGCTTCTTCTTTCAATTTCGAACAGTCAAAAAATTTCTAGTCTGGTAAGTACAGCCTTCAACGAATTAGAACTCAATATAGTTAATTTTACTGGTCTTAACCCATTCCAACTCAATCCCTCCTTTTCACGCCCCTCAAGAAAAAATCTTTGGAAAACATTGTGGAAAATGAAGAAATTGCTTGTATCAAGCAATTTCTTCATTATCCACAATGTTTTCTATCAAACAAGACGAAAAAAATCAAATTTCCATCAACTTGAAATTGTCGTCTGCAGCTTCTTTCAATTTGGACCAGTCTAAAATTTTGCTGTCTTGGAATGGGTTAAGCCTTTCACATAAAATCTTGTGCTCTAAAGTGTCTTTTCAAAAAAAATCCGCTGTGGCCATAGCTCAGTTGGAGAGACATTTTTCTCCTACCTAATCATAAACCTAAGTGGGATGAGGAACTAGAGACTCAGAAAGGATGTAGTGATAGTACTGGTGTGAGAAATACAAGAAATCCATGGTTAGGTGCTCTAGCCACCACAATATGACTGAATTACTTTTAAAAGTGGTGTTAAACCCTATTCAATTGATCAATCAAAAAAATTCAAGTTAAAGGATTATATGCACCACATAATGGTTTTCAATTGATTATACCTAGCTCCCCAGTTACATTGCACCAATCTCCAGTCACCATCAATCAACACAGCATTCCAAGTGTTCTGGAACATCTCAGGCTGCACCTTCATGCCAGGCTCATAGCCAACGCTTTTTGAATGACCCTTAATCTCCACACAGTGTAATCCAGCATAGCTGTAAGTATAAAGAAGTGTCTGTGTATATCAACTCTTTGAAGCTTAACCCATTCCTAGACATCATCTTGGACTGATCAACATTTAACACTTTCCCGTTCAAATACAGGATTTTACGTTCCTGTGATTTTATACTCGAGAAAACATTGTGGAAAAAGAAGAAATTGCTTGTAACAAGCAATTTCTCCTTTTTCCACAATATTTTCTACCACATAGGATGGCTTCATTTCAAATAGCATCCAGTTTTCATTGTCGTCTGCAACCTCTTTCAATTTGGACTAGTCTAAAATTTCCAAAAACGGGAAAGGGTTAAAGAAGTTGCAGACAACATTTTAAAGTGTGCGTAATTTGAAAAATATAACTGAACATGGTTTTACTCTTTCTCTGTTTCTCCTTCCCACAATGTTTTCATTTATATTATTTCACAGATGTGTCAAGCGGTTATTGAGTGGTAATGGGTTAATTTATTAACAGACAACAAAGTTTTAGACTAGTTTTAGAGTTCATTGAATTTTAGCTGAAAATTATGAAATTTCCTTTAACAATCAAATTCTTCCCGTAGTATTCATGAAATATTTTCTTGTTGGGTATAAATAAGAAATTGCATGGTAATTGGTTTAATGTTCTTACATAACCTAGATTTTTCCTGAGATCATAGAAAGACCTTAATAGACCAAATGCTACTGTCAATCAAGGAATCAACCAACCAATCAGCTCATTTATTCAGCCTGAACCTGATTCAACTCAGACATTGGCTGCCATTTTGTTAATCTTTTTTGTTGGCTTGGTAACTTAAATATCATAAATATAACTATTCAAACTGTAGTTAGGACATAAAGATCGACAACCAACCATTTTACTTTTTGTTACATGCTACTGGTCATGAATTTTGCTAAATAATTCAAGCAGAAATTCCTGTCGGATTTACTGGACAGTGCCTAGGAATTCAATAGGCGGGCCAGCGATTTGTCCATTACCACTACAGATCTGGTACACACATAAATTTTGAAAATGAAAATATTCTAACAGGAGTGCAAGTCACAATATACGCTACCACATCAAGGTCCTTTTTTATGTGACACAGCCTAGAAAGGTAAAATCCGATAATTTGCACAAAATCAGGTGACTTGGAATAATCTGTAGACAAGAGGGCCGTTGGCCCTGGTGCGTTCATCTGAGTTAAAGGCTCTTTTTCTTTCAACAGTCTAATTTCATGTTAAGGTTAGGATTATGAATCAAGTGGGACATATACTTACCTATATAATCTATGTACCTATGATCCAAAAGTCTTAATTACTAATTCCAAGGCTTTCGAGCAAATTTTAAAGAAGAAAAACATTTTCCTCCCTCTGGATCCGTGGGTTATAAATTTAGAAATAAGAAAGAAGTCTGTGAACTGATACCTGATGCTTATACCACCCCCTCCCGGGCTCCGCCCTCAGGACCCATGATCATGAATCATGATTTTAGTTATTTGGAAAGAGGTCATCATACTGATGCTTCATGCAAAATATCAAGGCTCTACGCCTTCTGAGACAGGAGGACCACCTAAGGACCACCTTAGGAACATTTCTGCCAAATCTGATCCAAATTGGCCAAGTGATTGTTGTTGAAAAATGATTCTTTATTTCTATCCACCTTGGGCTCTGCCCCTGGGTACCCGAGGATCAGGATTTTAGCTATTTTGAAAGAGGTCAATATACTGATGCTCCAAGCAAAATATCAAGGCTCTACGTCTTCTTGGTCAGGAGGAGAAGATTTTTAAAGATTATTATAAATTTCACTTTTTTTTGCTATGGCAACAGGAGTTTTTAACAGATTTCAATTCATTTAGCAATTTTCAAAGGGGTCCATCTGAGAAACATTTCTGACAAATTTGGATCAAATTATCCCATTGGTTTGGGAGAAGATGTCGTTTAAAAATCGTTCTTTATTTCTATATAAACCCCACCATGGGGCTCCCCCACCCCCGGGGACCCGAGAATCAGGATTTCAGCTATTTTGAAAGAGGTCGTTATACTGATGCTTCATGCAAAATATCAAGGCTCTATGTCTTCTTGGTCAGGAGGAGAAGATTTTTAAAGACTATCTGAAAATTTCACTCTTGTTGCCATTGCAATCAGAGTTTTTAACAGTTTTCAATTCTTTTAGCAATTTTGAAAGGGGACCACATAAGGAATATTTCTGACAACTTAGGTAAAAATTAGCCCAGTTGTTTGGGAGGAGATGTCGTTAAAGAAAGTGTTGATGGACGGACGCCAGAGAAAAGGGAATCACAATAGCTCACTGCAGCACTTCCTGCTCAGGTGAGCTAAAATTTCATACAAATATGGCCAGCTATTGAGGAGGAGTTGCATTAACAGGAACTTTTGAATAAAGCCCCTTTTCTTTGATGCAGCCTAAAATGGCAAATCCCAACAAGATGCATATGATACAGACAGACCAATCCAAATCATACAGACAGACCCATCAAAATAAAAAAAAATGTAGATGACAGCTTCTTATAAAGACACTTTAAATACCTCTGCCTTTCTTGGTAGAAAACAATGAGTACAATGAAGAAATTGCCTATAACAAGCAATTTCTTCCATTTCCACATTTTCTCAAATTCTGTTTCAGGGTCCTCTGTCTCTCAGGGTCTTCAACAATGAATATAATCATTCTGTACCTGCACAATCTCATAAAGAGAACATGGTAAGTCTCTGTTCCCAGTTTGATACCACGCAACAATCCCAGAGGTGTGTCCGACTCTACATTCTCTGTAAACTCCATGATATTCAAATCTTTTACGGTGATCCATCGAAATATTGCTCTGAAACATAGAAACCATTAAAGTGATGAATAGCTGTTGTAAAAGTCTGTTACCATACAATGCGCAATTTTGTCTTTTTTTCTGACATGTGAGATGTAAAATAAATTCACCAATTTTGGCTGTAAATAAAAAAAACAAGAGCCATCAGAGATGGATTATGCTCCCAAAATATAGCCCTGACATTAAAAGTATAAACATTATAATTTTTTTAATACATTCCTTGAGATGTGACCTTGACCTTTGGGCTATCTCAAATGGCACAACAACTCACGATAGAAAACAATGAAATATTATTGTGTAAAGTTATTTCCAAATCAATCCATAATTTCAGGATCTATGCTCCAGATATGCTTACTGTAATTTTAATGTTTGATCTTAAGCTGTGACTTACACCTTTGAGCTGTCTGATTTTTTTTTTCAAATGCACATCTACTCATGACTAACAATTGTGACAAGTTATACTGAAATCCTTCTATAACTTGTCACAAGTTATGCCCTGGACATGCTTAATTTTAATGCTGGACCTTGAGCTGTGACCTTGACCTTGGAACTATATGAATAAATTTTTCAAATGGCACATTTTTTCATTATCCACAATATTTCCAAAAGATAAAGATTTTTAAAATTTCATCAATTACTTACTGCCATCTTCAAGGTCTTTAAATTTGGACCAGTCTAAACTTTTGTTGTCCGTTAATGGGTTAAAGAAGATCTAATTTTCTCACAAAAGTCATGGACAGATATAAAAGCCAACACTGTCATTAATTATTCATGTCATTTCTATATGACATGCATACATGACAAGGGGCACTTCTTTGTAATTAATTAATGCATTTTCATCTTCTAGTGCTTCAAATGATAGAGGAGGCTTAATTTGCTTCAACCGTTTCTACATGATTCTTTAGTAACTAATTACAAGATGAAATCATTTTGGACTACACTAAATTGACAGAAAATGCATTTAACAATTACTTGTTGATGAAATAGTCAACTGGGGTAGAAAACATTGTGGATAATGAAGATATTGTTTGTACCACACAGTTCAAGCAATTTCTTCATTTTCCACAATGTTTTCCATTTTTTTTTTACTTTCAGGGGCATAAAAAGGGATTGTGTGGAATAGGGTTAAAATTTATGATTATAACAAGTGAAAAAAAAAATAAAACAAGTACAACTTGAAAAAAGATGTGCACAAAAAAATTTCAAGTGACAAGTAAAATTACCATATCTGACACAATATTGTTCTACGCAACCCTCAAATAAAAAATATTTAAAAAACATTAAGGAAAATGAAGAATGACTGAAGTCATTAAACTGAAAGAGATGTTTGAATTTTTTGAAATTGTTTTCTTAAACTTCTTTGAATATGGGCCAGTCTAAAATTTTGCTGTCAGGTAAAGAAAATACCATATAGAACAGACAAAAACCATCAGAAGGAAAGAAGAAATAGTTTGTTACTTGTGTTCCACCTTACCTGACTTTCTCCAAATCTGTCATCAATCCATCGGTCAACTGATTGACAAGTTCTGTGTATGTCATCTGTTCATTCTGGGCAACCTACAATATGTAAAGAGAGCTGTTTAACCCATTTTCAGACAACAAAATTTTGGACTGATCCAAATTGAAAGGAGTTGCAGCTAACAATTTGAAGTTTATGAAATTTAAATTTTTTCAACCTTCTTGGTAGAAAAAAGTGTGGAAAATGAAGAAATTGCTTCTTAATTTTACACAATATTTTCCAAATTGTTTTTTCTGATGGGCTTCAAAAAGAATAGTTGTGCAGGAATGAGTAAATGTATCTCTCCAAATGAGGGCTTTGTCAGTAATGCATATCACTAACACCCTGCTTCTAAACTAAATTCCCACATAATCTGTCTTTCACTACAACCTATAGGAATTAAATACATGAAAACTTTATGGAAGAAGGAGAAATTGCTTGTTACAAGCCCAAATATTTTCTACCATAGAAAGAATAACTTTTGGATTAGCCCACAATTTGATTCCTCTCAAGTTGCAAGTCAATTATCCAATAAGCCAAATCAGGCTCAACGATATGTCTATGGGATAAGACTTAAAACCCAAGGTAACAGTCTTACATATGTACATCTAAAGCTGACATAAATACTACACCATTTCTTTATAATCCCACTTTCTTAATTGTCCATCGACTTAACCCATTACATAACATCAAATTAAAGTTTATGAAATTTTAGATTCATTGTGGAAAAAAATAATGAAAGTGCTTGTTACAAGCAATTTCTTCATTTACCACATTGCTTTCCAAATTGCTTTCCTTGGGGGGCATCTAAAATCGTCATTGTGTGGGAAATGGGTTAAGAAATTGTCCTGGTAAAATAAGAAACTGGTTGTCACAAGCAATGACCTCATTTCAAACTTTACTTTATTTGATTATTTAATAACGTCTCAAATATCAGCCACTTTAAAAAATTTCATCTAATTGCAAATACTTTCAATTTTGACTAGTCTAAGACCTAGTTGTCTGGTAATGTCTTAACCCATTCCTAAACAATCATGATTTAGATGCCCCTCAAGAAAAAATGTTTTGAAAAATTGTGGAGAATGAAGAAATTACTTTTCACTAGCATTTTCTTTCTATTATCCACAAAATTTTCTACCCAAAAGGACAGAAGTTTTAAAATTTCATCTATTAAAAATTGTCATCTGCAACTTCAAGTCGAAATTTGGTTGTCTGGTAATGGGTTAACCCATTACCACTCATTGATGCCTTTTGACTCCTCTATAATACTAGAGAAAAAATTGTGGGAAAAGAGGAAATGGCTAACAACAAGCCATTTCTTCTTTTCCCATAATATTTCTACCATATTCAGTCATAATTTTTCAAATTATAACACTTTGAAATGTCATTTGTACTTTCTTTGAATTTTGACCAGTCCAAAATTTGGTCGATTGGGAATAGGTTAGGTAAGAAATAACCTCTGTTTTCAACATAGGCAATAGATAATGACAACACCAAATCTATTTCATTGAATTTCCCAGTAAATGTCAAATCAATGTAAACTGAGAACCCAGTAATAAACCTATCTTAGATTACATTGTGATATATGGAAAATCAGCATGGTCTTGGACAGATCGATTCAAGAGTGTATCGCCGCCAGACCCTTCTATGTGTGTATAGATTGAATAAACACTTAGTACAGTATTGCAGCTAACCCGTTTCCACACAATCCTATCTTATCTGTCATCTGCAACACCATTGAATTTGGACCAGTAACAAGGTTTGCATCTGGAAATGGGTTAACCCTTGAATCTTTCAACTAAAATACTGTACTATCTCTTTCTATAATGAGCACAAAATGAAAAATCTTAGTCTATTGATGATTATGCTTTGATAGCCATGCTTTTCAAATCTGAACTGAGAGGATTGTCAAGGGGCAACATGTCAAGCTGGCCAAATATTTGACCTTGACCCTGGAGCTGTTTGAAACTTTGATTCAAATGGTACATCCTTTCATGATGTTCAGATTATTTTGCTATCAATGAGCAAATATAGGATATAATGCTCTGGACAAGCTCAATTGACTGTTTGAACTTGTGCTGTGACCCTGACCTTGGAGCTATCCAAAAATTTCTATAAATGGCACATCTACTAATGATGAAGAACAGTTGTGACAAGTTATTTTGAAATGAATTCTTAAATGTAGTGAATGTGCTCTGGATAAATTTGAATGCACAAAAGCGCCAAACGCTCAGGGTTCTTGATACCAAAGAGAAAATCTTGGACAAACAAGAACATAAGTGATACGAAAATGTATCTAAGATTTACCTCCCTTTGTAATATAGGTTATGTAACCAATAAATTAAGCAGAGATATTACAATATGTTTTAAGATTTTGATGACAACAAGGTTGTAGCAATAATTAAGCTTTCCCCCAAAAACGGTGGAGCTAATAATAACCCTTTACTGTATTATGTTATTTCAGGCAAAGCTTTTGCTGAATGATTATTATTTACAGCCATTCTTATTTGTAAAATAATCATTCAATAGGGTAGATTATATTGTGGAAAAAAGAATAAATTGCTTATTTCAAGTAATTTCTTCTTTACCACAATTTTTTCTGAAGTATAAAACCACAGAGCTGTAAAAACCAGGACTTAAAAAGGAAAGTTTTTTTTTAGTGCACAAGGAAGTATCTCTAATTGAACTACTTACTTGTACAACTTTATCATCGAGTGCCTCAAATACACTAGGATCAGAATAGATCTCATTTTTACGACATGACGGTGGATGGGGCAGTGGTATTTCTGTCTTCTTTGTCTGCTCTAACACCTCCATTGTCTCAATAATCTCCTTGACAACCTCCTCATTTTCTATTGGGTCCTCCATCTCTGGGGGCTGGAATTGATTAGATTGATTGATTGGATGGGGTTTAATGCCGCTTTGAATAGTATTTCAGTCATAACGTGGAGAGTGGAGCACCTAACAATGGATTCCGGGAATTTCTCTCACAAGTACTACCACTACATCCTTTCCTAGCCTCCAGCTGCTATCCCACTTAGGGTTACAATTATCCACCCATTGGTGAGAGACAAATGTTGGAGTGGATATATGTTGCCACCAGGGATCGAACCCATGACATTAGGAGTGTGATGCGTTACCCAATGCGCTATGATGGCGGCCATGGGGAGTAAAACCACTTCAACAGTATTTCAGTCATATAGTTACAGCTGCAGCACCTAAGCATGGATTTCTGGTACATCTCACACCAGTACTACCATGCTACGTGCTCATCCCACTTAGGTTAATGATTATCCACCAATAGGCAGGAGACAAATGCTAGAAAGAATATTTGCCATGCCTAGGAATCAGACACTGGGCCTCGTTCACTAGATTCCTACATGCTACTAACTGTGCTATAGCCTCACATTTAATGAATTTGCAACAGTATATGCATTGTTTCAAAGCAAAAGTTTAACTCATTTATTAAGAAAGAAGTTGAATGCAAAATGTGACAATTATCAATGGATTGCTGTCAAAAAAAAAATAAAAGAACTTTTAGAGTATGGTACATTACTTCTCAGAGCAATATACCAATAACTTGTATTAGAAATGTCTACTGTGGCATGAAAAGTCTCTAATTACCTGGGCTTCAAGCTCCTTTTCCAAGTCTTTTCTGAGTTCCTCTTTCTTGGCAGCCAGAAGGTCCAACATCTGTTCGCTGTGCTTTTGGACAAGGGCTGAGGTGATCTTTTGACCTTTCTCTTTAAGTCTCAAGGTTGCAGACTCTTTCATTTTCTCTTTCTTTACTTTCAGAGTTTTTTCTAAATCTTTCTTTTGATTTTCAAACTGAACCGTCATAACCTGGAAAAAACAGAAACTCTAAGTCGTACTATTTACTATCTGTTGCCTTAAAAATTGACATCTGAAGTTTGGTAGAAGATTTTGGCCAAGGTATCTATGACAGTTTTGCCAAATGGAATACACAAAAGATGTTAGCCCTATGGCTAACTATACAAAAGCTAGTCATTATATTAAAGAGATAATTTTCCTTAAAATTGTAGAATCAAAGAAGAAGGACAAAATTAATGTTCTCCGTATTTTCCTGTACTATCTAAAACCTTTTCGCATAACAAATTGTAGAGCTAGAGATTATGTCATCATGTCACAGCCTCTTTTTGAAAAACCAACATATCAGGCCAATTTTCCGCACAATTCAAGTTTTTTTACACCCTCAAGAAAAAAAGTCATTGAAACATTGTGGTAAATGAAGAAATTGCTTGTTGCAAGCAATATCTTTATTTTCCACAATGTTTTCTGCCTAAAAAGACAAAGGTTTTTAAAATATCATCAACTTGAAATTGTTGGTTGAAAAGTCGTCTAGTGCTTAGAAAATGCTTTCCAATGAGTTATTGGGATTTCTCTTGAGATTATCACATGAGAGGGTTTTCTTCTTTTTTGTTTGTCTTTTTTCCTTTTCTGGCAAACTTATCTTTTCACTCATTGCTGGCTATATATGAGAATATAGTTTTTATTGAACACTCAATGAAGTCTAAATCTATCTTGCACCGAAACAAACAATTTAGAAAAATATGCTGCATTATTAACCCATTTCCTCATGGTAAGACTTCAGACTTTCCCAATTTGAAAGAAGTTGCAGACAACAATTTCAAGTTGATGAAATTTTAACAAGATGTGTTTGTGAAACACCATGCCCCCGAAACAGGAATTCTCTAGAAACGGGTGATTTTTATTTTTTTCTTTGTTTTAGGGAAAAGGTTTAAAATTTTGACCTTGACCTTGATGAAATGACCTTCCCCAGTTACGCCTTGTGGAGACCTATCTACATACCAAATATTAGCATTGTAACTTAATCAGGGTTGAAGTTATAGGATAATGTTTAGTTGGCAGGTTAAGTTTTGCAGATAGAAAGACAGACAGACAGACAGACAGACACCGGTAAAACAATATGCCCCTGATCTATCAATGTGGGA
Organism: Fragum fragum; assembly: GCA_946902895.1. Taxonomy (NCBI): domain Eukaryota; kingdom Metazoa; phylum Mollusca; class Bivalvia; order Cardiida; family Cardiidae; genus Fragum; species Fragum fragum. Next base: position 36,508,427 of record OX336367.1, on the reverse strand, counting down.
GCATAAAAATCTTTGTATTGTGGGTTAGAAAACATTGTGGATAATGAAGAAATTGCCTTAAATAAGCTATTCATTTTTCACAATGTTTTCCAAAGCCTATTTTCTTGGGGGTGTCAAAAAGCATCAATGTGTGCAGTCTGATCTTAGTTTACACATTCTGTCTGTCCTTTTAACCCTTTCCCGTTTTAAATTTTTTTAGACCTGTCCAAATTAAAAGGTTTTGCAGACGAAAATTTAGAGTTGATTTAATTAGAGAAATAACCATCCAGTAGGGTAGAAAATATTGTGGAAAAAGAAGAAATTGCTTGTTACAAGCAATTTCTCCTTTTTCCACAATGTTTTCTCAAGTATAAAATCACGAGGACGTAAAAACCAGTGATTGTACAGGAAAGGGTTAAACCAGAGTTGTTCATGAAATTATTTTTCAAAAGAAGTATTGACAACTTAACAACAAGTGCTACCAGTGCTTTCAGCTCTTTGATTCTTTTACAAAAATGAAAAAAGGTTTTTATTTAGTATGACAAGAGTTAATATTAGGGCAAATCAATATTATGCTGTTTCTTTCTACCATTCGCACACAACACGCTTTTTTATGCCCCTCAAAAATGTGGAAAACTAATAAATAGCTTATCACAGGCAATTCCTCTATTTTCCACAATGTTTTCTACCTAAAAGGACAAAGATTTCTAAAATTTCATTAACAGAAAATTATCATCTGCAACTTCTTTCTTTTACTCCTTTCCTTCTTACCAATGAAAAATATAGTCGTCTGGTAATGGGTCAACCATCAAAGATGTATAACAGAAATTCAATCCATTTAATCCTATTCACACCATACAACTTTTTACAATCCTCAGGAAAAATTTTTGGAAGACATTGTGGAAAAAGAAACATTGTTTTTTCTACAAGAAATTTCCTCATATTTCAATAAGCTTTCCACCCAGAAAGGCAAAGTAATTTCAAAATTTCAACTTAAAATTGTCATCTGCAACATCTTTCAAATTGGACCAGTTTCGAATTTTGTCGCGGGGTAATTGGTCAACCCATTCCCATATGAGAAAATTTCAGACTGGTCAAATTTAAGATAAGTTGCAGACAACAATTTGAAGTTGGTGAAATTTCAAGAATTTATGTCTTTTGTGGTAGAAAACATTGTGGATAACGAAAAAATTGCTTGTTATAAACAGTTTCTTCATTTTCCAAAATGTTATCTAAAGCCGTTTTTTTAGGGGGTGTGCAAAGGAGGGATTGTGTGAGAATGGGTTAGGAAATTAACCCTTTCCCATTTTCCAAAGTTTTAGATCTTTCCAAATTCAAAGGTTTTGCAGACGAAAATTTAAAGTGGCTTTAATTTGAAAAATAACCATTCAGTAGGGTATAAAAAATATTATGGAAAAAGAAGAAATTGCTTGTTACAAGCAATTTCTTCTTTTCCACAATATTTTCTGAAGAATAAGGTCAAATGGACGTAAAAACCAGTGATTGTACAGGAAAGGGTTAAAGGAATAATGACCAACAGCTTGTATCAACAGAACACCCCATAAATAAAACACCTGCTATTGTCTATCAAAGACAAGATTTTCAGATTAGCTGTATCTCTCCTACTGTTGACAAATATTTTCTGTGCAAATATTTACTTTTCTGTTGAGTCTATTTGAAACAGCTTCAGATTACGCTTCAATTGTTTATATTGTGTTTTACACTTCTTTCAACAATTTCACACTTTTTCCCTTTGTTTCCCAAAATTTTTACTTTTTCTCAGGGCCATGAAAACAATTGTTTCTGAAAAAGTGAAAAGCTGGGTAGATTTGTTTGTTTGAATGGGGTTTTACGCCGCTTTCAACAATCTTTCAGTTATATCGCGGCGGCTGGAGCACCTAACAATGGAATCCTGGTATTTCTCACACCAGTACTACCATTACATCCTTTCCTAGCCTCCAGCTGCTATTCGACATAGGTCTACGATTATCGACCAATTGGTGAGAGACAAATAGTCGGAAAGGATGAGTGCCGGAATAGCTGGGTTTAACCATCAACCACACAATCTCTTTACGGTACAACAAAATTTTCAACCTCTTTTACCCTTTCCAGTGCAATAACCCTGATTTTTTATATTCATATGATATTATACTTGAGAAATATCACATATGAAACTGGTTCTTAGAAACAAGAGGGCAATGATGGCCCTATATTCCTCTCCTGAAAATGATTGCTCAAGGCTTTGTGATATATACAAAATATTAAAGCTCTACACGTAATAATTTTGAAGAAGAAGATTTTTAAAGATTTTCTCCTTCATCCAAGGTATATATTTAATCTATAATATAGCCATAAATTCCAGAGCACTGTAATTCTTGGAAGTACTTTAATAAAGAGGGTCAATAGGCATTGATACACGCCAAATACCAATGCTCTAGGCCTAATACTTTAGGAGAAGATTTTCATCAAAGATATTCTTCCTATGTTGTACAGAAAAGGGCTTATTTTCAGAGTACAGTAATTCTTTCAAGTATTTTGGTAGAGGGTCAATAGGCATGGATTCAAAACAAATATCAACACTCTAGGACTAATGGTTTAAGAGCAGATTTTCTAAAATATTGTTTATTTTATGTTAAATCAGGGATCACACAGAAAAGGGCTTATTTTCAGAATATTGTAATTCTATCAAGTATTTTGGTAGAGGGTCAATAGATGATTATTTATACAAAATATCCAACCTCTAGGCCTTGTGGTTTGGGAGAAGAAGATTTTTTAGGGGTTTTTTTTAACTCAGTTGCCATAGCAACTGATTTTGTTCTTGTGGGTTTCAATTCTTTGTAGTATTTGAAAGAGCATGACCTGTAAGGATCATTTTTTAGAAGTTTCTTGAAATGGTTGATTATGGTTAGTTTAGGAGGAAAAGAATTTTTTGTGAATTGTGAACCAATGGACAGATGGACAGATAGTGGACAATGACAGATCACAATAGCTCACCAAGAGCACTTTGTGCCGAGGTGAGCTGAAAAGGAGAAGTAGTCATCAATTTCATTGTTTTTATGGAATCACATTTCTCAAGTACTGCTAAAAGCTTTCTCCCTTAAGCTTCAAAGAATTTGATCAAGGGTTAGTTAAAAACAAATGGGAAAAAGAATGACACTCACAATCACTTGAAAGCTTAGATTTAATCAGTAAATATTTGCTCAAACAAATCCTGTGAAGAATGCAAACAACAATGGACAAAAAGGTCATTCCATCTTTTAGATTTAAAGAACAGTTGAAGGAATTATGGGGTAGCAAATCTTCAAAACAGTCAATGTAATTTTATCAAAATAAACAGCTAGTTAAATCTGTACAAATCCTGTTTGACTTTTACTTGTAAAAAATCCCATTTTAACCATTCATGATGTGGGCAGGGTTGTACAAAAATCTGGATTTTAGAGGCTTTTTAACAAGAGATGCATAAGGGCCTGTAACGGCTCTCTAAGCTTCAAAACGACCCCTTTCCTTTTTCAAGGACAAATTTTGATGCAATGAACTAAAAACATGAAAAATATATCCTTCGAACCAGTCCAAAAAGATTTGGACTTGTCATGATTTAATATGACAACAGTATGATTATAAAGGATTTGAAATTTTCATCCAGTGTCAAAAAGTCCATACCTTTCTTTCTCTGTCATCTATCTTTTTCTTCTTCTTGGACAAATCCTTCTCGTACATGTCTGTTAGCTCTTTAAGTTTCACCTCCCATTCCTTCTTGATTTCGTCAGAGATTTTCTGTGTCTCCCTCTCACGTTCCATCTGGAAATTCTGAAACATCGCATCTTCCTCCTTTCTCTGTTCCACCTCAAGTTGGACCTGTGCTTCTGCAAGCTTCTTCTTGTACTGAAATCAAAATGTTTAAATTAACTTTTGTTATGCAGATGAAAAACTTCATAATAAAGTACATTTTGACAACAGTATAATTGAGGACAATGTATTCAACTCATTAACCCATTTCCTCACAATGATGCTTTTTGACAACCCTCAAGAAATACAATTAGGAAAACACTGTGTAAAATGAAGAAATAATTGAGAATACATTGTGGAAAAAGAAGAAATTGTGAGAAGAAAATTCTTCTTTTGCCACAATATTTTCTACCCTACTGAATGATTCTTTTTCAAATTAAATCAACTTTAAATTGTCATCTACAAAATCTTTGAAATTGGACAGGTTTGGCAATGCAGTAAAGGGTTGATCCATTCCTAACCGACAAAATTTTAGACTGGTTCGAATTGAATGAGATTGCAGATGACAAAACAAGGTTGGTTTGATTTGAAAAATAATGACAATGTGAAGTAAAATTATTGTAAAAAAGGAGAAATTGCTAGTAATAAGTAGTTTCTACTTTTCTCACAATATTTTCTTTCAGCATTTTTCTTCAAGGGGTAAAAAAGCAGGATTATATGGGAATGGGTTAAGGTCGTCTTTTCTGTGATGCATCCTAGAATGGTATAAATCTGATACTGGTAATATGCACAAGGTCAAAAGGCTAGGAACATTCTATAAGAATTTCATGCAAACCTGACTAAAAATGTTGCATTATGTCCCGTTTTTCTGTGATGCAGCCAATAAACCTGCCAATGTGTATTAGGTCAGTTGACTAGGAACATTCTGTGAAAATTTCATTGAAATTTGTTCATAAATACAGGATAATTCCATTAACAAGATTTGGACAAACAGACAAATGGTTAAGTTGATATCAATATAACTATGCTGTTCCTTGTCAGTGTAGTGTATTGCTCATTTCCTATATATACATCTTGGAGTTAATAGCATAGAATGATATGAATCTGAGATGGAACTGTGATGATTCATTGAAAAGATCTTAGTGAGGGGGTCTGAAATTGATCAGTAGTCTTCTTCAAAACTTGCAAGTACATATACAGAAAAAACATCTGTGGGACTGTGTCCTAAATTTTCTCGTTAACCTATCCCCACACATTCCTATTTTTGTAATAACTTAATAGAAATAGTTCTTAAACAGAACAAGCAATTTTAGTGTTTTTTACCCCAAAGAAATAAGGCTGAAAACAGCTTAGACATGTAAGAATGCAGGTTTTACATGCAACAATCAATATTATGATACTGTATTTTGAAGTCCTAGTTTTGAAGTCTGGTAATTTTATCAGGGATTAGCAAGTCCATTTTGTTTAACTTCTGGTAGGAAATGTAGGTATTTCAAGTACTTAAATTATCTATTTGGCTTGATGTTGTCCCTATTTGCACTAAACAATGACATTTCACCTGGACATAACTATCAGGACACATTTTTTATCACCTTTACAAAACAGATCATTTTACTGATCAGACGAATTCAGAGTACCCTTTCCTGTTCAAACACATGATTTTACGTTCCCGTGATTTTATACTTGAGAAAACATTGTGGAAAAAGAAGAAATTGCTTGTGACAAGCAATTTCTCCTTTTCCCACAATATTTTCTACCACATAGGATGGTCAGATTTCAAATTGTATGCATTTTTCATTGTCGTCTGCAACCTCTTTCAAATTGGACCAGTCTAAAATTTCATAAAACAGGAAAGGGTTAAAGAAAAGATAAATCTTGATTAAAATTTTATTGAAATCAGTATTTTCTCATCATTTTTCGTTTCAAATACAAAGCTTTACTACCACTTAACCTATTACCACACATCAAAATGTTTGACTGGTCAAAATTCAAAGAAGTTGCAGACAACAATTTAAAATTGATGAATTTTAAAAATCTTTGTCCTTGTGCTAGGAAATATTGTGGATAATTAAGAAAATCCTTAGTCCTTGTAACCTGCAATATATAGTGTTTCCTGAGTATTCTACTTCAGGGATGTAAAACTAGAAGCACTTGAGAGGCTGTATCGCTCCACAGGCCTGATTGTACTGGTTAAGCAAATGGTGTTTTCAGGAAATCAATTTTAAACCCAATCACATTCACATGTGTGACAAATAAAATCTTGTCAATTAAATCTTTTAATATTCTAAAAGTTTCATTGATTTACAAAAAGTCAATTCACTTACTGAGTCAGATAAAAAGGTATTAAATTTTTTTTAAAGAATCACTGTATACCATATATTGGCATAAGCCATGACCATAAAGCTATGTTTATCATTCCATCAAAATTCTTCGAAGGAATCTGGAAAAGGGCCACACAAGGATCTTTTCTGTGAAATTTGGTTGAATTCTATCCACTAGTTTCTGAGAAACTGACTTTAAAAGGTTTCACCATAAATGGAAATAAGGATCACCAAATGATCATTCCTGTAGAGTTTGGTTGGAATCCAACAACTTACTGGTTTCTGATAAAAATATTTTGAAGGTTTTACCATATATGGAAATTAGCCCTGCCTATCTAACCTTTTCCTGTTCAATCCCTGGTTTTTATGTCCCTTTGGTTTGAAACTTTAGAAAACGTTCAGGAAAAAGAAGAAATTGCTTGTGACAAGCAATTTCTTCTTTTTCCACAATATTTTCTACCCTATTAAATGATTATTATTCTTATGAAACCAACTTTAAATTGTCTCCTGCAAAACCTTTGAATTCAGACAGGTCTAAAATTTTGAAAAGCAGGAAAGGGCTTTTAGTTGAAGAAATTTTAATTTGGGGAGAAAATATTGTAGATAATGAAGGAATTGCTTGTATCATGCAATTTCTTCATTTTCCACAATGTTTTCCCAAGCTCCTTTTTCTTAGATCAAATAGCATGATTATGATACCGATACAATAAAGCCTTCATTCTTGAATTTAAGTAAATCAAAAATTTTCAATTCGGACCAGATTAAAACTTGCTTGTCTGTAGAGGGGGCAAAATAATGTGGCACTCTATAACATACAAAATGAACCCCTGTTGAATAAAGTCTGAGGCCAATACGCAAACCTTGATTGCAAACTCAAATATGCTACCATTTCATGATTTTCATAAACTCTAGAATATTCATTGAAAGTCGAAAAAGGGGCATAATTCTCACAAAATGCATCTAGACTTATCCCCCTTGATAGTAGAAAGCATCATGTGAAAAAAAAAATAGTGAACATATGTGCCAAGTTTCAAGTGAATGCCTTCAGTAGAACCAAAGATATCACAAAATGTCAGTTTTCACATAACGACGACAACAACAACATGGAGGCTATCGCAATACGTTGGATATTCTCCGAAAAGAGCCGAGCTAAAAAGGGTCCTAGATTGCTCACCAGAGTTCTTTATAGCAAAATTAACTATGAAACTAAGTCTTCCAGGCGGGTCTTATTTGTGAAGGGAAAAGCAGTACACAAGGCTAATAATATTAATCAAATTGCCATCGAGACCCCCTTTTCACATGTTTTCAAATGGAACATCGGCATTTAACTCGGCTTTATCCCTATAACCTAACAATCATTTTGACCAAGTTTCACCAAGAATAGGCTAATCTTGTGGTCCCTAGAGTGAAAACAAAGAAATTGTGATTAATGCCCCTTTTCCTGTGTTTTTGAATGGAACCTTCCCATTTTCAAAAGGCTTCTTTTTTATGACCTAAAATACATTTGAATAAAGTTTCATCTAGTTTGAGACAAGACTTTGGCCCCTAGAGTGTTAACAAAGAAATTGGCATTAAGCCTATTTTCCTGTGTTTTTTTTATAAAACCTTCCCATTTTCAATAGGGTCCATTCTTATGACCTACCAATCTTTCTCTTCATGTTTCATAAAGATTGGACTAAATTTGTGGCCCCTAGAGACTAAATAATGAAATCATCATTATGGCCCTTTATTCTTCCAATGTTTTCTGGTAGTTCCTTCCCATTTTCGAACGGGTTCTTCTTTGTATTCTCAATATCATTCTTGCTGAGTTTCATCTAGATTGATGACAGCAAGAATTTATTGACATTGGATGACGTACACACAACACATGATTGACATTCAAGTATCACAAAAGCTCACCAAGAGCAAATTGTGCTCAGATTAGATAACAAGAACACCGCCTATGGGTGCCTATGCTTGGCTGTTTGGCAAGTTATCCCCCTTGATAGTAAAGGTTGCTCTTATGATAGTGAACAAGTGTGCCAAGTTTCAAGTGAATGCCTTGAGTAGAACCAGAGATATCAAAGTTTTCGTATGATGTTGATGACGACAAGGACAACAACAACAATGCTATCGCAATACCTAGGGTTTGTCCGAAAACTGCCAAGCTAAAAATGCCTTTTCTTGTTAGTATACCATTAGGTTACTTTTTGAAAGTTAACATATATTCCGATTTTCAAATGAATGCCTTCAGTTGTACCAGAGAAATAATAAAATATCATAGTTTCTGCACAATAACAACAACAACAATGCAGACAACAATGCTATGGCAATACCTCCATTTTCTTTCCTAAAACAGCCAAGCTAATAAGTGCCATAAAGAGTAGTAAACATTGAAATTAAGGGAGACATTTCTAGTCATAATCCTTTTTTATCTGTCCTTGTGAGACAATTTTGTGGATATGAAGAAATTTCTTGTTACAAGCGATTTCTTGAATGTCCTCAATGTTTTACAATATCACTTTCTAGAGGGTTGTGAAAAAGCTGGAACTGTACCAAGTTAGTTCACAAAGGTCAAAGATAGATTGACTATCTTGGTTGAAACAGTATTTCATACATAATACACCTACATCTAAAAACCACACCCATGAAGTTTTAGATGACGGTTTTAAATTTCATCATATATTTTCATCATTTGGACTTATAACGAGTTTGAGTAAGCAGCCTCTGATTCATTTCCTAACACATGTATGTAACACAGCAATGGATTAACACAAAACTGTTTTAACTAATTACAAGATGTATAGGTAGTTACAACCATTTTGACTTTACCTCATGAGACATAGATGAAATTACCTCCTGGGCTAAGAATATTTGTAATTGAATATAATAAGTGAAGCATGGAATGTAAACACTTAACTTGTGCATTTTGGAGCGATATTGAATTTCAACTTGATATGAATCTAGTAAAAAACTGAGAGCTATCTACGAGGGTGATAAATACCTCCCCCCCCCCCATAAGTTCATAACTATAGCTATCACTATAGGTGAATAACCCATTTCCAAATGAAAAATTTTAGACTGGGCCAAGCTGCAGGCAACAATTTTCAGTTTATTGAATTCAAAAAATCCTTTAGGGTAGAACTATTTACAGATTATAAAAAGAAATTGCTTGTTACAAGCAATTTCTTCATTTTCTGCAATGTTTTCCAAAGACTTTTTGTAGACAGTTGTCAAAAGTGTGATAGTGTGGGAATGGGTTAATATCTTCCCAGCCTGATGGTTCCTTGTTAAAAGAAAAACAGTTGGTCATTTGAAAGATATGCCATATTCAAAATACAGGATTAAATTAGCCACATTAAAGATTAAAACAGAGCAGACAAAAATTATCTAAAAGGGTCATATAATTTTGCATCAATGATTAGAAAATAAATTCTATCAAAGGACATTAACCAAGTTGAGTGTGTGCTAAAAAGATAACCAAAATAGGATATGCAAAACTTCTGTATGATAAGGATCCTATCCGTAAACTCATTCCAACACAACCCCTCCTATTTACAACCCTCAACAAAAACCTTTGAAACATTGTGGAAAATGAAGAAATTCCTAATGCATCAAGCAATTTCTTAATTTTCCACAATTTTATATCCCCAAAGATGAAAAAAATCTTCAACTTGAAATCGTTGTCTGAAGCTTCTTCCAATTCGGACAGATCTTAAATTACACTGTGTGGGAGTGGATTAAATCTAGACAACCCAGTGGTAGGCGAGAAATAGCGTGGACAACAATTTTCATCAAAGGGCCATAATTCAGTAACAGGTTAAATGACTGTCAATATACCATAAACAAAGTAGGTTATAGTCAAATCTCTGCATGATAATAGATCTATCTGTAAAGTTAAAATTTGAATCAAATCTATTCATTAGTTGATGATACAGGAGAACCATGAGAGTCCTATATCACTCACCTGATCATCATATTTCTAAGCTTAACATATTACTAGAGGACCAAATCTTAGACTGATCCAAATTGAAAGAAGCTGCAGACGACAATTCAAACTTTATGAAATTTTAGATTTTTTCAACTTTCTAGGTAGAAAACATTGTGTAAAATGAGGAAATTGTTTGTTGCAAGCAATTTCTTCATTTTACACAATGTTGTCTGAATTATTTTTCTTGAGTGGCCTGAAAAAGCGCCATTAGGTTTAATACCAAGATAGTTTGCACAACTATGGAAAAACATAATGCAATGCTTCCGACAAAACTTGAATTGATTGATTGAATGGGGTTTAATGCCACTTTTAACAGTATTTCAATCATATCGTGATGTCTGGAGTACTTAAAAATGTATTACTAGTATATCTCCCACCAGTGCTCCATTACATCCTTTCCTAGCCTCCAGCTGCTACCCCACTTAGATTAACGATTATTCACCCATTGGTGAGAGACAGAATATGTTCCCCCGCCAGAAATTGAACCCATGACATCCCATAATTGAAGATTGGGAGTCTGATGCGCTACCCAGTGCGTAAGACGGCGGCACTACACTTGAAAGCTCAAAGCTCATAATAGGGAAACTATTCTAAAGATTTCTTTTCTATATCTCATGGTAAAATCCAGGTTCTAATAACATAGTATGCTGATCCTAGAGTACTGATTTAACCCATTCCAAATAAAATTTTTTAGACCAGTCCAAGTTTAAAGAAGTTGCAGACGACAATTGCAAGTTGATGGAATTTGGGGTTTTTTGGTCTTTTTGGAAAGAAAATATTGTGTAAAATGAATTAATTGATAGATTAAGTAATTTCTTCTTTTGCAGCAATGTTTTCCAAAGCTTTTTTGTAGGGCATGAAAAAAGAGGAATTGTGTCGAAGTAAGGCAACATAACTGCAAAATTTGAAAGCTCTAGGCCTAGTGGTATAGGCGCAGAAATTAATTTCTAGATTTCCAAGAAAATCTAGAAACTCAAAGTATAAAGGGTATATGTTGATCCCAAAGTGATAGAAATAGGTATTCAGGTTAGGGTACCTTAAGGTGATAGCTGTAAGTGAAATTTGAAAGCACACATACTGGCCTTCTAAAATGGAAAGAAATTTTTAATATTTCCTCTTTTCATCTCTTTGTAAAATCCAGGATTTCTTTGAATGGGGTTAAACGCCACTATTGATAGTATTTCAGTCATATCACAGTGGCTGGAGTACCTAACAAATTACTGGATTACTATATTTCTCACACGAGTACTATAGCTCTTGAACCCAGGACCCCTTGACTAGGAGTCCTTAGCATTACCACTGCACTAATGCTGGAGCAGTCTTTTGATAGAAAACCATGAGGTCATTCTAAAAGGTATTCATGCATGCAAAATTTGAAATCTCTAGGCCTCTTGGGCTTAGAATTTTTCTTAACCCATTCCCTCACAGTGAAATTTTAGACCAGTCCAAATTGGAAGAAGTTGCAGCCGAGAATTTGAAGTTGATGAAATCTTTTAATTCTTTGGCTTTTGGGGTAGAAAACATTGTGAATAATGAAGAAATTGCTTGATACAAGCAATTTCTTCATTTTCCACAATGTTTTCCAAAGCTTTTTTCTTGAAGGGCATAAAAAGGAGGGCTTGTGTGGGAATGGGTAAGAAAATGCCCTTCTTTATCCACAACATAGGGCTCAAGTCTGTTGTGTGTGCAAAATTTGAAAGCTATAGACCTTATTGTTTTGGAGAAGATTTTTTAAATTTTTTGTTTGCCCACCATGCATGTAACTTATTCCAATTCTTTTGTAATTGTTATTGGACAGGCTTAGTGTATCATAATAGCGTGTTCACCCTGAGCACTTTGGGCTCAAATGAGCTAAAAATGAGCAGACAAGATTAAAATTCAAAGAAGGGCTATAACCCTGTGAAAAGTCAATGAACCAAAGCCAAAATCAGAAATGAAAGGCTGTGTTCAATTATAGCGTCACCCTTATTGAAACTTTAGTATCTCCAAAATCCTCTCACTCTATTGCCAGGTACCTTACTAGGTATTTTTGTTTCTTTACCTACAGCTCATGGCTCACCAGCCAGCAATGCCAGTTTTCATCAGATGGGCTAGAGTCTACCAGAATTAGAAACTTCCAGCTCTTGCATCCAAAACTGACACACCAACCACTTGGCCATAGAAGTAGGGAAATACTTATGCTCCCACAACAGATTTTTTCTTCAATTTTTAGTTTCATAGCTGAAATTTATGATATTTGTAGATTGAAACTGATGAGCATACTTTAACACTAATGTCATACTTAACCCGGAATATTCCTATTTTGGCAGTAGGTATAGACAAAGATCAGCCTGCACATATGTGCAGTCTGACCTTAGCTTAGACCACCTGTTTGGCTTTATTGAAGCTAGAGTTGTTCCTAGAATCATTTTTCAACAGAAATATTAACCCATAACTAGTGATTCCAGTACTTTCAGCCCTTTGATTTTAATGCATTTCTGAAAAAGGATTTATTCAGAATGACAATGGTTAAGTATGAGACCTAAAATTTTGAAAGTGGTAGGAAAATATGAAGTCTTTAAATTTTGAGCAAACAGACAAATTAAAAGACAGACGTAGAACAGTTAAAGGATATGCCCAAAATTTCATCAATGTGGGGGGTTATTTTCCAAAATCAACTTTTCTTGTAATTTGGGATTGAATGCCTCTGCAAAATACATGCTCAAATAATATTTATATCTTGTCTTTAATTCTGTTGTCCCTTAAATTTTAATAATGATTAAAGCCATTTGACTCATTAACCAATTTCCATACAATGGCACATGTTAATGCCACACAAGAAAAACAAATTGGAAAACAAATGTAAAATGAAGAAGCAATATGCAATTTTGCATTTTCATCATTTGCCACAATGTTTCCTACCTAAAAAGTTGAAAAATCCAAAATTTCATAAACTTAAAGTTGTCATCTACAACTGCTTTCAATTTTGACCAGTCTTTAATTTGGCTGTCTCATAAACTCATGATGTCATAGAAACCTATTCAGTTCCATTAGTCTTCAAACAACTTGTTTTACAGTTCCATAGCAAAGAATTTGATATTGTTTCCATCTGTAAAGTGATTTAGTCATCAGAATCAGCATCATTCATTTCTGTCTTGAAAGTGATCAAAAAGAATTTACACTAACAATAATTTTTGCATTTGCTTCTTGAAATTTGATGTTGAGAACCAAGGATGTAATGATATACAGGAAGCCATTTTGATCTAGAGGTTTTGACCAAAAATCTTGAATTTAAAGATACCTATTCATTCCTTACACTATGAAATCTTTTGAATAGGACCACTCAAGTATATGTTTGAGTATCATGTATCACACAATAGCTCTATTTCACTTCACCTTTATCATATTTTTTACCATTTTCTATGATTCATTGCAACATATATCAAGAAAAAATCTTGGCAAATTGTGAAAGTGTTTCAAAAGCTGACAGTAGGATAGAGCTATACACTTATATACTGATACATTAAAAGCAAAAGACTATCAGAACCAATTCTTAAAGCCAGATCTTCGCTCCAAGGTAGGAAATCAGTTCAACTCCTTCCTGTTCAATCCCTGGGTTTTACTACCCTGTGATTCTATATTAGAGAAAACATTGTGGAAAAGAAAAAAATGCTTGTAACAAGCAATTTCTGCTAAATGGATATTTTTCAAATAAAACCAACTTTAATTTTTTGTCTGTGAAACCTTTGAATTTGGATGGATCTAGAACTTTGCAAAACAGGAACGGGTTAAATAATCTATCATTTATTTTGTCACAAAAGCAAACAAGAGCCTTCTTATTATCAATATGCAAAAGAAGGGTATGATTGAAGTTCTTTGGAAAGCATATTTTGTGATTTTTATCATGATTTCAACCCTTTTTGTCATCTGAATTTGGACCAGTCTAATATTGGTAATTGGTAAAGACTTCTGCTATGCACAGTACATTTTACAATAAAGTGCATCAGCAAAAAGGTAATCAGGTAACAGATTGTGCAAAAAAAAAGAAAGAAGAATGTCATTACAAAAGAATTTAAAAATGTATGATCCTTTTATAATGTGTCTAAGTAGCTGCATTACTTGAAAATAAATTGAATGACAAGACACTTCAGAATGATTGAGCACATTTACAAGTTGGCAATAAAAATCTATCATTCCCAATAGGAAACACTTTAAATTCATTATGAATACACAAATTTCGCCTGATAACATTAAAATAAAATCCAGTTATTATCAAACAAGATTCTTTTAGATTTATCTTTCTCAAATATCTTTTAACCAGCTTAGCTACACTATCCCGAGTATCCCCCATTTTGACACAAGTTTTGGAAAATTATTGGGGAAAGAAAATTTGATTTTAAGTATCAATTTCTCCTTCCCTTTTGATGTTTTCTAATTCATTTTGCAGTTATTTTTCAATTTATATGTAATCAAAAAGTTTTCTTCATTTTCTTTAAATAATAACAGTCTACGATTAACCCATATTGCCAGATGACCTATTTCTAGATTGGTCCGAATTGAAGGAGGGGCCAACACCAACAATGTGTTAAAATTGGAAGATTAGTGCCAAATATGATAGAAATCAGCCTATAATTATGTACTTTATCACTGAAGTCTGAATAATTTAGTGAAAGGCCCTTTTTTCCATTTTCAGACAAATCCACTCTATATCTGAAAGGGACCTTCCTTATGACACTACAATCATCCTGTAACAGTTTTACTGGAAAGAGAATGATAATAATTGACTTTCTGAAATCCTTATTTCTCAATGAAACAGCATTCTAAAATCCTTATTTCTCAATTAAACAGCATTCTAAAAACCTTATTTCTCAATGAAATCCTATGTTGTGGGTACTCATGTGAATTGTCTAGATGAGACCATTCAAATGAGTACCTACAACATAGGTTTATGGCAGTACTGGTGAAATATTTCACTCTAAAATACAAATAACACCCTCTATTGGCAGCTCTGTTCCTTTTCCAGGAACAAGTGTTTAACCCTTTCCCGTTTTTTTGAAATTTTAGACTGGTCCAAATTAAAAGAGTTTGCAGACGACAATGAAAATTTGATGCTATTTGAAATGAAACCATCCTATGTGGTAAAAAATGTTGTGGAAAAAGGAGAAATTGCTTGTAACAAGCAATTTCTTCTTTTTCCACAATGTTTTCGAGTATAAAATCACAGGAATGTAAAATCCCGTATTTGAACGGGAAAGAGTTAAGAAAATGTTTTACATACACATGACATCAATGATGTAAACACCAGTAACAGAATGTAGATGTCAATATGGCTTAGATAATACCTTCAGTTTTCTCTGAAAACAGCATAACTTCTAATGCTACCCTGTAGGATCCCAGGTTTTACATCCTTGTGGTTTTATACTTGAGAAAACAATCAGGGAAAAGAAGAAATTGCTTGTAACAAGCAATTTCTTCTTTTACCATATTATTTTCTACTTGTAGGTTGGTTACTTTTCGAATTGCACTCACTTTTCATTGACGTCTGCAAGTTCTTTGAATATGGACTTGTCTAAAATTTTGAAAAACAGCAAAGCTTTTCCATAACACAAGAGTGCTGCATGCGGATGACAATGCTCAAGTTCATCTGCTTGACAGTAGGTAAAATTCTTAAGTTAAAAAAGGAGCATAATTATTCAAAAATGCATTTAGAGTTATTCCCCTTATTTTTGTAGTTTACTCTCTTGATAGTGAACATATATTTTGTTTGTTTGAATGGGGTTTTATGCCGCTTTCACAATCTGTCAGTTATATCACGGCCGCTGGAGCACCTAACAATGGAATCCTGGTATTTCTCACACCAGTACAACCACTACATTCTTTCCAAGCCTCCAGCTGCTATCCCACATAGGTCTACGATTATCCACCCATTGGTGAGAGACAAATAGTCGGAAAGGAGGAGTGCCACCATCGGGGATCGAACCATATATTTGAGTTTCAAGTGAATGCATTTAGTAAAACCAAAGATATTACAAAAACTTGATGATGCCAATGTAGACACTGACACAGATGATGGCCTGGCCATACTAACTACCTTGTGCTTTCTCTGAAAACTAATGCACTAATAATAATATGAATTGTTTACCATTCATATCTGAGGACAGAAAATACCATGACAAAAGAACCTATCTCTTTACTTTCTATATTTGCCGCCACAGTGCTTTCGATAATTGAACACAGCTGCTGTTAACCCAATACCAGCAGTGTTTGTAAAAAGAATTAGACCTTTTTCCGTTGGTTTTTTCTTTTTTTTTTTTTTTAATTTCAGACCTGATCAAATTCAAAAGTTTGAAGAAAATGTTATGTGGATTTAATTTGAAAAATAACCATTCAGTACGATATAAAAAATTGTGTTGAAAGAAGAAATTGCTTGTTACAAGCAATTTCTTCTTTTTCCACAATGTTTTCTTAGGTATAAAATCACAGCAACATAAAATCACGGGTTTGTACGGGAAAGCGTTAACCAATTAATAGTTGGTAAAATGTTCCAAATTTAAAGGAGATGGCCGAGTTGCAGAGGAAGAAATTATACAATTTTTCACTTTTTGGGGTTGAAAATTGTGAAAAATGTAGAAATTACTTATTGCAAGCAACTTCTTCCATTTCAGACAATATTTTCCCATTTTTTTTCCTGAGGGGCATCAAAAAGTGTTATTGTGTGGGAATGTGTTAACCCTTATCATGCTGATCCAAGAATATCCCTGCCTTTACAATGACATGGGCCTGCACAGATGTGTAGTCTAATCTTAGCCTACACTACCTGCTTATTCCTGCTGTGCTCAGAAAAATCTATGAACACAACATTGATCTGTGAAATCAGTCTCAAAATTGAGTGAAAAGAGAATAAATATTCAGCAAGACAAGTGTTCAGAAAAAATGTTTAACCATATTCATCACTTTCATACATAAAACATAGTCAGAACCAAGTTTTTATCCCCGCAAGAAAAGGATCAGAAGATCATGAATATCAATAGATTAGCAAGTCAAGGCAATCTACTTAATTTTAAATCATGAACAAATTTCTGATTACGATCTATGTTTATTGATTACCTTGATTAACTCTTGGTTCGCTGGGCAGATTGTGAATTAAATAATTCAGTTCTAACAGTAGACTTATTTAATGTTGCTTGTTAGATTTACTTATAAATACTATATACCATAGATTACATTGAATGATACTTAGTCACTTTCAAGTCTAGAAAAAGATAAGACGACAATGCCTTGGATACTAATGCTGGATAGTGAAACAAATGTCCGCTGACAACATAGCTCACTCTATCAGCTGCTTGTCACAAAAGGAGCTTAACCCTTTCCCGTTTTTGGAAATTTTAGACTAGTCCAAATTCAAAGAGGTTGCAGACAACAATGACAACTAGATGCAATTTGAAATTAACCCATCCTATGTCGTAGAAAATATTATGGAAAAAGGAGAAATTGCTTGTTACAAGCAATTTCTTCTCTTCCACAATGTTTTCTCAAGTATGTAATCACAGGAACGTAAATTCCGTATTTGAACAGGAAAGGGTTAAAAAATGAGCAAAGGTCAAGGTCACTTGGATAAAGGGAATGTCCTGATGAAATTCTTTACCAGATAAAAAATTTGAAATATATGAGCTATATCAAAAGTAAAGTTTATTTCTTGTACGTAGATTAACCGATTCCCACACAATGACGTTTTTAAGGGCCCCTCAACAAAAACAAATTTGCTGTATTTGTAAAAGTTGTAAGCAATCAAAGCATATGAGCAAGATCAAAGTTTTGAAAAGTAGGATAAATATAAATTGATTGATTGATTGAATGGATTTAACACCACTTTAATAGTATTTCAGTCATATTGCGGCAGCTAGAGTACCTAACAATAGCTTGAATACAATATCATGGCTCATGATTTCAATGTACAACACTGGTCAAAAAAGGTAGAGGTCTGAAACATACAAGTGAAGTACATGTAGTTTTTTATATATATAAAGTACCCTAACAACATGGTATTAAAAAAATACTGCTGAACATAAAAAGATCAAAGAGAAGACATTGTGTTAGACTCATCAAACAAATAGGACTTGTGTTTTAATGACACTTTTTGTGGCTTAAGCCCTTACCAGACAGCAAATTTTTAGACTGGTACAAATTGAAAGGAGTTGCAGACAACAATTTAAACCTTATGAAATTTTTTACTTTTCAAGGTTTGGGAACGAAAAACATCCTGTAAAATGAAGATATTGCTTGTTACAAGCAATTTCTTCATTTTACACAATTTTTTTCTAAATTTTTTTCTTGAGGGACTTCCAAAAGCGTATTTGTGTGGGGATGGGTTAACCCATTCTGCATTATCCCAAAATGTGTACCACCCCAAAAGAGAAATACATATACAGTAAAACCCCTCCTTACTACCACCCCGGAAATATGGATTCCCCGCTATTACAACCGAAATTTTACAGAACAGATTTTTTGTTCTCTATTTCAATAGTCACCAACCCCTCTAAAACGGGCACCCCGCTATTCCGAATTACGACCACTAAATTCAGTACCAACTATAGCTGATACACTGTTTTGAACCCCACTAAAACGACCACTAACTTCACACATTGAGACCAACCACCGGAATTTCACACTTGTTAAGAGCGTCACAAATTGGGTACCTTGTATACCAATAGCTTGTATTATTGTTAATTGTTATTTGAATGTGTCACGG
The DNA here is from genome assembly GCA_946902895.1 of Fragum fragum. Classification (NCBI taxonomy): domain Eukaryota; kingdom Metazoa; phylum Mollusca; class Bivalvia; order Cardiida; family Cardiidae; genus Fragum; species Fragum fragum. Next base: position 36,489,703 of record OX336367.1, on the reverse strand, counting down.
GTTTTGACTCAAGTAATAAAGTCGAAAGTGATAAAGTATCCGAGTAGTTACGATTAGTTTGTTTACAGCATCACGAACAGTTAATTAGCAGTTTGTTTTTATTTCAACATAATTGATGTTTGGCATTCACATTATGTAAGATATGATATCAACAGTTCGACACTTTGAAACTGTACTTACGAATAAACAATGTTCTTATAGTTTTATTTTTGTATGTAGAGTATCAATATATTCAAAAAACAAAAATAAAATAAACATGAATTAATTGACAACAAACGACCAAACCTCAGTGTTAAGACCACCATGCTATTACAACCACTTTTAGTAAGTACCGCAAGTGGTCGTAATAGAGGGGTTTTACTGTATTTTCAAGATTTTATCAACTGAAAATTGTTTGATTTTGGTCCAGTTCATTTTTTGTTGTAAAGATGACAACAGCAACAGCAATGTGTTCCAACTAAAAAACATCAACTAAATATCTTTTAAAATCAAACTGCTTAGATCAGATATTGATAATGTATGTTCTAATGCTGCTTTTACCATATTTTCAGTTTTGTCAGATGATGCACCATTTAGCCATTCTGCTGTTATTTTGAGATTAAGAATGTATAATAATCAGATCTTAGGAGTTAATCAATTCCAACACAATGACACTTTAAAAGCCCCTCAATAAACAAGCAATTTCTTCGATATCAACAATGTTTTCTACCACAATAGACAAAGTTTTTAAAGATTTCTTCGTCTTTAAATTGACGTCTGCAACTTCTTTGAATTTGGACTGGTCTAAAAATCGATTGTGTGAGAATGGGTTAAATGTAATCCAGTAATCTCAAAGAACCCAACAGGGTCATACAATTGAATCCTAGTTAAGCTGCTATTACCTGCTATCACCCATGGCAAAGCAATTAGCCTTCTTGGCTTAACCCATTTGCACACAAGCCCTCCTTTTTTTGCCCCTCAAGAAAAAAGCTTTGGAAAACATTGTGGAAATTGAAGAAATTGCTGGTATCAAGCAATTTCTTCATTATCTACAATGTTTTCTATCAGAAAGAGACGAAAAAATTCAAAATTCCATCAACTTGAAATTGTCACCTGCAGCTTCTTTGAATTTGGACCAGTGTAAAATTTTGTTGTGTGGGAATTGGTTTAAATGTTACCATACCATGGAAACAAGCAAACTTGATATGGTACGCCTGTTATTCAGATTGATACAAGTGACCAGAGAGCAAAATTTTAGACCGGTCAAAATTCAAAGAAGATGCAGATGACAATTTAAATTTATGAAATTTTGAATTTTCTCAACTTTCTGGGAAGAAATCATAGTGGAAAATGAAGAAATTGTTTGTGACAAGCAATTTCTCTATTTTCTATGCTGTTTTCCAAAGCTTTTTCCTTTTGGGGCGTGTAAAAGTATCACTGAGTAGGAATGGGTTGAATTAACTCTTTTCAAGTAAATTGTGTAAGTCTTCATGGGACTGCAAGTGTGCAACACTAGAGCCAAAGAATTCAATTATAACTACAATCAATACTGGAAGATTGTTGAGTGTCCTAAAAAATATTGACAGATTGCTACATGGCTATGCCCCCTGAGGTCCAATAGAAGGTTCCAAATAGATATTAACCTATTCCCATACAACCAAATTGTCCAAAATGAAAGAAAATGAAAACAACAAATTTTAGTTGGAGTAATTAAGTAAATCTTTGCATTTTGGGAGACGGATTATGCTCCACGAATAAGGCCTTTGTCACAGAACTATACGCCATTATTGGACAAAAAACTTTTTATTGAATGCAACTATAGTTTGAGAGTTCAGTTCACAAGAAATTTGGAAGTTTGACAAACATTGAAGGAAGATGTTTGGCTTCACAGGCCTGATTCAAGTAAAATTCAATATCATTATATGGTAAAGGGTTAAATATTTTACCTTCACTATCCAAGTATCAATGAAAAATGTCTCCATACAAAAAATGAAGACTCTAACTTGAGTAGTCTTGCAGAAACAATAGACTGATTTATTTTAGATTTGTTTGTTTGTTTGAATGGGGTTTTACGCCGCTTTCAACAAGCTTTCAGTTATATCGCGGCGGCTAGAGCACCTAACAATGGAATCCTGGTATTTCTCACACCAGTACTACCATTACATCCTTTCCTAGCCTCCAGCTGCTATCTCACATAGGTCTACGATAATGGACCTATTGGTGAGAGACAAATAGTCGGAAAGGATGAGTGCCGCCGTCAGGGATTTATTTTAGAATAGGATATATACAAAATGTAAAGCTACATGGCATTAAGCCCCTTTTAGCATGGTAAGGCTCATTGGGTCAAAAATTGAAAAAAAAATTACCTAGGGCTTTTAATGAACAACTACAAGAAATTTTGGCAATTGGTAAAGGAGGAATATTTGAAAATTAATGAACTTGACAATTTTGACCTTGACCTTGACCAATGACCTTGAACTTAGTACAAGCAGAAAGTCCATGTCTTAAGCAATGCACATGTAAAATATGAAGGCTATATCACTTACCATTGTTTACTTATGGGAGATGTTAAAGTTGAAATTTTCAAAATTTGACATTGAGAAACGACCTTGACCTTGACAGATGACCTTGAACCTCATACCAACAGAAAGGTCATGTCATAAGCAATGCACATGTACAATATGAAGAGTGTGTCACCATTGTAAACTTGACAATGTAAAAAAAGTTAAGCTTTTCGAAATTTAGACCTTGAGAAATGACCTTGAACTTGAAAGATGACCTTGAACTTAGTACCAACAGAAAGTCCATGTCATAAGCAATGCACATGTAAAATATGAAGGCTATATCACTTACCATTGTTTACTTATGGGCTCTGTTAAAGTTAATGTTTTTGAAATTTTGACCTTGACAAATGACCTTGACAGATGACCTTGAACTTAATTCCAACAGAAAGGTCATGTCATTAGCAATGCACATGTGAAATATGAAGGCTATATCACTTACCATTGAAAACTTATAGACAATGTTTAAGTTAAAATTTTCAAACTTTGACCTTGAGAAATGACCTTGATCTTGACAGATGACCTAGAACTTAGTACCAACAGAAAGTCCATGTCAAAAGCAATGAACATGTGAAATATGAAGGTTATATCACTGAACATTGTAAACTTATAGACAATGTTTAAGTTAAGATTTGCTAAATTTTGATCTTGAGAAATGACCTTGACCTTGAATGATGACCTTGAGCTTTATACCAGCAGAAAGGGTTTGTCACAAGCAATGCACATGTGAAATATGAAGACTTCATCTGTAACCATTCAAAAGTTATTGCCAATTCTAGTTTTTGCGGGGAAAAAAGACAGTTAACATAAAGGTAATAACATTAAGGCCCATTTTCCCATGACGCATTTTTTTAAATGAAAATTCCCGTTAGTTTAAGGTCAAGGGGATCTGATTTGCTACTCAAATATGAAAATTCATGAAATTCTAACGATTAGTCTAGGAGAAATTGGCAAAAACTAGTTTTTACATTAAGGTCCCTTTTTCCATGACGCAGCCTTGAAATAAGAAAAAAATGGGTCTTGGAAATTTCCTAGGAAGATTATATGAAGTTTCGTCCAATTAGGCCTAGGGGTTTGTGAGATATGACTTCGGACGGACAGATGGAAGGGAAGAAGGACGGACGGACGCACAGGCTGGCGACTATATGCTCCACCCGAAAATTTTTTCGAGGAGCATAAATATTGTGGACATTGAAGAAACTGCTTTTTGTAAGCAATCTCTTCATTCTTGACAATGGTTGGTTGGCAACCCAAATGTCATAACTACAGCTTGAATAAGCCATAGTTCAGACATTTAGGTCACAAAGCAACATATTGATTTACCTGTTGGCCAATGTCAGAGTTCAAAGTTCACTTTGGGTCTATACATTTTGATTGGTCATCATTTTTAGCGGTCTTTTAGGAAAAAAATGGTATTTCGAATCGATCAACCGGAAACAAGTTTTCTCGCATTCCGCTCATTTCCACCCATGCCAACAAACGTGAAGTGAAAATATATGTGATCGCCTCCATCTTGTTTCATCGCTGATGAAGAAAATAACTTACTTGCTGAATGCCAACAGCCTCCTTTTAGTCATGAATATCCAGGAAAATGGTTCAAAACTTTGACTTAATGTATCCATAGTAAATTGTCTAATAGATTGTCAAAATGACAGAAATAATTTCCTCGCGTTTCAAGATAGAATCTAGGTCAGTGGTTAGTGGAGTTGGCGAATACATGTATACTGTCTGTTAGTGTTTTGATCTGGCAGGGCCGAGCAAATTTACACCCCGTATACACAGTATATGTAACTAGGTACAACCCTGTTATAGTCACGATTCAAGCACATATTTAACCCTATCGAAGAAAACACCTTTTACCTAAAATTCGACTAAATCACTGAAACAGACATGTAGTACTTCAATTGTAATAACAATATGCTCAACGAAAAAAGAATTGAATGTTGGCTTTGATTTCGTTACCTTTTATCATTTAACCTTTTACCATACAACCACAAATTTTTATGCACCGATGAAATAATATTAATGAAAATCATAATAGCAATTTCGGTAGACAGTAAGGGGTCGTGATTTATTGAATAGGGCTAAACGCAACTTTTAATAGTATTCCAGTTATATTGGTGGGGCTGGAGCTCCTAACCATGGATTCCTGGTAGTTCACACACCAGTACCCAGTACTACCACTACATCCTTATCGAGCCTCCAGCTGCTTCTGCTACTTAGGTGTATGATTTACTTACTCATATTGATGATACATGCTGGCAATATTGAGCGCAGTTACTGATAAGCCGGTAAAACCGCTCTCGGGACTTTCAGTCCTTTGATTTTTAATTGAAGCCATGATCCATCAGTTATCACACATAGAAAAGTTCCTTTTACTTACTCTAGGATGAAAATTGTTAGCACCTTCCCTTTTATTGAAGTGCTGTTGCATCTTCTGTGCTGCAATTGGCTGCTGGATACCAAGAGCGTCAGGTGGTAAGCTCACTTTCCCGACTTGAGCATTTACTGCTGCTGTGTATTCCTGAGCTTTTGGAGATGTCAATATCCGCTTGATGGCAATGGCTTGAGCATCGTAACTTGGAATTCTAACAGTCCCTGGTTTTCTAACTTGTTGATCTAACTTCTTAGACATTTTACGATAATTATTTTGAACATTCACAGCTCTCTGAATACCAAGAGCTCCTTGACCATATTTGGCAGCTCCTACTCTCGGGTAGTGAGCAGAGCAGTAAATTTCAAGGTCATTAGCGTCCACCTGACTAGTGTAGTAAGTTTTCATAGTCAAATGCTGATCACACACAACACACTTAAAACAACGTTTATGATAAATAACCCCGTGCACTGGCCCCATTTTTTCAACATGATAAACAGTCTGTTTGCATCGATGACATTTTGATGAGTCAAGGACCGGAGGTCGAAAGATCGAGGATAACCTCTGGTACCCCCTTTCAATGGAATCATTTTCTGCCATGGTTGCCATCTTGTCTATTTCAGCAGGGTAATAATTGTGGCTACAATCTGAAATGACAAGTTGTACAATTATAATCAATTATCTTGCTTGAACAACTGTTTCAATTAACTCATTACCACATAATGACACTTTTTGATGCACTGAAGAAATAAAAAATTATAATCATGGAAAACTTTGGGGGAAAAGGAGACATTACTTGTCACAGTGTTTTCAATCTTGTTTCACAATTATTTTCCACTTTTAGCACATTTTGAAATGTTCATTTTTTTTTCAATTTAAACCAATCTAAGATTTCATCATCTGGTAATGGTTTAACTCACCAACAAGTCAACAAAAGCATCAGCTGACCAGTACAAATTGAAAACAGTTGCAGACAACAATTCTAATTTAAAGAAATTAAAAAAAGTATTGTCTTTCAGATAAGAAAACATCATTGAAGAAAGAGGGCCAAAATGACCCTAGATTGCTCATTTGAGAATGATTTTTCTAAGCCCTAAATGCAACGCAGATGATTTTTTTAAAAAATAATTCCGTGATAACTTTAAGTCAGATAAGCAAGCCCCAACAATGCCCAGATTTCTTTCACAATTCAAAATTTCAAACAAGAGGCCCATGAGGGCCTGAGACGCTCTACTGGTTATCAAGTTTTCTGTTAAAGAAATCTGATATTTAAGGAAGTTAATTGCTCAAAGAAGAATGCATAAAGAAAAAAAAGGGCTTTGTCCCCTTTATCATTTTAAGAAACAATCCTCAAGGCCCCCTTTTCCCATGTTCCATGACGGATCCACTCCATTTCCAGAAGAAAGTTACCTTATGACCCTACAATCATTCTGTGAATATTTCATCAGAATCTGACAATAATTGTGGACTTTATCACATAAACAGGATTGTTTGAATGAAAATCAATAAGGCCCCTTTTCCTGTGTTTTGTGATGGATCAATTTCATTCCAAAAAGGAACTTTTCTTACAACCCAACAATTGTCCTGTGAAATTTAAAAGACAACTTCCGTCGTCCGTCCGTTAAACTTTTCCTTGTTTACGCGATAAAGTCCACAGTTTTCATCGGATTCTCTTCAAACTTTCACAGAATGATTGTACTGGACAGACAAACGGACGGACAGATGCACGGACACCGGACAGGGAAAAGCCATCGCTATAGCTCTAGTGGCCTTCGGCCAGTAGAGCTAAAAACAAATTTTGAGGTGGGTCACATAGGGTACATTCTGAAAAATTGGGTTCAAATTGGCTCAATGGTTTAGAAAGAGAAAATTTTAAAGAATTATTCCATGATTTCTCTGAATATGATAAGGCCGGCCCTGCCATGCCCACATTCTTATATGAATAAAAATTCACGAACAAGTTTTGAAAAGGGTCACCTAAGGAACATTCCTGCCAAGTTTGGTCCATACTGGCCCAGTGGTTAAGGAGGAGGAGATCTTTAAAGAAATTGTTGATGACAGACAAAGACAACAAAGCTCCCCCTGAGCAGGTTGTGCTCATGTGAGCGAATAAAAAGACTTCTTGTCACAAACAAATTCTTCATTTTCAACAATTTTCCAAAACTTAAATTTCTCTTTCGCCTTTTGTGTAGGACTGTGATAAGTGATCAGTTTCATAAAGAAACCAGGATGAATTTTCCTGCTACAAAATAATGTATTCAACAACCAATTTTTTAAACCATTAACAAACAATAAAATTTCAAACTTGTCCAAAGATTAAGATATTGCAGACAAAATTTTTAGTAAATGGAATTTTACAATTCTATTGGGTAGAAAACATTGTGGACAATGAAGCAATTTTCCTCATTGTCCACATTGTTTTTCAAAACTATTTTTCTTTGGGCATTAAGCAGGATTATGTGGTAATGGGTTAACGCACAATTTTTTAGCAGTCACTTATTTATGCTTCTATATGCTGTAACTGGAATATTCCGGTTTTAGAAAAAGTCAAAGATAAGACAGCATATTATGTGCAGTCTGATCTTAGGCTAACCACCTTCTTTTCTCTTTAAAGTAAGAGTTGTTAAAAATTGTTAATATTGATCGACATAAGGCCTTCCAGTGCCACATTCAGGCCTTTCAGCTCGTTGACTTTAATACAAAGGAAATTTATTCAACATGACAAGGGTTAACTCATCTCCAAACAAGATACATGTATTGTCATACAAGTCCAAATAATTTGTAAAAAATTGCAGCCAACAATTTTAAGTTGATGAATATTTGGACAATCTTTTTGGGGAGAAACATCTTGGAAACTGAAAAAATCACTTGCAACCAGCATTTTACACAATGTTTTCCTTACACCTTTTACATGAGGGGCATATAAAGCTGTATTGTGTTGAAATGGTTATAATACATTCCCAGAGAATCCCACTGCTGTTTATGCAAAATATATCGCCTCTAGGCCTCCTGGGTCAGGAGGAGTGACTTTAAAAGATTTTTATTTAAATTTCATTATCAACAGAATCAAATTCTTTAAGCTATTTATAAAGGGGGGCAACTAATATACATCTCTGCCAAATCAGCTTTGAATATGCTTGATGGTTTGGGAGATATGTCATTTAACATTCCTTCTTTGTAACTATAAACACACACGCACACATGGACACACACACACACCCCTATCAACTGTCTTGTATTTCCATTATTTCCATAACCCATTATCATTAGACAATATTTTAAGCTGCAGACAACAATGTAAAGTTAGTGGAATTTTAACCCTTGTTATACTGATCTGCGAAAATTCCTGTTTGGCAGGAGGTATAGACTCAAATCAGACTGCATCACCGGCTTTTCTCTTTCAAGCTAAAATTGATTATATAATCCCCTTTCAAGCCAGAATTGTTTATAAAATCAGTTTAAAATGAAATATTGACCTGCAGCTAGCACTTCCTGTAATTTCTGTCCTTGGGGTTTGTGCATTTGTGTTAGCATGACAAGGGTTAAATATATGTCTTTTTAGGTAGAAAGCAATTTCTTCATTACCCACTATGTTTTCAACCTGAAAGACAAAGATTTTTTTGAAAATTTCATCCCCTGAAAATTGTCTTTTGTAACTTTAAATTAGAACCAATCTTATATTTTGTCGTCTTGTAATGGGTTAAGGATGAAAAAAAAGTGAGAATAATACAAAAACTTCAAAATTTGTCGACTATAGGACTAATCCAGGTCAACGAAAGGTGAATTGACATTACTAACGATGACAAATCTACATGTATTGACAAATATGTTATTTGTTGTTAAGTCTCTTTAACCTTTTTCCCATACAACCCTTTTTGATTTTCATAATACCAAAAATCCGGAAAAGAGAGTTTTGTGAGCAATAAGAAAATACTGTTGTTTTTTTTTAATAAACTGTTCATAAGTTACGTCTAGATTCTTAATTATTCTATATACTGTTTCAAAGTTATCCCGTTTTTCATTAATATTTCATTTAACAAATTACAAAACAACAAAAAAATAAGACTATCCCAAATAGAAAGAAATTGCAGATGACAAATTTAAGCTAGTGAAATTTAATGCATTACCACACAATGGCACGTTTGAAACCCTTAAAAAACAATTAGGAAAAAATTGTGAAAAATGAAGATATTTGTTTGCCTAGAAAGTATAAAAAATTCATAAAATTTATATTGTTGCCTGCAACTCCTTTCAATTTCAGCTAGTCTGAAAATTTACCATAATTTTTAAAGCATCTTACAGGGTTTCAAATATATGCATCGTAAAAAAGGAAGAAATTGTTTGTGACAAGCAATTTTTTAATTTTCCAAAATGTTTTTCTAAGTTTTCTACTTAACAGGCATAAAAAAGGGGGATTATGTGAGAATGGTTTGACTCATTCTCATACAATGCATTTTTACACCCCTTTAGAAAGAAACCTTTACAAACATTGAGGAATATCAAGAAATTGTTTACAAAAAGACGGTCAGAGGGCTGAAAGCACTGGTAGTACTTGTTGTTCAGTTGTCAATACTTCTTTTGAAAATTAATTTCATAAGCAACTCTGGATTCAAAAAGACGAACAGGAGGTGTAGACTAAGATCAGACTGCATCTATCTTTGTCTATATGTCTTGCTAAAACCAGAATATTTCGGGTTCAGTGTGATAAGGTTTAAAATCATTGTCTGCAATATTTTGGATCAGTCTAAAATTTTGTTGTCTTGTAAAGGGTTGAGATTGTTTAATTTGGTTAAGTGTTAAGTTAATGGCTGCACAAAAACTATAACAATGAAGGTGTATGTAATTAACAGTTTTTATTGGTTGATGGATAGACCAAAACCAATTTGCATAAGTTTTTCTTTTTTTGTTTTTTTCCTTTTATAAAATTTTACCTTTTAAATAAAACAATTTAGAACAAATTTTACAGCTGAAACGTCAATTCAATCTCAACAATACATATATCTTTCACTTGTTTTTTGTTTGTTTGAATAGGGTTTAACACCATTTTTAACAGTATTTCAGTCATATTGTGGCAGCTGGAGCACCTAAAAATGGATTCCTGGTATTTCTCATACCAGCACTACCACTACATCCTTTCCTAGCCTCCAGCTGCTTTCCCACATTTATGATTATCCACCCATTGTTGAGAGGCCAATATTGGAAAGGATATGCGCCGCCGCCAGGGGTATCTTTCATAGGTGGGTTCGAAATATGATGCTAATAATCCTAATTCAGACATCTAAAGTATTTCATACTTATCTTTAACCCTTTCCTGGATAAACCCTGGATTTTACGTCACTGTGATTTTATACTTGAGAAAACATTGTGGAAAAAGGAGAAATTGCTTATAATAAGCAATTTCTCCTTTTCCCACAGTGTTTTCTACAACATTGGATGGTTTTATTTTGAATTGCATCCAATTTTCATTGTCGTCTGCATCCTCTTTCAATTTCGACTAGTCTAAAATTTCAAAAACCAGGATAGGGTTAAACTACTGCTCATCTTTTATCTATCTATATATGCTGCCCAACTCCCCTTTCGGGTATTACTGGCAGGTTAGCCCCTTACTAAAATTCTAAGAAGTTGTCGACCACATTTCAAAGTTGCTTCAAATTGAAAAATAAGTGCCACCAGGGAACGTTTTGACAAAAAGGAGAAATTTCTGTGACAGGCAATTTCTCTTTTACCCACGTTGTTTTCCCTCATTTATTTCCTTAAGGATGTAAAAATGTGAGAGTGTGTGGTAATTGGCTCATAAGATCAGATACTTTTTCATGTTTGACCCAATGAATTTTAGAAAATGTCAAAAAGTAAAGGTCATGCTAGCTGCTTAATCAGATGATTCTTTTTTCTAGCAAGGGACTCCTAGACAATAAAATTAAAGCTTGGATTACATCATTACCGGATGATTTTTGGGGAACTATTACATTGTTTAGATTTGATAATGTCTATTTACTGTTGCAATGACTGGTTGTCCAGATTTCCACACAATAACATTTTTAAAAGACCCCACGATGTGAAAGCTTTGGAGAACAATGTGGAAAATGAAGAAATTGCTTGTAACAAGCAATTTCTCCATGTTGTTCTCCAAAGCTTTCATATTATCCATAATTTTTTTCTACTCCAAAAGACAATGACTTTAAAGATTTCATCAAATTAAAATAGTTGCCTGTAACTTCTTTGAGTTTGGACTGGTCTAAAATGTTTGGAATGTGTTAAAGTGTCACACATAGGTGAGGAAAATTCAGATTAATGGAGTGGAAAATGAAAGTTCCCCACTTTTTACCATCCATTCCTAACCATGCATATCCCCAGGTAATTTAAATCATAAATATGGAAATATACTTTAAACAATGTCACAAAACCCTCCACTTTTACATAATTTTCATGGTAATAGAGTAACTGAACTCTTTTTACCTTAACCAATTCCCACTCAATGACGCTTTTAGACGCCCTCTAGAAAAAAGCTTTGGAAAACATTGTGGAAAATGAAGAAATTGCTTGTCTCAAACAATTTCTTCACAATCAACAATGTTTCCTACCCTAGATGTAAAAAAAAAAATAATAATCTAAAATTCCAAAAGCTTTAAACTGTCATCTACAACTCCTCTCAATTTAGACTAGTCTAAAATTGTGCCTGTCTTGTAATGGGTTAACCCATTCCCACACAGTGAAGCTTTTTGACGCCCTCAAGAAAAAACCTTATGAAAACAAGCAATTTCTTCAATTAACACAATTCTTTCTACCCAGAAAGATGAAAAAATCTAAAATTTCATCATTTTGAAATTGTTGTCTGCAACTCCTTTGAAATTAGACCAGTCTAAAATTTTGCCATCTGGAAAAGGGTTAAATGACACCTTGACATTATTGTAAAAGATGGATAAATCTAAGTAAGTGACAAGAATTTGTATTCAGTCATATCGACAGATCCCGCATACTGAGCTCCAACAGGAAGTTCCACTTCAATAATAAATGAATTTTGCAAAGTTTATGGTTAGAAACATGTTATAAAAAAAGAAAACTTGGTTGAATGGCTACCTAAACATTGAAAATAACATAACTACAACTTGAAAAAGCTGTAATTATGACATTTATTAGTCGCACAAACAACAAAAATGCTTTGACACAGAATATTTCAAAATGAATTGATTGAATGAATTAAAATGTAAGAAATAACAATTTTTTATGTTAGTTAATTGAAGAAATATATTCTTACCCGTGTCATAGTGAATAAATTTCTCTTTAGAATTGCATTAAGTTCCTTTCCCGTTTTTGGAAATTTTAGACTAGTCCAAATTAAAAGAGGTTGCAGACGACAATGACAACTGGATGCCATTTGAAATGAAACCATCATATGTGGTAGAAAATATTGTGGAAAAAAGGAGAAATAGCTTGTTACAAGCAATTTCTTCTTTTTCCACAATTTTTCTCAAGTATAAAATCAAAGGAACGTAAAATCCCATATTTGAACGGGAAAGGGTTAAGATGAAAGGGGTGATAGTACTGGATGCAATTACTGAGGGTTAATAATTCTTTTGAAAATTTTTTAAACAACTCTTGAATAAAAGCTTCTAGAAGAATGTGTTGACTAAGATCATACTGCACATATGTGTAGGCTGATCTCTGTCTATACCTCCAGCTGAAGAGGAATATTTTTGGTTCAGCATGACAAGGGTTAATTTAGAATTCTTAGAACACCCACTGTTAATGATAGAAATGCATTCTATATAGTACAGTTTACTGCTCAGACAGATGGTTAGACAGACTGACATCTGTAAATCAATTTACCCCCTCTTCTTTGAAGGGGGGCATAATGAAGCAGGAATTGTGTTCTCTTGAAAAATTTCCTTAACTCATCAATAGACAAGAACATTTTAGACTAGTCCAAATTTAAAGAAGCTTCACATATCATTTTTAAGTTGATAAAATTAATTATTTCTCAAGGGTAGAAAATATTTGAAATGAATACATTGCTTGTAACTATTTTTTCTTGACATTGTTGTGTGATTTCAAACTTTTTCAAAGACACAGATTAACAAAGAGGCTGTTCAATAGTTGAGCCATTATACCAAGACCAATATTCTGTGGAAATTTTATCCAAATTCATTAAGAATTATGACTGGGTTGATATCTTTTTGTGTATGAAATTTTCATGATGTTTGTCATTACATTACATTTCACTGTGGTTTCACTGTGGTTTTCACAGGGTTTCATCTCTAAATAAACAAGACCTCCTAAAAATTTCTTTAAATAGCAAAACCCAAAGATACTGGAAAAAGGGCCATTTAACCCTTTCAAATCACTATGGAATGATGTAAATCAAGATTTAAGAGAAAGTTCATCTTTTAATATTTTTAAATTGACAATAATGAGAATAAATAGACCAGCTAGCACTCTAATTTTCTTCTATTTTGGAAACAGATATCTGTCATACATGCACGAATAAGGAATAATTGTAGTAATCTAAATAATGATCCTTACTTGAATCACTTAAAATCAGATCCTACATGTGCCTGTGGAGATAGTGTGGAAAATGCTGAAATTTATTCTCTAAATTGTAACCTGTTTATTGAAAGTAGAAATGTACTGTTCAGATGTACAAGAGCATTCCTACCTCTTAATATTAAAATGTTGATGTTTGGAGATGAAAGACTTAATCATAATGACAACTGCCTTTTACTCGAAGCAATTCACACATATATTAAACAATCAAAGCGCTTTCAGTAACCCAAGAGTAATAATAATAAAAAAAATTTGGTACGGTCTCAGAGCATCATATCTAATTTATCTATCCACCTTTTAATTTCTTTCTTCCCTTATTATAGTTTTATTTCCTTCCTTTTTATTATATCATTCAACTTTTAATTTTTCTTCCCAATTACCTTCTTAATCTCTCCCTCAATTCGAAATTGCTACTATTCTTATTAGTATACATGTATGTATTTTCTGTATAGTTGCCATTGTCAATGTTCAATGTATTGTAGGGGAAGGACCAATACTAAGTTGTTAAAACTTGTGGTCCGACCCCATCTCATGTCTTTGTGAAATAAAATATGTTTAAACAAACCCTCTCCTGTCTATGGAAAATATGGACTGGGCCAGATTCAAAGGTTTTTCAGACAACAGTTTAAGTCGAATTTATTTGAAAAATATTCATTCAGTAGGGTAGAAAATATTGTGGAAAAAGAAGGAACTGCTTGTTACAAGCACTTTTTCCTTTTTGCCACACTATTTTCTCAAATTTAAAAACACAGGGACATAACAACCATGCATTAAACAGGAAACGGTAAAGAAATATTTCAGCCAAAATTTGTTCAATAATAGGCCCTTAGTTACAAATGGATATTAGTATTCATTAGGTATCATTAGGACCATTGCAAATTCAAATGCAATGGTCACAGCAATGGTGATACTGTGATAATTACAATGGTGATACCATTGGACAAACAATGAAGATAATGTGAGTCTGTAAGAGCACATGAGTATGATGAGGAGAATGCCAGATGGTATCGTGATCTCATATTGTGCCATCACAATCATATAGTATTGCCATTGTACTCTCGCTTTATCATCATCATACCTAATGATTGATATCACCATTTGACTGTTATGTTGTCATCATTGTACCCTTTCATTATTGTCATAATCTCCCGTAAAGGTCAGCTTGAGATATTGTATCATACTATTTCATGCTTTTATTACCATTCTCTCAATATACCATAATTGACCGATTGGGGCTGCAAATCAAAACGCCCTACTAACCAATCAAATCATTCAGTGTGTGTGTGTGTGTAAGGGGGGGGGGGGGCGGGGGGGAAGTGTTGGAATGGGTTGATAAGTTCTTCTTTTACAAACTGCAAGCTGTTCACAGGCTTTAATAAAATTTAGGATATCAAGAGTGTATATATGACAATAAGCTAAGAGTATTATGAAAAAACACCTACAGTACAATGATTGATTGAATGGGGTTTAATGCCGCTTTTAACAGTATTTCAGTTTTATTGTGACGGCTGGAGCACCTAACAATGGATTCCTGGTATTTCTCACACCAGTACTACCACTACATCCTTTCCTAGCCTCCGGCTGCTATCCCATTTAGGTTTAAGGGTAAGAGCATAAAAAAATTGTTACTTTGCTAGAATAGGTTAATTGTTTTAGTCTATAAACCCATTCTGTCACAGTGATGCTTTTTTATGTCCGCCAAGAAAAACAGTTGGGAAAACATTGTGTAAAATGGACAAATTGCTTGTAACAAGCAAT
The DNA here is from genome assembly GCA_946902895.1 of Fragum fragum. Taxonomy (NCBI): domain Eukaryota; kingdom Metazoa; phylum Mollusca; class Bivalvia; order Cardiida; family Cardiidae; genus Fragum; species Fragum fragum. The sequence continues at coordinate 36,474,490 of OX336367.1, read as the reverse complement.
TTCTTCATAACACAATGTTTTCTATCCAGAAAGTTACAAAAATCTAAAATTTGTTTAACTTTAATTTGTTGTCTGCAACTCCTTTCAATTTGGACCCGTCTAAAATATTGCTGTCTGGTAATAGGTTAAAAGATTAATTGGTAAACCTGCATTAATTGACTCTAAGTTTTCATCAGGACATTAAATATATACAAATGGATGAAACAATAACAAGCATTTTCTTTTTAAGTTCCTGTTCACATGAGACTTCAGTAATTCTATCCTATATTAACTTATGTAGGAAGTTGACAGCCAAAGTCTAGAAAATAACAACAAAGCTGCATTTTTAACCTACATGACTTAAGTTTCCTCTAGGTTTTTTCTACTGTTTTATGTAAAAAGAACTCTTGCAAGTTATATTGCAATATTATCCCAAACACCCAGGAAAAGCAATTGGGGGAAAATGTGCAAAAGCCTCCAGCTGCTCATCCCACTTAGGCTTATGATTATATAGCCATTGGTCTTCCATTTACAAATAAGGAGCAAGGAGTTTCGTGATGTGCCTGATGTGAATCCAATCAACCCTCTAGGGCTAAACTTCAGTTGAGTTTCTGAACTAGAGTCCTAGAGACTTTAGTACTTATAACAATTCTATAACTTTAAAAGATAAAACATGTCTATAGTTAACCAATTGCCAGACAACAAAAATTTAGACTGGTTCAAATTGAAAGGAGTTGCAGATGACACTTTAAAGTTTATGAAATTTTAAAAAATCTTCATATTTAGGGGTAGAAAACAATGTGGATAATGAAGAAATTGCTTGTAACAAATAATTTCTTCATTATCCACTGTGTTTTCCATAGCTTTTTCTAAAGAAGAGTTCAAAGGCGTCATAGTGGGGGAATGGGTTAAATAGAACAGTCAAAGTATAAATCAGGGACCCCTACAACCAATTACCAAACAAAAAAATTTAACCCTTATCATACTGAATGAAACCCTTATCTGAATTTGCTTTAAAATCAAAGGCTTGAAAGCACTGGAAGTACTAGTTAAGGCTCAAAATTTATTTTGAAAGTTAATTTTATAAGCAAATCTAGGAGACAAACAGCAGGTGTAAAACAAAATCAGACTGCACTTATGTGCAGGCTGGTCTTTGTTTATACCTCCTGCCAAAAAAGGAATATTCCTGGTTCAGCATGACAAAGGTTAAGACCACTACAAATCTAAAGATGGTTCAGTTCAAATCTTTATTTCCTCCAATTACATGAAGATTCCATTCACATAGCTACAAGATTCATATAGTTACAATACAATACATATATAAGTACATAATTCAGGAGAAAGGAAAGAGAAAAATAATAGAAAGATATATTTTGCATATAAAGACAAGAAAACAAAAGGGGGACAGAAGTAGGGGAAGAGGAGAATACTTTGGGACAGTGCCCTAACTCAACTATTACAGCGGACATCTTTTGCATAAAAACAATACTTGCCTCTGTCACTTAAAATCACAAGATCATTGGTTAAAGTTATGCCACAACTGGTGAACATAAGGCAGAATTGATGTTAACTTGCATCCAGCAGTTGTAGAAAACATGGTAGAGGTGATCCCATTAGAATGGCGACCTTGACTTTTTTGGTTTTGGTAATAATGCAACCGTAAATAGATTCTCCATGTATGTGTAATATTTTATTATAAAGACGATTTCTTATTTCTTCAAGGTAGCAGCATTCAATTTCACAATGTAAAACTCTATTTTCATAGAAGATACCACATTTGCTGCATAATATTGGAGAATTACCTCTGCCCAAAAGTGAAATCATTTTCATGACAGAATTGCAATAAAGTTGATAATTGAACTTACATTTGCAAATATACCAAAGATACTCTCACAAAAGGCTGGATGAAGTGTGGCTAGAAGGTGCAGACCAGGATCCACTGTTATGTTATTAAACCAATTTTCGTGAAAGTTTTTGATAACAATTGACTAAACCCATTCCCACACAAAGACTCCTTTAGGCCCCCCTATAGAAAAAAGCTTTAGAAACTAGATGGTTATCCAAGGACAACTGCTGTTGAGCACGCAAACTTTTGTAGGTATCATGCTCCAGAAAAGCACAATTTTAGTGTCTGACCTAGAGCTTTGACCTTGATGGAGAACAATTGTGCAAATTTATTTTGAAATCCATCCAAAATTGTAGGAGAAATGCTCTGGATAAGCACAATTTTAGTGTTTGACCTTGAGCTGTGACCTTGAACTTGAAGCAATCCGAAAAATTCTTTCAAATGGCACATCTGCTCATGATGGAGAATAATTGTGCCAAGTTATTTTGAAATCCATCCATAAATGTAGGAGAAGTTGTCCAGAAATTCGGACAGACGGACTAAAGCATATACACCAACTTGTCATAGTAACAACTATGTCTTGCTCACCGCAAGCGGGCTCAACAAAAATTGTGGAAAACAAAGAAATTGCTTGTCACAAGCAATTTCTTCTTTATCCATATTGTTTTCTACCCCCCCAAAATTTTTTTTTAAATTTCATTAACTTCTCATTGTCTTCTGCAACGCCTTTCAGATTGGACCAATTTAAATTTTTGTCATGTGGAAATGGGTTAACTGTCTTGTTCAAATTGGTTAGGGTAGGAAAATTGCACTTTTCTTTTTTTACACTAAGTATTGTACCTAGAAAGTTAACTAAATCTAAAATTTCTAAAACTTTAAACTGTCGTCTGCAACTCCTTTCAACTTTGACCAGCCTATAATTTTGCTATCTGGTAATGGTTTAAGCCATATCATATTTAAGTAATCTGCCCACTTGACTCAAACTCTTGACACTGTAATGATTATTACCAGTATATCAATCTGGCCACAAGTCTTACTTGAACTCCTCCAAACTGTGCCCATGTTACTCATACTGAGTTATAACTCATTTTCAGACAGCAGAAATTCTCTCAATTAATATTGATGGATGAATAGATAAAATCACAGATTATGATATCATATTGTTAATCAGTCTACTTGACTCTGACTCTTGACATGATAATATATCAATATTAGGCTTGATTTCTCAAAACTGTGCCCAAGTCTCAGTAAACCGAAAACAATTTTTATTATCAACCTGTTACCAAATGACAAAATGGCAGGAGGAATAGACTAAGATCATCCTGTGCATATGTGCAGTCTGCTCTTAGTCAAAACCACCTGTTTGGAATTTTAATTTCAGTGTTGTAAATAGAATTAACAAAAAATAAAGACAATATCAAACACTCCAGTGCTTTTGGCCCTTTGATTTGAATGCAATTCTGAATAAGGCTTTTAGTCAGCATGACAAGAGTTAAGATAAAGTTTGTCATTGTTTACAATCTATTTTATCATCAGCTTTGACCCTCAAATGATTGTTATCAAGAGGGTTTTTTTAAATATTGATTACATACTAGTTTGATAAAATATATATATACATATGTGTGTGTGATTGTTATCCAGGAAAATCAGCCAAAATGACAATATCCCTGATTTAACAATTCTCTTAAATATCTTAATAAACTGTCTTGGTAATTCAATAGAATGAAAGTGATATAAATATGTTGAAAACTAGCTTAGATACAATTTTTTTCATAAACCAATTAACATACAATAAAATTTTAGATTGGCCTAAAATTTTAAAAAAGGTTTCAGAAAACAATCATTAGTTGTTGAATCTTTTTAAAATTTGTATTTTGGGGTAGAAAACATTTTTTGATAGTGATGACATTGCTTGTAACAATCAATTTCTTCATTTTCTACAATGTTTTTCTAAAGCATTTTTCTTGAGGGAAGCAATATCTCCTTGACTCTCAATTTTAGCAAAAGCTAATTCTCTTCACTGCATAATAAGACAGAAAACACCTACTTTAATGGTCTTGAAGTATTGACAAGACAAATTATCATAGTTAATTTAGTTTTGAACAGAAGCGAAGTAGTGAAATAGCTCCCAACCCCACATCAAATTGCCACTGACAGTCAAAAACCCATAAACCAATTAAATCATGCATATTCACCAGGAGTGAACTTTGAACTATGGCATTTCAATTAACATTTCTTGTGGTTTGGCGACTTAAATGTTGTAACAATAGCATGAATAGCTTATTCAAACTAACTGTAGTGACAATGTTTAGGTCTTAATCAATATCCAGAAGGCAAATTGTTAGACTGGTCCAAATTGAAAGAAGTTGCAGAGGACAAATTAAAGTTTATGAAATTACAGATTTTTTTTCAACTTTCTGGATGGGAAACATTGTGGAAAATGAAGAAATTGCTTGAAACAAGCATATTTTTCATTTTCCACAATGTTTCCCACAGCTTTTTTCGTTGGGGCGTCTGAAAGTGTTACTGAGTGGGAAAGGGTTAAACCATTCTCTTTCATCTTATGTCCCTAACCACGTGTTTTACAATAATAATGTCATTTATAACGTCAGTCATGACAGTCGGAGGTCATTTAGTGTAGCTTTCTACCAGTGACAGTTGAATTGTATCCTTAAGGATAATTTGAGAATGGTATTTGTTACAAACTCAGCATAAATTTTGCCTTGTAAAACATGTTTTTGTCTGGTAAAGATTTTCCCAATTAAAATCAATAGAAGATCGACAGGTGTGGCAACCAACTGTGACTAAGACAGGATTATATAATCAATCATAGCCCAGTTCGAATCCGTGAAAATCCCAAACAGACAATAAAGAACACTATAGTTGAATGACAACCGAGATTTTCATGTTAAATCATCAGAATTCCAACCGGGCAAGAACCGGTTTGGCATACAGTACTATATTTAGATTTGTCTATGCTGAAACACCATGTTTTTTCTTTGACTATGGTAACATTATTCATATAAATAACAATAAAGCATGGAATGATAGTATCCTAATTAAGAAGGAACGAGTTAAGAAATTTCGCCTGAATATTACATGGTAAATTTGATGAAAATATAATTCGTCTAATTTTGAAATAGAAATATCAATAATTAGTTCCATCAACTAAATAACTCACCTGTTTATTTCCAAAGAAATTAACATACTCTAGCACGAGGCTGTCAGTCACGCACCTGTCAACTATTTAATTTCTTCTTTTTGTCGCCACCTAAAACATTGTCACATTTGGGACTAATTCCTTGTCAAAATTCCACTAAAGGTGATTCGTCAATGGTTGAGTGACGACTGCCTATTTCAGTGTATTTGCGGCTACCAATACATAACCGATACACAAATACCTTCGTTCTACCTGAGTGATCACAGGTAAAAATAACCGAGATTGGAAAAACAGTGGGAGGGGATTCCTTCATTAAGGTTTTCCCCATTTTCCTTTTCTAAAGAAATAATGATTTTGAAATTATCCGATGGAAAGGAATCCTGAATTTCAATGTTACATCCAACCCATTACCGTGACCTCCCGATGGAATTGTTATAAGACATGCGACAGAAGACAATTCTTAGTTGATGATTTTTTCCATCGCTTTTTATCGTTTCTGATCACAGAACTATTAAACTGGCATTTTAATGTGTTTGTATGTAAAGTTTCATTGTTATATTGTTTCCTTGTCAGATCGTCGTTGCCCGAGTAAAATGTCTTAACTACAGCTGTAATGAAGCTGTGATTTCGACATTTTGCTCATGGACCGATTATTTGTATTCTACCCTGTAATCCGAAAACGGCAACTGTCTTCTTCCGATGTTCCAATACCATTATCCCTTTCTTTACAATCTCTGAGGTTGTTTTTGTGTATTTTCTTTTCGGAAATGGCCAAGTGTTCAAATTTTTTGATTGAGTTTATTGCGTGTATATGTCGGGGGGGATTAATATACGTTCAAAATGAATGCTGATTAATAACTGTAATAAATCAGGTTTAAGAGAAGATTCAAGTGTACTCGCGGTGAAACATTCCAGGCCGTTTGGTGTGGGGGTGGATTAAATTTTAATAGCGTTGAGAATGGTATCACATACCGACGTTTCGCGTTCAAGACATCGTATCTATTTCTTTGGCAAGTTGCGGTCACGAGGTTTTGGTCGTTGTGCTAAAAACGGAGTCTAATTAGAAGAAAAATGTTCTGTTTTCTAAAATCCATTCCAAATTTAAAGTTGACGTCTGCAACTATTTATCATTTTGACCAGTAAACATTATGCTGTATCTTTCTAAAAGAGGGTCTCAAGATCCAAGCATTACAGTTTCACCAAAATGTCATGTATACATCTTGTCATAAAGGGGTGGGACATTACAGTGTTCGAAAACTAACCCGGGGTTTCTGATGAAAAATCGTGACAAGGGTATTAGCTATGTCATACTGGATTATATGCAGAATAAATATACGTGTATCCGTCAAACTGTTAGGGTTATACCTGATTAATTTAACCCTTTTAATGCTGAATTGTAAATTCACAAAAGAATTGAATTAAAATCAAAGGGCTGAGAGCACGGGAAGCACCATATTATGGATTAACATTTATCTTGAAAATTGATGTTTTAGCCAATTCTGGCTTAAAAGGACAAGAAGGAGGAATAGTCTAAGATCAGACTGCAGACTGATCTTTGTATATATCTCCCTGCAAAGCAGGAATATTCCGTGTTCAGAATGACAAAGGCTAAATATCATTTCGATGTAGATATAATCACACACACACACAAAAAAAAACAGTTACAAGAAGCATAACGCAGTTACAGTAAGCATGACATGAATGCTGTTGGAATCATTCGAAAAAAATTGTCTTATCCATGGTATCGTGTAAACGTTATTTCAGGATAGACCGTAACGGCAAAAAATACGATTTAAAGTTTCTGTACATATCATCTTATTTGAACGCAATGACCTCATTACCGTGATAGGTAAAAAGCATCTCCCATCTTAACTAGACGTTCTAAAATTGGTTTAACCCATTCCCATACAACAATGTTTTAGACTGGTCCAAATTGAAAGAAGCTGAAGACGATAATTTCAAGTTGATGAAATTCTATATTCTATTGTGTTTTGAATTAAAAAAACACAAAAAACATCGTGGATAATGAAGAAAATGCTTGATAAAGCAATTTCTTCATTTTCTACAACCTTTTCTTAATCGTTTTTTCTTCTTCTTCTTCTTCTTAAGGGGCGTAAAAAGGAGGGATTGTGTTGGAATTGGTTAAGCAACAGAACGCTATTAGTGTTCAAGAGCAAGTTGTAATACATAACAGCAAAACTCACGGATCATGGATGTCAATCAAAAATTGATTGATCATCAAATAAATCATTCGGACCGGAAGTGAAAATTGAACCACAACAATAATGTTGTGTATTTTTATTTATTTGCCGACACAAACAACCTAACTATTCAAGCTGTAGTTACGTTTCTTAAGTCGCAAAATAACAATGTTAATTTTTGTTAAATTTTACTGATCATAATTTCGGGGGAAAAAAAGAAATTTCTAAATTGAACTTCCTGTAAGATGTCATTCCTACATCGAACTTTCTGTCTGAGGACAGGGGGCGTTGCCATCGATCCTTCATTTGTCTCGAAAAGGACAAAGCTGTTTCTACTATAAAGCAAGTCAAGTTGTCTGCCCGATAAACTCGGTTGGTGTAGAGCTCTAGACTTCCAAAATTGAGATCCCTAGATAAAGCACTGCGAGGTCGCAGCCATAGGGTAGTAGTAGCGCGTAGAACTCCTAGTCAAGGGGTTCCGGGTTCGATCCCGGTCGCGGCGAATACCCTTTCTGGCACTGGTTTCTCAACAATGGGTTGATAATCGTAAACCTAAGTAGGACGAGCAACTGTAGGCTCGAAAAGGTGTAATGGTAGTACTAGTGCGATAAATACTAGGAATCCATGATTAGGTGCTCCAGCCGCCGAGAATGAATGAAATACTGTTAAAAGTGGCGTTAAACCTATTCAATCAACCAATCAAGCCCTGCTAAGCTTCCCTAACGGACGCCAAGCCGAGGACCTGTCGCTGTTTACACTCCAGACATAACGTATTCAAAGTACCGTGGGTAACCGACGATGAGGACCTGTATACGCTGATGCTAAACAAAGAACCGAGCTATCAATAGTTCCGATTTGTAAAATCACACCATGCCCTGTAACGCTGAATTGACAGATCGCTGGTCCCGCCCATTGGCCTCCAACAAGACGGTCATTACTCGGCGATATTATGCAAAGTTTGTGTAAAAAAGTGGAATGGTTGGTCGGCGACCTAAGCATCGTGACTACAGCTTGAATAATCGCAAACTGATATAGAATTTTGGGGGCTTAAATTCTACTGATCATAAAATTTGCGAATTCACGCCTTCAACCCATTTCCATATGAAAAAATCAGACCGGTCCAAATTCAAAGATGTTGCAGGGGACTTGTTTTAGTTAATGAAATTTTCATATTTTATATTGTTTTGGTGAAAAATATTGTGGATAATGCAGAAATTGCTTGGAACAAGAAGTTTCTTCAATTTCTACCAGCCCCCCCCCCCCCAAAAAAAAAATAAATAAATATTTTTTTTTATCTTATGGGAGTCAAAAAGAGTCATTGTATTGCGATGGATTAATAATACCAGTGACTGAAGTTCATAAAATTCAGCATTTCTTCACTTTGAATTGTCGCCTGTAACTTTCAATTCGGACCAGTCTAAAATGTTACCATCTGGTAATGGGTTAAAATGCCAGATTGACTGATATTATATTGACGCTATCATTTTGTAAAATACACAGCGGGGGATATAAACAATAAAAGCAAATTGTTCGATGTTGACTTAAAAGTCGTAACTTCAACTTGAATGAGCTGTAGTTACGACGTTCTACTCGCCCAGAAAGGATAAATGGTCCGAGTTCAACATTACACTTCCGGTTTAAAAGAATGGTTTTATTCATCGATCGGGTGGGTTTTTTTTTTTGTGTGTGTGTTTTTTGTGTTGTTTTTTTGTGTTTTTTTTTTTTTTTTTTTTTCATCGAGACTCGTCATTTAACCTTCTCTAGGCGTTTCTTTACTTATTCTCACGCGATAACGCTTTTAAACGACCCTCAATATAGAAACTTTGGGAAAAAAGGGGGGAAAATGAAGAAATTGCTTGTTAAAAGCAATTTCTTTATTGTCCACGATGTTCTCTACCCAAAATAAAATTTTTTTTTAAAGATTTCATAAACTTAAAATTGTCGTCTGCAACTTCTCTGAAATTGGACTGGTCTGATATTTAACTGTGTGATAATGGGTTAAATAATTTCTAAGGAAAGAAAATAAAGTGTGTTCAACTGCAACAGTTGACGAATTATGACCAATGCACAAACGCAGCAGGTCCCTTATTGCGTGACAGGATAATAGGTACAAGGGAAGTTGAAATCTTTAAACTAGGCTAACACCTTTTTAATGGCAAATAGCCATGTGATGAACCCCGTGCTTAGATACAGAGTCTGTTGTCGACCGAGTTGGGTACAGGATTGTCTACTTCAAACTAAACAAAATAGCCCATTTTCACCAATAATGCTGTTTTTTTTTTTTTTTTTTTTTTACACTTCTAACTTGTGCTAGAAGAATCTTAAAAGCTACATTGGTAAAGGAGAAATCGCCGGAATTTGTTCTCTCTCTATACATTTTCAAATTTAACGAGGGCTGGGGTCAAAACCGAAGCGTCTTGAAAATCTTGAAAATCAACTTAAACAGTTTTGCAGTAGATATCAGTAGATATACGAAGGCTTATTGCGATCCTGTTGTACAAGCCTTGATTTACGTCGCTGTTATTTTATACTCGAGAAAACATTGAGGAAAAAGAAGAAATTGCTTGAAACAAGCAATTTCTCCTTTTCACACAATATTTTTAACCATATAGGATGACTTCGTTTCAAATTGCATCCAATTTTCAGCGTCTTCTGCAACCTCTTTCAATTTGGACCAGTCTCAAATTTCAAATAAACGGGAAACATTACGTGGCCATAGAATTCATAGATTCGTAGAACAGTCTCACAATTGACCAATCGATGACCCCGCCCACTTACTCCTTTGGCCACGCCCACTGACTCCAAAAGGTAGTCCCACTTCGGTTTTAAACGGCGTTAATTTGCAAAAGTTATGGCCAGCAGTTGGTTGGCGACCTTAACGTCGTAACTACAGCTTGAATAAGCTGTAGTTACGACGTTTAAATCGCCAAACCATCAAAATGTTTCACAAAGATAGAATCTAGTGTTGAAGTTAAAATCTTAATTCCGAGATGAATGAATGATTTGATTGGTCGATATATTCCTTGATTGACAGCCGTGATAGGTCAATTAACTCTCGTAAAATGATAATAGATCTTCTTCGAGGTTATCTTCCCAACTCGCAACTTATAAGCTGTAGTTACGACGTTTAAGTCGCCAAACAATCAAAATGTTTCACAAAGATGTAGGCTTGTGTTGAAGTTAAAATCTTAATTCCGGGATGAATGAATAATTTGATTGGTCGATATATTCCTTGATTGACAACGCGATATATCAATTAATCCTCGTAAAATGATAACAGATCTTCTTCGAATTTTTGTTTGACTGATCCGAATTTAAAGGAGCTGCAGACAACAATTTAAAGTATGTGAAATCGTGGATTTTTCCAATTTTTCTTGGTAAAAAACATTGTGTACACGAAGAAATTGCTTAAGTCAGGCAATTTCTTCATTTTACTCAATGTTTTCCAAGTTGTTTTTTTAGCTAGCAAAGCGTCAGCTTTGATAGCTTAAGTAAACAGACAAAATTTTGAGGTCGTCTCAAAGTTCAACGAGTGCAAACTGTCACTGGAGGCTTAACCACTAAATCCGTTAAATGCCTACGCCATAAAAATAGTTCTAATGTATTTCAAGAATATTGCAAACTCTTTTCAAATTGTAGAGAACTCAAAAGCATATCATTTAACCTATTTCCATTCAGTTCCATTTTTAAGCATCTCAAGGAAAAAAAAAAACAACTTTGGAAATCATTGTGGACAATGAAGAAATTGCTTGTACAAGCAATTTCTTCAATGTCCACAATGTTTTTTAACCCAACAAGGGAAAGATTTTCTAAATTCAACCATGCTTTGCTAGCTTACAGTACTTCAGTACTTTGATTTTCTTTCGGGGACTCAAAAATCGTTACTGTGTGGGCATGGGTCAAGGGATAATTGAACAAGAGGCCCAGTGGGCCTTAACGGTCACCTGAGTAAAAGAGCACCAAGACAATTGATTTTGTTTGAAAGAATTAGAAAAAGGTTTGGTTGAAATCCCCTCAGTAGTTCTTGAGAAGAAGATGAAAATGTTTAAAAGTTACCAAAAATGACCCCCTTTTGGTCCCCATTTTAGACACCCCTGACCTCCAGCCTTTTAATTTTCACAAATCTGTATAATCAGTACCCAATGATGCTTTTCACCAAGTTAGTTTGAAATTGGCTTAGTACTTCATCAGAAGAAGGTGAAAATGTGAATTTTTTAACATGATGAACTTTGACCTCTGGGTGTGGCCCCATACATGACCCCAGGGGCATGAATTTCACAACATATAATATACCTGTCCTAGTTGTCATGCACACAGAATATTTAAGCTCTGGCATTAACGGTTTATTAGAAGAAGATTTTTAAAGAAGTACCAAAAATTACCCCTTTTTGGCCCCTATTTGGGCCCCTTTGACCCCAGAACCCCTATTTTCACAAACTTGAATTGGCATCCCCCAATGATGCTTTCTACCAAGTTTGGTTGAAATCCGCCCAGTAGTTCTTGAGAAGAAGATGAATATTTAAAAATTACCAAAAATTACCCCCTTTTGGTCCCCATTTTAGGGCCCCCTGACCCCACAGCCTTTTTATTTTCACAAATCTGAATAACCATTACCAAATGATGCTTTTCACAAAGTTTGTTTGAAATTGGCTTTGTACTTCATCAGAAGAAGATGAAAATGTGAATTTTTTAACATGATGAACTTTGACCTCTGGGTGTGGCCTCATACATGACCCCAGGGGCATGAATTTCACAATTTATCATATACCTGTCCTAGTTGTCATGTACACAAAATATTTAAGCTCTGGCATTAACGGTTTATTAGAAGTATTTTTAAAGAAGTACCAAAAATTACCCCTTTTTGGCCCCTATTTGGGCCCCTATGACCCCCATAACCCCTATTTTCACAAACTTGAATTGGCATCCCCAAATGATGCTTTCTACCAAGTTTGGTTGAAATCCGCCCAGTAGTTCTTGAGAAGAAGATGAATATTTAAAAGTTACCAAAAATGACCCCCTTTTGGTCCCCATTTTAGGGCCCCCTGACCCCACAGCCTTTTTATTTTCACAAATCTGAATAACCATTACCAAATGATGCTTTTCACAAAGTTTGTTTGAAATTGGCTTTGTACTTCATCAGAAGAAGATGAAAATGTGAATTTTTTAACATGATGAACTTTGACCTCTGGGTGTGGCCCCATACATGACCCCAGGGGCATGAATTTCACAATTTATCATATACCTGTCCTAGTTGTCATGCACACAAAATATTTAAGCTCTGGCATTAACGGTTTATTAGAAGAAGATTTTTAATGAAGTACCAAAAATTACCCCTTTTTGGCCCCTATTTGGGCCCCTATGACCCCCATAACCCCTATTTTCACAAACTTGAATTGGCATCCCCCAATGATGCTTTCTACCAAGTTTGGTTGAAATCCGCCCAGTAGTTCTTGAGAAGAAGATGAAAATGTTTAAAAGTTAACGGACGACGGACGACGGACGACGCACGACGACGGACAAACGATGATTGCAATAGGTCACCATGACCATTCGGTCAGGTGACCTAAAAAGTTGCAGTGCCAAAAATATGCCAAAAATACGCACATTGACGCAGAATTGCGCTTAATGGCGCCTTGAAAACATATTACGGTAAAAGGAGAACTCGCTACTTATTACAAATTCTGATTTTCTAACAATGTTTTCTACCTCATTTGGCACTCATTTTATAACTCTAACAAATTTCATCGTTTGTAACCTGACTATTTTTTTCGTCTGGTAATGGTTTGAATTAAAGAATCATTTATCAGTGTCAACATTTTATTCTTCTATCAAGGACAAAGAAGTGGAGACGCATTTGAGCGATTTCCGTAACAATGGCAATATATTTTATCCTAATGAAATTTGCATATGAATTCTTAAAATAGCTCTTGCTTTCTTACGATACTTAACAAATTAAGGACACATGCCACGAATTCGTTACCAATAGATAAAACTGAAAGTCAAACGATTTATCCAATTTCAATACAATGACGGTTTTAGCACATCCCTTGCTTGTTACTCGTATTTTTTTCACTACCATTAATATTCTCCAACAAAGATTTTTCGAATTCCATCAACTTAAAATTGTCGTCTGCAAATTATTTGAGTTTGTTGTGTGGTAGTATAGGTTATAAAACGTCCATATGTATTAGCTAGTTACGTCAAGTTTTCTCTAAAACTGAATTGACATATTACTAGCCCCCCCCCCCGCCTCATTAGTCCGTTGGCCACGCCAAACTGACCCCGGCTAGAAGTCCCGCTTCAATTTTAAACGGGGTTGTTTGCAAAACTTATGGCTAATAGCATGTAACAAAAAAGTAGAATGGTTGGTATAAGCTGTAGTTAAGACGTTTAAGTCGCCCAAACCGACAAAACAGCTTAACAAAATAGCGACCTTTGTCGAAGTTAAAAACTCACTTCTGGTCTAAATGAATTACTTCATTGGCCGACGGATTATTTATCACATCAACATTCTCTGGCTGGGATATCACTAATAATCAGCGACACGTTTGCCTGTATAAATGGCATCAATGATCATTTAAGACTTGGCGTCACATTTCCAATCATTAACGCATTACCTGGCGGGGAAATATCAGACTGGTCAAAATTGAAAGACATTGTAGAAAACAATTCTTAGGTGATAGAATTTTAAAGAAATTTATCTTTTCGAGTAGTAATCATTTTGAATAATGAAGAAATTACTTGTACAAAGCGATTTCTTCATTTTTCACGAAGTTTTTCAAAGCTTTTTTTTTCTTGAGGTATCAAAAAGCGAGCGGGTTAAATATGTGCGCAAAATAAAGACTCAGCCTTATCAGGGTCGTCACAATGTGTTCTCTACCCAAATACTGACCCAAAGTTCCTTTACATGATCAGCAGGTAATCAAAATGCTCTGAGTGGCTGTCCAATGTGCGCAGCCTGTACTTTAGGCACATGTAAATACGGGATTCGAACCTTCGCGGATACGGCAACGCCGCCTAGCGCTGCAATGTCCGACGTCTTTAACCTCTGCGCTTCCGAGACATCCCCGAAATGTGAAATAGCTGTGTACTTCCATTTATTTATCGTCGCTACCGTAGCACATACCCATATGAGCGACACCCTCAGAGGGCGGTTATTTATTACGGCGGATAGTGCAAGGATATAAGACGAAACTGCCGAGAGCTACGCCTGGTTCTTTAACGTACTCGATGGATAGTACCGTCTCATCCGAAAGAAAATTAGTTTGTTAGTTGATGAGATCAGCCCAGGGCTCGAACCCGTGATCTTGAGGCTTGAAATCAAGTGCTCTACCATCTGAGCTAATCGGGCCGGAGTAGTCAACACAGGCTCCTTTATAGGTGGAACGGTCCGATGAAGTTCAGTTTCACAGGGTGTAAGTGACTATATAAGTGAATTATGATAATAGCTTCCGCCTAGCATCTTTAAAATTCGGACTGGTTTGATTAATGTGTGTGTCTGCAGTTTTTTGACAACTCACAGCAACCAAGCTGACAAAAAATTTGACGACTTTCTCCCGTTTTTATCTGCAATTTCGTTACTTCATTTAAAATTTCTGCATTACTGTTCTTTGAAATATTTCAAATACGGATCACAGACGCGGATGATCCAGAAATATTGACAACTGTCTTAAAGTCTACAGTGTTATGTAACGACAGATCTCTGGTAACTTGCAATGTCAATTTGGAAGTTTGGCCTCGACTATGTGACAGTTTTCACAGAACATTATTACTTCTAAAGGTAATGAAGTCCCTAAAATTCTCAAACTCATTTACAAGTGTAGAAGACGTGCCATTGGATGGCGGGCACATTTGAATATTCGAAAGCAGTGGTGATATACCGTAACTATAGGAGGGGACGGTCAGTCGTCAGATACAAGACTGATAACGGATTAACCAAACAGATTTTCTTTTTTACCATCTTCCCTTTTACAAAAAAAAAAAAAAAAGACTAGATGTTCAAAACATGATTGTTTTCCGATCGTAAGTCTTTGTTAAACAAGATTAATCAGAAGGGTCTCGCTTATGTTGTTGGTACGCTTACACAAAGGTTATTGAAACTAGAGGTGCTTGAGCGCCTGATTCACTCCACTGGCCTGAATTTAGTTATCATTCCTGACAAATTTCTTTGAAAAACATCTTTTAAAGGAATCTTATAAAGGGTTAAAAGATCATTCCTCTAAAATTTGTTTGAAATCCGCCAATATGTTCCTGAGAAGATTTTTAAAAATTTCACCATATATGGAAATTAGGCCTGCCCATTAAAGCCAAGTTTTTCATCCGAACAAATTTCTTTGAAGGAATGCGATAAATGGTCACCTTATGATCATCCCTGTAAAATTTGGTTCAAATAAATCGATTGGTTTCTGAGAAGT
Source organism: Fragum fragum (assembly GCA_946902895.1). Lineage (NCBI taxonomy): Eukaryota > Metazoa > Mollusca > Bivalvia > Cardiida > Cardiidae > Fragum > Fragum fragum. The sequence goes on along the minus strand of OX336367.1, from coordinate 36,458,890 downwards.
AGATTTTTAAAAGTTTCACCATATATGGAAATTAGCCCCGCCAATTAAAGCCATGTTTTAACCTTGTCAATTTTTTTTTATTGAATCGGATAAAGGGTCACCAAAGGCTAATTTCTGTTTCAAATTATTTTTCAGGCAATCGGAAGTGTTTACTAAATTTCGCTTCTAATTTCCAATAACCATCGTTTCTACGGCCACCTCAATTTTAAGGAAAAGCTTAATTTAATCACAATATGGCATGGCATGACATGACGAATTAATGGTCAGGGGCTTTATCGTGAACCAAAAATGTCGATAATAAGATCAACAATAGAATTAGAAACTTTCTGTGAGACCTCATGAATCAGTCCATACTCTTCAAACACGACACAGAATTTAACCAGTCACTTCAAAACATTTTTCAAACGGTAAGGTAAATGCAAATTCTATTGAATCCAAACAAACATAGCATAATCAGATTCGGGCCTCTCTTCAGGATAAAACCGCCTTTCGATCAAATCTAGGTGTTACTAGTAAGACAACCGATAACGATTTAATCAGTTTCATCAGCACCCTAACACATTTTCCTGCTGTAACAAAACGGCTCAACACTACGTTTTTGGTATGTGACTACTAAATTTCAATGGAGTTCATTGCTAACATCAACGTCGGGCACGTTTTTGCCTCTGTTTTTCGTTTGCTACAATCATGACGAGGGAACCTGTGTTACTCCAATGGCTGACATATGTCCAATGATACAATTTAGTTCATTTTCTAAGATGTTGTTTACCCAGTACGACAAACATTTTCTAAATTCCGTCTGCAACATATTTCAAAATTTTGATTGATGGGTTACATAAGCTCTCCCCACGTCTTCTATTGACCAAACTATCACTAATATTTTGTAATCAACCAACTATGCATATAATATGAACAACAGTCTTGCATCCAACTTAGATCTAAGGTATAAGGGACTTAATCCAATTGTATTTTAATTAACCAAATCCATTTGGTAAATTGTCTCTTTTGAACCATAAATCGCACACAATCCAACAACCACATGTACTTGCCATATATGGAAAATAAGCCGCGCCAGTAATAAACATGGCTTTCTCTCTTTAATTTAAAGAAAAAAAATCTACCAAGTTTTTAAAGTTTATCAACTTAAATTATCACCAGTAATATTTTTTCCCATTTGGACCAGTCTAAAATTTTGTTGTCTGGCATTGCGTTACATTTTATTCTAATTTACTACTATTAATTTCTACATATTTGTGCTATGCAAGGAAAAGAAGCCTTATCCAAAAATGTCATATTTTTTACGAATCCTAAAATTTTAGTGGAATTAGGCAGACCTTAATGCAAAGAACATTTCTGCAAAAGACCATTAAAATAAATCGAACAGTTTGAGGAAAAAATATTTTTACATCATTTCTACTTTGGCTGCCATGGGAACTAAACTTCTTCATTGAACAATATCTTTAAAGGGAATCTGAAAGAGGACCATCTAGAGATAATTCGGCAAATTTTGACTGAGATATGATAAGCAGTTTCTGAGGCGATTTTTTAAGAAAAAGTTTAAACACTCACGGGTGGACTGACGAACAGAACACCTTGACGATAACTAGCTGGCCTTCGGAGCTAAAAATGAATGACCTTCATTTATTTATGCCAGTTCTTTCCCATTTGTATTTCTTTAACACAGGAACATAATTCAACTCTGTTTTTCTTTGTAAAATCTTTTTTTCTGACAATGCCATCGTTTGTAAAAGAAATAAAAACTTCTTGAAAAATGATTCTTTGATCTCATGGGCGTTTTTTCCTAAGAAATTCACTTGAAGATAAAATTCTAAACCCTATTTTTTTCAGCAGTATATAGCAACTAGAAGCACTTGAACACTAGATTCGCCCCAACATCCTGATATACTTATCATACAGGTGATAGAGTTTTCTGAAATACAAGACGCAGCTCATTTAAGAAAGAATTTTTGATTTACCTAAAGAAAGACAACTTTCTTTTATACAAAATTGTTCTCAATTGAAGTAAAGAATTATTTCCCTTGTGTCACTGTATGATCTGTTCAAGAAATTTTGGCAAATCCTCAAAAGCAATATAATCTATAAAAAGGGTTACCAAAATATCATTCTTATAACATTTAGTTAAAATCCATCCTTCAAGAATAAAATCTTTCAGGTTTTCAGTATATACCATACAAATGGGATCAGCCCTGCACATTAAGTCATGTTATTTTATAAACAATTTTTTTGAAATAATACTACAAGGGGTCACCAAGAGGATCATTAAATTGAAAATTACTAGCAATCAATCAGCTGGTTTGCAAACAAGAGCCGTCGAAGATGGATTATGCTCCCCGAATAAGGCTTTTGTCACAGAACTATATGCCATTATTGGACAAAAAACTTTTTATTGAATGCAACTATAGTTTGAGAGTTCAGTTCACAAGAAATTTTAAAGCTTGACAAACATTGAAGGAAACAGTTTGGCTTCACAGGCCTGATTCTAGTAAAATTCAATATCATTATATGGTAAAGGGTTAAATATGTTATCTTCACTATCCAAGTTATCAATGAAAAATGTCTCCATACAAAAAATGAAGACTCTAACTTGAGCAGTCTTGCAGAAACAATAGACTGATTTATTTTAGAATAGGATATATACAAAATGTAAAGCTACATGGCATTAAGCCCCCTTTTAGCATGGTAAGGCTCATTGGGTCAAAAATGAAATAAAAATTACCTAGGGCTTTTAATGAACAACATTTATGTAAAGTAACAAGAAATTTTGGCAATTAGTGAAGGAGGATTAATTGAGAATGAATGACCTTGAAATTTGACCTTGACCTTGACCAATGACCTTGAACTTAGTACCAACAGAAAGTCCATGTCATAAGCAATGCACATGTAAAATATGAAGGCTATATCACTTATCATTGTTCACTTATGGGAGATGTTAAAGTTAAAATTTTCGAAAATTTGACATTGAGAAATGACCTTGACCTTGACAGATGACCTTGAACCTCATACCAACAGAAAGGTCATGTCATAAGCAATGCACATGTAAAATATGAAGAGTGTGTCACTTACCATTGTAAACTTATAGACAATGTTAAAGTTAAGCTTTTCAAAATTTTGACCTTGAGAAATGACCTTAAACTTGACAGATGACCTTGAACTTGGTACCAACAGCAAGTCCATGTCATAAGCAATGCACATGTAAAATATGAAGGCTTTATGACTTACCATTGTATACTTATGGGCTCTGTTAAAGTTATTTTTTTTAAATTTTGACCTTGAGAAATGACCTTGACAGATGACCTTGAACTTAATTCCAACAGAAAGGTCATGTCATTAGAAATGCACATGTGAAATATGAAGGCTATATCACTTACCATTGAAAACTTATAGACAATGTTAAAGTTAAAATTTTCAAATTTTGACCTTGAGAAATGACCCTGATCTTGACAGATGACCTTGAACTTAGTACCAACAGAAATTCCATGTCAAAAGCAATGCACATGTGAAATATGAAGGTTATATCACTTAACATTGTAAACTTATAGACAATGTTTAGGTTAAGATTGTCTAAATTTAGATCTTCAGAAATGATATTGACCTTGAATGATGACCTTGAACTTGGTACCTACAGAAAGGGTTTGTCACAAGCAATGCACATGTGGAATATGAAGACTTCATCTGTAACCAATCAAAAGTTATTGCCAATTTTATTTTTTGCGGGGAATAAAGACAGTTAACGTAAAGGTAATAACATTAAGGCCCCTTTTCTCATGACGCATTTTTTTAAATGAAAATTCCTGTTAGTTTAAGGTCAAGGGGATCTACTAAGGGGCTACTCAAATATGAAATTTCATGAAATTCTAACAATTAGTCTTGGAGAAATTGGCAAAATACTAGTTTTTACATTAAGGCCCCTTTTTCAATGACACAGCCTTGAAATAAGAAAAATAAAAAAAGGGTCTTGGAAATTTCCTAGGAAGATTATATATGAAGTTTCGTCAAATTAGGCCCAGGGGTTGCCGAGATATGACTTCGGAAGGACGGACGGACGGAAGGACGCACAGGCCAGCGACTATATGCTCCCCCCGAAAATTTTTGGGGGAGCATAAAAAGAAGATTTTCAAAGTTTTCAATACACAACACATGTAGAAAGAAGTCTTGCCCATTAAATCCATGATTTTTGTCTGATCAAACATTTTTACAGATATACGATAAAGAACCCCCAAAGAATAAGTCCTGTGCCTGAGTAATTTGGTAGATGGTCAACAGGTATTAGCATACACAAAATATCAAAGCTCAAGGCCTTATGGTATGGGAGAAGATTTCAAAGATTTCATTCCTTATTTTTCAATGACTAGATGGTTGTCCCAGGACAACTGCTGCTGGGCCCACAAAGTTTTGACCATCAACCTGACCTTGACCATCAATTTTAGTGTTTGACCTTGAGCTTTGACCTTGAACTTACAACTATCCTAAAATACTTTCAAATGGCACATCTACTCATGATGGAGAATAATTGTGCCAATTCATTTTGAAATCCATCAATAATTGTAGGAGAAATGCTCTTGAAAATCACAATTTTAGTGTTTGACCTTGAGCTGTGACCTTGACATTTGAACCATCCCAAAAATTCTTTCAAATTGCACATCAACTCATGATGGAGAATAATTGTGCTTAGTTATTTTGATATCTATCCATAAATGTAGGAGTAATTGTCCGGACAAATTCAGACGGACGGACAGACTAGTGGACTGACAAAGGGTTTTACGCACATACACTGAATTGTCATAGTGACTACTATGTCTCGCTTGACGCAAGTAGGCTTGACAAAAAATTAGGAATCGCACAGAAAAGGGCTAATTTTCAGAAAATGGTAATTCTTTGAAGTATTTTGGTAGAGGGTCAATAGATGATGGTTTATACCAAATGTCAAAGCTTTAGCCATTATGATTTGGGAGAAGATAATAAAAAATTTCCTTCTTTATTTCTATGTAAAACCAGAGATTACACAGAAAAGGTCTAATTCTAAGAATATGGTAATTCTTTGAAGTATTTTGGTTTTGGTTCAATACATGATGATAAATACCAAATATCTAAGCTCTGGGCCTTGGAGGAGAAGATTCTTAAAGTTGGGTTTTTTTTTGAATTTCAGAGCCTTGACACCTAAAGTTCTTCATGGATTTCAATTCTTTGAAGTATTTTGAAAGAGTGTGACCTAAGAATAATTTCTGTGAAGTTTGGTTGAAACCTCATGGTTAGATATGAAGGAGAAGATTTTTTATTGTGAACTGACAGACAGACAGATAAACAGACATCTTACTGATTACAATAACTCATCAAGAGCACTTTGTGCTCAGGTGAGCTAGAAATGAAACTTTTCGGTTTAATGGTAGGTCAGGAGGATAATTTTAAAGATATCCTTCTTGTTCTATGTAAAATAAGGTAAGATCAAGTGTACAGTAGGAGCTTTATAATAACAAATACAGTACATATAATACAGTATACATAATATGAAAACTTTGTGCTTTAACCCATTACAAGACAACAAAATTTTAGACTGGTCCTAATTCAAAGACAGTGACAATTTTTAGTTGATGAAAATTCTCCATTTTATTTTGTCTTTTTAGGAAGAAAACATTGTAGATAATGTTATTTCATCTGATCCTGATAAAGAATAATCTTTAGAACACATTGTAGGAAACAAAGACACTGATTATTGCTTGCAATTCTTCCTTTTCTCACTACGTTTTTTACACACACTTTCAAATATCAGCAAGCCCAAAATCTTGTTGTTTGGGTAAAGGTAAACTATTTCAAGATAGCAAAATCACTGTTTTGTCATGTAAGATATTTCTTACCAAGAACACTGCATGCAGATTCCCAAAGCTCAGATGTTCAAGAGTTTGACAGTTGTTAAACTTCTAAGTTAAAAAAAGGATCATAATTCATTCAAAATGCATTTAGAGGTACCCCCGTTGGTGGTAATAACCCATTCCATCACAATCCCTCCTATCTATGCCCCTTAAAAAAATCTTTTGAAAACATTGAGGAAAATTAAGAAATTGCTTGTATCAAACAATTTCTTCATTATACACAAAGTTTTCTACCCAAAAAGATGAAAATATCTATAATTCCATCAACTTGAATTTGTCTTCTGCAGCTCATTTCATTTTGGACAGCTCCAATATTTTGTTAAATGAGAATAGCTCAATTGCTTTTTTGATAAAGACCTTATATTTTGAGTTTTAACTGAATGTGTTCAGAGATATCACAAAATGTCCAAGTTCTTCTATGTAAAACAAGAGGGCCATTGTCCCTGGGGTACTCACCTGAGATAAAGGCTCTTTTTCTTCAAACAGTCTAGTTTTATGGCAAGGATAGGATTATGATACAAGTTGGCCATACTTTATACATATATAGGTTCTGTAACTTGGGATCCCAAAGTCTAAATGGCAAATTCTAAGGCTTTAGGAAATTTTGGATCCATGGGTTATGAATTGAGAAATAAGGAAGTAGCCAATGAACTGATAATTCATGCTAAATATTAAGACTCTACGCCTTCTGGGCCAAGAGAAGATTTTTAAGATTATTTTAAAATTCACTTCCTTGCCATGGCAACCAGAGTTTTTCACAATTTTCAATTCTTTTAGCTATTTTGAAAGTGGACCACTTAAGGAAAAATTGAAGCCAAATTTTGTTCAAATAGGCCCAATGATTTGGAAGATGTCCTTTATTCACATTCTTTATTTCTATATAAACCCCACGCCTCTGGGGCTCTGCTCCTGGGGATCCCAGGGTCATATGCTAAACGCTTCAAAATGGCCCATGTGTTTGGGAGGAGATGACTTTTAAAACTCATTCTTTATTTCTATATAAACCCCCTGGGGCTCCGCCCTTGGGGACCAGAGGGTCACGATTTTAGCTATTTTGAAAGAGGACAATATACTGATGTTTCATGCAAAAATTCAAGACTCTTTGCCACCTGGATTAGGAGGAGAACATTGTTAAAGATTTTTTTTCAAAACTTCACTTTTGTTGAAATGGCAACTAGAGTTTTAAATGAATTTGAATTCTTTTAGCTTTTTTAAAAGGGGACCACCGTAGGAAAGTTTTTGCCAAATTCACTTCAAATTGGCCGAGTGGTTTGGGAGATGTCTTTTAAAAAATCATTCTTTATTTCTATATAAACCCCAAACCCCCTAGGCCTCGGCCCCTGGGAATCCCAGGGTCATGATTTTAGCTATTTTGAAAGAGGTCAATATACTGATGTTTCATGCAAAATATATAGGCTTTACTCCTTCTGAGTCAGGAGGAGAAGATTTTTAAAGATTTTTTTCTAAATTTCACTTATGTTGCCATGGCAACCTGAGTTTTTATCGGATTTTAATTTCTTTAGCTATTCTCAAACGGGAAAACCTAAGGAACATTTCTGCCAAATTTGGGAGGAGATATCATTTAAAGAAATTGTTGATGGACGCCACATGGACGCAGGAAGAAGGCTGATCACAATAGCTCACATGAGCACTTCATGCTCAGGTGAGATAAAAATTCATTACAAGCTAAGAGCATTAAGAGCTATACCCCTTGTGGTATAGATTGGCAATTGCTGATTTAACAGTAGATATTCATTCTGAGTTTCAATTATCAGAGGTATTACAAAATTTCAAAATTGTTCGACAAAGATAACACAAATGCAAATGATACTGGATATAGAAAGAGCTCTTGTCTTCTCTGAAACTAATATGGTAACAATTATATAGTTGCCTGTACTGATGAAATGACCTAAGTTTGGCATTAGAAAAAAATTATAAGAAAATACCTCTAAAATAAATACTATCATAAATGCAAGAATAACAAAGCATGTGGACATTACCTCAATGCATTTTCTCTATCAAAGTACACATGTACTATATGGCCAGAATGCCATACTTTTGATGTCCATTTAGCCTCAACTCCCTTGCAAACAAATTTGTCCACCACATTACAGGCATACCTGGCCTCTCTTGCTATCCAATAATACTAACATGAATAGTAAGTCTTGCTCAACTGACCACCTCTATTCAATGACCACTATCATAAATTATGTCACCAGCATCAAAATTTGCTTTCCAAAAGCAAAGCAACTTTATTAATGGATGTTTTTGCTGATAAAATGATGAAAACAAAATCTTATGTTTGTAGATCTCTTTAGAATTGCCTCAATGATTCTAGTGAGATCCATAAACATAGGATTAAGTGACAATCCTGCAATAGTTTATGTATCCATTATACATGTCACAAAAAAGTGTATTTAGCAACCATTCTTTTAAACAACCACATTTTGGCTGTCCCTTAAGTGGTCAATTTAAACAAGTTTAACTGTATATAACTCTCTGTCATAATCCTTTATTTAAACCATTCCAACACAATCCCGCTTCTTTACAAGTTGATGATTTTTCTTTGTCTTTTGAGGTTGGAAACATCATGTATGATGAAGAAATTGCTTGTGACAAGCAATTTCTTCATTGTCCACAATGTTTTCCAAAGTCCTTTTCTTGGGGGTGTCATAAAGAATCATTGTGTTGGAATTGATAAAACATGGAATTAAATAGAGAATAGTTACATGGTCTAAAGAATGAACAGTCAATTCACTAACTGTTTCCGTCCCTAGTTAATATCAATCCAAAACCATCTCTTATACCAACATTCTTGCCTTTAATTAAACCTAGTTTGCCATTTACTATACATTGCCACTTTTTGATGCCCTTAAGCAATTTGATCATGGAAAACTTTGTAGGAAGAGGAGAAGTCAATGGTAACAATTAATTTCTCCTTTCCTCTCAATGTTTACCATCATTTTAGCCACATATTTTCAAATTTTAGGGCAATTTGAAAAGCCAACTGCAACAGTTACTGTTTTCATGTTAGACTAGTCTTCAATTTTTTGTGTGGTAATAAGGTAACCAATCTTGATATATATTGCTAAATAACCAAATTTAACAATACCACATATTCTGTTGCTATACAACTCTCCCTATATATCTAGTTTTGGGATATTTCTTCTGTAACTGAGGCCATTGTACAAGCATCTCGTCTGATATATGGTAGAGTATTTTTCCTGAGAGTGACAGAGTTTCTACACGACATATACTTTCTACATACACAACTTTTATAGACTTGTACATCTGAAACAGAAAGTGAAGGCATCTTATTTAATCCATTCCCAATTAATTCAACTTTTTATGCCCCTATAGAAAAAAAGCTTGGGAAAACATGGCCGAAAATGAAGAAATTACTTGTTCCAAGCCAATATTTTCTACCCAGAAGGATAAAGATTCTTGTTAGTTCATCTACATGAAAATATTGTCAGCAGCATCTTACAATATGGACCATTCTAACATTTTGTTTAAAAGTAATGGGTTAATTTGCTATGCATTTTATTATTCTTCATATTGCATTTAAGTGATATCCAAGAAACAGCAAATACCCATGATGTAGATAGAGAAACACTTAACAAATCATTATTGCTGGCCTGATTTCAAATTAATGTCATTTTTAAACTCAAATTACAGTGCTTTATTTAGAGTAAGAGTCATTCTGATAACCAAATATTTCGAGGGCTTAGAGCAAAAACATAGTATGGCTCTATACATTGTATAGAGCCATACTATGTTTTTGCTCTAAGCCATCGATTTTCAAAGGCATGAATGTGATCAGATGAATGGGAGTTGAAAAATAAATGTAATTCATACAAAAATGGTGCAAGAGGGCCCTAGTCACTGCAATAGCACTTTCTGACCAACAAGTTAAAGGCCCATTAACATAGATTTGCTTGAAAACCATGATGTGTTTGTAAAACACCAATGCCCCTTATACAGTATTTTTGTTACAGAAGTTTAACCTTGAGAGACAACCTTGACGGATGACCTTAGTATCAGTAGATATAGATGTATGAGAGCTATATTCATGCCAAATATGGGCATCAAAGCTAAAATAGTATTGAAGTTGTAGTAAAAATTAAAAATGTTAAGTTCAGAGAAAATGTTTTTGAGTAAAAATTTGAAGGGTCATAAAATTGACCTTGAAGATATGACCCCTACTAGTTGGGTTTTATTGAAAGCTACCTGCACACAGAATATGAGCATTGTAACTTGTATTTAAGTTACAGGAAACAGATTAAATTTTCAGCTGACAGACAGACTCTTTTACAATATGCCTCCTATCTATGTAGAAGAATGAAAATATAATGAGGGATCGGAACAAATACAAACTAGAATTGTCGCAAAGCAGACTAATATTCTCCACTAGGGCTTTGTCACTGAAAAGAACCGTTGACCTTTGGCCTTCATGACCCAAAAACAATAGGCCATCTTGGGTCATGAACAAAATGTGTATTAAGTTTCAATGTTCAAGGTCAAATTGCTTATGTGTTAGAGCAAGGAAACTGTTTGCAAAGTCCAATTGAGACCTTGACCTTTGACCTACATGACCAAATAACAATAGGACATCTTCTTGGGTCATAGACAACATAGGTATGAAGTTTTATTTTCCTAGGCCACATGGCTTATGAGTTAAGGCATGGAAACAGTTTTCAATCTAAGTTCAATTGTGACCTTGACCTTTGACCTACATAACCCAATAAAGAAAGGGCACCTCCTTTGGTCATTGACAACAATTTTATGAAGTATCGAGGTTGTATGTCTACTAGTTCTTTATTGAGAGTGTGTAAGCAAAAATGACTACGAACAAAAGGATAAACAGACAGACATGGTGAAACCGGTATACCCCCCTCTCTACCTCGTGGGTGGGGGGTATGAATTACCTTGAAATATTCATTTTGTATCTTCAAATATAATCACATATACCTTTTATTAACAAGTCTGAAATTCCAAATTGGAATTTATCCAAATACCTTTATTACTTTTCAAATTCAAATAATCATTTTCTGCAGAATTCGTCACAAAATATGCCCTTTTTATTTTCCTTTCATCATTACTTTTCTTCAATTAAATACAAATCAGATTCTTATTTTTTCTTTATTGAGAGGTACAATATTTCTACTATGGATCTGAGATTTATATTCATGTCTATATCAAACATCATTACTGATTTCCACAATGCCCCCCCCCCTCTAACTTTTTGAAGTAAAACTTATTTGTAAATGATTAAAAAGGAAAATGTAAAAACTCGTAATAGACAGAAAATGATAACATTGACCCATCACCATAGGGCAAAATGTTAGACTGATTCAAATTGAAATGAGTTGCAGACAACAATTATATGTTCATGAAATTTAAGATTTTTCAAATTTCGGTGTAGAAATATTGTGGAAATTGAAGAAATTGCTTTTTGCAAGCTATTTCTTAATTTCACAAGCTGTTGTCCTAATATTTTTTCATGGGTTACAAGGCGCCATTGTGTTGGAATAGGTTAACCCTTTCTTCTTAAGCAATTTCTTCTTTTCCCACAATATTTTCTACCACATATGATGGTTTCATTTCAAATTGCATCCAATTTTTGTTGTCGTCTGTAACCTCTTTCTATCTGCACAAGTCTAATCCAAAACAGGAAAGGGTTAAATATAGGTCTGAAATTTGCAAATGAGTTTGTTGCAATTCAGTAAATTCTTAAACATAGAGCTAGTATTGTAATTTGTGGATGAATAGTTTCACAGTGAATAGCAACACTCAACTACACTCAGCATGGATTGTATCAGTATTTCAATGTTGATGTGGGGCAAAATGATAGTAAGAGAAACTATGATTATGATTTAAACTAGGCGGTTGTCCCAGGACAACTGCTGTCGAGCCTGCAAAGTTTTGGAGGCATCATGCTCCGGACAAACACAATTTTAGTGTTTGACCTTGAGCTTTGACCTTGAACTTGAAGCTATCTAAAAAATTATTTCAAATGGCACATCTTCTCATGATGGAAAACAATTGTGCCAAGTAATTTTTAAATCCACCCATAAATGTAGGAGTAATTGTCCGGACAAACACAATTTTAGTGTTTGACCTTGTGCTGTGGCCTTGACATTAAAAAGGAAATTCTTTCAATTGGCACATCTACTCATGATGGAGAATAATTGTGCCAAGTTATTTTGAAATTCATCCATAAATGTAGGAGTAATTGTCCGGACAAACACAATTTTAGTGTTTGACCTTGTGCTGTGGCCCTTACATTAAAAAGGAAATTCTTTCAAATGGCATATCTACTCATGATGGAGAATAATTGTGCCAAGTTATTTTGAAATTCATCCATAAATGTAGGAGTAATTGTCCGGACAAACACAATTTTAGTGTTTGACCTTGTGCTGTGGCCTTGACATTAAAAAGGAAATTCTTTCAAATGGCACATCTACTCATGATGGAGAATAATTGTGCCAAGTTATTTTGAAATTCATCTATAAATGTAGGAGTAATTGTCCAGACAAACACAATTTTAGCGTTTGACCTTGAGTTGTAACATTGGCAATAGAACTATCCCAAAAATTCTTTCAAATAGCACATCTACTCATGATGGAAATTAATTGTGCCACGTTGTTTTGAAACAAAATTGTCTTCCTTGGCCGATCACTGATAGATGAACCATTCATAAACCAATTACCAGACAACAAAAATTTAGACTAGTACAAATTAAAAGAAGCTGCAGACAACAATTGTAATTTGGTTGAATTTTACAAATCTTGATTTAAAAGGGTACAAAACATTGTAGATAATGAAGAAATTGCTTGTGATAAGCAATTGCTATATTTCCATAATGTTTTCCTTTTTTAATTGAGGGGCATGAAAGAGCAACACTGTGTAGTAATAGGTTAAAGAGCAGCAATCTACATGTATTTGAAAATTAACAGATAAAATTATTGAATGAATCAAACTGAAAGTCACTTCAAATCTTAAGGACATATACTATCACAACTGGTTAATCTGTCATAAGTTGGTGTATTTTATTGGCACACATAATGCATTTTCAAGTTCTTTGTTTGAATTCTGAGGAAAAAGTATAAAACCCCTTCAACTCTTTACCAGACAACAAAATTTTAGAATGGTCCAAATTCAAAAAAGTTCCATACAAAAATTTAAAGCTTATGAAATTTTTTTTTTCAATTTTCCGGGGTAAAACATTGCGGAAAATGAAGAAATTTCATGTTGCAAGTAATTTCTTCATTTTCCACAATGTTTTCCAAAGCTTTCTTCAAGTGGGGCTTATAATGGTAGTATTGTATGTGAATGAGTTAGTGTAAATTAAGGAAGGACCTGATTATCTCGAGGAAACCCTGATGTAGTAAGTACGAATTGCGGTAGGATCCCATGGAAGCAAAGTTAGTGTCAATGTTTGAGTCACCGAAAATGCATCGAAAAAATGTTAAAGGTCAAGATTTCAGTTCTGGTTAAAATGTATACTTTGATTGATCAGAAAACTTATTGTCAACAGAGGTAATCAATCAATGAACCTAGATAGGTCTAGCTCATTGGGTGTAAAGTTAACACTCCACTTGTAATCAGACATTTTTAGGATCAAGTCCCATCGGAGGCAGGTAGAGTATTTGGGCATGACACTTTACAGACAGAGCCCCAGTCCACCTAGGTAAAATTTAGGTTAGAACCCATTTCCTCTCTCTATAGTATGCATGTTAATATCTGGCTGAGTTAGGTCCATGATGGAAATAAGAGTTTGTCTCTTTATTGTGTCATCCTTGAATAAAAAGAAAAACCAAAAGTCTTGAGGTTTGACGTATACTGACCTTGAGTAAAATAGCAGCAAAACAAACTGGAATACATGTACCTGGTCCATTGCATAAAACCTGAAAGGGAGTTATATGCATCAAATGACTAGAGGACAATATTTTGTGAAAGAAATTAGTGTTCAACAGAGAAAAAAACAAGCATTTTTTTCTTTTATTTATGTTTCCTTGGATATATCTTTAGAATTGTAATTGAAAAAGTCATAATTGTTGCTGAATAAGTCCAAATATTCCATGCTTCTAAAACAAAGCAAAATAACTCCAAATTAATGACAGTTTGGTTTGTCATTGATTACCTCCCTTAGATGAAGTTTTACTACATGAATAGAACTAACCTTAGCCAATTACCAAACAACAACATTTTAGACTGGTTCAAATTCAAAGATGGTACATAGGACTAGTATTATGGGATGAAGTTTTTGGGTTGTTTTGTCTTTGTAGCAAAAAGTATTGTGGGTAATGAAGAATGCCTTGTAACAAGCAATTTCTTCATTTTCCAATGTTTTCCAAAGATTTCTTTCCTAGGGGCATCAAAAGGTGTCATTGTGCCGGAATTGGTTAAGTCAGCTATTACAATTATCCTTACTTTATTTTTCATTTACATTTTTTATCCTATGTATATAATGGTTCACATATAGAGTGTACATAAAACATGTAATTACATACACTAAGTATGAGAACAACAGTAGAGATGATTATGCTCGTCTTCTATACGATGTTCAAGAGGTAAACATCTATGGTATCTCAAATGCAATTATAATTGTTTTGTTTCAAAGAAATTGCAGAGTTCTGATTGCCCTGACCAGTTCTCAGCCTAACTTTTACCAGGAAAGGTACAGATATCCATTCTATGGATACACATCTTTTTCCCATACAACCACCAATTGTGATGACTCTAAACTCTCGAGGAATAATATCTAGATATTTAGATTCTCTGTTTTCTATCCCTTCTTTAATTTTTTTTTTTTTCAAATTTCTTTCACTTTGAGTTCTGACTGACAACATTAAAGAGACAAGGATTTTCAAAACTTCATCAACAATAACTTGTTGTTGGCAGTTTCTCTGAATTTGAACTACTTTAACCCATTCCAACACAGCAAAATTTTAGACTCGTCCAAATTGAAAAAAGCTGCAGACGACAATTTCAAGTTGATGGAATTTTGAATTTTTTCGTCTTTATGGATAGAAAACATGGTGGATAATGAAGAAATTGCTTGATACAAGCAATTTCTTCATTTTCCACAATGTTTTCCAAAGTTTTTTTCTTGAGGGGCGTAAAAAGGAGGGATTGAGTTGGAATGGGTTAAAAATTGTGTCTAGTAAGAGGTAAACCCATCATCAGATGGAAAATTTTAATACTGGTCCAAATTGAAAGGGATTGCAGTCAACAATTTAAAGCTTAACCCTTGGCATGCTGAACCTGGAATATTCTGATTTTGGCAGGAGGTGTAGACCAAGATCAGACTGCTCTTCCATAGTTGTTTATGAAATTGATTTCTAAAAGAAATATTGACTTTTGAACAAGCAATTCAGTAAGGTAATTTATACAGCATGACAAGGGTTAAGAAATTTTAGACTTTTTCAAGTTTAGGATAGAAAACATTGTATAAGATGAAAAAAAATGCTTGTCATAAGCAATTTCTTCATTTAAAGTAATGTTTTCCAACTTGCTTTTCTTTAGGGGCATCAAAAAGTGTCACCATGTTAAGCATAAAACAAAGCTATAAAGGAACAAATGTCTCCAAGCATAGAATTTGACTAGTACTCACTATTTCTGGTTGTAATCTGAAGACCAGTGGAAAAGAAAATAAAGCTGCATAAAGTGTTGAGAAAACAGAGGATAACCAAGATTGTTTCACCTCTCTGCTCCGTGGTATTTTATAAAGGGTGTAATCTCCTTTCTGAAAGACAGAATACTAATACATTTCAAAAACAATATGGCCTTTTTACTCCCCACCAAGATAAAATCTTTAGAAAGATTGTGATAAATGAAGAAATTTCTCTTTTTGAGCAAATTTCTTTATCATCCCCAATGGTTTCTTCTAAAAAGGACAAAGATTTTTAAAATTTCACAGTTTGAAATTGTCATCTGCAACTTCTTTTTTTCAAATTTGGCCATGTCTACAATTTTGTTGTCTGATAATGGGTTAAACTTTTAACCTATTATCGAAAGAGGATAAAGCTGGCAATTTCAAATTGATAGAATCTTTAAAAATTTGCCTCTTTCTTGCAATTTTGTTATGTTTCACATTTTTTTTAAAAAACTTTTTTTCCTTCAGGGCCATTAAAATAGGGGATTATTTACACCACATTTAAAACATGTCCAAATTGAAGAAAATTACACTCCACAAATAAATATGGATTGAAATGTCAAAAAAGAAATTAAGTACGAGAATATTGAGAGAAAAGAGCAATTTCTCCATTTTCCAAATTATCTACCATGGCTACTTTTTGTTTGGTGCATAATCATAAAGAAAGGGGGTAAATCCATTATTTAACATTACAATTTCAATTGGTCCAAGGTTCAAGGCTATTGTTTGACTTGTGAACCAGGGTTTGCCCCTAAAATCATGCAAATACATGTATCCTACTTTGACCCTTTGAAGTTTCTCCCAAATGGGTCCCTTTGTGAGAAATTTCTGAGGGTCAAAATAAGGTTTTGTCCCTCAATTCTCACTAAAAGCCTCCTATATACTATTGAAAATAATACATATTAATGTGTATTTCCGTTTATTTATCGTCGCTACCGTAGCACATGCCCATATGAGCGACGCCCCCAGAAGATGGTTAGTTGTTACGGGGGATAGTGCAAGGATACAGGACGAAACTGCTGAGAGCTCCGCCTGGTTCTTTAACGTGCTCGATGGATAGCATCGTCACACGGGGCCTCGGTTTAACGTCTCCGAAAGACAATTAGTTTGTTAGTTGATATGGTCAGCCCAGGGCTCGAACCCGTGATCTTGAGGTTTGAAGTCAAGTGCTCTACCAACTGAGCTAATCGGCTTGCTTTTTATCTTTTAAAGAAAAGATCAGTTGACACCCTTAACCCTTTCCTGTTAAAACATGGGATTTTACATTACTGTGCTTTTATACTTGAGAAAACATTGTTGAAAAAGAAGAAATTGCTTGTAAAAAGTAATTTCTTCTTTTCCCACAATATTTTCTGCCACAAAAGATGATTTTATTTTACATTGCATCCAATTTTCATTGCCATCTTCAACCTCTTTCGATTTGGACTAGTCTAAATTTTCAAAAAAGCAGAAAAGGGTTAAACTTATAACCATGATCCCCTCTTTTTGTTGTTTTGACGCCCCCTTCAAATCAATTTTGGCCCATTATATTTTAATGTCAAGGAGTCATTGACTCCTCAATTTTGACCCATTAAATCAAATCAATTAAATCAAATTAATTTTGACCCATTAAATCAAATCAATTAAATCAAATCAATTAAATCAAATCAATTTTGACCCATTAAATCAAATCAATTAAATCAATTTTGACCCATTAAATTTAATGTCAAGGAGTCATTGATTCCTCAATTTCATGTGATAACATTAGCCCTGAAAGTTTAATCTGTTATCACGCAATATTACTTCAAAAAGTCAAAATTAAAGAGCTTATTTTCTATATATAATTGATATGCCGATTAGCTTAGTTGGTAGAGCACTTGACTTCAAACCTCAATATCACGGGTTCGAGCCCTGGGCTGACCATATCAACTAACATACTAATTGTCTTTCGGATGAGACGTTAAACCGAGGCTATCCATTGAGCACGTTAAAGAACCAGGCGGAGCTCTCAGCAGTTTCGTCCTGTATCCTTGCACTATCCCCCGTAACAACTAACCGTCTTCTGGGGGCGTCGCTCATATGGGCATGTGCTATGGTAGCGACGATAAATAAACGGAAATACACACACACTCAGGATAAAACCATAACACAAGCAATTTTCCATCAATGTTTCCAATAGCTTTTTCTAACTTGAACATATCAATATGCTGTGTTGTGTGGTAATGGGTTAACCATTTACTTCTGGTACTGAAATATATTATCATTATTACATGAAAGATAAAATTAAGCAAGATGGATGCCTTACCTTAAAAATATGTCACTATTATTTTCTTTTGGCCTTCAGGAAATAAACTTATCTATTTTTACTAAAAATGAAGACAGTCTCAAGAGCCCCTAAAACTAGCTCAGTTCTTAACCCTTGTCATGCTGGATACATTACCTTACTGAATTGCTGTAAAATCAAAAGCACTGATAGAACTTGTTGTTCAAAAATCAATATTTCTTTTAGAAATCAACTTAATAAATAAGATGCTTACTTTAACCTTTTCCCCCACAATGTTATCTTTATACCCTGTAACAAAATGGTTTGGAAAAGGGGAGGAAAAGAAGAAATTGCTTGTTAGAAGCAATTTCACTACTTTTCACATAGTTCCCTGCAAAAAAGACAGAGTTGTTGTTTTCAATTTCTTTCAACTAGGATCAGCCTGAATTTTTGTAGTCTATTAAAGGGTTAAGTTTGTGTAACAATTTCATATAAAACATTTCTGTAGCCCTACTAATAATTTGTATCTTACCTTATCAGACTTTTGACCCTCCAATTTTGTGACTTTTTCTTCACTCATCTTATCTGTGTTTGCCATAATATAGTGCCTGGGCTTATAATGACTTCCAAGGTATTTTACAAGAGACAGTATCTCAGTGGTGTGGCCGCCTAAAGGAAAAAGGGAAACATTCTAAGGGCATCAAAAAGCAGGATTGTGCGGGAATGGGTTTAGGCAAAACAGATTTTTTGTGTGTATTTTTCATTACTTAGTTTTTTACCAATGACTAACAGTTTTTATTCCAGCACAGACATGCACCTGCCAGTAATACTTGAAAGGGGAATTAGGCAGTATATATAGATAGATAAAACTAAATCTCTGACTGTTCCAACCTTAAAGTTTGAATTTGTATGTAAGCAAAAAAAAGTTGGTACTTGAAAATGTTGGAGCTAAACAGCAAGAGCAGGACTTGTCTTAAAATTTAAATTGATTAACAACTAACCAGATTAAAAAGTCTTGAACTGATCTAAACTGACTAAGAAAACATTGCAGAAGGCAATTTTAGCCTTTCTGAGTGCGAAACATTGAGGGACAAAAAAGAAATGGCTTGATACAAACAAATCACCTCATCCCCAACAATGCCTAAACAAGACTTTCTCCAGTAGAGTCCCATCAGTAAGTAGGAATGATACAACTGCAGGGGTGTGGAAATACAAAATCTTCTCACTTGTCCTTGGAAAAGTGGACAGTTGAAATTCACTTGTCCGATTTGAGGATTTAGTTGTCCAAATCTTTTGATAGTCTAATGCAGACCTTTTTGTTGTTGCGAAATTATTAAGTCACAATCATACTTTTTGAGACGGACACACACAAGTATAGGAAACATTAAGATAAAAGTAGAAATTGCTTCTTGCAAGTAATTTCTCCTTATATCTAATGTTTTCCAGACCTTATATATACTTGTAATAGTTAGGAAAAGCTCTTTGACTTATGAACTGGAAATCTGGCACAAAATGGACTAGTTTGTAATTTTGTTCTTGATTTAAAATCCACTTGTCCTTAGACAAGTTCCCAAGGAAAATCTACTTGTCCGCAGGGTAAAAAGCCCAAGTCAGATAAGTTGGGCATAGGAATTCCACACCCCTGAACTGATGTAATCATACTAGGAATAGATGACCATATTTTGGAAGGCTAGTATAAAGAAAAAGAAAGTCCTACTGTTGACTTCTAAGTATAGAGATATACCTACATGTGTATGGTTAAAAGATTTACTTAACCCTTTCCTGTTCAATCCCTGGTTTTAACGTCCCTGTGTTTTTATACTTGAGAAAAAATTGTGGAAAAAGAAGAAATTGCTTGTAACAAGCATTTTTTTCTTTTTCCACAATATTTTCAACTCTACTGAAGGATTATTTTTCATATAAAATCAATTCTATACTGTCGTCTGCAAAACCTTTGAATTTGGACAGGTCTAAAATTTTGAAAACCAGGAAAGGGTTAACCCATTCCAACACACAGTGCTCTCAATAAGCGGATGTCGACGTATATTACGTCCAGAAAATCAGAAAAAACGTCCGGGAAACCAGACCCTGACGTAAATTAATGTCCAAGATTCTAGGAAAAATTCTTGAATTCATGACTCGGACGTTTTCTGAAGTTATTAAAATATAAAAGGTATGACAAACAAAAGAATGTATATTATGGCCGTATCCTCGGGTAAGATTGAATCCACAAGGAGTTTAACGAAATGTCTCCATGGCGACCAATGTAGATGGAAATTTACATAGAGTGAACTCGATTATAGCCAGTTCGGTAACCGAGCCGTTGCAGCATCTTGGACCATTTCTTTGGAAGTCACTCAATTAATAACGTGCCGGGCAAAGATCAAGCAGGCCTGTGGACATCAGATTAAAGTTCGTCAAATATTGCCGTTTGGTCGAATTTATGTAAACTAAGTTCAGGGCTTCATATTAAATGTCATGTCCCGTCTTCAAGTTCGTGACGAATATACAAGTGTCAAATTTGCATTCTCACTACATCTATGACGCGGGGGGTTCTATTTCGTAACTTGACATGACGTCCGTCCTAGAAAAATCAAAGTTAACCCATTTACCACGCTAGAGTTTGGTCCAAATGACGTCATGCGTGTTGTCTGTAAACATCAATTAGTAGAAACGAAACAGGAAATTTCTTGAAAGACAAACTCTGCTATTAGTTACATTTCTTTTTGTACTGTTACTTTAATTACGTAGGTGTTATTCATGACATGTGTAGTTGGATATCTATGATGTGACCGTAGACGGCCTTGGAATAATCCAGTCTCGATTATTTCGTACCCAAAATGTTTCATACAGTCTGTTTTCCGACATTCTAAAAATCAGAAATTTTCAAATCCTGAGAGATTTGCAAATAGCAATTTCTAAATGTATCAACCCAAACTTGGAAATTGATAGTGTTAAAGGGGCAGGAATATTGTGTGAAAAAGGGAAATTTATGCAAGAAACACTTCCTTTACCAAATTGTTTTCTCTAGTTCCACTCAATGGGACATGTATACTACATGTATAAGTAAAGGAAGGAAAAGAAAGTAGGCTTTATGTATCATTTTTCATTTCATCTTTTTTAATTTTCTTGGGGGGGGGGGGGGGGGAGTATGGTCGTGCATAAAAAAAAATATTTTGTTAAAACATCCTGAAATTGAAACTTCGAATTTTAAAAATTTCTGAAATTGGTCCTTATCGAGAGCACACTTTTAAATGCTCCTCAATATAAAAGCTTTGGAAAACATTATGGACAATGAACAAATTGTTTGTTACACCTTAACACACACAGTCATAAAAAAAGGTTCGATGCTAATATGGTACGAAAGTAATTATAGAACATTTTACAAACCTGACCCTAGCACTACCAGTATCGAGGCTTGCTGTTCTTTTCTTCTGTTTGAAATTGAAGTGTTCTCATCCCCATGAGAAAGAAAAAGATAAAAAATAGCCAAGAAACCCAGAATAAAAACCAAAATTGCTGTGAACACGCAAAAAATCATCAAGCCCTCCATTTTGTATTTTGTATTTGTCGCAAATGTCAACAAAGCGGTTCGTCAACGAAGGTGGAATGGAAATTTAAAATATTTGTTCAACTCCATCTAAAATAGTTTGGTGTCAATGCTTGAATGGAAAAACATATACAGATCTATAAAATAATTTATTATAAATCCTAACATTGTCGTTATTGCACTAAACAACAAAGGGGAATAACCAACAAAATAAACTTTGCCACCTGTCGTTGGACTTGGACCCCACAAACAAAAAATTTGGTAAAATATCGTCATCCTGTATTGAAATATATCACCTGATATTTTAATCCATTACTAGGACTATTAATGATGGGTAAAAGCCTTTTCTCGAACATTTTTGGGATTTTGAGAAATATGTCCTAATTTATCATTTTCCACTATGTTTTAGAATGGTTTTAGATAAGGTAATAAGTCAAAGTCCCCTTCCATGTTTTTTGGACAAGGCGGACGTGTGTGTGTGTGTATTTCCGTTTGTTTATCGTCGCTACCGTAGCACATGCCCATATGAGCGACGCCCCCAGAAGACGGTTAGTTGTTACGGGGGATAGTGCAAGGATACAGGACGAAACTGCTGAGAGCTCCGCCTGGTTCTTTAACCTGCTCGATGGATAGCACCGTCACAGGGGGCCTAGGTTTAACGTCTCATCCGAAAGACAATTAGTTTGATAGTTGATATGGTCAGCCAAGGGCTCGAACCCGTGATCTTGAGGTTTGAAGTCAAGTGCTCTACCAACTGAGCTAATCGGGCTGACCAAGGCGGACGTTATAACCTTCCTAAATTTAATATGACGGGCACCAGCCCCTTTGTGTCAACCATTCTGACAGGGCAGTTATCTCAAATATAACAGGGCTGACATTATCCCTGGAAATTTTTCACTGTGCCGAATAGAGATCTTCGTGTCACTCATTTAAATTGCATAAGGTTAATACCAATAGTGATGTGAGGAAGTTCTTTTTCACAAATCGCGTCATTACTCCATGGAATTCCTTGGACGACAATACAGTCTGCGCACCATGTGGAAATTCATTCAAGAGAAGATTGATAGTCACACCTACAGGAAAGAGTGACTTATGTCCCAAGTAACCAAGTATCGTAATGGAAAATAACCCTTTTCTTTTTTCACTCTTATTCAGAGACATAGAATGACATAAATGTATATTTATGTCTCTGGTGATATATATTTGAAATGGGCTATTATCTGCAATAGTAAAACGGTTAAGGGGGTTTTGTCCGGCCATTTAATTGTAGGAATGGGATTTTGTCCGCCCCATCAGAATAACGAAGGGGTTTATGTCTCCCTGTTTAATTTGCGAAGGGGATAATGTCGGCCTTGTCAAAAAACACAGAAGGGGATTTTTTCCAGAGGGGCTAGGTTAGTAGACAAAAGGCGATATAAACATTTAAACTATACATATCACAAATGGGTACAGAGTTTCTTTGATTGCAGGTTTATGACTTCAAAGACGCTTAAAATCGGTAGTCAGGCCTCTCAAACTATTGCTGTGGCAGATCCAGGATTTCTGTAAGGTGACTGGTCAACTCGGCCCAGCATATAACTCGGCCCAAATTTTATTTTATATCAAATCAATTTTGATATTGGTTATTCATTTAGTATAATTTTTACAAATATAAAAGTATTCAATCATCATTCAGTTGTGAGGAAATTTACGTATACATCAGGTGCAGATTGAAAGGTTTAATAGAAATTAACAGTCATTCAAATTGCACATATATAAGCAATGATTCAATATAAAAATATTACAAACATGAAATAATTTATTTTGAAAATGTTAAAGATAAACATAGCAAGGTAATACTGCATTATTTGTACAAAACTTTAACATATTCTAAGAATTATGATATACAATAAAAACCCCTCCTTACAAGCACCTGGCTATTACAACCGAATGTTTACAGAACGGAATTATTTGTTCTTTATTTCAATGGTTGCAAACCCCTCTTAAAAAGGCGGCCCGCTATTCCTAATTACGACCACTAAATTCAGTACCAACTATAGCTGATACGCTGTTTTCAACCCCACTAAAATGAACAGTAACTTCACACCCTGACCACCCGAATTTCACACTTGATAAGGGTGACACTAATTGGGTACGAATGCTTTGTCAATACAATATCACATTTTTGATTATGTAATATCGAACCCTTATTATAATAGGCGTTGTTTCTATTAAATGGATTAAAGTGGCCGATCACTTTTAGAAATTATAGCTTGTATTATTTTTAATTGTTATTTGAAGATGTCACGTGCTCTGACTCGAATAATAAAGTTGAAAGTGAAAAAAATATCTGAGAAGTTACGATTAGTTTATTTACGGTGTTCTGAACAGTCAATCAGCAAACATTTTGTTTTCAACTTAGTTGATGTTTGGTATTTGCATCATAGATGGTATGATTTCGACAGTTTGACACTTTGAACCTGTACTTACGAATAAATAATCTGTGGTCGGACCTCTTAATCAGACCAAAATGGAGAAGAGAGAAAGTTAAAAATATCATTGAAAATAACAAGATTCCGCTGTAAAACATGTTCTTATAGTTATATTATTTGTATGTATAGCATTAATAAATTTAAATAACGAAGATAAAAATTAACATGAATTACTTGACAACAAACGACCAAATCTCAGTATTACAACCATCCCGCTATTATGACCACTTTCAGAAAGTACCGCAAGTAGTCCTATTAGAGGGGTTCTACTGTATTTTACTATAGATTATATATTGGGGCCAAGTTGAATAGGCCAAGTTATTCCTTGGGCCTAGTTGTCTGGTAACCTTCTGTAAAGGGATTCAAACTTACCAATGGGTAGTTTGTTTATAGAATAACAAATTCTTGCCATTGTTTCTTGAAAAATTAAACATGCTTCTTAGTGATAAGGCTCAATATATAATCCACAAGAGCATTATTATAATTCTACTACAAGTTTGTACTTATCAATGGGAAACAAACTTTCACAGAATGATTGTACCATCATAAGAATTGTTCCTTTCAAAATTTGGTATGATCAGTCAAGGACCCTGGGAAAAAGGGACCCGATAAAAATTGGATTGAAAAAGTCCTCGTAAACACAATAGAGTCCATAGTTTTCAACAAATTCTCTTCAAAAATTCACAGAATGATTATTACATTAAATGGATTGTTCCTTTCGGAAGTAGGTTTGATCCATCAAGTTTCATGGGAAAAGGGGCCCTATGAAAATTTAATACAAAAATCTTAGTTAACACTTCATGGCCCTAGATTTCACCTAATGAACTTCAAACTTTCACATAATGATTGTACCATCATAAGGATTGTTCCTTTCAAATTGGGTCTGATCCATTGAGAAACATAGGAAAAGGGGAAAAGGAAATTCAATTTAAAAAATCTTAATAAATGCTTTTAAGTCCACAGATGAGATGGGGTTGTCTTTATACTCAAACAGAATAATTATACTTTTGTAAGTAGAGTTCCCTTTGGAATTGGTTCAGATCCATCAAGTAACATGGGAAAAGGGGCTATATGAAAATTCAATTAATAAAACCCTGTTATCACAATGAAGCCCACAGCTTTGATCAGATTTTGTTGAAACTTTCACAGAATGATTGGAAGGTCATAACTTTCATTCTTTTCATAACAGGGTTTGAACTGTCAAGGAACACAGGAAAAGGGGCCTTATGAAAATTTCATTTATAAATCCTTGTTACCAAGTTGAGAGCTTTCATCGGATTTTCTTCAAACATTCACAGAATAATTGTACAATAGTAATGATTGATGATGTTTGCATTAGACCTGATCTGTCAAGTATCACAGGCAAAGGAGCATTATGAAATTTAATTTTAAAATCCTTGTACCACAATAAAGTCAACAGTTTTCATCAGATTCTGTTTAAACTTTCACATGATGATTATTCCATCATGAGGATTCTTTCTTCTCAAATTAGGCGTGATCTGTCTAGTATCATGGGAAAAGGGGCCTTTGAGAATTTTATCTATAATCCTTGTAACCAAGTCCAGAGCTTTCATTGGATTTTATTCAAACCTTCACAGAGTCATTGTACAATAATCACAATTGTTGATGCTGACAAGAGACCTGATCCTTCAAGTATCACAGGAAAAGGAGCCTTATGAAATTTCATTTTAAAAATTTTACACCAAGATAAAGTCTGCAGTTTTCATCAGATTCTGTTCAAACTTTCACAGAATGTTTGTACCATCATTAGGATTGTTTCTTTCCAAATTGGGTCTGATCTGTCTAGTATCATAGGAAAAGGGGCTGTATGAAAAATTATTACCAAATCCTCATAAACACAATAATGTCCTCAGTCTTTATCAGAATCTCTTCAAACTTTAATAGAAAGATTGTACCATCATTTGGATTGTTGCTTTGTAAATTAGGTCTGATTGGTTAAGTGACACAAGAAAAGGGACCTTATAAAAATTTTATTACAAAACATCATTATTACAATAAAGTCCTCAGTCTTTATCATTTTCTTCAAACTATCATTAGGATTGTTCCTTTGTATATCGGGTCTGATTTGTTAAGTTTCAAGGAAAAAGGGGCCTTATGAAAATTTTGTTACGAAAATTCTTGACACAATTCAGTCCACTGTTTTCATTGATTCTCTTAAAATTTTAAAGAATGATTGTACCATCATTAGAATTGTTCCTTTTGAAATTTGGTTTGTTCTGTACAGTATCATAAGAAAAGGGGCCCTATGAAGATTTCACTATAAACTAATTAACACAATTAATTCCACAGATTACACAGATTGATTGTACCATCATTTCAATTGTTGATTTTGACAGTGGATCTGATTATGGCAAGTGTCACATTAAAAGGGGCCTTATGAAAAACTTTCTTAAATATTTTGGTTAACACAATGATGCCCCTTTTTTTCACTGGATTCACTTCAAAATTTCACAGAATGATTGTAAAATCAATTAATATGGTTCTTTTCAGAACTGGGTACAATCCATCAAGAATCATGTAAAAAGGGGCCATATGATTTTTTTAAAATATCCTAATAAACATAATCAAGTCCCAATATTTCATCGGATTCACTTTTAACTTTCACAGAATGATAAAACCAACAGTAAAATATCATGAAAAAAGGGGCCTTATGAGAATTTGATTTTAATATCTTTGTTAACACAATAAAGTCAACATTTTTATTGGATTCTCTTCAAAGATGCATTGAATAATTGTGGCATTCGAAACACAGGAAAAGGGGCCTTACAGATTATCATTTATAACATTTTTGTGTATGTGATGAAGATCACAATCATTATCAAATTGTCTTTTAAATTTCACAGGACATTTGTAGGGTTATCAGAAAAGTTCCTTTTGGAATGAAATTGATCCATCAGAAAACACAGGAAAAGGGGCCTTATTGATTTACATTCAAAACAATCCTGTTTATGTGATAAAGTCCACAATTATTGTCAAATTCTGATGAAAATTTCACAGAATGATTGTAAGGTTACTTACTTTTGGAAATGGAGTGGATCCGTCATGAAACACGGGAAAAGGGGCCTTGAGGATTGTTGCTTTAAATAATAAAGGGGATAAAGCCCTTTTTTTCTTTTTTTATGCATTCTTCTTTGAATAATTAACTTCCTGAAATATCAGATTTCTTTAACGGGAAACTTGATAACCAGTAGAGCGTCTCGGGCCCTCATGGGCCTCTTGCTTAAACCTACTTTCCCTGAGGGTGACATATTCTTGGATAATTTTGTAATGGATTAAACTTTAAAGCCAAAGGCATTCATTTTCATTGTAAAGCATTACTGGAATGTTTGGTACAAAGCCTGAAATCTGATATTTGTTTTATTCCTTATTGCTCATGTTGTGTCTTTTTTATACAAAAAAGAACTGTAATTTGCCTCAGGTGAATGATTTAGGACCATCATGGTCCTCTTGGTTTTCATTGAATTTCTCCATTAAAATGATAAAATTTGGCTACTTTAGACGCTTTTTTTGTAACACCCACCCACCCCTAAAAAAAAATCTGCCTCTGTCTTGCAAACAACCACTCTCAAAGTAGGGTAAAGTGGGTATAAAACATTAAATCAAATCTAAAATAAATCTAGTGGATTCAACATGAAGAAAGAATATTTATAGTGAAAATGACATTAACCCTTTCCCGTTTTTGGAAATTTTAGACTAGTCCAAATTGAAAGAGCTTGCAGACGACATTAAAAATTGAATGAAATTTGAAATGAAATCATCCTATAGGGTAGAAAATATTGTGGAAAAAGAAGAAATTGCTTGTTACAAGCAATTTCTTCTTTTTCCACAATGTTTTTTTGAAAGGGTTAATAACTAGCAGAAAAGCAGATAGTTTTCATGCATCAAATTTTCATGAAAATCTGTCAAAGAGTTGCTTCAAGCCATGCATCAATTTGTTTCATTTTATTAGTGGCTTACCTCTTTGATAAACAATACATAACTTATAAACATTGTCAATGTTTATGTAATAAAGGAACTCCCATAAAGGAACTCCCAAAGTTCAAGAACCCCCAGGTTTTTGATGCTTGAGACCCTGGGACCGTGATGGTTTCAATTTGTAATGTATTTAGACAAAATTGTGTTATGGGAAAATGGAGTTTAATTCATTTCCATCCAATGACGCTTTTTGACGCCCCTCAAGAAAATTATTTAGGAAAGCATTGTGTAACATGAAGAAATTGCTTTCAGCTAGCAGTTTCTTCATTTTACACAATTTTCCAAACCAAAAAGTTGAAAAAATCTAAAATTTCATAATATTTAAATTGTCCTCTGCAACTCCTTTATATTGGGACCATTCTAAAATAATGCCATCTGGGAAATGGACTAATGAACTTAAACTATACATCTCTTTGTCTTTTAGTATAGAAAACATGATGGATAAGCGATTTGCAATTAACATTACCAGATGGCAAAATTTAAGACTGGTACAACTTGAAAGGAGTTTCATATGACTATTTAAAGTTTATGAAATTTTAGATTTGTTTAAAACACTGCATAGCTTTTTAGATTTTTACAGGCAATTTCTTCATTTTTCACAACTTTATACCAACTGTGTTCTTGAGTAGCATTAAAAAGCATCATTGTGTGGGACTTGGTTAACATGTTATTAATGAAAGAAAACAGCCTATACTTCTGGCATTAGTGGTCGGTGTTCTCAGAGTAAACAAATCAAATCTACCTCAGAATTGTGTGTACTTACCAGGTAAGCCTTCATTATATATGAACTTTATTACTTTATTAACCCTTGTCATGCTGAACCCCATCAGATATTCCTGTTTTGGCAGGAAGAATAGACGAAGATGAGCCTACACATAAGTGCAGTCTGATCTTTGTCTACCCAACCTGCTTGACTCTTTCACGTTAGGCTTGTTTATGAAATCTAAATTTCAAAATAGATATAGACCCAAAACAAGTGCTTTCAGTGCTTTTTCATACTGTTTTTAAAGGGAGGTATCGATGATTCTAAAAACTAGATAAGAAAAAATTACCAAGTTCCGAAAAATAGACCCAAACGAACATTTAATAATTTAAGTTAGGTCAGGTATTGTTTGGTGGTAATCTAATAGACCTAAAGTGGCTTTTTGTAGTTATATCGGAAAGTTTCAGCGGAATTCCAGGTTATTTTTAGATATCACAGAATTCGGCTGTCGACATCAGATGACCTCATTTGCATTTGACCCAAAGTCAAATGAAGGTAACAAATTTACTACCGAAGCAGCCAATGTCCTATATCATGTCACATGAAAGGACTGATCTTTACAGACCAGCTAGCTAACATAACTCCTGATGACGTAACGATGATGCTGGTTTGATGTAATTTGAACTAAATGCAAGGTTCCAACGGTTATTCGCGCCACGTGAATGCCTATAATCTTCGAAACTGTCTCTGATTAATCTAAAAATAGATTAATAGCCTAT
This sequence comes from Fragum fragum, assembly GCA_946902895.1. NCBI lineage: Eukaryota > Metazoa > Mollusca > Bivalvia > Cardiida > Cardiidae > Fragum > Fragum fragum. Next base: position 36,429,600 of record OX336367.1, on the reverse strand, counting down.
GTAGGCTATTAGGGAAATACCCAGCTTTTTTCTGATAAGCGACCTCATATTTTTGCAAAACTACTTTGCGGCATACTGTATTCAATAGTTAATATGAGGAAATAAAGATAATTAAAATCTGTGACATGAAAAAAACATCGATACCTACCTTTAAAAGGATTTTATTCAACATGGGTTAATAACTCATCCCATAAAGGTTATGTTATGAACCTTTCTCTTGTTTTTCAGATAGATGAATGAGTAAGAGAAGAAACAAAAACCATACCAATGAAGGAATCAACAGATGTTTTGCCCGATTACACATATTATCCCCTTGCCATTTTCACATGTGCCATATTTGTATGGATGTTCAAATATGTTAGTCCAAGCTTATCTGTGTATATATTCCCTGGTTTTACTAAGTTAGCAGAAGACAAACAAGTTTACTGGATAACAAGGTAATTTGTAATTGCTATGTGGTTTTTTGTACTGAACCAAACTAGCATGTTACAAAGAAAGTCTATCCAAGTACATGTAGCTATGGTTTGTGACCAGTCCTATAAACTAACAAGTTTGCATCAAATACATAACTGTAAAATAACCCACACATTCCACAGACATCAAATGACTAGAAAGAGTCCAGCGGGCTATCCACAAAATCAAACAGATTTCTCATCTACGCTGTTGTTAGGCATTTTATTTAACCCTTCCTGAGGTGTGTTCTTCTCATCGAGATTCTAAAGATTCTTATTTAGATTTTTAAGATAAAGTGTTCTTTAGATTAAGATTTTTAAGCTGCTAAATAAGAATCTTAAGAATTCTTTTTGAGGAATTTAAGCGTACTCCCTATTGGCTTAAATGAGTAGCTTTGACGACGTCCAATATTTTCACCAAAATTGTTCTCTGAGACGTCTCAAAAATCTTATTTAGCGGGATTTTTTTTCTCTACGAAAACAACGCACCTCTGTTTTGCCAAATTTTAGACCTGTCCAAATTCAAAGGTTTTGCAAACTAAAAATTAAAGTGGTTTTAACTTTAAAAATAGCCGTTCAGTAGGGAAGAAAATATTGTTGAAAAAGAAGAAATTGCTTTTTTCAATCAATTTCTTCTTTTTCTACAATGTTCTCTCAATCATAAAATCACAGGGACGTAAAAACCAAGGTTGAACAGGAAAGGGTTAATCTGAAAAGCTATGCAGACTTTATAGAGTTGTCTTCCATAACTCATCATGTTTTAGGCACTTCACTACAACTTGATGGCTCATTGGCCAATCCAAGAAGTGATACTATCTAACAAACAAACACATTCCCAATCCCAACAAATGCATTGCTGATAAACAATTGATGAAGGCCAGCTTTTAACTCATTTGGTCATCAAACCTAAGATTTTTCCATTCCCACTCAATCTCTCCTTTTTAAGCCCCTCAATAAAAAGGCTTTTGAAAACATTGTGGAAAATGAAGAAATTGCTTGTATCATGCAATTTCTTCATTATCCACAATGTTTTCTATGCAAAAAGACGAAAAAATTTTATATAGGGATGAGTGTATTTTTCACTGCGTTTATTGGAGTATAAAGTGCAATTGCCTTAGCACATGGCAAATAACGCCCGTAGGGCGTTATGTTTAAGCCATGTGCTAAGGCAATTGCACTTTATACTCAAATAAACGCAGTGAAAAATACACTCGGCCCATATAATTGCAATACGTCTATTTTCAAATCCGAAACGGATAGAGAGATGAAAATAAAAACAAATAAACGAACTGTGGGCGGAGTTACTTTTATTTGACAGACGTATGGATACATTGACACAGTTTTTCGCTCGAGTCGTTGTAACGGCGGACATTTTGTTTCGTCGCTTGGGTTTTTTGAAATGGAAATTCGAACATTCGTTGGTTTTATTTGGAATTTTTATGAGGAAATACTAACTTTAAACTCTGTAAATTGTGATATCTGGGTCGATAACAGTAAGAATTATGAATAGATGCTTTGTAATAGACAAGAAATATAAACCTACCACATGGACACGATGCATGCTGATGTGACAAAGCCGATTCGACATCTCGGATTTACGGCTAATAAATGTGAGTTTTTCGAAATCTTCATGTTTAAAACGAACATTATAATTGTTATAAGGATACTATATGTTTATCTATTTATTGAAAATCCATGGAAGTATAAAGGAATTCGAGGAAATCGAAATTCAAAAGGTGATGACTATAAATAGTAACAAAACAAGTTTGGTATTTCTTGGAAGTGAATTCCCAATATCGGAAATCCCTGACCTTGTTTGTTTCTATTTTTGTCGAAAATAGTTCTGTCTTTTATCGAGGTATAAAGTGCAATTGATTTGATCACGTGATACGATTTGGGCCAATGAAAATACTCTATTTTGAAGTATTGCAATTATAATTCCATCAACTTGAAATTGTCGTCTGCAGCTCCTTTCAATTTAGACCAGTATAAAATTCCACTGTGTTGGAATGGGTCAAGAGTCCAGCGTTCTAATCACTAGGCTAAAGAGAATTCTTCCTAATACAGTAGTTCCCTTTAAACTTATTCAATTACTACACAATCCTGCATTTTTACGCCTTTAAGAAAATAAGCTACAGAAATCATTGTGATTAAAAGAGGAATGCTTGTAACCAGCAATTTCTCTTTTATCCTTTCCCACACAAGGACACTTTTGGACTCCGCAAAGCAATTAAAAGATATTGTGTAAAATGGAGAAATTGCTTGTGACAAGCAATTTCTTCATTTTACACAATGTTTTGACCCAGACAGTTGAAAAAAAATTCAAATAGTTAAATAATTGTCTGAAACTCCTTTCAATTTGTACCAGTCTAAAATTTTGTTTTGGGGTTTATATAGAAATAAAAAATGATTTTTGAATGACATCTCCTCCAAAACCATTGGGCCAATTTGAACCAAATTTGGCAGAAATGTTCCTTAGGTAGTCCCCTTTTAGAATATCTTAAAGAATTGAAATCCGTTAAAAATTCTGGTTGCCATAGCAACAAAAGTGAAATTTTAATATAATCTTTAGAAACCTTCTCCTCCTGACCCAGAAGGTGTAGAGCCTTGATATTTTGCATGAAGCATCAGTTTATCGACCTCTTTCAAAATAGCTAAAATCATGATTCTCGGGTCCCCAGGGACAGAGCTTTAGGAGGGGAAATAAAAAATGATTTTTAAAGAACATCTCCTCCAAACCACTGGGCAAATTTGAACCAAATTTGGCAGAAATGTTCCTTAGGTGGTCTCCTTTGAAAATTGCTAAAAGAATTGAAAAAATGTTTAAAAACTCTTGTTTGCCATTGCAACAAAAGTGAAATTTTTAAATAATCTTTAAAAATCTTCTCCTCCTGAAGCAGAAAGCTAAGAGCCTTGATATTTTGCATGAAGCAGCAGTATATTAATCTCTTACAAAATATATAAAATCATGTTCTTGGGTCCCCAGGGGCCGAGCCCCGGGGGGGGGGGGATAGGCATGAAGGATCAGTTCACAGACTTCTTTCTTATTTCTGAAATTATAACCCATGGATCCAGGGGGAGGAAGGTTTTTTCCTTCTTTAAAATTTGTCCTTAAGCCTTGGAATATGTAATTTAGACTTTTGGATCGCCAGGTACATAAGTGTGGCCCACTTGTATCATAATCCTAACCTTAATATGATATTAGTCTGTTGAAAGAAAAAGAGCCTTTATTTCAGGTGAGTGCCCAAGGGCCAACGTTTCTCTTGTTTTTGTTACATGCTACTGTCCATATATCATGCAAAATAGCTCCATTTAAAATCAAGGCTGGACTTCCTGTCAGAGTCAGTGGGCATGGCTAAATGAATAAGCATATAGTGCCCAGCGAGTGTTCCATTTATGTTGCACAAACAACTTGTCTTATTTCAGCATTCATTCCACAATCCATGCCATCATCACCAGTTCCATGTGTCTATATGCAATAATTTATGAAGAAGGCTTATTAACAGACCCTATTTGGTAAGTACTAGCTCATTCAAATTTAGTCTTTATCAAGATATTTGCATTGAGAAAACCTTTGACAAAGCCTGCTATTCTTTTACTGCATTACAAAATTTTACACCTGTCCATTTCAAAGGTTTTGCATACAATAATACTGATTCATTTAAAAGTAATCATATAGAAGGGATAAAATATTGTTGAAAAGAAGAAGACAGGGAGTTAAAAGATGAAAACCATTGAACAAGAAAGTGCTATGCCTTAAAGCATTCTCTCATAATACCTAATTCTTATGACTCTCAAATTAGCCCAGAAAAACTAATGGAAACCGAAGAAATGGTAAGTTAATAATATAGTTTCCCTTATTCACATAGTTTTCTTCCCAGAAAAAGAGAGTTATGTAAAATTCTATTATCATTTAATTTGGACAAGCCTAAATTTATAAAGGTTCATGAAGCTTATAAAAAATACCTATCTGCATTTTCATTACCCTGCCACGGCAAATATTTTTTGACATTTGTCTCCAATCAGACAAATAATTGTAAATCAATGAAGAATGAGTGGCTGGAAGTTTGGAAAGGATGTTGTGGTACAACTGGTGTGAGAAATGCCAGGAATCCATGGCTAGGTGCTCTAGCTGCTATGATATGACTGAAATACTGTTAAAAGTGCGATAAACCCAATTCATCAATCTATTTTAATACCTATTGATTTTCTTTGTACTACGATATATAAATTCTATATGAACAAAATCTGACATGTCATTGGCAAAACATTTGCATATGCAGTAGGGGTAAATGACGCCATTTTCCTGCTGAAATGTTGTCACCTTAAAAATCAAAATTATTATACCTCCCCAACTTTGTTTGGGAGGTATATAAAAGTAAGTTTGTCGGTTGGTCCATCTGTTGGTTGGTTGGATAACTGGTCTGTTTGTTGCTTTTTCCTCAGCAATTTCTCAGCAACTACAGCATGGATTAGATTAAAACTTTTGATAGACCTGAGCACATATGTGCATTATGTAATTTGGTTGCCGTCCATTTACTTTGAACAGAGTGTTTTCCCTTTGATGAAAAATCTTGTTTGTAGATTTCTCTTCTAATACTGAATGGATTTGACTCAAATTTCATATGTGCACCCAGTTTCAACCAAAGATGTGCATGTGTCATTTTGGTTACAGTGTATTGGCTTTTCTGGGAATTATGGACCTTTGTTGGGAATAAAGTTCTTTTCAAGTTTTCTGTGTTAAAAATGAACATAAAATGTAGAAAAAGATGATTTTCAGATAATTTCACATGCAATATTTACTTTAAAATCCTCACAATTTGTGTGAATGTAATTATAAAATACAATTTTATGATGATAATACAAAAACTTAATGCTAATTGCTTGTACTAGCAATTTCTTCATTTGCTCTACTGGCTGAAAGCCACTGAGATGTTGCATTGGCTTTTTCCTGCCAGTCGTCCGTCTGTCGTCCTTCCATTAACTTTTCCTTGTTAACACTCAAGAATACACAGTTTTAATCCGATTCCCTTCAAATTTTCTCAGAATGATTGTACACTCATAAGGATTGTTCCTTTAAAAGTTGGGTCCGATCTGTTAAGAAACATGGGAAAAGGGGCCTAATTAAAATTTAAATAGAAAATCCACTTCGACACTTAAGAATCTACAGTTTTTGTCGGATTCTCTTTAAACTTTCTCATAATGATTGTACCATCATAAGGATTGTTCCTTTCGAAATTGGGTCAGATCCATCAAGACTCAAGGGAAAAGGGGCCTAATTAAATTTGATTAGAAAATCCATTTAACACTCTAGAGTCCACAGTTTTCATCAGATTCTCTTCAATCTTTCATAGAATGATTATACCATCATAAGGATTGTTCCTTCGGAATTGGATATGATCGGCCAAGAAACAAGAGGGGCCTTATGAAAATTTGATTGAAAAAAATCTATAAAAATCCTCATTTATACTCTAGAGTACAGAGTTTTGATCAGATTCTCTCCAAACTTTCACAGAATGATAGATCATAAGGATGGTTCCTTTCGAAATTGGTTATGATCTTTTTTAGAAACATGTGAAAATTTATCTAAAAAATCCTCAGTTATACTCTAGAGTTCACAGTTTTCATCATATTTTCTTCAAACTTTCACAGAATGATTGTACTATGATAAGGATTGTTCCTTTTGAAATCGTGTATGATCCGTCTAGAAACACAGGAAAAGGGGCCTTATCAAAATTTAATTAATAAATCTTCGTTAACACACTAGAGTCCACAGTTTTCATCGGATTCTCTTCAAACTCTCACAGAATGATTGTACTATCATAAAGATTGTTCATTTTGAAATTTGGTATGATCCATCTAGAAACACAGGAAAGAGGATAATAATCTAGAGTCAACAGTTTTCATCAGATTCTCTTCAAACTTTCACAGAATGATTGCACCATCTTAAGGATTGTTCTTTTAAATTGGGTATGATCCATCAAGAAACATGGGAAAAGGGGCCTTAATTAAAATTTAATTAAAACGTCTTTGTTAACATCCTAGAGTCTACAGTTTTCTTTGGATTCTCTTCAAACTTTCGCAGAATGATTGTACCATCATAATGATCAGTCAAGGACCACAGGAAAAAGGGGCCTTATGAAAATTTGATTAAAAAAATACTTGTCAACACAATAGAGTCCACAGTTTTCAACAAATTCTCTTCAAACATTCACAGAATGATCATTACATTAAATGGATTGTTCCTTTTGGAAGTAGGTTTGATCCATCAAGTTTCATGGGAAAAGGGACCCTATGAAAATTTGATAAAGAAATCTTAGTAAACACATCATGGCCCTAGATTTTACCTGATCAACTTCAAACTTTCACATAATGATTGTACCATCTAAGGATTTTTCCTTTCAAATTGGGTCTGATCCATTAAGAAACATAGGAAAAAGGGCCTTAGGAAAATTCCATTAAAAAAATCTTAATTAATGCTTTTAAGTCAACAGATTTCATGGGTTGTCCTTATACACAAAGAAGCCCACAGCTTTGATCAGATTTGTTAAAACTTTCAAGGAAAGATTGTAAGGTCATAACAATCATTCTTTTCATAACAGGGTTTGAACTGTCAAGAAACATAGGAAAATTTCATTTATAAATATTTGTTACAAAATCCAGAGCTTTCATTTGATTTCTTCTAACATTCACAGAATAATTGTACAATAATAATGATTGTTGATGATGACATTAGACCTGATCCGTCAAGTATCACAGAAAAAGGAACCTTATGAAAATTTTATTTTAAAGTCTTTACACCAAGATAAAGTCTGCAGTTTTCTTCGGATTCTGTTCAAACTTTCACAGAATGTTTGTACCATCATTAGGATTGTTTCTTTCCAAAATGGGCCTGATCTGTCTAGTATCATAGGAAAAGGGGCTGTATAAAAAAATATTACCAAATCTTCATTAACACAAGAATGTCTTCAGTCTTTATCAGAATCTCTTCAAACTTTAATAGAATGATTGTACCATCATTTCGATTGTTCCTTTGTAAATTGGGTCTGAAAAGGGGCATTATGAAAATTTTATTACAAAAACATCATTATCCTTAAGAAAGTCCTGAGCCTTTATCATTTCTTCAAACTATCTATCATTAGGATTGTTCCTTTGTACATTGGGTCTGATTTTTTAAGTTTCACGAGAAAAGGGGCCTTATGAAAATTGTATTAAAAAATTTCTTGACAAAATTCAGTCCACTGTTTTCATTGATTCTCTTTAACTTTTAAATAACAATTGTACCTTCATTAGAATTGTTCCTGTTGAAATTTGGTTTGTTCTGTAAAGTATCATGGGAAAAAGGGCCCTATGAAGATTTCACTATAAACTCATTAACACAATAAATTCCACAGATTACACAGATTGATTGTACTATCATTACAATTGTTGATTTTGACAGTGGATCTGATTATGGCAAATGTCACATAAAAAGGGGCCTTATGAAAAACTTTCTTAAATATTCTAGTTAACACAATGATGTCCCTTGATTTCACTGGATTCACTTCAAAATTTCACAGAATGATTGTACAATCACTGAAATGGTTCTTTTCAGAACTGGGTACAATCCATCAAGTATCATGTAAAAAGGGGGCCATATGATTTTTTTTAAATATTCTAGTAAACATAATGAAGTCCCCATATTTCATAGGATTCACTTTTAACTTTCACAGAATGATAAAACCAACAGTAAAATATCATGAAAAAAGGGGCCTTATGAAAACTTGATTTTAATTTCTTTGTTAACACACTAAAGACAACACTTTAATCAGATTCTCTTCAAAGATGCATGGAATAAATGTGGCATTGGAAACACAGGAAAAGGGGCCTTACAGATTATCTTTCAAAACATTCTTGTGTATGTGATGAAGATCACAATCATTATCAATTTGTCTTTTAAATTTCACAGGACAATTGTAGGGTTATAAGGAAAGTTCCTTTTGGAATGAAATTGATCCATCAGAAAACACAGGAAAAGTGGCCTTATGGATTTTCATTCAAAACAATTCTGTTTATGTGATTAAGTCCACAATTATTGTCAAATTCTGATGAAAATTTCACAGAATGATTGTAGGGTCATAAGGTAACTTCCATCTAGAAATGGAGTGGATCCCTCATGAAACGCAGGGAGCCTTGAGGTTTGTTGCTCAAATGATAAAGGGGATAAAGTCCTGATTTTTTTCTTTATGCATTCTTCTTTGAGTAATTAACTTCCTTAAATATCAGATTTCTTTAACAGAAAACTTGATAACCAGTAGAGCGTCTCAGGCCCTCATTGGCCTGTTGTTATTGGATTCTCTCCAAAGAAGCAAGGAGTAATTGTGGCATTGGAAACATAGGAAAAGGAGCCTTACAGATTATTATTCAAAACATTCTTTTTTATGTGATGAAGTTATCAATTATTATCAGATTGTCTTTTCAAATTTGTACTATTCCAGATTAGTTTCAATTAGTTATGTAATGGTTTAATCTCTGAATCTCAATATGTACTATTCCAGAATAGCTTAAAGTAGTTATGCTATGGTTTAATCTCTGAATCTCAATATGTACTATTCCAGAATAGCTTTTAGTAGTTATGCTATGGTTTAATCTCTTAATCTCATTATGTACTATTTCAGAATATTTAATTCTAATTCTTTTATTGTAATCTGTTAGTCTCATTATGTACCATTCCAGAATATTTAATGCTTTTTTTAATCTCTTAATCTCATTAGTTTAATCTCTGAATCTCAATATGTACTATTCCAGAATAGTTAAAAGTAGTTATGTCATTGTTTAATCTCTGAATCTCAATATTTCTATTTTTTCTACAGGTATTTCTATAGTAAAAAGTAGTTCTGCAATGGTTGAAACCTGTGATTGCTTTTATGTTTTATGATCATCAGATACTTTTCCTCAATAGTAAGAAGTAGTTGTGCTATTGTTGTCATGTCTTAACCCATTCCCACACAGTGATGCTTATGGATGCTCCTCAAGAAAAACTATTTGGAAAACATTGTGTTAAATGAAGAAATTGCTTGTGACAAGCAATTTTTTTCATTTACACAATATTTTCTATCAAAAAAGTTTAAAAATTCTAAAATTTCATAAACTTTAAATTGTCGTCTGCAACTCCTTTCAATTTGGATCAGTCATTTGCCATGTTGTAATGGGTCAATCTCATTATTAGTTGTTTTTTTCACAGGTATTGTTCCCTCATTATTATATCCCTGAAAACAAATTTTACCCATTCCCACTAAATCCCTACTTTTTACGCCTCTGAAGAAAAAAGCTTTGGAAAAGAAGTTTGAAAATGAAGGAATTGCTTGTATCAAGCAATTTCTTTATTATCCACAATGTTTTCCATCCAAAATGACAAAGTAATTTAAAATTCCGTCATCTTAATACTGTCGTCTGCAGCTTCTTCCAATTTAAACCAGTCTAAAATTTTGGGTTTTAAGAAGTATCCTGGAATCAGTCTGTCAGTCAGTCGTTCAGTTGGTCTGTCTGCAAAATTTTGCCCCTGATTTGACTTTAAAATGCTTGTCAAGACATTCTCTCCTAGACTTTCAACCTGATTCTCCTTGTACATAGTAGAAGTCTTCTTTGTTTTGTAGATGTGCAAGATGCAAAATTGTGAAACTGTCACCAAGATTTACTAAGTTATTGCCCTAGATATGGCTTAAAATGCACAACTCCTACTACATTTTCTGTCTGATTCACTTCAAGGTTGGTAGGAGCAAGACACAATTTTGTGCAAATCTATGAAGAATAAGTGAGTTATGACCTCTGATTTAATTTAAAAAATAGTAAAGAGTATGTCACATTATTTTCCAGTTCCTACAGCATCATATTACTCATACTTGTATCCCTTTAACATACCACCACAATGAGGGGAAATTTTTGACATGACAAATGGCAGCCAAGTCTTTATTAAAGATGTGCCCAGGTTGTAATTCTTGATTCTCTTTATGCTTTTTTTCTCCACAGGTACTATTCCCCAGTAGTTAAAAGTAGTTGTGCTATAGTTGTTGGTTATATGACTTCAGGTAAGATAGAGGTTCTACCATATCAAAGAAACTAATCTTAAATTTTAGTTTTGATTATTAACCCATTACCATGTCTAAAATGTCCTTTATGAAATTTTGTCAACAGAAATATGTTGCCTGCAACTTCTTTGAATTTAGAAAAGTCTAAATGGGTTAAGTGATTCCTTCAAGAAATTTCATTCAGATGAAAAAACATATAGCTTTTATGGGTTGAGCAAATATAGTCCAAATTTTGAAATTTTGCTCTCCACGTCTGTAAATTCAGAACTGTGTAGCTATTTATAAACTATCCAATATCAAATTTATCTATGGTATTATAGAGACTAATATTATGAACATATTTCAATCAATTTAAGCCATAAATGGAGGCTGTTGAATGAACAGGTTTTGCAAAGATGATTCAAAGTGACTTTACAGACAAAACAGTTTGACCAAGTTTCAACAAAATGAAACAAAATGTGACATTTAGAGTGCACACAAATTAATCCGCTATAAGCTACCATAAGTTACTGGCTTTGAGCATAAGTGAGACTTGGAAACAAAAATCACCATTTTAAATACATTGTATTAAAAGAATATGAAAAGAGCAAGCAAGCAAAAAAAGAAGAAGTATGTATAAAAAACAAAAAGAAAAAGTTTATTATAAATGAAATTATATCTCAAAAAGGCATTAATTTTGCTCAACAAAATTCAATTAAAATTCAAAGGAGATACTTTGCATAGAGATACTTTAACCCACATCAATTTTTGTTTAGACTTGTCCACATTAAAAGAAGTTGCAGTTACAATATTTAGAAGATTAAATTTTATCGTTTTTTTTCTTTTTGGGTAGAAAACATTGTGGGTATTGAAAAAATTGCTTGTAACACCCAATTTCTTCATTTTGCACATTGTTTCTCGTGGGGCATGGAAAGGTGGTATTATGAGGGAAAGTGTTAACCCATTACCACACAGTAAAATTCTAGACCAGTCTTAATTGAAAGGAGTTGCAGATGACAATTTAAAGTTCATGGAATCTTAAATTTTTTCTTCTTGCGGGATAGAAAACCTTGTGGAAAATGAAAACATTGCTTGTGACAAGCAATGTTTCCATTTTACACAATGTTTTCCCAATTGGTTTTTTTTTTTTTTTTTTTTTTTGAGGGGCTTCAAAAAGCGTCACTGTGTGGGAATGGGTTAAGTTAAAGAGAGGTAATATAAGCTTCCTTTTTTTACTTTTGCCAGCCCCAGAGATTAGTTCCATTTACTACTTATGCAGGTTTATCAACTCCATCAACAAATGGAGAGTTTATAAAATATTCTAAGTAAAGAAATAGTCCATCCCACTAACATATTTTGATTTGAGAAATTGGTTAATGTAAATTTACTTTTAATATTTTCATATGGTTTAACTTGCTAGATTCAAATATCGACAGGGGTCGACGCTTACTTTGATCATCGTGATCACACAAGAATCCCTACTTATCAATCAGGGTTTCTGCCAGATGATCAGCGATCCTTCCTTGTTATACATTAATTCCTTCCAACATAATACTGTACAATAAAGCCCCAATAAAAAAGTTTTGAAAAATGTTGTGGAAAATGAAGAAATTGCTTGTTTACAAGCAATTTTTGGCTCCACTAGCTGAAAGCCATTGGTGCTGTGTCTGTCCATTGTCTGTAATTCTGTCCATTTGTCTGTCCATAAACTTTTACTTAAAAAATCTTCTTCTCAGAAAGTTTTGAAAAGCATTCATCCAAATTTCACAGGAATGATCTTTGGTGACCCTAAATCAGGTTCCTTCAAAGAATTTTGACCTGTTGAAAAACAAGGCTTTTATTGGCGGGGCTATTACCCTAATTATATGGTGTAAGCTTTGAAAATCTTCTTCACAAAAAGCAAGGGTGGATTTCAACCAAATTTCACAGAAATGATTCCTAGGTGACCCTTTATCTTATTCTTTCAAAGAATTTTGATTGGATGAAAAACATGGCTTCAGTGGGTTGGGCTATTTCCATATATCATGAAAACTTCGAAAATCTTCTTCTCAGAAAGTAGTTGATGATTTTCAACCAAATTTCGCAGAAATGATCCTTGGTTGACACTTCATCAGGTTCCTTCAAAGAAAGTTTGATCAAATGAAAAACATGGCTTTAATGGGCAGGGCTATTTACCACATATGGTGAAAGCTTTGGAAACTTTTTTTAGCTCACCTGAGCATGTCTTCTCCAAAACTAGAAGGCCAGGATTTGATATTTGGTACATATCACCACCTTTTGACCATCTTCTTAAATACTTCAAAGAATAACCGTATTCTGAAAATTAGCCCTTTTCTGTGTGATCACTGATTTTACAAAGGAGGACATTTTTTAATGTCTTCTTCTCTCAAACCGTAAGGCCTTGAGCTTTGATATTTGGTATGTAATATCACCTATTGACCCTCTACAAAATACTTAAAAGAATTACTGTATTCTAAAAATTTGCCCTTTTCTGTGCTATCTCTGATTTTAGATAGGAATAAAGAAGGATATCTTTGAAAATCTTCCCCTCCTAAACCATTAGGCCTAGAGCTTTGATATTTGGAATGTATTGATTTCTATTGACCCTCTCACAATGTACATCAAAGAATTACTGTATTCAAGAAATTAGCGCTATATGGTGGGATCATCAATATACCTAGGATTAAAAGAGGATTTTTACCTAGGATTAAAAGAGAAAATCCTTAAACATTTTCTCAAAAATAATAAGACAGAGGGCTCTGGCTTTGCTTTTTTGTATATATCATAAAGCCATGAACCATCATACTCAGGGGAGCGATTTTGGACCATCATGGTCCTATTGTCTTAGAAACTAGTTGAATGATTTAATCAAATTCTACAGGAATGATCCTTTGATGACTTTCTATTGGATCATTTAACCCTTTCCAAGACTGTTGAATTTTAGGAGAGTCCAAATTGAAAGAAGTTGCAAACAACAATTTAAAGTTTTTGAAATTTGGATTAAAAGAATATTGATTGGATGACGAACACACATAGAATAGGAGGGACTTTTTTCCAAATATGGTATATGGTGAAAACTTTGAAAATATTTTTTCTAGGAAACCAGTAGATCGAATTTAGCCAAATTTCACAGCTATTATCCTCAGATTTTTTCAAAGAATTTGATTGTATGGAAAATATGGCTCTCCTCGGGACGTGATGTGAGGGAGCGTGGTTCCATATATGGAAAAATACTCTGAAAACTTAGAAATTCTTCTTGTAGATGGATTTCAATCAAGTTTCAAAGGAATAATCCTCAAGTGACTCTTTGTCGGATTCCATTATATAATTTTGATTGGTTAAAAAACATGTAAAAACTTTAATTGTCTTGGCTTACGTGAATAATGTGGTATACAGTGAAAAGTTTGTAAATACCTTTCCATCTGACATAGTAAAAGAATTTTACATAACCTACCTTGACTGTTGTAAAACCAGTGAAAACTTTGAAACTTTGAAAGTGCTTCTACTATTTCAAAGATTTCAGTGACAAGATTTATTTGCCAGATATTGCAGAGATCATTGGGTTTATATTGAATTCCCAAAGAAACCCTTTACTAGATCTGTACACTCAGGAAAGTGTAGCGATACAGGCGCTCAAGTACCCCTAATTACATTATCCGCAATATTTTGGACCAAAAAGAAGATTGAATTTGGACCAGTCTAAAATTTTGTCATCTGGTATTGGTTCAATGTCAAAGGAAGGCTGAATTGGAATTTATTGAAATATTTGAGATGAATCAGGAGCATTAGTTTATGCATTAAGATCTGTTATTTTACTTAAGAAATATTGAGTGATCATGGCAGAATCCCCTAGCATGTATTTTTGGAATCCCTTCCAATTTTCTTAGATCCTCTGGGTCCAGGGACACTAACGATCCATGGGCTGGTACTCATTATTTTCTATAAAAATTGAGTTTATTTTTACTCCAAAGATTTTGAATTTAGATATCAAGAAATTTACTTTTTTCTTATTTCAGATGCTATAATTATGATATGGCATTGGGACAAAATGAAAGACATGGGTGTATTAATGCATCATTTAGCATCTGTTTATGCATATTACTATGTTATGGTGAGTGATAAATATTGTGATTACCCTAAACAAAGAATTTAAAGACCCATTTGTGCCATGCTCTGCCATTGTTTCTGTCCTGATTAACATGTAAACACATTCCGACACAACACCTTTCCATGCCCCTCAAGAAAAACAATTGAGAAAACTTTGTGTTAAATTAAGAAATTTCCACAATGTTTTCTATCCAGAAAATTGATTTTGACCAGTCTAAAATTTTGTAGTTTAGTATTGGGTTAAACAAAGAAATAAGAAAGAAAAGTGTTTGGAAAACATAATGATGAAAATGAAGATACATGTACATATTTTCTACCATATTTCCTAACAAGGAAAACAATTACTTTCAAATTTCTATCAACTTTAGATTGTTGTCTTTTGTCTGTTGTGATTGATTGGGTTAATGTTTGTTATAGCTTGAAATTATTGACATGACTTGACCTTTATGCAATGAATAAATTAGCCATGAATAAATTTGATCTCGACGAAGGTCGTTTTTTTACAAGTTTTTTTCCTTACCCAGGGAAATTTAATGAACATTTTAAAAATCTAATGTTTTTATATCAAACTTATAAATCAACAGATAAGTGGTCTAGTGGTATAGAATGCCAAGGCCTAATGCAGTCAAAACAGGTTCAAAACTGCCACGTAACCATATTGATTGTGTGTTTTTTTTTCAATGTTTTTTTTTTCTTCTTTTTTAAGTTATTCCACTGGTCAAAATGGAATGAATCTGCAGACCACAATTTCAAGTTGATGGAATTTTATTTACTTATTTATTATCATTTTTGTCTTTGTCTTTTTATGGATAGAAAACATTATGGATAATGAAAAAATTGCTGAATATAAGCTATTTCTTCATTTTCTTCATTGTTTTCAAAAGCCTTTTCTTGAGGGGCGTAAAAAGGAGGGATTGTGTTGGAAAGGGTTAATCAAATGCGTGATAGAGATGATAAAATGTATTTGTCCGCGGATAAACTGTTACAAAGGTATCATTTGGTGACTATTGTCATATCTTCCAATAACAGCTGAAGCGAATTAGGAGAACAACGGTACAGTATCAAGAATACCTAAAGAAACAAAAGAACTACGAAGCTGTTTTAAGATAGTGTTAGTGTTAGATAGATAGATACTTTTAATAGACGTAAACTTTACAGTTTCTTGTCATAATACATGAACATACAATTAATTCAAAGAAAACATGACTAATAAACGAACAATCTACATAATACATGAACATACAATTAATTCAAAAGAAAACATGACTAATAAACGAACAATCTACAGTTTCTTTATACAACTTGGAAGAGAAGCTGAGCTGTTGAATATTTGTGTATAGAAATAATATATATGTTAGGAAAGAGCGATACTATCCAAATCACATATAATTATGTAACTAATTGAAATTTTATTGCACTGTTATGAGTTAACTTGGTTATCAAACACTAAATTGGTTCTGCATGAAAAGCCTTCCTTTATAAATTTAGCCAAATTTAAAAGAACATTTTTATTTTCTGTATTCATCAAAGTATTGAATTTTAGCATATTAGGACGTGTATAAAAGTACTTTTTCAAAAATGTTTTTCGAATTTCAGCAAAATATGGACAAACTAGCAAAAAATGGTATTCATCCTCTATTTCGTTCAAATTACAGGCAAAGCACAGACGCTGATTCCTTGTCATTCTGTTTTGACCGTATCTTCCAGTTTCTATTAGAAGGGAATGCGATGACAATCTAAATTTTGAAATAAATACTCTCCACTTTCGTGGTAGCAAATTTAAATATACAGCTATTTCGCTATACTCCTTTATATATTTATATGTACTAAGTACCTGGTTCGTATTGATTCCATTGTATAAATTCTGCCTAAATTCATCGATTAATCGTTGCTTAAAAACTTTGTAAAAATGTTTATGATTAACACAAAATGGACTATTCCATACGTAACCAAAACCATGCTCGGTTAACAATTTCTTAACGTTGTTACACCAATTATCTCCTTTACCATTGGATGAAAGCAAAGCATCATATGAAGATTTAATAATCACATTATCAGAGACTAAAATTTTACCCCAAAATTTGATGATTTTACAATATTTGTTTATATATAATGGGTATCTACCTAACTCATGATAAACTGAAATCGTTGATGTAGATCCTTTAACACCTAAAACCTTTTTGCAAAATTTAAGATGGACTCTTTCAAGGTTTTGTGATTTACAAAATCCATTTACCTCACAAGAATAGTTTAAAATTGATCCTACGAATGCATCAAATAATTGTAGTAGAGTTGAGACCTCAAAATCAAAGGCACTTGTTTTACTGTTAAGAATATTTAGTGCCTTCAGTGCCTTGTCTGATAGAATTCTACTATTATTACCAAATGACCCTGTGTGACTAAAAGTAGTTCCTAGGTAAGTAAAATCGTTAACAACTTCAATTTTTTCATCATTATAAAACCAATTTTCATTTTCCTTAAATCCGCCTCTTCTCCTAAATACCAAAATTTTTGTTTTTTCGGTATTAACTTCAAGACCCCATTTTTTACAATAAACAGATAACTTATTCAGACTACTCTGTAGGTCTTTTGGATCTTCACCCAAGATTACCATGTCGTCTGCAAATAGAAGAAGTAACACTTTAATGTCCCCAATGTTCAACCCACATGAAGTATCCCCTTGCAAATACAATTCTAAGTCGTCGATGAAGAGGGAAAATAATAACGGAGACATTATCTCCCCTTGTTTAAGGCCTATATGACTTGAAAATGTGGGGGAGGTAATATTATTAACTTTCACAAAAGACTTTACTTTTGAATACATATCTCGAATGATCCTTAACATTTTACCCCTAACACCTAATCCAAATAATTTATACCAGAGGCCATTTCTATAAATACTATCAAAAGCTTTAAGAACAGTGCAGAGTACAGGCCTGTGTACTAATAAGCTTGTTATTCTATTCCCTTTTAAAATGATTAAAAAGTAGACGAATAAAATCAAACATACAAAGATAGCTCTTGCCTTGAACACCTGACTTCAAGTGCAGTGGGACTTGCTCTATCACATTCGTAGACATTTCAGTTTATGAATTTGCACATTTGAAAAATATTCAAATGTTATTTTCAACTAGTGGAATAAAACAAGAAATACCAAAGACAATAAGTCAAGCGAGTAATTATGCAAATAAAGGTAACTGTCGGTCAGGTCAATAAAATCTTACTTTACCTATGTTGATTGGCAAAAAATAGCCTTACCAAAATAAATTACCACTTTGAGGGAAAATCCGCAAAAATTGATGGCACCAAAATATCACAAAGTACAATAGGGCATATAGATCAAAAGATTTTATGCCCCCTTACGGAGGTCTGTTAATCTGTCTGTCTGCTGAAAATTATCATGTGATATTAATAATTTCCTAAAACTTCCCTAGTTACAATGCTATTCAAATTACATTTTTGACATGATGATAGATTTTCATCTGCTCATACCAATGTCAAGGTTGTCTGGTAATTTTATAAGCTTTAAGCTATTACCACACAGACCCACATTTTTATACATCCAAGAAATATAGATAAGAGAAACTTTGTATCAAGCGATCTCTTCTGTTCTCACTGTGTCTTCTCACTCATATGGCACTTATCTTTAAATCAAAATCTACTTTGTTTTGTCACCTGCAACTTCTATCAAATTGGACCAATCTAAAATTTTTGTTTTTTGGGAATTGATTAACATATTTTGTAACAAGGTACCTAATCTCAAAGAAAGCAGTTCGACTGAGATATCAAATAACATTAGTTTACATAAAAACAATTACAAAAGTAAATTATCGGTAGGCAACTGAAATTGAAGTTTGAATAAGCTGTAATTATGGTGTTTAAGACACAAAACCAATAAAAAATTGACATAAATGTCAGAAGTCAATATTCAATAGAAGTCTAATTAAATAATTTGATTGGTCAATTGGTTTCTGATTGACCCCAGTATCCATCAGTTGTAAAGATGATTTTTACAAGACATATAATTTTGGTATTTATGCAACCAGTGCCTGTTACATACAATCCACATACACTGTTCATCTGTAACTTGAATTTTACAGAGCTACAGATTTAGGGTGTAAATCCTATTTCAAGTTAAAATATTTCACCAATAGTACCATAAATCCTATGTTGAAGGTAATAATTTGAATCGTCTCTACGAGAAGTGTCAAATGAGTACCCATAGCATAGGGTTTCGTTGAGAAATATGGATTTTAGAATTATGTTACCCGCTCTGCTTTTATTTTTCAGACATATGGAGTCTACGTATACTTTGCAAATTATAGACTGATGGCAGAGTTTTCAACGCCATGGGTTAATAACAGGTTAGTAAAATGTTATATGTAACCTATTAGCTGAAATGAGACCATTTAGACATTTGTAAAATAAGTGAAGTAACTGATCTTAAAGTAATATCACTTTATATAATATATTGCTTATACCTAAGTTGTTCTTATGGTCCAAATGTGGTCTTTCTGTAAGAATAGTCTTCAGTTATAAAGATAGTCCTATATAGTATAGTATTTTGTGTAGTCCCCTGGTTATGTATAAAAACTATATAAAGTCCATACTTGTTTAAAGATTTAGTTCGTTTGTGTTGTTTTAAGCTCACCTGAGCACAACATGCTCAAGGGGAGCTTTTAGGATCATTCTTTGTCCATTATCAACATTTTCTTTAAACATCTTTTCTACCTTAACTACTCAGCCAATTTGGACCAAACTTGGACAGAATGTTCCTTTGGTGACCCTTTTTCAAAACTTATTTGTAAATTTTTTATTTGCAAAAAAATGTGGGGTGGCAGGGTCAGGCTTATCTTACTTGGAGAAATCATGTAATCATTATTCAAAAATCTTCTCCTTCTAAACCATTTGACTGATTTGAATCATATTTGACAGGAATGTTCCTTGGGTGACCCTTTTCAAAATTTGTTCTTGAAATTTGAATTTTTGGAAAAAAGAAAAAAACGGGGTTGTGACAGGGCTTATCAGACTTTAAAATCATGAAATAATTCTTTAATTCTTTTTTTCTGTAACTATTTGGCCTATTTGGACCAAACTTGGCAGAAATGTTTCCTGGGTGACCCTTTTCAAAACTTGTGCGTGAAATTTTTATTTTCAAAACTTAACATTGCCAATTTCTACCAGCCTTTTCAAGATACAATGCTCATATTTAGCATAATAATACATCTCCATAACAGGCATCTCCTAATGTCAAGGTCAAGATCAGGTGATAAGGTCAAGGTCACATACCAAGGTCAAAGTTTAGTCCTTTTGTGGGGGCATTGTGTTTCACAAACACATCTTGTTTAAACTTCGTCATGATATTTTGATGTGCTTGTTGGCGTGGCAGGGCCTGGCTTATCTTATTTACAGATATTGAATTCCCTTAAAATATTCTCTCTAAATCATCTGCATGGCAGGTAGGGCATTAATCGGTAAACCCTTTCCAAAATGAGGCTGTGGCCCTAGTGCAATTGGGTGCTCCAGTCTTTAGTTAGGGCATGTTTATATGAAGCTTTTTTTGCTGGTGTCAGGGGGGAGGAAGAGAGTCTTTCAATGAAATATTTTGTAAATCCCAGAAATGTCTGCATGTCTGCCTTAAAGTTATTTTTCATAAAAGAGGCACATGCTAGTAATTTTTAAGTCGTTTACTAATTTGAACTCCTACATTTTATCTTAAAAAGTAACAAAATTTTATGCCTACATTCATCACATATTGTAGCTTAGCAAGAAGCCAGATTGAAGTCACAACTTCCCAAGAAGAAGAAGAACTATCTCCCCTTGAACTTAGACACTTTCTCATATTTTACATAGAACATCATGTAATTTGTGTTGCAAAATACTTGTTGAATTTAATTCATTAGTTGATCACATTTTCATGTTTTGTAGGTCACCGTTTCGAAGTCTCAACTTCCCCTGGCAGAATAATTATTTCCCCTTCAATCTAGACACCTTTTCAAAGTCATGGCTAATTTTGCATTGCTAATTCCTGCAATTTTGCTTTAACCAATTCCCACTCAATCCCTCCTTTTTACGCCCCTCAACAAAAAAGATTTGGAAAACATTGTGGAAAATGAAGAAATTGCTCGGATCAAGCAAT
Source organism: Fragum fragum (assembly GCA_946902895.1). Lineage (NCBI taxonomy): Eukaryota > Metazoa > Mollusca > Bivalvia > Cardiida > Cardiidae > Fragum > Fragum fragum. The sequence goes on along the minus strand of OX336367.1, from coordinate 36,408,856 downwards.
TTCTTCATTATCCACAATGTTTTCTATCTAAAGACATTAAAAAAATTAAAATTTCATCAATTTGAAATTGTCCTCTGCAGCTTCTCTCAATTTGGACCAGTCTAAAATTTCGTTGTGTGCGAATGGGTTAAAAGTAATAGAGTTTTGTGCAAACATTGATAACATGTTGAAGTTTTGCAAGACACTTAATAGAGGTATCAACTCCCCCATGTAGAATGATTATCTCCCTTTGAACATACTGTTCTTGAATAAGGCTCTTGCAAATAATTTTATGTTGTGAACTCCTCTTACAATTTTACTTCAAAGTTAATAAACTTTTATTCATGGATTGGTAATGTGTTGAAGATTTGCAGGATGTAAAAAACTTGTGTATTAATCTGCATTGAGATCAATTTTTGCTTTACATACTCATATGATTACTTATTTTATTTTCAGATGGCTTTTATCAACCATGGAAGTCGACAAAAAAGGCAAAGTGTATATGATAAATGGAATAATTTTAACTGCTGTGTTTTTTGGATGTCGTATATTGTGTATGCCAAGATATTGGTATAAAATCTTTGAGGTTTATGGGACGGAGCCATTTATAAGAACAGGGAATATAAAATATGTATTGTTGATATCCTGCTCAGTTTTAGACATTTTAAATGTGATGTGGTTTGTCAAGCTAGTTAGAGGAGTCATCAAAACTTTGACAACAAAACCCGATGCCAACAGAAATTTTAAAGACGTTAAAAGTGAATAGCATTTTATATGTTAGAGGTTTTTGTCAATGCCAATGTATTAACCCTTTCCTGTTTTTCAAAATTTTAGATATGTCAAATTCGAAAGAAATTTCAGACAATAACTTAAAGTAAGTGCAATTTAAAAAGTAACCAATCTAAAGGGTAGAAAATATTGTGGTAAAAGAAGAAATTGCTTGTTACAAGCAATCTTTTATTTTCCCACAATGTTTTCTCATGCATAAAATCACAGGGACGTAAAAAACAGGGATTGAACAGAAAAGGGTTAATTGACCAATCACTGGATCCACCCTCTTATTCTGCTGGCCCAACCCAATGACTCAATCAGAAAGTACCACTTCCATTTGAATTACCAATATTTTGTTAAATTTATGACCAATTACGTGAATCAAAAAAGCAAAATAGTTGGTTTGCGACCTTACCATCATATCTACGGCTTGAGTAAGCTGTTGTAAGGATGTGTAAGTTGCAAAACCAATGAAAATGGTAAGCAATGTCAGAGTTATAATCAACTTCCAGTCTAAATTAATGATTTTATCTGTCAACTGTTTATTTGATTGACAGCCGGGATTAGTCAATTGCCTTTACTTAACCCTTTCCTACTTATTGAAATTTTAGACTAGTCCAAATTGAAAGAGGTTGCAGACAACTATGAAAACTGGATGCCATTTGAAATGAAACCATCCTATGTGGTAGAAAATATTGTGGAAAAAGTAGAAATTGCTTGTTACAAGCAATTTCTTCTTCTTCCACAATGTTTTCTCGAATAAAATCACAGGAACGTAAAATCCCGTATTTGAAGGGGAAAGGGTTAAAGTAAGCACGATGATTTTTAAGCAGGATGTTTTCTTAGCAGAAAACTAGCAGTATGCCATAGCCATGGTGTTGTTCTCGCATTTGTTGTAAAGGAGCTCACTTCAAACTAGAAAAAATAATGATCCTAATAAACAGTGGATTTCAAATTATGCCGCCTTTCAACATTTGTTGTTGTTGTTGTTGTTTGCTATCAAGCACTTGACAGCTCAGTGTCGGGTATCTGCATTCAGTGTTCTTGTTTACCTTAGTTTTGTTATTTATGAATTTAATTTTTACTTGAAATTGTTTTTTATACAATTCCTAAACAAACCTGGTTTTTAGTGATCCAATTACAATCAAAATGTAAGAATTTAACCCATTCCCACACAATCCCTCCTTTTTAAGCCCTTCCCCCCCCCCAGAAAAAAGTGTTGGAAATCATTGTGGAAAATGAAGAAATTGCTTGATACAAGCAATTTCTTCACTTTTCGCAATGTTTTCTATCAAAAAAGATTAAAAGTCCATAAACATGAAATTGTCATCTGCATCTTCTTATAATGGACCTGTCTATAATTTTGTCGTTTGGGAATGGGATAACTTGTATATTTTTCATATGCAACATTTTTAACCCATTCTCACTCATTCCTGCTGTTTGATGCCCCTTCAGGAAAAAGCTTTGGAAAACATTGATGATCTAAATTAAGAAATCGCTTGTCATAAGCAATTTCTTCTCATTATCCACAACTTTTTCTATGTGAACAAGACAACCATATTTTTCAAAATTTTAGCTACCAAGAAGTATTGTTTGCAACTTCTTTGTACCTGAAGAAGAAGAGGAATTAATTGCTTTACTTGTAGAATTTGTCATGCTGAGCCAAATTATTTTAGCTTCTGCTTGAGGTGTAGAGTAAAATCAGACTGCTTATTATTGCAGTTTAATCTTAGTTCAGACTACTTGTTTGACATTTCATATCAGAATTGTACATAGAAATTAGATTATCTAAAATATTGACCCACAAAATCAAGATCTTTAGATGGATCTTCTAATGCGTATGTCCCTTTCATTTAAATGCAGTTCTGTGGTTTGCTTGTTTAGATATTTTTCAGATGGCCCCTTTTTCATGTGGCCAGTCACATTTACAACTCAAAATTTTATAGGCAATACTTGTGATTTTTTCTGACCTTCGATCCGAACATTTGCTGTAATCCTGAAAAGGGTTTTCAATTTACACCAGCTTTGTTCCAACATGTGAATGCGTTGACAAACTATTGAGGTGGAAATGCATAAACCTGGCATTAATTAAAGGTAATACAGAATAGTAGACAAATGGATTTTTTTTAAAAATGAAGGTTGGTCACTGTGTGTTTAATTCTTTTTGCACTTTCAAGATTGTCTTTTTTAGCTCACCTAAGTACAAAGTGTGAGGTGAGCTATAGTATTAAGTGATTATCCATCTGTCTGTCTGTCCATCCACCATTCTTTTAAAAATCTTCTCCTCCTAAAACAGTGGGCTAGTCAAGCTGAAACTTAAAAGGAGTGTTCCCTTCATGAAGTTCTAGGAAACGTGATAAAAGAAATGAACTCGATGAATAACTTAGGTGGCAATGGCATAGGAAATGGGCAGTTTGAGTATTTTTTATGAGCAAGTTACAAAGACTCCTCCTCCTAAACTATGATGGCTAGGGTATATATATGTAGTATGTAGCATTAATAGATGGTTTTGTACTTTGTAACAAAGAAAAAAAAACAGCTCTACCCCTGGGGTTCAAATTTGGAAAAAATCCTCATAATAGAGCTAGTTAAAAATTTAACATGTTAAAAAGGTTCTTCTTATTAACTATTAGGCCTAAGATATTTATTATTACCCCACTCTCGAGGTAGAGGGGGTATATTGGTTATCACATCAGACTATTTGTCCTTCAATCCATCCTTTCATACTCAAGAACCAATTGACCTACAATTTAAAAGTTTATACAATTGTTGCAAATATCACAAAGAAGTGCCCTGCAAGTCAAAGGTCACAAACTTTCGTTGAAATCAGTTTCCGTGCTCTAACTCAGAACCAGCTGTCTTACAACCTTAAAAAGCATACGGTTGTTGCAAATGAGCCAATGAAGTGCCCTATTGTATTTGGATCACATTTGCAAGGTAAGATTACCAGAGAGTTTTGTAAAAATTACTAAAATTCATGTTGATTTTGTCAAAAAACAACCCTGTCTCAGTGGTCCAAAATTGTGATAAAGCTCTTTTACAGTAAGTTAAAAGAAATCTCTGTTGTAACTGTAAGGCCTAGGACATTCATATTTGGTATGTAGTTTAACCTAATAGTTATCTACTGTGTTTGTTGAAATTATGCCCCTCAGTTAAAAAAACGGCCCTGCCAAAGAGGTCCAAAGTTTGGAAAATTGCCCGATAGGCAAAAAAGTAAGACAAAAAAGTAAGAAATCTTATAAATCTTAAATATATTTGGCTGCAGTTGTGTCTTTGACTAGACAAAAAATGACTTGAATAAACATATGACTAAGGTGAGCAAATTAGCACCATCAAGGTCCTCGTGTTTCAAGATTGGTCACAAATGTTCCTCTGTCTCTGCAATTATTGAAATGATATCACATCAATCTGAATGAATAATGATATTGATTGATTATTATTAAAAAAAACTTACATGAAAGGTTGTAAAAGTCTCAGTGGCTTTAATTCATATTAAGAAGAAAATCAATATACATTGTTTAAGTGCCAGATTTTTAAATGAACTTTCTTTTTTTTCAAGGAATATATATGTCATTAAATTTCTTTAAGCTAAAAGATCACTCAAAATCAGAATCTTACAAAGCTATAATCCTAGCTTTACAGACTTAAAGCCAGTGAGCTATTTTATAGTGTTGTGTCCATCTGTACATTTGTCTGTAAGCTTTAACATCAAAAATCTTCTCAAGTTTTCACAGATTTCAATCAAATTTCACAGGAATGGTCCTTTGATGAGGCTTTATCAGATTTCTTCAAAGAATTTTGATTGGTTTGAAAAACTTTAGATGGGGCTAATTTCCATAATTGGTGTAAAGTGAATAACTACACTGCTTTTGTCAGAACTAATGGATGGATTTCAACTAAATTTCCTCGATCCATGTTCACGGCAAATAGCCTTTTTTGTCTCCCAAAAGTGGGTTGATAATAGTAAACCTAAATGGATGAATAGCTGGAGGAGGTGTTAGAAATGTTAGGAATCCATAGTTAGGTGCACCAGCCGCTGCCATATGACTGAATTACTGTTCAAAGTGGCATTAATCCTCATACATACAAAAAAAATCACATTAATTTCACAAGAATGATCTTTTGTGACCTTTTATCAGAGAATTTTGTTCTGTTAAATAACATGGTTCCTTGGAGGATTAGCCTCTCAGGTAGATATCACATAGTGATGCATTGGAAATAATTGTTTTTCTTTAACTGAAAATATTTGTGGTATTAACCCTTTCCTGTTCAAACACAGGATTTTACGTTCCTACGATTTTATACTTTAGAAAACATTGTTGAAAAAGAAGAAATTGCTTGTAACAAGCAATTTCTCCTTCTTGCACAATATTTTCTACCACATAGGATGGTTTCATTTCAAGTTGCATCCAGTTTTCATTATCGTCTGCAACCTCTTTCAATTTGGACCAGTCTAAAATTTCCAAAAACGGAAGAGGGTTAAACAAATTTGCTTCCTTTACAAACCCATGGTTTTTCGTTGCTGTGATTTTATACTTGAGAAAACATTGTGGAAAAAGAAGAAATTGATTGCATCCAATTTTCATTGTCATCTACAACCTCTTTCAATTCTTAAATGAGTTGCTTAATGTGTTTAAGAAAACTAAATTACCTATCAAGCTTGTGGAGTGAATCAGGTGCTCAAGTGCCTTTAGTTTATTTATGAGTTATTTAAAGCTGTATGCCTATATTTGAAGATGGACTAACTTTTCAAATATGGGAAGATGCAAAGTTTTACAGTAAATTCAATAACCACTTTGAAAAATAAAAGTTATGGAATGAAAGCATTTTGAAAAAAGGCGATATTGCTTGCAACAAACATTGACCTTGATTTTATTGTTCAAGAATAGTCTTCATAGAGGTGTTCTGTATATCCATAACTTGAATCAAAAGGGCATTTAGTTAAATGAGGCATTTAGTTGAATGAGGTATTGATGGCATTAGAAAAGAGAATTTTATTTTGTTTCTGAAGGTCAGGCATATGTTTGCCCCTAGAAGTTGTTTAAACTATTGACTAGTCAACAATCCAACCATTTGTTGTCAGCCTAGCATATTTGTTGTTCCATTTGTTGACCAAAAATTTAGTATGATCTTGTTCCGGTTTTTACTTTGTAAGATATATGGTCAGGGACCTTTGGATTGCTGCATATATATTGTAACTACAGCTTCAATAACGTGTGGTTACAACATAAGTAAAAAAAATGCCAATGACGCTTTTTGACGCCCCTCAAGAAAATGGGTTCGGATGAAATTATGGAAAATGAAGACTTGCTTTTCACAAGCAATTTCTTCATAACACATAATGTTTTCTGCCCCTACCAAGATTTTTAAAATTATTACAACTTGAAATTGTTGTCTGCTACTTTTGTCAAAGTCTTAAATTTTCTCGTGTGGTAACGGGTTAACAAAGATTTCAGAGTCTTAAATTCAGTTCTGTACTAATTGATTGGTTTGATTGATCAGTTGACATTTTAATTGACAGCTGAGATCCATCAATAGGACTTTGTGATACCTTTGTTTTTAATGCATTTTTTATCAACAGCGTAGGTCCCCAATTTGACATTGTGATAGCCATTTTTTCATATCATTTTGTATATCCAATCTATTTGATTGCTTTCTTAGACATCTTTTTAACTATTTTTTTAAGAATAGAAATCGTATTGTAGCAAAAATCTCTTCTCTGCCTTGACTCAAGTTAGTCTATTACTATCCACACCTGTTTCAAAGGGAGATCACAAGGAAAACTCTATCCCTGGGGTCCGAATTTGGAACAAGGAAATCTTCCGGCAGGCCTTTTTGTCTGAGAACCTGAAGGTATAAGGATATTGTCAGGAAGCAATTTGTATTAGGAAAAAAGAAAGAGCAAATTATTGGTTGATAACCTAGAAAATGTCAATAAAGCTAGCATATGCTGTAGTTTTAAATTTCACTTTTTTGACACCCCAAGAAGAAAGAAAGCATTGTGGAAAATGGAGGAAGTAGGTGTAGCAAGCAACTTCATCATTATCCACAATGTTTTCTAGCTAAATAAAAATTTGTTTGTTTTAAATCTCATTAAATTACAAATGTTGACCAAATGATTTTCAAGTTGAACCAGTCTGAAATTTTGCTGTCTGGTAATTGGTTATGGTTGCTCACTGAGTTGTTAAACTTACCAGACAGGAGAATTTTGGATGGGTCAAAATTGAAGGGATTTGCAGACAACATTCAAAGTTTATGAAATTTAAGTTTTTTTTACCTATCTTGGTAGAAAACATTGTGAAAAATGAAGAAATTGCTTGCAACACAATGTTTTCCAAATTGTTTTTGAGGGGAGTCAAAAAGCTTAATTTTGTTGGAGTGGGTTAAAGATAGCAGCTCTTGACTAAATGGGTGATTTGGATGGTTGATTGATTTGATTGACAGAAGTAATTTACCCATGAATCAACTAATGTTATTTGCTGTTCTAGTTGTCACAAGATTCTTTAGAAGTGATTATAAAGCCTGTGTTGTTGGTACCTTATATAGCAATCTCACTGATGATATCTACATTCAACTAAATCTTTACCGGAGAATTTCAGACTGGTAAAAATTGAAAGAAGCAGCAGCTGACAATTCAAAATTGAATTGAAAAATAGGTGCAAAATATGGGAAAAACATTATAAGGAAAAGATAATTTGCTTCTTACAAGCAAGTTCCCCTTTCCCGTATAAGTTTTTTTTGGTCAAATCAGTAAAGGCAGTCAGAAAGTGTCATTGTATGGTAATGGGTTACTGCATAGTAGCTATAACTGCATTGTCATATAGTAAACAGGAAAAGCCCTGTGCATTTTCATAAACTTGAAAAAGATATTAAGCTGAAAGAAAAAAGACCATTGCAACTAATTTTATTTTTTTAAAGGTTTGATCGCTTCTTCAGGTGAGAGTTGTGCACCACATTCAAGTGAGTGATTCTATAAGATTGTAAGACATTTATTATGTGGTTGTCTAGTTATGGTGTATTTTTACCTTTGTAAACTTATGATTTTTACCTTTATAATATCACTTGTGTAAAATTGATTGTTTGTTAGAAATAATTTATTCTAATACAATTGTTTAAGTGTTGTTAATATGTAAGGAGGGTAATTGTAAAACTATTGCAAATGATAGGTTAAATAGAGACCTGAAATGTGACAAAGGTTTGGCTAACCAATTCCCACACAATCATGCTTTTTAAGCCCTTCTAAATAAAAAAGGTTTTTGGAAACATTGTGAAAAAGGAAGCAATTACTTGTAATAAGTAATTTCTTCATTTTATACAATTTTTTCTTCCTCAAAGGACAAAGCAAAAAAAATGATTTCATGAACTAGAAATTGTTGTCTGCAACTTCTTGAATTTGAGCTAGTCAAAAAAGTTATCATCTGGTAATGGGTTTAATGGTAATGGTAAGCATATATCTATTGCTTTACTGTCTTTACTGTCTTTCTGTTAACCCATTCCCACACACGCCCTCCTTTTTACGCCCCTCAAGAAAAAAGCTTTGGAAAACATTGTGGAAAATGAAGAAATTGCTTGTATCAAGCAATTTCTTAATTATCCACAATGTTTTCTATCCAAAAAGACAAAGAAAACTTAAATTCAACCAACTTGAAAATATTGTCTGCAGCTTCTTTCAATTTGGACCAGTCTAAAATTTTGTTGAGTTGGAATGGGTTAATCCATAGCAAAAAGGGTAGTGCATTTGAATCTCACTCAGGAAGTCAAGGGTTTGATCCCCTGTCACAACAAATATCCTGTCCGCCAATTGTTTAAGTGGGATGAGCAGCAGGAGGCACAGAGAGGATGTAGTGGTAGTACTTGTACTATTTACCTTATACAGTTTTCTTAATTTCTAGCTCCACTACCTGAAAGTCATTAGGCTATTGTCATGGAAGGTGTCCGCCATGCATCTGGTAACTTTTACTGTAGGAATCTGACCAGGATTCAGCCAAATCTCAATGAAATGATACTTGGCTGACCCTTTATCAGATTCCTTCAAGGAATTTTGATCAGATGAAAAACATGGCTTAAATGGGTGGGGCTAATTTCAATATATGGTGAAAGCTTTGAAAATATTCTTCTCAGAGACCAGTTGATGGATTTCGACAAAATTTCACAGATGTGGTACTAAGCTGACCCTTTATCTGGTTCCTTCAAAGAATTTTGATTGGATGAAAAACATGGCTTTAATAGGCAGAGCTAATTACCACTTATGGTGAAAGCTTTGAAAATATTCTTCTCAGAAACCAGTTGATGAACTTCAACCACATTTTACAGGAATGATCTTTGATTGACCCTTCACCAGATTCCTTCAAAGAATTTTGATTTGATGAAAAACATGGCTGTAATGGACGGGGCTGATTTCCATATATTTTGAAAGATTTGAAACTCTATTTGTCAGAAACCAGATGGATTTCGAGCAAATTTCATAGGAATGATCCTTTGGTAACTATTTTTGAGATCTCATAAATTAATTTTGATTGGTTTAAAGCATGGCTTTTTAGTCAAGTCATATGTCAAAATATGGTATACAGTGAAATTTTCAAAAAAAATGTTAAAACCTTTTCATCTGACTTAGTGAATGGAGTGACTTTTGTAAAACAATTAAAAGTTTGAAATATTTAAAGATTTCATTGACAAGATTTATTTGCAACACATGGTGGATATGATTTGGTTATATTGAATTCCAGAAAACACCATTTGCCTTAACCCATTCCCACTCAGTAACGCTTTCAGACACCCCCAGGGGAAAAGGCTTGGGAAAACATTGTGGAAAATGAAGAAATTGCTTGTGACAAGCAATTTCTTAATTTTCCACAATGTTTTCTACCCAGAAATTTGAAAAATTCCAAAATTTCATAAACCTTAGATTTTCGTCTGCAACTTATTTCAAATTGGGCCAGTCTAAAATATTGCCGTCTGGTAACGGGTTCAGCATAATAATCAGGCCTGTGGAGCATCTAATGATTTGCAGTTGTGTCAGTTTGGTTTTGCTGTAAATATGGATATTAGCCTAGACAGATTCATAGAAAAAAAATATTTTACAACTAGAAGGAGACTTTGTAATGGATTGCAAAAATTTCAGAATGCTTGTTAGACCTCTCCCAACTTTTTTTTTTTTGGGGGGGGGGGGGTATTGTCAGTTGGTTGGTTAGCTTTTCCTTGTCTATTGAATTTCTGCAGCTATTGCATGGATTTTATTAAAACTTTTCAAATAGACTTAGTATCAAGCAAAGTTATGCTAATTCAATTTGGTTTGCAGTCCATATATTTTAGATCACCTGTGCAAGAAATACTCAAGGTGAGCTTTTGTGATCTAGCTGTGTCTGGCATTGGTCCGAATGTTTGTCTCCATGAAACCTCAAGTTAATTCAATGTTTGGTCACATTGGTTAAAAAAACTAGGTCTTTAGGTCATATCTCTAGGCCACATCTAAGTCGAGTTGGATACAGGTTCGTATTTGGTCAAAAGATAGGTCATTGGGTCAAGTCTTACAAATACCTTGTGTGCACATTTAATGTAGCACGTAGGACTTCTTGTCATTGGGTCTTCGGTTCGATCACCTGCCTTAGCAATTATCCTGTCCATCATTTGTCTTCCAGCAATGGGTGGAAAATCATTAACCTAAGTGAAAAGAGCAGCTGGAGGCTCAGAGAGGATGTAGTAGTTGTACTGGTACTAGAAATACTAGGAATCTATGGTTAGATGCTCCAGCCGCCATAATATAAGTGAAATACTTTTGAATGTGCCGTTAAACCCCATCCAATCAATTATAGTCTTAATATAGCTGGCTTGAGTTCCATTTTGGGTCACTTGAGGTAAAAATTAGGCTAAAAAAACTTTTTATGCACTCAGGAACCTATTTTTTATGGTTGAAATACCTTCTGTTTGGTTAAATGTTCGTTTCTTTGATAAGTTCAATTCAGGGTCATTTTTCAGAAAGTAGGTCTCTAGATCAAACCTTTGAATAACTTTGTATGTAGCATAGTCTTTATATATTGCTTAAATATATCAAAACTTTTAAATGTTATTTTGCCATGATAAACAATTTCTTTTAAAAATCTTCCCACCCTAACTAGTAAGCTCATCAAGCTGAAACTTGGTTAAGTGGGTAAAATTCAAAAGAAGTTGTTAAAAGAATTTACTTCCATTAAAACTCAGCTTGCTGTGGCATTTGAAAAAGGGAAATTGTAGTAAATCTTTTATAGCAAGCTAAAAAGTCTTCTCCTCATTAAACATAACGCCTTAAGCATTCATATATGATACATGTACTTTTAGTAGCAGATTAATCAGGTGAGTTATTTAGGACTATCATTATCCTTTTGTCTTTGTAAATGTGCCCTTGCTGAATTGATTAGCATGAATTATCAACTTTTTGACATACTACTCTTCTTCATAAAAAATAATGAATGAATTATTAGAGTTACAACATTTCTTTCCTGCGACATGGAGCACTTTGAGGATTATTCATTACCTTCATTGATAGATCTATGTCCAGTTTGAACCAGTCTTTAACCCATTATCAGACAGAAAATTTTAGACTGGTCCAAATTGAAAGGAGTTACAGACAACAATTTAAAGTTTATGAAATTCTAGATTTTTCAAACTCTCTGGATAGAGAAACATCTATCTATCTATTTATACTGCCTAACTCCCCTTTCGGGTATTACTGGCAGGTTATACACTCACAATCCAGATGTTTTCACGTCCCTGAAAGAGAGGCAGTGGCTGAATCCCACTGCTACCCACTTTTACAGCTGAGTAGACTGGGGCTGGCTATTAAGTGTCTAGCCCGTGAACACACCAGTGACGTTAGGGCTTGAACCCGTGACCTTCAGATCACGAGTCAAGCACCGAAACCACTCCGCCATCGAGGCACAAGCAATTTCTTCATTTACACAGTGTTGTTTTTTTCCAATTGTTTGCTTGAGAGGTGTCCAAAAGCATCATTGTGTGGGAATGGGTTTATTTTGCCACCTAATTATTGGTTAACTCCTGTGTTTTTGGCATTTGTCTTGAATTGCTTCTGGTGAGTTCTAAGAATACAGAATTTAAATCAGAAATATTAAAGCCAAATTGAAATTATACCTGTCACTCCTTACACTGTTATGAGCTGTTCCTTACATTGTGAATGCACTTTTGTAAGTTAAATAAATCAATTACATATGTTTATTCACAAAAGAATTATTTTTTTTTATCATTATTTTTATTGTTGTTACTGAATTTTTATTTAATTTTTTAAATCCATGTTCATTATTCTGATCCTTAATACTGAATTTTGATGTACTGAGTGAATATATCTTGAAAAGATGGTGAGAAAAGGAGAAATTGGTTGTAAAAAAGAAATTTCTCCCCACACATCTTATGAAAATGTTTGTTGCACATTTTTTCTATTTGGACCATTCTGCTCTTGTCATGTTTTGTCATGCGCCAAACAATTTGTTACTAAAAATCCTCAGTGGCTTTAAACCAATGAATAGTTTTGGATAAAAACATCATTAGAGAGCAAAGTTTTTGTTCTGTCTGCTTCTTACCTGTCTGTTGAATATTAAAGTGATAGGTGAGGGATCTAGGCCATTTTGGCCCTCTTGTATAACTTATCAACTAATGACAGATCATTGACTGCACCCTCTGACCTGTGACATTGAAGGTTGACTGATGTAATACACAACCTTATTTTGTATGATAGTTGTAGATCTAAAGGTAGAAACTATAGCTTGAAAAAGCTTTAGTAATGAATATTAAACCACAAACCAACAAAATTGCTAAAGATTGATGTTGAATTAAAGTTCACTTCCTGTCTAAATGAATATTTGGCCAATTTTTTTAAGCTCATTTGAGCTCAACATACTTAGGGGGAGATTTTAGGGTCACCCAGTGTCCTTGTCCATAGAGCATCGTCTATTGTCAACAATTTCTTAAAACATCCTCTCCTCCTAAACTATTTGGCCGCTTTGAACAAAACTTGTCTAGAAAGTTCTGTGGGTGTGCTTGTTCATGAAATTTTCATTAAGCCAAGGGAGCAGGGCATGGCTTTTCTGACTTGGACAAAACATGAAATAATTCCTGAAAAAAACTTTTTCTGTTGACCCTTGATTTCATGCTTGATATCATGACCCTTGGGACCCAAGGGACAGAACCTCAGGGGGAGGATTTTTAAAACCACATATCCAAAATCACTTAATCAATTTGGGCCACACCTAGCAGGAATGTTCCTTGGATGACCTTTTTTAAAACATGCTCCTGTGATTTTGTGACTTAGTGCCCAAAACTATTTGGATTGTTCCTTGAATGATTCTTTTTAAAATTCATATGTGAAATTTTTATTTGTGAACAATTTGGGCCTGGTAGGGTTGGGTTTATTAGAGAAATCATGAAATAATTCTCTAAAAAGTGTGTGCTCCAAAACCACTGGGCCATCTTTAGCCTCCCTTGGAGGAATTTTCCTTTGGTGACCCTTTTCGAAATATGTTCATGATATTTTGATTTACAAAAAAGAGGGGGAGTGGGAGGGTTTGGCTTATCAGGCTTGGAAAAAGTATAGAATAATACCTTAAAACTTTTTTCTCCCAAACCACTCGGCAAATATGAATCAAACTTTGCAAAACTTGTTAAAGAAATTTTAATTTGTCCCAAAAGTTGGAGTGTAGTAGAACAAGGCTTATCAAACCTTGAAAAATCTTCTTTTAACCAATGGATAAATTTGGACCAAAATTGATGGTAATGTTCCTTGGGTCACCCAACTTGGCTGTGAAAGTTCAATTTATGAAACAAAAATGGGAGCTAGGCCAATTGGGCTTATCGGACATAGAGAAATCATAAAATTATGTTCACTGTGAGCATTTGTTATTGCCCAATGTCCTTTACATGGTTGTCATGTATATGTCAATATTTCTTTAGACCTTTCCTGCAAAATTTTAGACCTGTCCAAATTCAAGTTTTTGCAGACGAAAATTTGAAGTGGATTTAATTGAAAAAATAATTATTCAGCAGGGTAAAAATGTGTTACAAGCAATTTCCTCTTTTCAATAACCTTTTCTCAAATATGAAATCACAGGGATGTAAAAACCAGGGATTGAACAGGAAAGAGCCAAGCAATTACTCCAGAATCAGTGGGCCAATATTGAAGAAACATGGCAAGGATGTTTCTTGCATGTAGGTCTTGCAGAATGAGGAACATTCCTGTGTTATCTTCCCTTAGTACTGTGAACATTAAATCAGAGGTGTGCCAAATTGTACATTGGTCCTTTCACTTCATTACCTTTGTTTTTATCCTTGTTCAGTATGGGGAAGTTGCGATTTTTTATTTGCCTTTTCTAGTTTAATTATAAATACAATCTCTTGATGGTGTTAGTTTATGGTTCGGAAATAACAAAGAAACGTATTTTCAAGATGAAACGAATTTTCCAGCTCAAAAGTTTGCATTAAACAGCTGATCTTAAAACCAGACAGTGCAAAGAAACCTAGGATAAAGTCCAAGTAAAACACTGATAGGGACCAATGTATTTCTGGAGAGTATTCAAGGGAGATAACCCGAGAATGTCCCTCATTGTTCAAATAATTAAATCTCAGATTGCTATGGCAATGAAAAGGGTGAAAATAATTAAATATTCTCTGATATTTACATGAAACACCTCCTACAGGTCCTCTACCAAGCTTGTTTATATGGTGCTTCTGCAGTCATATTCATGAGGCAGATCGACACACCCAATTTAACTTTGAAACAATAAAGAAAAAATCTTTTCATAATTCATTACCACACAAAAAAAATTCATACTGGTCCAAATTAAAAGTAGTTGCAGATTACAAATTTAAGTTGATTCAATTAAAAAAGATCTTTGTCTTTTGGTCGGAAAACATTGTGGATAATGAAGAAATTGATTGTAACAAGCAATTTCTTCATTCTCTACATTTTTTTCCTAAGCTTTTTTCATGAAGGTCATAAAAAAGCCTCATTGTTTCGAAATTAGGTAAATCAGAAAGCCTGGTGTGCTAATGTTTTTATGTGAAATCTTCTTGTGAACCACTTTAGATTGTATGCCTCTCATGTCATATTTTGGCTCCACTCATACACACGCTTCTTAAGAAACAAAGAAAGAAACATTTAACGAATTTTGCTGAATAAGAAGGCCTAGAGCATTGATATTTGGTATGTAGACTCTTCTCATTTAACTTTTACAAATATTTTATCATGTGATGTCCTTTGAATGTATGGGAATGCCCCAAACACACCCTTTCTTACATAAAAGCAGAGAAGGATACCTTTGAAATATTCTCTTAAATCAGAACGCCTGGAACATTTGTATTTGCTATGTAGAATTTCTACAAAGTTTTGATACCCTTTTGGTCTAATTTGGGATCAGCCTTGGCCACCTTTGTTTTATTGCATAGAAACAAAGAGGAAAATCTAATACTTCTCCAAAACAAGAAAGCCTGGAGATATTTATTTATATACAGAATGTACATTTTATAGCCTCCCTAGAAGATTTCTTCCAAATTTGCTCAAGGGATAGTGTTAGTGTCATGCATTCCTTTATGTCATAATTGAGAATTGTTATGTCATGGTACATTTGCTTCAAATAAGCATAAATCCATTTATAAACCCATTACCAGATGGCAAAATTTTAGACTGGTCCCAATTCAAAGAAATTACAAATGAAAGGATATAATTAATGGAGTTTTAAAAATCTTTGCCTTTTGTGGTACAAAACATTGTAGAAAATGAAGAAATTGCTTGTAACTAGCAATTTCTTCTGTTTCATAAACCTTTTGTCCTGGGAGTGTCTAAGAGCATTAATGTATGGGAATGGGTTAACAAAACTCAGATCACAGAATTCTAGTTTAAGTCTGCCATTTAATCTGACGGAACAAACATGACAACTGTAATGACTTAAGAGGCAATCTAAAAGGTCTCCATCTATCATTTTTGTTTCATTATTCATCTATTGTTTTATATGTTTTGTGGTTGTCATTGTGTTTTAACCGTTAACTGTTGTTAAATTTCTTGCACGCTAAATGACCACAGCAGTCAATGCACAGTTCAACACAAATCAATCAGTCAATCTTACTTGCGGCTTTTGTTTCACATTTTGTTTTGTGATAATGTGAGCTTACCCATTTACAAACCAGCAAAATTTTAGACTGGTCCAAATTGAAAGGAGTTGCAGACAACAATTTCAAGTTTATGAAATTTAAGATTTTTTTCAACTCTCTGGATGAAAAAAAAAACATTATTGAAAATGAAAATTGCTTGTAACAAGCAATTTCCCCATTTTATGCAGTTTTTACCTTATTGTTTTTCTTGAGGTGCATCAAAAAGCATCATTTTGTGGGAATTTTCTGATGATTATTTTTATCACCATTCGTAAAATTTGTGCACAAAGTTGTATTTTGCACTTTAGTAGCTTTTATTGCTAAGTATGATTATGTGATCAGTTGGCGTCTGAAACATCAGAAATTCAGCTAAGCTCTTACCTTATAATTCCTCACAACGTGCTCATGGTGAGCTTTTGTGATCGTTGAATGTCTGTCGTCCGTCGTGTGTTGTGTGTTGGGCGGCGTGTGGCGTCAACAATTGAAGTGTTTACACTCTAGAGGCCAAAGATTTGACCCAATCTTCATGAAACTGGGTCAGAATAATTGTTAGGTCATGAAGATGAACCCTATTGATTATGGGAGGGTTCTAAACCCTATTGATTATGGGAGGGTTCTATTCGAAAACACAGGAAAAGGGACCTTAATGACAATTTCTTTGTTTACACTCTAGAGGCCACAAATAAGGCTCTATCTTCATAAAACTTGGTCAGAATAATTGTTAGGTCATAAGGATTAGCCCTATTGATTATGGAAAGGTTCAATCAGAAAACACAGGAAAAGGGGCCTTAATGACAATTTTTGTTTAAAGTCTAGAGGCCACAATTTAGGCTCAATCTTCATGAAACTAGGCCAGAATAATTATTAGGGCATGAGGATGAAGCCTATTGATTATGGGAAGGTTCTTTGGGAAAACACAGGAAAAGGGGCCGTAATGACAATTTCTTCGTTTACACTCTAGAGACCACAATTTTGGCTCAATTTTCATGAAACTTGGCCAGAATAATTGTTAGTACAAAAGGATTAGCCCTATTGGTTATGGAAAGGTTCAATCAGAAACACAGGAAAAGGGGCCTTTATGACAATTTTTGTTTAAAGTCTAGAGGCCACAATTTAGGCTCAATCTTCATGAAACTAGGCCAGAATAATTATTAGGGCATGAGGATGAAGCCTATTGATTATGGGCTCGTTCTTTTGGAAAACACAGGAAAAGGGGCCTTAATGACAATTTCTTCGTTTACACTCTAGAGGCCACAATTTTGGCTAAATTTTCATTACAATTGGCCAGAATAATTGTTTAGTCACAAGGCTGAACCCTATTGCTTATTGGAAGGTACTTTTGGAAAACACAGGAAAAGGGGCCTTAATGACAATTTCTTTGTTAATGCTCTAGAGGTCATCATTAGAGGTTACTTGGTCAGGATACTTGTAAGGTCATAAAGATGAACCTTATAAATTATGGGAAGGTTCTATAGGATAACACAGGAAAAGGGGCCATAATGACAATTTCCTTGTTTACAATAAAGAAGTCACATTTTGCCTCTATCTTCACGAAACATTTATAGTTATAGATAATAGTTATTTGTCTCTAATTGCATTCTTTAACAGCAGACAGTTCAGATCTTGGACCATCATGGTCCTCTTGTAAGATCTTCTCATCAGAAAGTACTGAACAGATCTCAACCAAATTTCCATATATGGTTAAAGCTTTGAAATTCTTTTTTCTCAGAAACTGATGGATGGATTTCAGCCAAATTTTAAAGAGATGATCCTTTGGTGAACCTCTAACAGATTCCTTCATATATTTTTGATGAGATGAAAAACATGGCTTAAATTGGTGGGGCTAATTTCCATATATGGTAAAAGATTTGAAATGCTTCTTGTGAGAAACCAGAGGAAGGATTTCAACCGAATTTGACCGGATGAAAAAAATTGCTTTAATGGGAAGAACTGATTTCTATATAAGGTATATACTGAAACTTTGTAAATCAGATACCAATCAATTGATTTTAACCAAATTTCACAGGAATGATAACCAGATGACTGTCAGATTCCTTGCAGTGAAAACTTTACATAATAAATTTTACATAACTTTACTATTGTAAAAACAATGAAAAGTTTGAAATGGTTCTCTAGATCTATTTTAAGGATTTCAATGATTTAGATTTATTTTCATTGTATTCAGTTTATTTCAGAATTTAAGAAAAATTTTGCTTAATCCGTACATTCATGCCTGTGGAGCAATACAGGTGCTCAAGCGCCTCTAGTTTTGTCTTTCTCATTAGAAAACATTGTAGACAAGGTAAATTGTGACATTATGGACAAGTGTTTTTCTTGAGGGTTATGAAAAAGGGATTGTGTGAAATTAACTATATAGTCAGGAGAATAAAGAACATGTAAAGAGCAAATCATTGATTTAAATGGTCGATGAATTTTTTGATTGGTAGATAGTCTAATTAGACCTGCATTTAAAATATTTGACCTGTGCTCATTGTTTGCATTAAGTCATACAACCTATCTCAGGTACCTGATCACTATAGTCCATTATAATAGTTTTGTGTTGATTTTATTTATGTATGTTGTTTACACCATGATGTATCCTTGCAAAAAACACACAATGCCTTTGTGAGGGAAATATTTATATTAAACAAATTGTCCATTTTGTGCAGTTATATTTATTTGGTAATGATCTGCATCGCTAAACTCTTAAACTTTCAATTCTGTATTTTGATGTATTGAACAAAAATGGCTTTTTTGAAAATGATATTGGTGAAGAAGAAATAAGTTGTAAAAGAGCAACCTGACCTGTAAGTGCAGTCTGATATTGGTCTTCACCTCCTGCTTGTACTTTTCCTGCCAGAGTTGTTTATGAAATTGGTTTCTAAAACAAATATTGATTTTTGAACAACAAGTTTTATCAGTGCTTTCAGCACTTTGATTTTACAGCAATTCAGTAAGGTAACTTATACAGCATGACAAGGGTTAATGATTTGATTGATCAAGAAAATAGTTGAGGTTGACAGCGAGAATTCCACGATTGCTTTTAATTTGATATACATGTATATGTCCATGACTGTATGCTGTACAGACCTTCACCAGGTCATAAACTTATATTTAGTGACCTTGACCTTCAATTATTTATCAAGCACTATTTGGGACGAGCAGTTGTTTGGGAAAGCTATCTTACCCATGGACAACTCTTTCATCTGCTTAAATGCTTATTGCAATGTTTGTGTGGTAATGGGCTAGTAAGGAAAGATAAAAAAAAATGGATGGTAAACACTTTTTGTATAACAACAGCTTGGTGTTGGAGAGCCTACGCAAAAGCAAAACCATGAAATCAAACTGAATGTGGTAGGTAGTGATCAAATGTTTTTGTAAAGATCTATACCATGTTTACAAGCGTCTCAGCTCACCCTTAGGAGGGGGGGGGGGGGTAAGCCCTCATGGTTTTTGTTAGCTCACATGAGCCAAATGTGCTGAAGATCAGCTTTTGTAATGTGAATGTCCACTGTCCATCTGTCTGTCCACCGTCCATCAGTCTGTCCATGCATAAACAATTCTGAAAAGTCTTCTCCTCCTACACCATTAGGCTTAGAGCTTTGATATTTGTTCATATCATCACCTATGGACCCTCTACCAAAACACTTTGAAAAATAACTACACTGAAAATTAGCCCTTTTCAGTGCGCTCCCTGATTTTACAAATGAAATCTTTGAAATCCTCTCCTCCCATACCATTAGTCCTATAGCTTTGATATTTGGTATGTATCATCAGCTATTTACCCTCTACCAAAATACTTCAAAGAATTACCTTATTCTGAAAATTAGCCCTTTTCTATGCGATCCCTGATTTTACAAAGGAATAAGAAGGAAATCTTTGAAAATCTTCTTCTTCCAAACCATACGGCCTAGAGCTTATATATATGGTATGTTTTATCACCTAATGACCCTCTACCAAAATACTTCAAAGAATTATTGAATTCTGAAATTAGCTTCTTTTCTGTGCAATCCCTAATTTTTAAAATGGAATCAGAAGGAAATCTTTGAAAATCTTCTTCTCCCAAACCATGCAGCAAAGATCTTTTATATTTGGTATGAATCATCACCTATTGACCCTCTAACAAAATACTTCAAAGAATTACAGTATTCTGAAAATTAGCCCTTTTCTGTGCGGTCCCTGATTCCACAAAGTAAATCTTTGAAAATCTTCTCCCATTCCATTAGGCCTAGAGCTTTGATATTAGGTGCGTATCATCACCTATTAACCCTCTTCTAAAATACTTCAAAGAATTACAGTATTCTGAAAATTACCTCCTTTTCTATGCAATCCTTGATTTTACAAAGGAATTAAGAAGGAAATCTTTAAAAATCTTCTCTCCCAGACCCTAAGGCCTAGAGCTTTGATGTTTGGAATAATTCACCATCTTTTGACCCTGTATTTTGATACTTTATAGAATTACCGTACTCTGAATATTAGCCCTTTTCTGTCCAATTTCTGATTTTAGATGGGAATAAAACAGGATATCTTTGAAAATCTTTTCTCCTAAACCATGTGGCCTAGAGTTTTGATGTTTTGAATTAATCACCATCTTTTGACTCAGTATTTTAATACTTCATAGAATTATCATACTCTGAATATTAGCCCTTTTCTGTCCAATTTCTGATTTTAGATAGGAATAAAGAAGGATATCTTTGAAAATACTTTCCTCCCTAACTATTAGGCCTAGAGCTTTGATAATTAGCATGTATTGATGTCTATTGACCTTCTTACAAAATACTTCAAATAATTACTGTATTTAGGAAATTAATGCTATATGGTTGGATCATTTTCTTCTCAGAGACTGGTTTTCAACCTTCAATGACTATTCATCATTGCACTTTAATCAACTTGGATCCATTGTAAATCAGTTTGTTTTATAGGTAGGGCTATTTTCCATATGTGGTGTATTGGCTATAGCAAAAACTTAGAAAATCTTCTCTGAAACTGGAAATTTATTTCATCAAATTTTGAAAAGAAAAATCCTTGGTTGACCCTTTTAAATGATACTGGAAGGGGAATGATTTACTCTGCTTGGCTAAATAACTTTGTTGTGTAAAAAGTTGCTTCCCTTACAAACTTACAAAGAGTTTGCAAGTGACATCGCTTTCCTTCCTTTTTTAACCCATTCCCTCACAGTGATGCCTTTTGATGCCCCTCAAGAAAATCAATTGGGAAAACATTGTGTAAAATGAAGAAATTGCTTGTGACAAGCAATTTCTTACTTTCCACAATATTTTCTACTTGAAAGGTGAAAAAATCTAAAATCTTTAAGTTGTAGTCTGCATCTCCCTTCAATTTTGACCAGTCTAAATTTTTTCATCTGGTAATGTGTTCAACAGACTCTTATTATCTGTTTAAAAAAAAAACTCAACTGATGTACAATATCAATGGAACTGAAAGATCATTGACTTGCCAAATCAAAGGACTGAAAGACCCGAGAGCAGTTTTGCCGGCTTATTAGTTACCGCACTCAATAATTCCAACAAGCAAGTATCATCACGATGAGTAAATGAATCGTACATCTAAGTGGGATGAGCAGCTGGATGCTCGATAAGGACGTAGTGGTAATACTGGTGTGAGAACTACCAGGAAACCATGGTTAGGAGCTCCAGCAGCCCGGATATAACTTAAATACTAATAAAAGTTGCGTTTAAATCCCATTCAATTAATCATGATACTTTCACTGTTTACCGAAATGGCTATTTTGATTTAATCACAACGTTTTTTGTTGTTTTTTTTAATACTATTTCATCAGTGCTTGAAAATTTTTGGTTGTTTGGTAAAAGGTTAAATGATAATAGGTAAAGCAATCAAAGCTAATACTCATTTCTTTTTGCTTTGAGCATATTATTATTACAATTGAAGTAAAGTACTACATGATATATCCGAATTCGAGAGGTAAAAGGGTGTTTTATTCGGTGGGGTTAAATAGGCGCTTGAATTGCGACTATAACAGGGTTGTAACTTGTTACATATACTGTGTATACGGGTTGTAAATTTGCTCAGTCCTACCAGGTCAAAACTAACAGTTTGTTTACATGTATTCGCTTACTCCACTAACCACTGACCTAGATTCTGTCTTGAAACACGAGGAGATTATTTCTCTCATTTAGACAGTTCATTAGACAATTTACTATGGACATATAAAGGCGAAGTTTTAAACCATTTTCCTTGATATTCATGACTAAAAGGAGGCTGCTGGTATTCAGCAAGTAAGTTATTTTCTTCATCAGCGAGGAAACAAAATGGGGGCGATCACAAAGATTTTCAAGTTTATCAGCATGCGTGGAAATGAGTGGAAAATTCGTGAAAACTTGTTTCCGGTTGATCAATGTGAAATACCGGTTTTGTCCTACAAAACCGCTAAAAAGGGGGAAGATGTCTGTTTGTTTTAAATGTATACTCATAAAAATTAAGGACCACAAAACTTTTAAGCCATATACAGTGATATAAATTCATCTTTACGAATCCATGGTTATCTATCAGCAATATAATTTCCCAAAACGTTGTTTGATACAAAATGAAAAGTTGGGGGTGAGCTATCAAAACCAATAATTGTTAAATTACCGCCAAATTTTGAATGTACAGGAGTAGGCAGTGGGTTATACCATTCCCACACAATGACGTCCCTCAAGAAAAATGATTGGGAAAACATTGTGTAGAATGAAGAAATTGCCTGTAATAAACAATTTCATTTTTCACAATTTTTTCTTCACAGAAAATTGAAAAAATCTAAAATTTCATAAAATTTTAATTGTCTTCTGCAACTCCTTTCAATTTGGCCCAGTCTACAAATTTTCGAGTCTGAGTTTTCTCTGTCATGTCAGAACTAATGCAAGGAAAAGCCTCTATGACTTCCAAGAGCTTGTGGCACAGATGTACGCATTGACTGGCCCTTCAGATTTAGAATTTGACCAGCTAAATTGGAATTCTTGTCCATCCAGTGATGCCTGTGTAAGGTCCTCATTCGTCTGTGGCCAAATAGATTTGAGACTCATTCAATATATGCTATGTTCAAGTCAAGAGAATCGGCAAGCTTCTCCATAAGCTATTCGCCCTAGCAGTGTCACATCATATATACAGTGCAGGAATGCATTTTCATTCTCTTCATCCATAGCACCTGCATGTTTACTAATCACTGCTGTCAAGCAAAGAAACAATTGACCAATCAAATCATACATTTACACCGAGATTGAAGTTTAAACTTTGACATGGATCGCAATTTATATGAAGCATTATTGTTGGGTTGGCGACTTAAATATCGTAATTACACCTTATTCATGCTGTAGTTACAAGGTTTAGGTTGCCAACCAACCAACTCTTTATGACATAACTTTTTCAAAATAATGTATCTAAAATCAAAGTGCAACTTCCTGTTGGATTCAGTGGGCGTGGTTAACAGGGTTAGTGGACAGGGCCAGGGGTTGGTAATTTGTCATACAAAGTCATCCATTATCTCATCTATATACCATTTACCAAACATGGTGCTCTTGTGAAGGTCACACAGCCCTGTAGTACGTCATAACAAAGTCTACCTCTAGTAAGCATCAAGGGCAGGTCAAAGCGTATTTTTCTGCTATGCAAAATAAATAAAAGATTTCCTTTTTTTATACTCCCACAACAAAGTTATTGGGGGGGGGGGATACTGGAATCAGGCTGTCCGTCTGTGGCCATAATTTTGTGTCCTCATATCCTCCAACATTTCCTGACCAATTTTGCTGAAACTTTAGGAAATCTTCCCTGCAATGAGAACGTGTGCACCTGCAATTTTCATAATGATTATTAGTCAACTGTTTCAGGAGTTATCCCCCTTTGAACTATTATCCTAAATAGAATATAAAATTGTGTTCTCTCTGCAGCTAAAACTACTCGACAGATATTGAGCAAACTTAGCAGGAATGTTCCTTTGGTCAATCTCTTCCAAAGGTGTTCAAAGAATTTAATTCCATGCAGAACTCTGGTTGCCATGACAACAAAAAGGGCAAATTTCAGAAAATCTTTAAAAACCTTCTTCTCTGAAACCATAAGGCCTACAGCTTTGATATGTGGTATGTAGCATCATCTAGTGGACCTCTATCAAGGGTCAAAATTGGCCCGTCCCCAGGGGGCATACGCTTTTACAAAGGTGAATATAGTGAAATCTTTATTATTTTTTTTTTATGAAACAAAGTTCAAGAGCTTTGATATTTGGTATGTGGCGTCATCTAGTGGCACAAAGTATTTTCAAATTAGGCCTCGTGGGTCAAAATTGGCCTGTCCCCGGGGTCACAAGTTTGAACATAGGCTCATATAGTTAAAACTTTTAAACATCTTCTTCTCCGAAACAGAAGTGCCCACAGCTTTGGTATGTAGCATCATCCTATGGACCTTTACCAAGATTGTTCAAATTATGGCCCCCAGGTCAAAATTGGCCTATCCCAGGGGGTCACATGTTTACATAGGCTTATACAGTGACAACTCAAAAAATCTTCTGCAAAACCATAAGGCTTACAGCTTTCATATTTGGTATTTAGCATCATCTGGTTGCACGAAATCCATAATTTCCATCTTCAATGTTGAACAAAATTCCTATTTTTTACACAGTCATTGCCCCTCATTGACTCAAAATTTGAAAAAAAAAATATCTGTATGGGTAGGAAACACTGTGGAAATGCAGAAATAGTTTGTAACAAGCAATTTCTTCATTTTCCACATTATTTTCAAGAACGAGTTTCTTGATAGGCGTGAAAAGGGGGCATTGAGTGGGAGTAAGTTAAGAGACATTATGTCCTATGATTATATTAAGGTTGGTCCCTAACTTAATTTTGGCAGTATAAATTGTGCCTCATAGAATCCAGCTATTTAATGTACACACGGACAGACAAACAGAACTATAGACAGAGCGAAAGGCAGAAAGTAACAGACAATACTTTCGTCTTGATTAGGAGGAAGAATTAAATTCCTTCATCAGAAAGAAAATAAAGACTGAAATGTTGTACGAAAATTAAAATCTCTAATTACAAAGCAGACCCTTAATTCCAGTAAATTTCCTAAACATTGTTTGTCATCTAAGAGGATTTGAAGTAATGATTACAAGACACTGGGTGATTAATACAATACAGTGTACTTAAATGAATGATTTAAAGAAAAATATAAAATCAAGAGGACCATGATGATGTCCTATATCACTCATCTGAATAACAAAATCAAATACTGACATATACTAATATACGGTGACCTAAATAATTATAGATGTAACTGGGTGGGACCAAAGTGGAACATCGGGATAATTATTACACCCTTTTTGTATACTGTAATGGAACATGCATAATGAAAATAATAAACAAAGCGATGTAAGCACTGTAATTGGTCGTTACTGAAAAAAAAAATTGAAAGGCCACATGTCCACTTTAGAATTAGGGTAATCTTTATTATAGAAATATATATTTCGTAAGCTGCCTTATAAATTCCAGAACCCAAGTGCCTGTAATGGCATGACTTGTCAACGCGTACAACACGAGTGGAAAAGTTTGATTGGTTCCCCGTAGATGTTTAAATTACGTGACCGTACTGTTTTCCTTTATTCTCTTTTAATTTAACTTATAAAGTGAAATGATAATTTTCTGTTTACCCTTCAGCATTGTCTGTTTAACCTTTTATTGAACAGACATAAGATGAAACTTTGCATGAATCTACAAAGAAACTAAGATGGTAGCGTAAATCGAATCAGTTTGTTTACAAATTTGTCTTTTATGTTGGCCTATGCGTCCGTTGGGCTAAGGGCAATTTAGGAGTTGGGTGGAACTAAATCTCCAATATCTAGTTGGTTAAATTAATTTGCAACCAATTAGAATATTTTTAAAGATTCCTGTTTCTATATAAATTAGAATGTTCCCCATAAAAATTTATTAACATATTTTGTAGATGACAATCAAATGATGCTACATGCAAAATATCTAACCTCTTGGCCTTGTTGTTAGTCAGGGGGGGGGGGGTATCTTTTTTTATTAATTTTCCTTCTTTGTTTTTACTCACAATAGGGTGTGACTCGACAGAGCCCATTTTGGACCATACGAATAGTTTTTCTTATCTCTTATTAAAAGAGGACCACCACATGATGCTAAACGCGATACATCAAACCTCTATACTTTATTGTTTGTCTAGAAAATATTTTAAAGATCTCCTCCTTTATTTTATATAATATAGGATTTGCCATGGCGGAGCCCAAACTGAGTCTCGTTGGTATTAATTTAACGCCTATGTGATGCCACGTGCAAAATATAGAAACTCTATGCTTTGTTGTTGGTAAGGACAATATTTTCAGAGGTTTCCTTTTAATTCCAAATTATGATAGAGCGTACCTAAAAGCTGTCCTTTTATAGAGGACCATCATGTGATGCTAAATGCAAAGTATCACAACCTCTATGCCTTATTGGGTAACCGGACAATAGCCCCTCCGGACAATATCCCCTTCTACATTTTTTGACAACGCGGACATTGTCCCCTTCCTAAATTTAACAGGGCGGACATTAGCCCCTTCGTCATTCTGACAGGGCTGACAAAATCCCCTTCCTAATATTAAAAGGGCGGACATTATCTCCTTCATTGTTTTCCTACCGCGGCCAAATAAAATATATTACGAATGTAAATGTATAGGGCATGCTGCATCTCATACTAGCACCATGTATGAAAATGAGCTCATATAGAAAGGGTAATAATATAGCTCACATTCAGCACATTCTATCTAGTTAAGTCGACAAGGGTCAGGAAGGACAACGTATTACGAGATGAATTCAAATAGTAAAAAGTTGAAGTTGGCATGAGGTTCATTTTAAAGAAATATTATGGAAAAGAGGGAAAAGCGGTTCTTTGCCTTAACCATGACGTTTACTAGAATGCAAAATTTATTGAGTCGCTCGTAGAGAAATATGCAAAAGTATTTAATTAAAAATAGGGCATCAGTTTATTATTTAACAAAAAAAGGTAAAATTAATATTTAATTTTAATCTTATGAAAGGAAGGGATTATAGTTCGTTTCGTTACTTAAGTCCGAAGAAACTTTTTTACAATTTTACGAAGGGGATAATGTTCGCCTATCCAGGGGATAATGTCCGCCCTGTTGATATTAGGAAGGGGATTTTGTCCGCCCTGTCAGAATGACGAAGGGGCTAATGTCCGGCCTATTAAGTTTAGAAAGGGGACAATGTCCGCCTTGTCAAAAAGCATAGAAGGGGATATTGTCCGGAGGGGCTATTGTCCTAGATTCGCCTTATTGTTTGTCAGGAGAAGATATTCAAAGATTTCCTTCTTTTTTTCTTTGTCAAATATGTTGTACAGAGCGGAGCCCAAATTTGGCCCCAGGGGCATTCTGTTATTGAGCAACACAAGGTGATGAGTAAATTAGCGTGTGCAATGGGGCCTTAGCGGTATTCTTTAAACAGTAATGGTAGAGTGCCACCAGGTGATATCAAAGGCAAAATATCAAACCTATATGCATCATCTTTGACAGGCAAACCTTTTAAGAGATTTCCTCCTTTGTTTCTTCAACCTTTCTGTTGTCATGACGCCCAGAGTTTTTGAAGGAATACAATTCTTATAAAATAAAAACTTTAGAAAAGCTTCACCAAGGCACATCTCTGCCAAGTTTCACCAAAATAGGCTCCGTAGTTTAGGGGAGAAGATTTGATAAGAAAATGTGGATTTGCAGACGACAGACGGACGGACTTTGAATGATCACAGTAATACGTGCCTAAGGTGAGTAAAAAAATAAACAAAAAGAAATAAACACTGAATCATTGGTCCGTAAAGTAGATCTGTGTAAGCTATCTTATTGTGTATAAGGAGATAAACCACAGTAGAAACTCGTTAATTCGAACGTCATTGGTTCGTAGGTATGTGTTCGTTCGCATACTTTAATCAGTCCTGGTCTTTTTCATTCTTTATCTTTGTAAGAAAACTCTGTCTAATTCGAACGTCTGTGGTTCGTAGGCAATTTCAAGTTCCGAAATTATGATTATAGCACAAGCGCCTATATCTAGTTCGTATGTGTGATCCTATCATGGATTAACAAAGTGTCACAAATCATCACTTACCTTAATTTTCACACCTGATGATCTGTTTACATGCAATATGGTAAACTGACAGTCAGACCAATGTATAATTCTTACAATTCCTCGCCCTGCAGCCGGGAAATTAAATACGATTTCAGGCTACGATTAACTCTTTCACGTTCAATGTTGACACCCCAAGAGAAATACTTGGGATAACTTTGTGTTAAAAGAAGAAAGTTCTTGTTGCAAGCAATTTCCTCATTTTTCACAATGAATTCTAGCCAGAAAATATAATAAATCTAACATTTCATAAGCTTTAAATTGTAGTCTGCAACTTCTTTTAATAAGATCCAGTCTAAAATTTTGCTGTCTGGTAATGTGTTGAATTCTTTCCATTGAAATCAATTAATTTCAATATTTCGTAAATCAAAGTATTCTTAATACATATATGCCAATATAAAAGTGTGTCCGACTGTCATGAGGGTCTAAATTATTTTTTATAACGGTTTATTAATTTGTAGATTTTTCGATTTGCTTTGTACGATAAAATCAAAAACATCTACCATTACCCTTGAAACCCCTCGTCATGCCCGATTAAAATCCACACAGAATCGCTTTAAAATCGAAGGACTAAAAGCGCTAGATTAATGAGGGTCAATGTTTTCATTTGAAAATTGATTATTTAAGCAACTCTGGCTCAAAAAGGACAAATATGAGGTGTAGACCAAGATCAGGTTCCACTTTGTCGATAACTCCGGCCGAAGACAAAGATTTTCGATTGAACAGATTTTGAGAAAATTTCAAAAGATCGTCGTCTTCAACTTTTTCAATTTGGACTAGGGTAAAGTTGTCATGGGTAACGGGTTAATAGATACTTAATCATTCCGCAAAGTTAAACATTTATTCACAATGTTTTCTATATGAAAAGACAAAGATTTTCAATTGAAAAGATTTCAAAAGATTTTCGTTTTCAACCCTTTCAATCCAGACTAGGATATAATTGTCATGGGTAACCGGTTAATAGATACAACTGGAATGAATACTTAATCATTCGGTAGTAAAATAGAAGATTATTTCTTGTGCTACAGGCACTTGCATAGTAAGTATATTTAAAAAAGAAAAATAAGAACATTTTTCCATTTCTCTCAATGATTTCAACGCTCTGTCTTATTTTCAGTTCACACCTACCTTAAAATATCTTTAACGTTGTCTTTAAACCAGCTAAAAATTTTAACGTATGATAAAAGGTTAAAAAGCATTTTGTCTATATCCAAAGATTTTTTTCCTTGGTAATTGCGTATTTGCTGTTTTTCAGCAAGCTGGCGATTCAAAAACATCTTCCAAGATAGACAAGATAGTTGTTTGCAACATTTGGTCTACCATTTATGAAAAAATAAACGTTTCCAGCAAACCCACGCATTTATGTTGGGCTTATATTTTTTTCTTTGTAAGTGGGTGTAGCGAGCAGAGTTAGCGGAATTGACCAATAGCGGCTTTAAATCAAAATATATCGACCAATTATCAATCAAGATATACATCGACTAACCAAATAATTCATTCAGACCGGAATGAAGATTTTAACTCCAACATTGGCCGCTATTTGTGTGAAACATTTTGTTGGTTTGCTGACTTAAATGTCGTAACTATAGTTTATTTAAGCTGTAGTTACGGCGTTTAGGTCGCCAACCAACGATTCTCCTTTTTATTACATGCTACTGGCCATAGATTTTGCAAACTAACGCTGTTTAAAATCGAAGCGGGACTTCTTGTAGTCAGTGGGCGTGACAAAAGGAATAAGTGGGCGGAGCCAGCGTTTTGTCAATTTACCAATCGCGGCCGTCAGTTATAGAACCAATCCACCCACCATTCAGACCGTAATTGAAATTGAATTCGACCATTGGCCGCCATTTTCGTGGAACATTTTACCGGCTTGGCGATTTAATCGTCGTAACTACATCCTTTTCAAGCTGAAGCTACGACGTTTAGGTCACCTATTAACCATTTCACTTTTTTGTTACATGCTTCTTGTTACGAAATTCACAAAATAACGCCGTTTAATATCGAAGCGGGGCGTCCTGTTTGAGTCAATCGGTGCGGCAAACGGAGTAGGTGGGCGGGACTAGCTATTGGAGAATTATTGGACGCATAACCCATTGCCTAAACGCCTTCCGCGAGAGAAGTGGCGAACCCAAAACTACGCAACCCCCTTGAACAATTCTGCAGTTTAACGGGCTTCTTTTCCGGGAACCGTTTCGTGATATTTCAGATAACACAGACAAATAGGACTCCGGTGGGAATGGGTTAACAGGCGTTTGTTTTAGCATGTCCACAAAGTAATACTATTATTCGACACAAAGGGCGGGTCGCGTATCAATCGACATCATTTATTTAAACCGGAAGTGAACTTTTAATTTCGACACTCTGTGACATTTACGTGAAGCAATTTTGTTGCTTTGGTAACTAAAACGTCGTTACTACAGCCTTTTCAAGAAAATGCTTTAAACTATAACCGAAATTTACTTATTGTCGAGCTTACTCTATCTGGCTCTCCATCCATCACATTTGTTACAATTTGAAGTTTGTTTTAAAGGTTAAGGATCTTGAAAGTGAACACGCCAAATTAAGTACATGTAGCTACATTTCATTTAGAAAGTGTATCTCCCTAGCCATATATTTCTGTGAAAGTGCAATAATTTTAATTCATGTCAAAGTCGATTAATTCAGAGTTCAAAAACAGAATGAAACACGAGTCGTATAGATTCCAATAAAAACAATATTCCTTTACTCAACATTTTTTGTAAGCTCTAATGGCTGAAATCCATAGGGCTATTTCATGGCGTGGTGTCTGTCGGGGGAGTGTCCGTCCGTTCGTTCGTCCGTCCTTCCGCAAACTTTTACTTTACTTACTCCTCAGAAGGCACTGAACAGCATTCAACCAAATTTCATAGAAATGATCCTTGTGTGACCCGTTATCAGATTCCTTTTAGATGAAAAACATGGCTTTAAAGAACGGGTCTTACTCTAGTGGGCGGGGCAAATTACATATAATTAGTGAAGGCTTTGAAAATCTTCTACTCAGAAGGTAGTTGAAGGGTTTCAATCAAATTTCACAGGAACGATCCTTGGAGTGCCCTTTATCAGATTCCTTCAAGGAGTTTCGATCGGATGAAAAACATGGCTTTAATGAACGGGTCTTATTTTAATGGGCGGGGCAAATTCCATATATTTGGTGAAGGCTTTGAAAATATTCTTCTCTGAAGGCAGTTAATGGATTTCAACCAAATTTCTCAGGAATGATCCTTGCAGTGCCCTTTATCCGATTCCTTCAAGGAGTTTCGATCGGATGACGAACATGGCTCTAACGGGCGGGTCTAATTACATATATGGTGACAGCTTTCAAAATCTTCTCGGAATGCAGTAGATGTATTTCAACTTAGTTTCAGCGGAATCATCGTTCGGTGACCCTTTATCAAATTCACTAAAATTAAAAATTGATCGAATAAAAAACATGGCTTTAATTGGTGGGGCTAAAGTATATATGGTGAAAGCTTTAAAAATCTTTTCCACAGAAACTAGTCGATTATTTTCAATAGAATTCTACAAGAATTATCCTTTGGTGACTTTTTACCAAATTATTTAATAGAATTTCGATGAAGATGCCTTTAGTAGGAGGAGATTGATTACGTATAAAGTAAAAGGTGAAAACTTTGAAAATAGTTTTTCTCGGGAGCCAGTGGATTGATTTCAACGAAGTTTCACAGGAATTATCCTTTGGAGACTCGTTATCAGATTTCCGTTATGAATTCGTTTAGATGTAAAGCATGACTTTGTGTGAGTCTTTGTGTGTGTGCAGGGGTCGCTAATATACTCTTAAAACTTGGAAAATCTTTCTGTAGATGGATTTCAACCAAATTTCGAAGGATTGATCCTCACGTGACTCTTTGTCAGATTTCATCATATATGTGATTGGTTTAAAGCATGGCTTTTAATATTATGGATTATGTTCATATATGGTATACAGTGAAAATTTTATTAACATTTGTCCACCTGACTTATTCATTGAAGTTTGTATAACTCGACTTGACTTTTGTAAAACAGTGAAAAGTTTGAAATATTTCTCTAGAACTATTTCAAAGATTTCAGTGACTAAATTTATTTGCCAGAAATAACGAAGATGAGTCTGTTTATAATGAATTTCTGAGAACACCTTTTGCTCAATCAGTACATTCAGGCCTGTGGAGCGATACAAGCTCAAGCACCTCTGGTGTTTTCCAACTGAATCTCGTCATTTTCATAGCGACCAGCCTCATTCCTATGAGCTTTCACAGGAATTAAATGAACAAAAAATGATTCTACCCCAAACACTTACACACATAAAAAAGAAAGCTGACAAAAACCGCTTAAAAGCCTCGTGTATCATATTTTAAAGATCAGATTTTTTTTAAGATCAACTACTCCAGAGGAAACACTGTAAAGACAGCTGTTAAGTAGTTAGTGGAAAGGTTATTCGGAAAGGTTGTTATTGGCCGGAACCATCCCCCTTATCGAGTACGATAATAATGGGAGCCTGATTAATTACACAAACAGGCGTCTAAATATGATACCTTCATGGTGTGCCAAAATACAGTTCAATTTCTATATGTCGAATTCGACGGTGCTTTGAAATATCAGTATATCTACAAATTATTTCACCGTATATAACGATATTCCTTAAAATTCGCTTATAACGCAGTTGATTTCCTAATCCCTCCTGGGTGTTTATATTAAAGTAGCCATCATCTATAGCCGCATCGGATATAGCGATATATATTTTCTCTGTCCCCTCAATACCCATAGAAACAGAGTTTATCGTATTTGCATATTACTTGATAACGATATGTTGTAATGAAAAAGGGTATACAAAAAGAGAAATTGCTCAAAATGGGTAATTTTTACGTTTTGTCCGTAACTCTTTCAATGTGAACACTTTCTTTTCGAGGCATTCGGTTACATGTTTTTCAAAGACCATTGTTAAAACGGGAAAAGATTTTCACATAGTTAAATATTTATTCGGGGTTAGGGATCAGTTGACGGATAGGTTGCCTATAGGAAGAATATTGTATCCGTGCCCTTTTGAAGGGCCGCGACACTCCGATCTTTTTTATCTTCAAACAGCCGTTGCCATCTATCCGTCTATATAACCTATAATATGGCTCGGCAGTGTCATAATAACACAAGTTATTCGATTTGTGTTTCGAGATCATGGCTCCGAAATCTTCTTGGTCCTTTGGTCTTCTACTGACTGTCGCATATGCGGTAAGAAATTCATTTAATGTGCTTTACAAGCGAAAGAATTCTTGTTTGATACAAATTGAAAAGTACCTTTTTGGCAGAATGATTTGAATTGGAAATTAAAATGTTACGAGGTAGAAAACTTTGTTTGAAAAATTGGGTTTCCACCAAACACGAAACTTTTTTTTTTCATGATAATGCTTTGGTAGTTAAAGCCAGTAAATTGTTAAGAAAAGGTTCGTTTCATCGTTCTTGTTGACGCTTCTAATGTTATAAGAAGTATTATTATTTAAAGAGTCATTGCTATCATTATACACACGTAATTATTATTATCGTTTCTATTAAAACAAGACAAATTTTCGATGCAGGGCATCAATGAAGCCGGCAAATTCTTTGGTTTCCATCAGTGATAATTTTTCTTTCTGTTATATAGAATATTGGCACAAATGATTTACATAAAATTGCTTCGCTAATAACCTTTTATCTTAATGACCATAGAATAAAAAAATAAAATAAAATGTTTACCAAAAAAATTTACTATGATCCCTTTCATGTAGCATTGGTAAAAATTCTCGGCATAGTCAATAGAGTCATTTTCAAGATCGCAAAAGCTGCCTGATGGTCATGGTTTCAAGTTCTTATGTTCCTAGCAAGTGCTTATTTATGAGACACTTGAAATCCAGTTACAAACTT
This sequence comes from Fragum fragum, assembly GCA_946902895.1. NCBI lineage: Eukaryota > Metazoa > Mollusca > Bivalvia > Cardiida > Cardiidae > Fragum > Fragum fragum. The sequence goes on along the minus strand of OX336367.1, from coordinate 36,374,942 downwards.
GCAGTGGGTGGAAGAAATTGCCTTAAATTTTCTTTTAGGACTGTGACCACTTTGAATTTTGAGGGCAACTAATTATTTATTTAAAAGTATTCGATGTAATGAGGCGGAAATGAATTAGTATAAATTAAGACCGCAATACACGTTTAGACATGTTTTAAAAAGATTGGTTGGAGAAGTAATCTATTGACGGACTAGAAAAATGACTGTGTCTCCTTTGACATTTTGACAAAAAGTCAACAGTGTATAGGGCCAAAAGGAAATCGTTTCCAGGGTACCTGGATATAAACATTTAAATCCAGAACGTCTTCATGACAATAACTCCATTTTGACAAGTTTTACAAAAATACTTCGATGCCATAACCGTACCTTGTAAAAAGATAAAGATGGTGTCCAAACTGACCCAGAAACCAGCACACTTGTAGACCGCCAATCGCTATTATTAGAGACATAAACATCGCAGCTACTCACGCCGTTTAAGCAAACCATTAACCGTTGATTTTGTTTTGTTATGTTTTTTTTTTTTTTTTTTTTTAGCACATCTGAGCACATCGTGCTCAAGTTGAACTTTTGCGATTACCCTGTGTCCGTTCTGCGGCGTCCGTCGTGCGTCGAAAGTCGTCCACAATTCTTTAAAACTCTTCTCCTCTGTAACTATTGGGCCAATTTTAACCGAACTTCGCAGGAATGTTCCTTGGTGACCATTCTCGAAAGGTGTTCAGGGAATTTTGATTTCCTAAAAAGTATGGGCGAAGCAGGGTTGGGCTTTAATAGTAGACTTAGAGGAATCACGAAATCATTCTTTAAAAATCTTTTCCGAAACAACTGGAACAATTTGGACTAAACTTGGCAGGAATGTTCCTTGATTGACCCTTTTTAATAAGTGTTCATGAAAATTTGATTAGCAAAATCATTTTTACATTGCTCGACTGATCTTATCAGACTTTGAGAAATCATTCTCATGGCCATTTTGTCATCTTGTTTTTTATGACTCAAACCATATGCAGGTTGCATTTATCATTTTAATAAAGAGTTGTTCAACTATGCCTCCTCCCATGTGCATAACTAAAACGCATTCCTACAGAGAGCCGGCAACGGTTAAACTCCATACCGCTAGTCCGTACATGTGAGTACAAATGACATTTCAAACAAGTTCTATTATGGGCTAAATGAAGACCCCAATCAACCTCTGCATCCGCTGGATATCAACAACTTTAGATTTCTGTAGACGATTGACGAATGCTCTAAGCGCACAATATGCGTGTCCAGACTTCTATTAATGAGTGCTGAACGCGCAAGTGAGGAATCACTGGCCTCGCCCAATAACTCTGAGTCTTAGACTGCCTTATATCGAACCGTATTTGACACTGTAAGATGCAGATTTTTTCTGACGTGTTCGAATTTGTATGTGGAATGTACAATGTATATATTTTACTATATATATTACCCATATTCAGCCTAAAACTAGTTACCATCGCAACCACAGCTTCATGCAACGAAAAGGCTTTATTTTTTTACGATTATGAGTCAAAAGTATTATATACAGAAAGTTTCATCCAAATCTGAAACCAGACGTGCCAGGCCCCTATGCAAATTTTAAAGCGTTTATGTAATAACAATAGAAAATAGAGATCAAACTTCAAGATAAATTGTTTAAATTTTAATTTCCCGACTAGTTTCGGTATAAAAAACCTTTTTCAAGGGACCAAAAAAGCGTTTATGTGGAATTCGTGTTAATATGTATATAACAGTGACATTCGATGTCTAAGTCGCACGTCTTGCTGGAGATCGGTGGGCGTACCCAGCAATCTGTTAATTGTCAAATAAAAATGATAGCTTATAAAAGCACAGAGTCTGAAATTATAGCGGTAGGCTAGGAAAGGATGTAATGGTAGTATTGGTGCGAGATGTACCAGAAGTCCACTACTCCAGTCGCCGGGATGTGACTGAAAAATTGTTAAAAGCGGCGTAAAACCCCATTCAAACAAACTAACCGACTGTGTCTGCAAAACGATCAACTTCGAAACTTTCACTCGTGGCGGATTTTTTTAAATCTAGAATCGTTATAACGTTGTATAACGTATATCATTCCATGTTTATTGATGAAATTCTATCCATAATGGACCACTGCTAGGTCCAATATCATTTTAAAGTATCTGTTTTGTTGATCAATCGCGACGGTTTGGGGTCAGTGCTGGCTGCAAGTTAGTCTACTTATAAGACTTTAACATCGGCATTTCTCAGAAAGTCTTGCTTTGGATTGCTGTGTGTTGCCTGCTATTGTCGTGTCGCTGTATAAAGGGGAGCAGAAATGATTGCAAAATCTGATCTCTGAAATAGACAGCGATTTAGTTGCCTTGAACAACAACAAAGGGAGAACGCCTTGAGCACAAAAACATCCCTATACCATAAGACTACCACCGCCAAATCTTTCCAACTCTCTGACACCCGAATGCTGGGGTATGGCGTTCTCCAGGCCTGCAGTTCACTAGTACCCTGCCATCAGCAAATTCGAAGTTCTTTGCCTTTGATTGAATCGGGGTGCCTTGTGGCCTTTGACAACTTGTTTCACCTATGATAAGATGTAAGAATTGGATCATTATATGACCTTCGAGCTCGTAGTCTATCTTCTCGCAATTTAGGCTATAACTATTCAACAAAACATTTCTACTAGTGGTTGCTGCTGACGTAAACCTGATTCGTTGACATTTCGATGTAACTGGTTTGGTGTACACGAGTTCTCATATTTATCATTGTTTGCCGCGAGCAACTCATTTCTCTGGCAACAGCGGTCATAAAAGGACCAGCCACAAGCCTTCCAATGGCTTCGAGACATTACTAATTTGGAAATTGTGGTATTTCTGCAATAGTCTGAAGGCCGATTTTTTTTTTTTCTCTCTCTCTCTCTCTCTTTAGCTTAGGCTGTTATGTTCAGGCAAACTTATACCAAATTTGAGCAATTTTATGGTATGCACGTGCAATAGATGATTTCCGTTGTTCATAACGGTAATAGTAATCCTTTTTAAAAAAATAATTTTAAAGATTTTATGCTGTCTAATGGTTCCGTTTTTACACAGGAAAACATAAATATGGACATCTTTAACAGTTTAAAGTTTTTGCTTAGTAGATTTACCGCGGATGCAATCTCTTTTTTCAGACAGTCATCTTGGGGAGTTCCCATGAGGCCCCTTTTAGCTTGATGGACCAAGTCGCCCGTAGGCGACAAAATGTCGCAAATACAGCTTCATTCAAGCTATATTCACGAAGATTTCGTCGTGAATTGATGAAATATGTTACCTGTGGTTATCTCTTTCAAAGAAAATTTATAGTCTATTGATATATGGAGATGGCCACCTCTTTTTCAGACAATCCTACTTATAATGACTGTTCGAATCCTGGGATCCGATCAAACTTGTGGCGGAAATGAATTCAACATGGTAAGTGACTCATTTACAGAAATATGAGCATGCAAGTCATTTCAAATTATAGGATAGTTTGCCCCGCCCACCGACTCCGCTAGCCATTCCCACTGACTCAAACAGGTAGTTCAACTTCGATATTAACCCTTTTCGACACAATGACGCTCCCCAGGAAAAACAATAGGGTACACATCCAGTAAATCAAGAAATTGCTTATTACAAGCAGTTTCTTCATTTACCCTTTTTTCTACACAGAAAGTTGAAAAAATCTAAAATTTCATAACCTTTAAATTGCCGTCTTCAACTCCTTTCAATTTTAGCTGGTCTTAAATTTTGCTGTCTGGTAATGGATTAAACGGCGTTGTTTGTATAATTCGTAGGAAGTAACATGTAACAAAAAAGTTCAATGGTTGGTTGGCGGCTTGAACGTGTAAATACAGCTTACCCGTGCTATAGTTATGACGTTTAACCCATTCCCACTTGACAAAATTGTAGACTGGTCCAAATTGAAAGAAGATGCAGACGACAATTTAAAGTTGATGGAATTCTAATTTTTTCACCTTTTTGGATAGAAAACAATGTGGATAATGAAGAAATTGCTTGATACAAGCAATTTCTTCATTTTCCACAATGTTTTCCAAAGCTTTTTTCTTGAAGGGCGTAAAAAGGAGGGATTGAGTTGGAATGGGTTAAGTCACCAAAACAGCAGAAATTCTTCACAGAAATTTCGACGGATGTCTGAGGTCAACGGTCAATTAATGTATAAATGAATTACATTTGTATTTGATTTGTCAATTGATTGACAGCCGCGCATGGTCAATTATCATCCATAATGATAAAAAACAGAAAAAAGAACATTTGATGTTTTATTCAAAATTATTTGCTCTTGTGTGTTTTTCACTATTTATCTTTCATTCGTTTTCCAAGCAAGCATGAAAATATGGATCCTATGCGACAGAACTGTACAGAATGCCATGGTTGTGGGGTACTTTGTGGGTTCTGTATGGGAAATGTAATCCATTTACTAGGTACCTACGAAGGTCCATATTGTTGAAAAATGACCTAAACCCTTTCCCGTTTTGTAAAATTTTAGACCTCTTCAAATCTAAAGGTTTTGCAGACGAAAATTTAAAGAGGATTCAATTTGAAAAATAATCATTCAGCAGGGTAGAAAATTTTGTGGAGGAATATAAGAAGCAGAAGAAGAAGAAAAAAAAGAAATTGCTTGTAACAAGCAATTTCTTTTTATTTCTTTTTACAATATTTTCTCAACTATAAAATCATACGGACATAAAAACCAGGGATTGTGAAGGAAAGGGTTAAAATGTCAAATGAAGAAAAGAAAATAATGTTAATTTAAATTAATTTCAAACCTGTTATTAGAGTGTTAAAATGTTCTTATGGCCAATAGAATATGTAAAAATGTTATTAACCGTCAATAAGGGACCAATATGGACCCACGGATTGTTTAGAAAACAGGTGTAAATCGATTGGCCAATTGCTGGCCCCGCCTACTGACACCTAAGCTCCACCCATTCAAACAACAGGAAGTTCCGGTTCGTTTTTTAACGGCGTTATTTTTCAAAATTTAATGGCCTGTAGCATGTAACAAAAAAAAACGATTGGTTTGTGACCTAAACGTCGTAACTACAGCTTGATTAAGCTGTAAATACGACGATTAAGTCGCCAAGTCAACAATAAAGGTAAAAAATGGCGGCCAATGTCGGAGTTGATAAGCTCAGGTCCGGGCTGAATTAATTATTTCATTGGTCGGTTGATTCCTGAATGAGGGCCGCGATGGGTCAATTAAAAAAACTCAGATGACAGTTAAAGTTCGATAAGTGCAACGTTTTTCTATGGTTTTTCAACGTATCCAGACACGTAGGACCAAGGGCGTGTCTCTGTATAAAGGGGAGCAGAAATGATTGCAAAATCTGATCTCTGAAATAGACAGCGATTTAGTTGCCTTGAACAACAACAAAGGGAGAACGCCTTGAGCATAAAAACATCCCTATACCATAAGACTACCACCGTCAAATATGTTCAACTCTCTGACACCCAAATGCTTGGGTATGACGTTCTCAAGGCCTGCATAACACACGTACCCTGCCATCAGCAGTTTCAACCTAATGCCGGTATTTGATTGACTTACCAATTACAGTTTTAACCTTGTTTTTCGGAAATTTTTTCCTCGGAGTCGTAAAAAAGCGGGATTGTATGGGTAGAAGTAACATCTGTATTTTACGATCAAATTATGTATACGTATTTCTATTTTAGCCTTGTAACACTACCAATAACACGGTCTGTATCTGCCCCATAGACAATAGCACAGAAGATGGAAGTTGCTCGTGCCAACCAGGTAACTTCAAATATTTTTAGAGAATTCGAAGAATAGAAGGGCTATTCCGGTCACCTGGGCGTCAGCGTAATGGTTTGGTAAAACCTTGCGTACTAGTGGCATATCTCAGTTTCTACTAATGCTATTGCTCTGAAACTTTTCACATGCTTTTGTGGCAATAATATCAGTCTCTAGACACAGATTCAATACTCTGACATTCATTTTGGTGGAATTTCAAGCCTTTTCGGACTTGGTTCTTGGTTAAACCTTGCATGCAACTTTGATGTATCTTTAATAACTCTCTTTCTACTAATGATATTGCTTTAAAACTTTGCACATGTTTTTGTGACTATAACATCAGCCTCTAGACACAGATTCACTACTCTGACATTAATTTCAGTGGAATTTTAATACTTTTCGGACAAGTTTCTTGGTTAAACCTTACATGTAACTGACATGTATCTTTAACCCTTGTCATGCTGAATATAATCCTTTTCAGAACTGTAAAAAAATCAAAGGGCTGAAAGCACTGTTAGTACTTGCTGTTGAGTTGTCAATACTTCTTTTGAAAATTAATTTCATTTACAACTCTGGTTGACAGACAGCAGGTGTAAACTATGATCAGACTGCACCAAAGTGCAGTCTGATCTTTGTTTATACCACCTGCTAAAACTGGAATATTCCGGGTTAAGCATGACAAGGGTTAATAACTTTCTTTTTACCAGTGCTATACTTTGTGATCAGCTTTTGAGATAGCTCCAGGGCTATGGTCACAACTAAAGGTCAGATATTTGGCAGGCTTGACATGTTGTCCCATGTTGTCCCTGGACGACATTTTCGTACAACTTGTTGATATTGATTTAAGATTTTATCTGGAGTCCAAATTTGTTTTAAGAGACTGATTCTTAAATATCAAGATTATATTCTAAAAATTATAATTCTGAGCTAAAAAATGAACCAGATTAGTAGCTTAACATAATTTATCAAGAATTTGAACTGATGGCCTATTTTTTTACAAAGTCAAATGTCTACATGAAGCTTATTAAGATATTACCAAAATAAATATTCTAAGTTAGATTAGCCAAAATTGAGGCCTTCAAGTGTAAACAGGCCACCTTGAGTAAAAGAAATAAAGTAGTCTTGGGTTTGAATATGGAAGTCACAACTAATCTAGCATGCTTGAAAATCATGTAGATAGATAACACTTAATTGTATATCATCTTTCTTTAGCAGCAGTATAATATTTAACATGATGGAATCAACCAAATTATCAAATTCTTTTCGATTGATGACAAACGCTATATGTATCAGAGACAGTATATGCTCCCTGAATATAGCCCTGTCACAAAAAGTATAAAATCATAGGAAAGGGTTCAGAGGGAACAACAGATGTGGCTGTATGCTAGCCCTTTTCCAGACATGCTAATTTTTTTTTTTTAAATCAATTCACAACTTTAGGAATTATGCTCCAGACATGCTTAATTTTCAAGTTTACCCTTGAGCTGTGACCTTGACCTTAGAAAAATCTGATTTTTCTCCTTTTTTTTCGAATTAAACATCTATTTGTGATACAGAAAAATTGTGCCAAGTAATTTTGAAAAACATCCATTGGATCTATGCTATGGACAAGGTCAATTTGAACCTTTGACCTTGAGCTGTGACCTTGGAACTACCCAACACCATGACCATGCCCAAGTATTCTTATGCCAGAAGAACTAAGACTGATTCTACAAATTCAAATTGGGTAACATGTTTAAAAATGTAAGAAGGATACAGGCTTTATGCATATCTTACTTTTTTAACCCATTACCAGATGACAAAATTGTAAACTGTTCCAAATTCAAAGGTGTTGCAGAGTCTAAGAAATTTTAGAATTTTGCATCATTCTGGGTAGAAAACATTGTGGAAATGAAGAAATTGCTTGTTACAAGCAATTTCTTCATTCAACACAATGTTTCCAAATATATTTTCTTGAGGGGTGTCAAAAAAGCATCATTGTGTGGGAATAGGTTAATCTGTATTTAAAATACACATTTCAACAATATAGGGCACATTTTGATCAAAGAGTGATATTTGAAGTACTTAGTAGTATGGTAAAGGATCAAAAGCTGATGTTTCATGCAAGCTTTGACAAACCTATCAAGTTTGGGGAAAAAGACTTTTAAAGATTTCGCTTTTAAGTCAAGCAATGAATCCCAAAACAAAGGTAAATTTTAACATAAGAAATATGATGAAGTTGTTTGTCAGATGACCCTAAAAATAAAGCTAAATGCAAAATCTGAAAGGCTGAATGGCTAATTTCATTCTTAATGATTCTGGAAAGGCATCATCAATCTAATTCTTCAGCCAAATGATTTGGGAGATGACTTTTACCCTTTCCTGTGCAAATCCGGGATTTTACAAACACTGTGATTTAATACTGGAGAAAACATTGTGGGGAAAAAAAAAAATTGTTTGAAACAAGCAATTTCTCCTTTTCTCACAATAATTTCTACCACACAGGATGGTTTCATTTCAAATTACATCCGTAATTCATTGTTGTTTGCTCTTTCAATTTGGACCAGTTTTAAAAGATGGGAAAAGTTTAAAAGATTTTCTCCCCAATTTCAATGAAAAATATAGAATCCCAAAACATTATGGCCTATGTCATTCAACAATTAGTTTATCTTTTCCTGTAGAAAACCATAAGGCAATGCTGAAATGCAGACATTCTGAAATTTGAAAGCTCTAGGCCTCTAGATTTTGGAAAAAAAATATTTCTTAAATTTTCCATCTCTAGTATGAAATCTCAGATCCCACTATGTAGTGTTCATGAACAAAGAGTACTAATATGAAATATTTTGGTAGATTACCATATGGTTATACTATATGCTCTAGGGTACTTTGTTTCGGGGGAGAAAATCTTAAAAGATTTTCGTTTTCATTCCATTATGGAAAACAGCCAGATAGTGTTGCAATCTGTAAAAAATTGTAAACTTTATCTTATTAAGATTTTATTAGGTCACCTGACCGAAGGTCATGGTGACCTATTGCGATCATGTTTTGTCTGTCATCATGCGTTGTGTGTCGTGCGTTAACTTTTTACATTTTTGACTTCTTCTTAAGAACCCTTGGACGGATTTCAACCAAACTTGGCTGGAAGCATCCTTATTGAAAGGCTTTTCAGATTTGTACACGTCATGGAGTTATCTCCTCTTAGGGCCCCATAAGGGGCAAAAAAAGGGCAAAAAAAGGGTACATCTTTAAAAATCTTCTTGTCATGAAACGGCTGTTGGATTAAGATTCACATTTGGTATTTAGAGTCTTAGGACAAGGACTTTTAAGTTTGTACAAGAAAAAAAAATCTGTCAAGATATGGCCGTGCTGGGGGAGGGGGGCAAAGGTTGGGGGTTCATAAGCTTACATACGGACAACTTTGAAAATCTTTTCCTACCAAACCAAAAGTTCTACAGCTCTGATATTTGGTATACGGCGTCACCTAGTGGACCTCTATGAATATTGTATAAACTATAACCCCAGGGTCAAAATTAGCCTGTTCCCGTATATCACAAGTTTAACATAGTCTTATATAGTGAAAATTTCAAAATCTTCTTCTCCCAAACTAGTGGGCCTAGAGTTTTTATATTTGGTATGTAGCATCATCTAGTGGATTTCTATCAAAATTGTATAAATCATGGCACTAAAGACAGAATTAGCCAAGTCCTACACGTCACAAGTTTGATATAGGCTTATACAGTGAAAATTTTAAAAATCTTCTTCTCCAAAATGAGAGGGCCTAGAGCTTTGATATTTGGTATATAGCATTTAGGGTCTTAATTAGCCCATGCCCGGACATCACAAGTTAAACAAAGGACTTGCATAGTGAAAATTTTAAAACTCTTCTTCTCCCAAACAGGAGGGCCTTAACTTTGATATTTGGTATACAGCATCATCTGGTGGACCTCTATCAAGATTGTACAAATTATTGCCCCAGGATCAAAATGAACCCATTCCTGGATGTCAAAAATTTAACAAAGGCTTATATTGTGAAACTTTTAAAATCTTTTTCTCTCAAACAGATAGGCCTAGAGCTTTGATATTTGGTATACAGCATCATCTGGTGAACCCCTATCAAGATTGTACAAATTATTGCCCCAGGTTTATAATTAGCCCATTCCCGTACTTCACAAGTTTAACATAGGCTTATATAGCAAAAACCTTAAGAATCTTCTCTCAGATACGCCTAGAGCTTTGATATTTGGTACGTAGCATTATCTGGTGGAACTCTATCAATATTGTTTATATTATGGCCCCAGGGGTCATGATTAACCCATTCCTGGACTTCACAAATTTTACAAAGGGCTTATACAGAGAAAATTTTAAAACTCTTCTTCTCCCAAACAGAGGCCTAAAGCTTTTATATTTTGTATACAGCATCATCTGGTGGACCTCTATCAAGATTGTATAAATTGTCACAAGTTTAACAAAGGCTTGTTTAGTGAATACTTTTAAAAGATCTTCTCCCAAACTAAAAGGCCTAAATATTTTTTACTCCCATGAAAGATAAAATAATAGATCAAAGTACTGAAAGTACTGTAAGCTAGCAGAGCATGGTTTTGTAAAGTAATCCTCTTTGTCAAAGGTCATGATAAATAAATGAGGTTAAAGAAACCCAGGTGTTAACCCATTACACCATGACAAAATCTTAAACTGGTCAAAAATTGAAAGAATTTACAGAGGATGATTTCAAGATGGTTAAATTTGGTAGAAAACATTGTGGACATTGAAGAAATTGCTTGTTACAAGCAATTTTTCAATTTCACAAGGTTTTCTAAAGCATTTTTTCTTCGAGATGCTTAAAAAGCAGATTTAAGTGGGAATGGGTTGGATAGCATGCTTTTGAAAGAGTTTGCTACAATTTGAATAGAGTTTGTAATATTCTTTAAGTACACCAGAACTACTTTTTGTTAAGCCCTCTTGCCGTGAGCAAGACACAGTTGTTACTATGACAAGTCTGTGTATGTGCTTTAGTGCGTTAGGTAGTCGGTTAGTCTGTCCCTCCTAATTTGTCCGAACAATTACTCCTACATTTATGGATGGATTTCAAAATAACTTGGCACAATTATTCTCCATCATGAGTAGATGTGCCATTTGAAAGAATTTTTTTGATAGTTTCATGTTCAAGATCACAGCTCAAGGTCAAACTCTAAAATTGTGCTTGTCCAGAGCATTTCTCCAACAATTATAGATGGATTTCAAAATAACTTGGCACAATAGTATTCCATCATGATACCTACAAAAGATTGCGGGCTCGACAGCAGTTGTCCTGGGACAACCATCTAAATATTGCGTAGGCATTCAATGGACTTTGTGGTTAAGCCTCAAGTGGCATTTTCACTCGTTGATTTTTGCGATCATCTCAAAATTTTGTCTGTTAACCCTTGTCATGCTGTATAAATTATCTTACTGAATTATTGTAAAATCAAAGGACTGAAGGCACTGATAGAACTTGTTCAAAAATCAACATTTCATAAACAACCCTAGTAGGAAAAGTACAAGCAGGAAGTGTAGATCAAGATCAGACTGCACTTATGTGCAGGCTGATTTAAGTCTTCATCACCTGCCAAAACCAGAATATTCCAGGGTCAGCATGGCAAGGGTTAACTTAAGCTATCAAACCTGATGCTTTGCCAGCTAAAAAAATTCTGGAATGCAATTTCTTCCCTACGCAAAATAGACAGACTTCTAAAATTTCATCACTGACATTGTTATCTGCAACTTCAATGAATCTAACCCATTCCCACACAACAATTCTTTAGACTGGTCCAATTTGAACAAAATTGCCAAAGACAATGTTAGTTCATGAAAATTCAAAACTCTTTGTCTTTTGGTGTAGAAATATCATTGATATTGAAGAAATTGCTTGTTCAAGCAATTTCTTCATTTTCCACAATGTGTTCATAAGTTTTTTTCATGGGAGCATCCAAAAGAGTCATTGTGTTAGAATGAGTTAAATTAATACAGAATTTTATTGTTCTGGTAATGGGTTAGATCAGAGGTGCTTTCTTTTCCTCAATATTCTTATATAGATTTTCAAGAAAAATCATTTTTAGATTAAGATTTTTAAGTGGCTAAATAAGAATCTTAAGATTCTTTTTTCATTTCAAGTGGCAAATATATGCAACAGCTCTTACATGAATCCCCCGGAGTTTAATGAAGAGCCAATTCCAGAACCAACCTGGGGTCCAGGTGAAGGACCACATTTATGTGAACACAATCCATGCCCCGTGCTTGAAAATTATGCAGTTGCTTGCTTACAGCCAAATATTCGTGGGCAAAAGTTCAAAGGAGTATGCTGTAAACAGCTTCAAAACTCAACAGAATCGTAAATTTTCCATTAACCCATTACCTAAATTTTGAACTGGTCCAAGTTGAAAGAAGTTTCAGATAACAATTCAGAGATGTTTGAGTTTAAACAAATAGATACAATATAGGGTACAAAGTATTGTGAAAAATGGGGAAACTGCTAGTTTCAAGCATTTTTTTCTTTTTTCACAATCTTTTCCAAGGCCCTATTTATTAAGTGTGTCAATACAAAGGATCGTGTGGTAATGGGTTAAGATAAGGTATCAATATATATTTTTTTCTTTCAATTTAATCAAAATTATGTTCTTTTACAATAATTTGAGTGTAACAAAAAATTTAAGACCTGCAAGACTATGAACCCGACTATTCCCTTTTATTGCTAACTTGTATTTCTACAAGCATCAACATTGTGCAGTGGGAAGTTTTCCTTCCTGATCATTAGGCCTTTTTTTGGTGGAATGAATTTTCCACCTTTTTCAAGACAATGAAATTTTAGACTGGTAACATTAACCCATTCCCACACAATGACACTTTCAAAAGCCCCTCAATATGAAAGCTTTGAAAAACATTGTGGAAAATGAAGAAATTACTTGTGACAAGCATTTGCTTCATTATCCACTATGTTTTCTATCCCAAAAGACAAAAATCTTAAAGATTTCATGGTCTTAAAATTGCCGTCTGCAACTTCTTTGAATTTGGACTAGTCTAAAATTTGTTCGTGTGGGAATGGGTTATACCTTGGATCTCGTTTTGCCTTTAAGATTTCATTAACAGTTGATTTTTGTTAAGAAAAAAATAATATTGATTCCCTCTTTGAAATTGAAATATATAAAAGGCTGTATACATTACTGACTCTTTAAATACCTTTATCTTATTTAACATTGCTTTGTTTTAACAGAAAAATGAGGAAGATTTGATCTTAACCCAATCCGAGACAAAGACTTTTTTGATGCCCCTTAAGAAATAAGGCTTAGGAAAACATTTTGAGAAATGAAAAAATTGCTTAATACAAGCAATTTCTTCATTATCTTCAATGTTTTCTCCCCAAAGATACAAATATATCTTAAAATTCATCAACTAAAAATTGTTATCTGCAACTTTTTGAAATTTGACCAATCTGAAATTTTGTTACCTGGGAATGGATTGAAGACTTTTAAAATCAAGAACAGGTAAAAACTGATCATAATTGAGGACAAAATAAAACTTCTGACCATCATCGCAAATTGAAATAGAAGGCAGGCACTATTCATTCAAATTGTGATGATTTTTTCAGAAGATTTGTCTCATAAGGAAAAAGTTGTTTAACCAATTCCCATACAATCCTGCTTTTATGCCCCTAAAAAAGAAAAGCTTGGAAAAATGTGGAAAATGAAGAAATTGCTTGTCAGAAGCAATTTCTTCATTATCAACAATGTTTAAATGTTTCTAAAATTTCAACTCATCTGCAAATTCTTTAAATTTGGACCTGTACAAAATTTTGTCGAGGGAATGCGTTTAGACAAGTATTTCTAGTTTATCTACATACTTTACCTAAGAGTTTTTTGAGCATATTCACCAACATTTGGTTCAAATTCCGACAACGACAACAATTTTATTTCAACAACAATATCTTTGGTATTCATATTGAATTTGGCGTACTTTGAAATACTGTCTATAACTTCTTTCAATTTGGATAAGTCTAAAACTTTGTCTTTGGTAAAATCTTAAACCCTCTTTATCTGACCCCCCAAAATATTCCTGCATTCCAAGGCAACATAGACAAAGATTAACCTGCATATAAATGCAGCCTGACCATTGTTTGCACTGCATTTATGTCATTTAAGGGTTTAAGTAAAAAGTTCTTTTATATGTCATAGTTAGTTGAGATCAACCAATCTAGAATTAAAGAATGCATGACAGCCTATCAGCATGTTGTTTTTTATTTAACCTTCCCCAAACCATCAACAAATTACAGACTGAGAAATTTAACGAGTGGCCCATGAGGGCCCGAGATGCTCGACTGGCTATCAAGTTTTCCATTAAAGTAATCTGATACTTAAGGAAGCTAATTGCTGAAAGAAGAATGCATAAAATGAAAAAAACAAATTGAACTTTATCCCCTTTATTATTTTGAGCAACAATCCTTTAGGCCTCTTTTCCCATGTTTCATGACGGAGCTACTCAATCTCTAAAAAGAAGTTTCCTTTTGACCCTATAATCATCCTTTGAAATTTAGTTTTCAGTAGAAACCGATTTTGATTGTGGACTTTATAACATAAACAGGATTGTTTTGCGTGAAAATCCGTAAGGCTCCTTTTCCTGCGTTTCCTGATTGATCCACCTAAAGGAACTTTCCTTACCACCCTACAATCCTCCTGTGCATTTTTAAAGACAGTCTGATAATAATTGTGAACTTCATCATATAAACAAGAATATTTTGAATGATAATCTGTAAGGCCCCTTTTCCTGTTTTCCAATGTCACAATTGTTCCGTGCATCTTCGAAGAGAATTGGATAAAAACTATTGACTTTATTGTGTTGACAAAGATATTTCAATCAAGTTCTCATAAGACTCCTTTCCCCGTGATACTCTACTGTTGGTTTAATCATTCTGTGAAAGGGAATCTGATGAAATATGGGGACTTCATTATGTTAAGTAGAATATTTCAAAGAAAAATCATTATGGCCCCTTTTTACATGATACTTGACGGATTGTACCCGATTCTGAAAAGAACCATCCTTGTGATTGTACAATCGCTCAGTGAAATTTTGAAGTGAATCTGGTGAAATCTAGGGACATAAATGTATTAACTAGAATATTTAAAAATGATTTTCATAAGGCCCCTTTTAATTTGATACTTACCATATCAGATTCACTGTCAAAACCAACATTTATAATGATGGTACAATCAATTTGTGTAATCTGAAGAATTTATTGTGATAATGATGATGTAGTAGTGAAATTTCATTGGGCCCCTTTTCAAATGATACTTTACAGAACAAACCGAATTTCAAAAAGAACAATTCTAAATCATTCTGTAAAAATTTAAAGAGAATCAATGAAATCAGTGGACTGAATTGTGACAAGAATTTTGGGCAGTAAAATTTTCATAAAGCCCCTTTTCCCGTGAATCGTTTGAAGAAAAAGCACTTTATTGTAATAATGACGTTTTTGTAATAAAATTTTCATAAGGCCTGTTTTCCTGTGTTTCTTGCGTATCATACCCAATTTCGAAAGGAACAATCCAAATGATGGTACAATCATTCTATTAAAGTTTGAAGAGATTCTGATAGAGAATGAGGACATTCTTGTGTTAATGAGAATTCTGTAATATTTTTTCATACAGCCCCTTTTTCGGTGATATTAGACAGATCAGACCCTATTTGGAAAGAAATAATCCAAATGATGGTACAAACATTCTCTGAAAGTTTGATCAGAAACTGCTGAAAACTGTAGACTTGATTACATGTATGTTAACAAGGATTTTTTAATCAAATTATTGTAATGCCTCTTTTTTCATGATACTTGATTGATCAGACAGAATTTGTAAAGGAACAATCCTAATGATGGTACAATCATTCTGTGTACAATTGAAAAAAAATCTGATAAAAACTGTTGACTTTATTGTGTAAATAAGGATTTTAGATTGAAAATTCAATAAGAAACCTTTTCCTGTGATGCTTGACAGATCAGGTGCTAAAGTCAACATCAAGGATCAGTATTATTGTGCAATCATTCTGTGAAAGTTTGAAAAATTCTGATGAAAGCTCTAGACTTGGTAACAAGGATTTTTAAATGAAATTTTCATAAGACCCATTTTCAAGCATTTCTTGACAGTTCAGACCACATTTTGAAAAGAATGATCCTTCTGAACTTGCAATAATTCTGTGAAAGTTTCAATAAAATCCCACTAAAGCTGTGAGATTTATTGCATAAATGAGGATTACATGTATTTAATTAAATTTTCATACAGCCCTGTTTCCCTTGTTCCTTGATGCCTGTTTCCCTTGTTCCTTGATGGATCAGACCCAGTTTCAAAAGGAACTATCCTTTACAATAGTATAAGAATTCTGTGAGGGTTTGAAGACAATCCGATGAAATCTGTGGACTTTATTCCATTAACTAAATTTTTTTGTAATTAAATTTTCATAAAGCACCTTTTCATGTATGTCTTGATGGATCAGATCAAATTTCGAAAGGAACAACCCTTATGATGGTACAATCATTCTGTGAAAGTATGAAGAGAAACTGATGAAAAGTAGACTCTAGAGTGCTAAAAAGGATTTTTAATAAAACTTTCATAAGGCCCCTTCTCCAGTGATACATGACAGATCAGAAGATCAGACCCTATTCTGAAAGGAATGATCCTTAGCATGGTACAATCATTCCGAGAAAGTTTGAAGAGAAACTAATGACAACTGAGGACTCTAGTCTGTTAACCCTTGTCATGCTGTATAAATTACTTTACTAAAATGCTGTCAAATCAAAGGGCCGAAAGCACTCATAGAACTTGTCGTTCAAAAATCATTATTTCTTTTAGAAATCAACTTCATAAACAACTCTGGAAGGAAAAGTACAAGCAGGATGTGTAGACTAAGATCAGCCTGCACAAAAGTGCAGTCTGATCTTAGTCTACACCTCCTGCCGAAACCGGAATATTCCGGGTTCAGCATGACAAGGGTTAACAAGGATTTTTAATAGATTTTTTAATCAAATTCACCCCTGGCCCCTGTTCCTGTTATACTTGACGGATCAGACGCAATTTCCAAAGGAAGCAGCATTATGATGCTACAATAAATCTGTGAAAGTTTGAAGTGAATCCAATGAAAACTGTGGACTCTAGTGTGTTAATAAGGATTTTTTACAGATTTTCCAAAAAAAGCTTCATAGGGCCCCTTTTCCAGTGTTTCTTTACGAATCTGATCCAATTTCATCAGGAACAATCCTTATGATATAACAACCATTCTGAAAAAGTTGGAAGTGAAACCAATGAAAACTGTAGACTCTTATGTATACGAGGATTTTTTATTGAATTAAATTAAGTCTCCTTTCCAATGTTTCTTGGCATATCTAACCCAATACCGGAAGAAACAATCCTGATGATGGTACAATCATCATGGGCAAGTTTGACGAGAATCCGAAGAAATAGTTGATTCTAGTGTGTAAACGAGGATTTTAAACAGACTTTTCAATAAAATTTTCATTAGGCCCCTTTTCCAATGTTTCTTAGCGGATCTGACCCTATTTCGAAAGAAACGATCCTTGTGATGGTACAATCATTCTGTGAAAGTTTGAAGAGATTCTGATCTAAACTTTGGACTCAAGAGTGTTAATGAGGATTTTTTAATTAAATTGTAATTAGGCCCTATTCCTGTGTTTCTTGACAGATCAGATGCAAATTCAAAAGGAACTATCCTTATGATTGTTCAATCATTCTGTAAAAGATTGAAGTGAATCTTATGGAAACTGTGGACTCTAGTGAGTAAATAAGTTTTTTTTAATTAGATTTTAATTAAGCCCCTTTTCCCATGTTCCTTGAGGGATCAAAAACACTTTTTTAAGGAACAGTCCTTATGATGGTACAATCATCCTGAAAAAGGTTGAAGAGAATCTGATGAAAGTCGTGGATTCTAGACCAGACCCAATTTGGAAAGGAACGATCCTTATGATAGTACAATCATCCTGTGAAAGTTTTAAGTAAATCTGGTGAAATCTGTGGATATATAGTTAAGGAAGAGAAGACTTTTAAACTTGCTCTAATTGAGCTTTCTTCCCAACTAACGGCTGAAACTAAAGCTAAACATGAGGGCCAGTGGCCCTGGCTCTTGCCTGAGATAAATATCTTTTTCTTCAAGGGCAAATACTAAATGGGTCTGGAGAATACCTCCTTTCAAATCTAACTAAAATCAACCTATCATGCCATGGCAACCACTGCTTTAAACAGATTTCAAATTATTATTAAAAAGGGGTAACCTAAGGGACATCTCTACAAACTTTGGGTGAAATTAGCCACATATTTACGGAAGAGTTATCTTCTTTATTTCTATATAGGCCCCATCACCCTGAGGCTCTTAAATTTAAACAATTTTGAAAGAGGTCAATGTACAGATGCTTCATGTAAAATATCAGTATCTTCAACTTCTGGGTTGGGATGATATGATTGTTGAAGTTTTTTTGTGTTCTTAATTTTACTCTTGTTATCATGGAAACCAGAGATTTCAATGGTTTTCAATTTTTATATACCCCCCCCCCTTGGGCTCCAATCTTTGGCTCCATCCCTGTGGACCCAAGGTAATGGTTTTAGTAATCACTAAAGATGTCAATGAACTGATGCTTCATGCAAAGTAACAAGGCTCTACACCTTCTGGGTCTAGATGATTTTAAAGATTTTTCTAAAGTTTAATTTTGTTGCCTTGTCATACAGTATTTTGTTCCAGTAAATTGTTAAAAGCAATTTCTTCATTTTCAACACTGTTTTCTGCTCCAAAGGTAAAAGAAATAAAAAAATCATCAGCTTTTGATTGTCATATGCAACTCCTTTCAATTTGGACCTGCCTAAAATTTTGCCATCTGGTAATGTGTTAAATTTGGCCTCAGATTGCTTTTGTAATCTCAGGACCAAACCCCAGAAATAAGATGGTGAGCTATCTAAATGCCACTTTTCTTGAATAAGTGTGTTTAGTTGACAGTCCACACTGCACTTCCTGTCTAAATGAACAACTTGATTGGCCATTTGAATTTTTTTTAATTGACAGAGGAAAACCTTCAAGTTTCAAGTCATTTAAAACCTAATAATTTGAAGGCATGTTGAAATACCATATTCATACTTTTTGCAGGGAATAAATTGTTTGTGAAACAGTTGTTTTATCCAAGCTGCTGTTAATACATGTACATACACAGAGCTGGTGTTAGCCTTCAACTCATTCCTCCATCCCCTTAAAAAAACCCACAATAACCAAAAATGCTTTTTTAAAGGATACTTTCTCGATATGCATAATAAAAAAGAATTCACACTGAGAGCCGACGTCAAGTGCTGCCTTCAAATCAGGCATATTAATAATTTGTGTAATCCATTCCAATCTACTTTTGTGTGGCAGAAGATTGAATCAATTTTGTTGTATGTTTTCACAATAAGCTCTGCATGGTTTTGACTTTACCATGTAAGCTAAGGCCTAAGATATGCAATCTCTGGCCAAAAATTGGAAACAAGAGGGCCAGTGGCCCTGGTGCTCACCTAAGATAAGGCTCTTTTTTTCTTCAAGGCCTAATACAAACTGGGTCGGGAGAAGACCTCCTTTACCATTTAACTAAAATCAACCTATGTTAAAATACCATCCAATGCTTTCAACAGATTTCAAAATTTTCAGTAATCATTAAAAGGAGCAAACCAATATATTTCTGCCCAATTTGGTTCAAATTGGCCAAAAGGTATTGAAAAGGTTGCCTTCTTTATTTCTATTTAAGCATAATCACCCTGTGGCTCTAAAATTTTATCAATTTTGAGGGAGGTTAATGTACTGATGCTTCATGTAAAATTCAAGGTTCTTCAACTTCTGGGTCAAGAGGAGATTTTTTTTTTCATTTTTTTTTCTTCAATTTTACTATTGTTGTCATAGCAACCAGAGTTTTCAACTGGTTAAATGCTTTGGTTGAAATCAGCCCTGTGGTTTGGGAGGTGATGTTGTTTTAAAAATCCTTCTTTATTTCAATATAAGCCCAACCCCCCTAGGGCTCTACGCCTTCTGGGTCAGGAGGAGATAATTCTTAAAGTTTTCATCAAAATTTCAGTTTTGTTGCCATGGCAACCAGAGTTAAAAAGGGATTTCAATTCTTTTAGCAATTATTAAAGGGCACCACCCAAGGAACATTCCTGCCAAATTTGGTTGAAATTAGCCCAGCAGTTTGGGAGATGTTGTTTTAAAAATCCTTCTTTATTTCTATATAACTCGATTCTCCCTGGGGCTCAACCCCTGGAGACCCAAGGGTGATGATTAGCAATTCTGAAAGAGGTCATTGTATTGATACTTCAGGCCAAATATCAAGGATCTATGCCTTCTGGGTCAGGAGGAGTCAATTTTTAAGTTTTCATTAAAATTTCAGTTGCCATGGCAATTATTTAAAGGGCACAACCCAAGGAACATTCCTGCCAAATTTTATTGAAATCAGCCCTGTGGTTTGGGAGGAGGTGTCATTTTGAAAATGTTGACACACTATGGACGCCAGACAGAGGACGATCAAAATATCTTAAAATAAGCACTTCTTGCTCAGGTAAGCTAAAAATGCATAAAGCAGGAACTAAAGAATTCCAAAAATGGCACTCATCCTGCAGGGCAACTGACTTGAACAAGAGGACCATAGGACCTTATCAGTCACATGAGTCCAAAGGGGAAAACAAGAGGACCATGATGGTCCTATATTGCTCCCCTGAGTATGATAACTCAAGGCTTAATGTTATAATATACAAAATATCAAAGCCCTACACCTAATCATTTTGGTGTTTTCTCCTTTTAATCCAAGAATAGGGCTTATTTTCAGAATATATTCAATTAATTATAAAGTAATAATATTAGTACAGGGTAAGGTATTATTACTCACTAATTATTAAAGCCCTTGGCCTTATGGTTTGAGAGAAGAAGATTTTTAAAGATTTCCTTCTTTATTTCTATGTAAAATCAGGGATCACAAAGAAAATAGCTAATTTTTAGAATATGGTAGCTCTTTGAAGTATTTTGGTAGAGGGTCAATAGATGATGACTTATACAAAATATCAAAGCTCTAGACCTTATGGTTTGGGAGAAGAAGATTTTTAAAGATTTCCTTCTTTATTTCTTTGTAAAATCAGGGATCGAACAGAAAATGGCTAATTTTCAGAATACTGTAATTTTTTTAAGTATTTTTGTAGAGGGTCAGTAGATGATGATGTATACCATATATAAAAGCTCCAGGCCTTATGGTTTGGGAGAAGATTTTTTAAAGTTTTCCTCCTTTATTTCTATCAAAAATCAGGGATCACACAGAAAAAGGCTTATTTTCAGAATACGGTAATTCTTTGAAGTTTTTTGGTAGAGGGCCAATAGATGACGATTATCAAATATCAAAGCTCTAGCCCTTATGGTTTGGGAGAAGAAGATTTTTAAAGTTTCCCTTTTTTCATTTTTTGGTAAAATCAGGGATTGCACAGAAAAGAGCTAATTTTTGGAATACGGTAATTCTTTGAAGTATTTTGGTAGAGGGTCAATGGACGATAATTAATACAAAATATCAAAGCTCTATAGCTTATGGTTTGGGAGAATTTTTTTAAGATTTCCTCCTTTTATTTTATGTAAATTCAGGGATCGCACAGAAAATGGCTAATTTTCAGAATACAGTAATTCTTTGAAGTATTTTGGTAGAGGGTCAATAGAATGATGATGATTTGTATCAAATATCAAAGCTCTATAGCTTATGGTTTGGGAGAAGATTTTCAAAGTTTTCCTCCTTTATTTCTATCGAAAATCAGGGATCACACAGAAAAAGGCTTATTTTTAGAATACGGTAATTCTTTGAAGTTTTTTGGTAGAGGGCCAATAGACGACGATTATCAAATATCAAAGCTTTAGGCCTTATGGTTTGGGAGAAGAAGATTTTTAAAGTTTCCCTTTTTTCATTTTTTGGTAAAATCAGGGATTGCATAGAAAAGAGCTAATTTTTAGAATACGGTAATTCTTTGAAGTATTTTGGTAGAGGGTCAATGGACGATAATTAATACAAAATATCAAAGCTCTATAGCTTATGGTTTGGGAGAATTTTTTTAAGATTTCCTCCTTTTATTTTATGTAAATTCAGGGATCGCACAGAAAATGGCTAATTTTCAGAATACAGTTATTCTTTGAAGTATTTTGGTAGAGGGTCAATAGAATGATGATGATTTGTATCAAATATCAAAGCTCTATAGCTTATGGTTTGGGAGAAGATTTTCAAAGTTTTCCTTCTTTACTTCTATGTAAAATCAGGGATTGCACAGAAAGGCCTAATTTTCAGAATACGGTAATTTTTTGAAGTATTTTGGTAGTGGGTTAACCCTTCCAGTTCAATCCCAGGTTTTAACATCCCCGTGGTTTATACTTGATAAAAGGATTGTAGAAAAAGAAGAAATTTATTGTAACAAGCAATTTCTTCGTTTTCTTCAACATTTTCTTCCCTACAAATGGTTATTCTTCAAATTCAAACAATTTCAAATTATAGTCTGCAAAATCTTTGAACTTAGACAGGACTAGAATTTTGAAAAACAGGAAAGGGTTAAAAGATGATGATTTGTACCAAATGTTAAAACTTTAGGCCTTACAGCTTGGGAGGAGAAGATTTTACAATATTTTTCACTCCGCTGCCATGGCAACCAGAGTTCTTCATGGATTTCAATTCTTTGATGTATTTTGAAAGAACATGACCTAAGGATCATTTTTGTGAAGTTTTTTTGAAATTCAATGGTTAGTTTAGAAGAAGATTTATTTGTAAATTGTGAATGGACAGACAGGGATGGACAGACTGACGGACCCCAGACAATGACCAATCAAAATAGCTCACCCAAGGCATGTTGTGCTCAGGTGAGCTAAAAACAGATATAAGTCCACCAGATGATGCTGCAAACCAAATATAAAAGCTCTAGGCCTTTCTGTTAAGGAGATAATTATTCTTTATAGTTTTCACCATACAAGCCAATGTTAAACTTGTGACTATTGGCTAATTTTGACCCTTAGGCCATAATTCATACAATCTATTTAGAGGTCCACCAGATGATGCTGTATACCAAATATCAAAGCTCTAGGCCCTCCTGTTTGGAAGAAGAAAATATCTTAAAAATTTCACTATTTAAGCCATATGCCAGGGGATGGACTAAGTATTACCCTGGTGCCATGATCTTACAATCTTGATTGATTGAGGTCCACCAGATGAAGCTACATACAAAATATCAAAGCCTTCGGCCTTTAATTGAAAGAAGAAGACTTTTAAACTTTTCATTATGTAAGCCTATGTTAGACTTGTGATGTCAGGGAATGAGCTAATTTTGACCCTGGGGCCAGAATTAAATAATCTTGCTATATACAAAATATCAAAGTCCTAGGCATTTCTGTTATGGAGAAGAAGACTTTTTAAAGTTTTCACTATTTAAACCTTTTTTAAACTTGCGACGTCCTGGAACGGGTTAATTCTGACCCTGGGGCTATAAATTATATAATCTTGATAGAGGTCCACCAAATCATGCTATATAAGAAATTTAGACCCTCCTGTTTAGTCCACTATAGTCCTGACTGTAAAGACTCTTAAATACCCAAAGTGAATCAAATGCAACAGGTGGTTCATGAGATGAAGATTTTTAAAGATGTAAAATTTTTTGTCCCTTTTAGGCCCCTTATGGGGCCCCCAGGGAAGATAACTCCAGGATGTGTACAAATCCAGAGCGCCTCTTATTGGGATGCTTCAAGCCAAGTTTGACTGAAATTCGTCCAAGGGTTCTCAAGAAGAAGTCAAAAATGTAAAAAGTTAACCCACAACACACGACAACTGACTAACATGATCACAAAAGGTTAACATGACCTTCGGTCAAGTGACCTAAAAAGTTACTCATCCTGCATTGAATATCACTTGTCCTGCAATAATCCTAGAGATCTTAGCACATTTTCATAATAAAATATTGTGATATTCAGTACTTGAAAAAAAGTTCTTAAATTTGATGACATTGTAGACGAAACAACAAGAGGCCCATGAGGGACTGAGATACTCTACTGGTTATCAAGTTTTCCGTGAAAGAAATCAGATATTTAAGGAAGTGAATTGCTTAAAGAAGAATGCATTAAGGAAAAAAATTGGACTTTATCCCATTTTATTAATTTGCGCAACGATCCTTAAGGCCCCCTTTTCCTGTGTTTCATGATGGAGCCACTCTATTTCCAAAAATAAGTTTCCATATGACCCTACAATCATAATGTGAAATTTTCATCAGAATCTGACAATAAAAAATTGTGGACTTTATCACATAAACAGGGTTGTTTTAAACTAAAATCAATAAGGCCCCTTTTCCTGTGTTTTCTGATGAATAAATTTCATTCCAAAAGGAACTTTCCTTACAACCCTACAAATGTCCTGTGAAATTTAAAAGACAATCTGATAATGATTGGGAAATCAGTGAATCAGATGAAATATATGGGGATTTCATTATGTTTACTTGAATATTAAAAAAAATCATATGGCCCCCTTTTTACATGATACTTGATGGATTGTACACAGTTCTGAAAAGAACCATTTAAGTAATTTCTGTGAAATTTTAAAGTGAATCAGATGAAATCGAGGGACATCATTGTGTTGACTAGAATATTTAAAAAGTTTTTCATAAGGCCCTTTTTATGTGACACTTGCCATAATCAGATTCACTGCCAAAATCAACAGTTATAATGATGATACAATAAATCTGTGTAATCTGTGGAATTTATTGTGTTAATGAGTTTATAGTGAATTCTTCATTGGGCCCCTTTTCCCATGATACTTTACAGAACAAACCAAATTTCAAAAGGAACAATTCAAATGAAGGTACAATCATTCTGTAAAAGTTTAAGAGAATCAATGAAAACAGTGGACTGAAGAATTTTTGGCAATAAAATTTTAATAAGGTCATGAAACTTAACAAATAAGACCCAATGTACAAAGGAATAATTCTAATGATAGAAAGTTTGAAGAAAATGATAAAAACTGAGGTCTTTATTGTGATTATGATGTTTTTGTAATTAAATTTTCATAAGGCCCCTTTTCTTGTGTCACTTAACAAATCAGACCCAATTTACAAAGGAAAAATCTAAATGATGGCACAATCATTCTATTAAAGCTTTAAGAGATTCTGATAAAGACTGAGGACATTCCTGTGTTAATGAGGATTTTGTAATAATTTTTCATACAGCCCCTTTTCCTATGATACTGGCCAAATCAGACCCAACTTTGAAAGAAACAATCCTAATGATAGTACAAATATTCTGTAAAAGTTTTCACAGAATCTGATGAAAACTGCGGACTTTATCTTGGTGTAAAGATTTAAAAATAAAATTTTCATAAGGCTCCTTTTCCTGTGATACTTGAAGGATCAGGTCTCATCAACGATTGTAATTATTGTACATTGATTCTGTGAATGTTTGAAGAAAATCCAATGAAAGCTCTGGACTTGGTTACTAGGATTATAGATAAAACTCTCAAAAGGCCCTTTTCCAATGATACAAGACAGATCAGGCCCAATTTGAAAAGAAACATTCCATATGATAGTTTAATCACTTTGTGAAAGTTTAAACAGAATCCAATGAAGACTGTTGAATTTATTGTGGTACAAGATTTTAAAATTAAATTTCATAAGCCTTCTTTTTCTGTGATACTTGACTGATCAGGTCTAGTGTCAACGTCAACAATCATTATTATTGTAAAATTATTCTGTGAATGTTTGAAGAAAATCAGATGAAAGCTCAGGACTTGGTAACAAGGATTTATAAATGGAATTTTAGTAAGGCCCCTTTTCCTGTGTTTCTTGACAGTTCAAACCCTGTTATGAAAAGAATGATCGTTATGACCTTACAATCATTCTGTGAAAGTTTCAACAGAATCTGATCAAGATTGGGCTTCATTGTGTTAACAGGGATTTTTTAATTAAATTTTCATAGACCCTTTTCCAATGTTACTTGATGGATCTGAATCTTTTCCAAAGGGAACTGTACTTACAAAAGTATAATTATTCTGTTTGAGTATGAAGACAACCCCATGAAATCTGTGGATTTTAAAGCATTAATTTTAATTAAATTTTCACAAGGCCCCTTATCCTATGTTTCTCAATGGATCAGACCTAATTGAAAGGAACAATACTTATGATGGTACAATGGTTATGTGAAAGTTTGAAGTCGATCAGGTGCAACCTAGGGCCATGATTGGTTAACTAAGATTTTTTTATTTTATTATCAAAAGGCCCATTTTCCCATAGTACTTGATGGAACATTCACAAAACGATCCTTATGATGGTGCAATCATTCTGTGAAAGTTTGAAGAGAATTTGCTGAAAACTGTGGACTCTATTGTGTTAGCAAAGGGTTTTTTATCTAATTTTCACAAGGCCCCTTTTCCTGTGTTTTTTGTGTATCATACCCAATTTCAAAAGGAACGATCCTTATGATGGTACAATTATTCTGTGAAAGTTTGAAGAGAATCCAATGAAAACTATGGACTCTAGAGTGTAAACAAAGATCTTTTTATTAAATTTCAATTAGGCCCCTTTTTCTGTGTTTCTAGACGGATCATACCCAATTTCAAAAGGAACGATCCTTATGATGGTACAATCATTCTGTGAAAGTTTGAAGAGAATCCAATGAAAACTATGGACTCTAGAGTGTAAACAAAGATCTTTTTATTAAATTTCAATAAGGCCCCTTTTTCTGTGTTTCTAGACGGATCATACCAAATGTCAAAAGGAACAATCCTTATGATGCAATCATTCAGTGTTTTTTGTGTATCATACCCAATTTCAAAAGGAACGATCCTTATGATGGTACAATCATTCTGTGAAAGTTTGAAGAGAATCAAATGAAAACTGTGGACTCTAAAGTATTTACGAGGATTCTTTAATTAAATTTTCTTAAGGCCCCTTTTCCCGTGTTTCTTTAAGGATTGGACCCATTTTCGAAAGGAACAATCCTTATGATGGTTTAACCATTCTGAGAAAGCTTGAAGAGAATCCATTGAAAACAGTGGATTCTAGTGTGTTAATGAGGATTTTGAATGGATTTTTTAATTAAATTTTCATTAGGCCCCTTTTCCTGTGTTTCTTGACGGATCATACCCAATTTGAAAGGAACGATCCTTATGATGGTACAATCATTATGTGAAAGTTTGAAGAAAATCTGGTGAAAACTATGGAAAGTAGAGTGTTAACCAGGATATTTTTATTAAATTTTAATTAGGCCCCTTTTCTTGTGTATCTTGACGAATCTGACCAAATTTCGAAAGGACGATCCTTATGATGGTACAATCATTCTGAGAAAGTTTGAAGGGAATCTGATGAAAACTGTCAGTTCTAGAGTGTTAACAAAAAAAGTTAACGGACCAAGGACAGAAGCACAGATGCACAGATGGACAAACGGACGCCAGATGGCAAAAAGCCAATGCAATAGCTCTAGTGGACTTTGGCCAGTTGAGCCTAAAACTCAAAATTTACGATGTCAGAATAGCTTTTTATTCTGGGCCTTATAAACCCAAAAAATGAGTGGACAAGTGATACGCTATATATCTGTACACATACAATAACACTGCTTTTTTCCTGATTATTTCAAAAAACATTTTTGATGCGACAAAATACACAAAAATATAAACAAAATACATGAAATTTGTTGTTATATATCCATAAGAATTTTCTTAATTTCATGGAAACTGGAAACAATCGAAAATCAAAATGATTGTTTATATTTTGTTTCCTACTTTTATAACCGGGTTTAATGAAAATGCACCTTTGAGGTACATGTATTTCTACCTGTTCTCATCCTGAAATAAAATCATCAGTGTGTTTATTTTCATTTGTCAATGCGGACCACAGCTTCCAGATAAATTTATTCTTTGGATACTGATACAGACATAGTTGAATTTGTCATCATACTTCCAAGTTCATGTTTGATGTAACAATTGTTTCTACTGACATTTGCATTAGTAAACAAGAATATGAGCCAAGATATTCTAAATCAATTCTTGAATGAAGAAGTTCTGGTCAGGACAAGGTGAATTTTTCACTTAACCTTTAGCTGTGATCTTGCGCATGATATGCTCCACTGTCCTGAATTTACTTAACCCATTACCAGATGACAACATTTTAAACTAGTCAAAATTGAAAGAAATTGCAGATGACAATTTAAAGTTTATGAAATTTTAGACTTTTTCCACATTCTGTGTAGAAAATATTGTGTACAATGAAGAAATTGCTTGTGACAAGCAATTTCTTCATTTTCCACAATGTTTTCTAAAGCTTTTTTTCCTTATGGGGCGTCAGAAAGCGTCATTGAGTGGGAATGGGTTAAAATAAACCTAATTTCATTTGCTTTAACACCGGAAGCAACTCATTTTGCAATTTGCTTTATTGGAGGCAACTTTCTTTCAGTCTAGTATCTGGTGACTAACCCTCACCATTCATTGTGATGGACAATCATCACAAGTTTAAATTTCACTGTGATGGTTAATCATCTCAATGTAATATTGCAGTAAATATCTAAAATTAGCCTAAGGGAGAACAGCTATGCCCATCTCCTCTTTGTAGTGAAGCTTTACACAAAGTTCCATTCAAATCCAGTCAATGATTTCCAAGAAATAGCACAGAAACAAATTTTACTCTGTAAGTATATAGCCTCACCAATCAGGGGCCGTAACTCTGAATTTAATAGTCAAACTGGATAACCCCGACGAAATGGGCATCTCCTCTTTGTAGTGAAGCTTTCCAAAAAAGTTTAATTGAAATCCAGTCAATGGTTTCAAAGCAATAGCGCGGAAACAAATATTACTCTGTATGTAAATGGCTTCACCAATCAGGGACAGTAACTCTAAATTTAATAGACGAACTGGGTAACCCTGACGATATGTGCATCTCCTCTGTGTAGTGAAGCTTTCCACAAACTTTCATTGAAATCCAGTCAATGGTTTCCAAGAAGTAGCACAGAAATGAATATTACTCTGTATGTATATAGCTTCATCAATCAGGGGAAGTAACTCTGAATTAAATTATCGAACCAAATAACCCCTACAATATGCGCATCTCCTCTTTGTAGTGAAGCTTTCCACAAAGTCTCATTAAAATCCAGTAAATGGTTTCCAAGAAATAGCGTGGAAACGAAACTCTGACAGTCAGAAGAATGGACGGACGTAATGATGGACTGACGGACATGGCAAAAACAATATCCCCGATGATTTCATTGGCGGGGGATATCAAAAAAATCTTTGCAATCTCTGGCAAATAAATCTAGTCATTGAAATCTAGTCACTGAAATCTTTGAAATAGTTCAAGAGTTGCATTCCGAATGTATTGTTTTAAACAATTCAAGTCAAGCTATGTTCAATTCATTTAATAAGTGAGATGAAAAGGTATTAATAAAAGTTTTACTGTATACCATGTACTAACATAAGCCAAGTCAATAAAAGCTATATTTTCAATCAATCAAAATTAAAAGAGTCACCTGTGGGTCATTCCTGTGGTTGATATCCATCAACAGGCTTCTAAAAAGATTTTTTAAGTTTTCAGTATATACCATATATGGAAATAAGCCCCCCCCCCCCAAAAAAAAAGCAGTGTATTTCACACAATAAAATTAGTTGAAAAATCTGATGAAAAGTGTCCAAAGGATCATTACAGAGAGTTTGGTTGAAATCAATCTACTAGTTTCTGAGAAAAAGATTTATGAAGTTCTCACTACATACTATACCTGCCTATTAAAGCCATGATTTTTACCTGATCATAATTATTTTTATATAGTCTATTAAAGAGTCCCCTAAG
This sequence comes from Fragum fragum, assembly GCA_946902895.1. Classification (NCBI taxonomy): domain Eukaryota; kingdom Metazoa; phylum Mollusca; class Bivalvia; order Cardiida; family Cardiidae; genus Fragum; species Fragum fragum. The sequence continues at coordinate 36,345,336 of OX336367.1, read as the reverse complement.
GATCATTTTTGTGGAATCTGGATGAATTCAGTCCGCCGGTGTCTGAAAGAAGAATTTTCAATTAAAACCATGTTTTTCATCTGATGAAACTTTTTGAAGGAATCTGAAGGATTATTCCTGTGAAATTTGGTTGAAACCCATCCAATGGTTTCAGAGAAAAAGATTTTCTAAGTTTTTACAATATATGGAAATAAGCCCAACCCATTTAATCCACGTTTTTATTAGATCAAAATTCTGAAAAGAATCTAATACAGGGTCACCAAAGGATCATTGCTGTGAAATTTGGGTGAAATCCATTGACTGTTTTCTGAGAAGAAGATTTTGTTCATCCAATAAAAATTCTGATCAAGGATCACTCAAGGATCATTCCTGTAAAATTTGGTTGAATTCTGTTCATTACTTGCTGAGTAGAAGATTTGTCAAGAAAAAGTTAAAGGACAGACAGATGCACGACTGACACAACTGCATGACAATAATCCCATTGGCGAAATGCCAGTGGGGCTAAGAAAAACACAGTTGGTTGGCTGTATAAGCTGTACTTACAGTGTTCAAGTCACAAAACCAACAACAAGAGGCCCATGAGGGCCTGAGACGCTCTACTGGTTATCAAGTTTTCTGTTAAAGAAATCTGATATTTAAGGAAGTTAATTGCTCAAAGAAGAATGCATAAGGAAAAAGAAAAAGGGCTTTATCCCCTTTATCATTTTAAGCAACAATCCTCAAGGCCCCTTTTCCCATGTTTCATGATGGATCCACTCCATTTCCAAAAGAAAGTTACCTTATGACCCTACAATCATTCTGTGAATATTTCATCTGAATCTGACAATAATTGTGGACTTTATCACATAAACAGGACTGTTTAGAATGAAAATCAATAAGGCCCCTTTTCCTGTGTTTTCTGATGGATCATTTTCATTCCAAAAGGAACTTTCCTTACACCCGACAATTGTCCTGTGAAATTTAAAAGACAATTTGATAATGATTGTGATCTTCATCACATACATATGAATGTTTCGAATGCCACAATTATTCCATGCATTTTTGAAGAGAATCCAATAAAACTGTTGACTTTATTGTGTTAACAAAGATATTTAATTCAAGTTCTCATGAGGCCCCTTTTCCCGTGATATTTTACTGTTGGTTTTATCTGTGAAAGTGATAAGTGAATCCGATGAAATATTGGGAATTCATTATGTTTCCTAGAATATCTAAAAAAAAAATCATATGGCCCCTTTTTACATGATACTTGATGGATTGTACCCAGTTCTGAAAAGAACCAATTAAGTATTTGTACAATCATTCTGTGAAATTTTGAAGTGAATCCGGTGAAATCAAGGGACATCCTCGTGTTAACCAGAATATTTAAGAGAGTTTTTCATAAGGCCCCTTTTTATGTGACCCTTGCCATAGTCAGATCCACTGTCAAAATCAACAATTGGAATGATAGTACAATCAATCTGTTTAATCTGTGGAATTTATTGTGTTAATGAGTTTATAGTGAAATCTTCAGAGGGCCCCTTTTCTCATTATACTTTACAGAACAAACCAAATTTCAAAAGGAACAATTCTAATGAAGGTACAATCAATCTTTAAAAGTTACAGAGAATCAATGAAAACAGTGGACTGAATTGTGTCAAGAATTTTTGTAACAAAATTTTCATAAGGCCCCTTTTTCCGTGAAACTTAACAAATCAGACCCAATGTACAAAGGAACAATCCTAATGATAGTTTGAAGAAAATGATAAAAACTGAGGACTTTATTGTAATAATGATGTTTTGTAATAAAATTTTAATAAGGTCCCTTTTCTTGTGTCACATAACCAATCAGACCTTATTTACATAGGAACAATCCAAATGATGGTACAATCATTCTATTAAAGTTTGAAGAGATTCTGATAAAGACTGAGGGCATTGTTGTGTTTATGAGGATTTGGTAATAATTTTTCATACAGCCCCTTTTCCTATGATACTAGACAGATCAGGCCCAATTTGGAAAGAAACAATCCTTATGATGGTACAAACATTCTGTGAAAGTTTGAACAGAATCTGATGAAAACTGCAGACTTTATCTTGGTGTAAAATTTTTAAAATAAAATTTTCATAAGGCTCCTTTTCCTGTGATACTTGAAGGATCAGGTCTCATGTCAGCATCAACAATCGTGATTATTGTACAATGATTCTGTGAAGGTTTGAATAAAATCCAATGAAAGCTCTGGACTTGGTTACAAGGATTATAGATAAAATTCTCAAAAGGCCCCTTTTCCCATGATATTAGACAGATCACGCCTAATTTGCAAAGAAAGAATCCTCATGATGGAATAATCATTCTGTGAAAGTTTAAACAGAATCTGATGAAAACTGTTGACTTTATTGTGGTACAATGACTTTAAAATTAAATTTCATAATGCTCCTTTTCCTGTGATACTTGACAGATCAGGTCTAATGCAAACATCAACAATCATTATTATTGTACAATTATTCTGTGAATGTTTGAAGAAAATCCGATGGTAACAAGGATTTATAAATGAAATTTTCATAAGGTCCCTTTTCCTGTGTTTCTTGACAGTTCAAACCCTGTTATGAAAAGAATGATAGTTATGACCTTTCAATCATTCTGTGAAAGTTTCAACAAAATCTGATCAAAGCTGTGGGCTTCATTGTGTTAACAGGGTTTTATTAATTGATATTTTCATATAGCCCCTTTTCCAATGTTACTTGATGGATCTGAATCTTTTCCAAAGGGAACTGTACTTACAAAAGTATAATTATTCTGTTTGAGTATAGTGACAACCCCATCTCATCTGTGGACTTACAAGAATTTATTAAAAATTTTTAATTGAATTTTCCTAAGGCCCCTTTTCCTATGTTTCTCAATGGATCAGACCCAATTTGAAGGAACAATCCTTATAATGGTACAATCATTATGTGAAAGTTTGAAGACAATCACATGAAATCTAGGGCCATTATGTGTTAACTAAGATCTTTTTATTAAATTTTCATAGGGCCCCTTTTCCCATGAAACTTGATGGATAAAACCTACTTCCGAAAGGTACAATCCATTTCATGTAATAATCATTCTGGGAATGATTGAAGAGAATTTGTTGAAAACTCTATTGTGTTTACGAGGACTTTTTCAATCCAGTTTTGATCGGGCCCCTTTTTCCCGTGGTCCTTGACTGATCATACCAAATTTTGAAAGGAACAATTATTATGATGGTACAATCATTCTGTGAAAGTTTGAAGTCAATCAGATGAAAACTGTGGACTCTAGAGTATTAACAAAGATCTTTGAATTAAATTTTAATAAGGCCCCTTTTCCTATGTTTCTTGAGGAATCATATCCGATTCCGAAAGGAACAATCTTTATGATGGTACAATCATACTGTGAAAGTTTGAAGAGAAACCGATGAAAATTGTTGGCTCTAGATTATTAATGAGAATTTTTTATTAAAATTTTCATAAGGCCCCTTTTTCCTGTGTTTCTTGACGGGTCATACCAAATTTTGAAAGGAACAATCCTTATGATGGTACAATCATTCTGTAGGTTTGAAGGGAATTCGATGAAAACTATTGACTCCAGAGTGTAAAAGAGGATTTCTTAAAAAATTTTCAGATAAAATTTTCATAGGGCCCCTTTTCCTGTGTTTCCTGATGGATCTGACCAAATTCCCAAAGGAACAATCCTTATGATGGTACAATAATTCTGTGAAAGTTTAAATACAATCTGATGAAAACAGTGGACTCAAGAGTGTTAACGAGGATTTTTTAATTAAATTTTCATAAGGCCCCTTTTCCCGTGTTTCTTGACATATCAGACCCATTTTCCAAAGGAACAATCCTTATAATGGTACAATCATTATGAGAAAGTTTGAAAAGAATCCGATGAAAACTGTGGACTCTATCGCGTAAACGAGGATTTTAAATGGAATTTTTAATTGAATTTTCATAAGGCCCCTTTTCCCATGTTTCTTCACAGATCATACCCAATTTCGAAAGGAAATATCCTTATGATGGTACAATCATTCTGTGAAAGTTTGAAGAGAATCCAATGAAAACTGTGGACTCAAGTAAATGAAGATTTTTTAATTAAGTTTTAATAAGGCCCCTTTCCCATGTTTCTTGACGTATCTGACCCAATTTCGAAAGGAACGATCCTTACGTTCGTACAATCATTCTGTGAAAGTTGGAATTGAACCTGATGTAAACTCTGGACTCAAGAGTGTTAACGAGGATTTTTTAATAAAATTTTCATAAGGCCCCTTTTCCAATGTATTATGACAGATCAGACCCATTTTTGAAAGGAACTATCCTTATGATTGTACAATCATTCTGAGAAAGTTTGAAGAGAATCCGATGAAAACTGTGGACTCTTATCGCGTAAACGAGGATTTTTAATGGAGTTTTTAATTGAATTTTCAAAAGGCCCCTTTTCCCATGTTTCTTGACGGATCATACCAAATTTCGGAAGGAATGATCCTTATGTTGGTACAATCATTCTGTGAAAAGTTAAATACAATCTGATGAAAACTGTGGACTCTAGAGTGTTAACTAGGATTTTTTAAATAAATTTTCATATGGCCCCTTTTCCGTGTTTCTTGACGGATGATACCCATTTTTGAAAGGAACAATCCTTATGATGGTACAATCATTCTGAGAAAGTTTGAAGAGAATCGGATGAAAACTGAGGACTCTATCGCGTAAACGAGGATTTTTAATTGAATTTAAATAAATTTTCATAAGGCCCCTTTTCCCGTGTTTCTTGACGGATCATACCCATTTTTGAAAGGAAGATCCTTATGATGGTACAATCATTCTGTGAAAGTTTGAAGGGAATGTGATGAAAACTGTGGACTCTATCGCGTAAACAAGAAAAAGTTTAACGGACGGACCATGGACGGACAGATTTAAGGACTACGGACAGGAAAAAGCCATCGCTATAGCTCTAGTGGCCTTCGGCCAGTAGAGCTAAAACTGTTTGACTTAAATGTCAGAGTCCAACACTCACTTCTGGTCTAAATAAACGATATGACTGGCCAATCATATTTTTGATTGATTGCAGGAGTATGTCAGTTTGACCTTAATTCATAGCTCTAGACCTGGCTACCAAACTCACGTTGGATCTCTCATTTGTATATAATTTCTAGGTAATCTCTTAATATTTAAATGATTTTTAGAATCTACAGGCATTTCTTCCACTCCACTTGATAAACCTTTATAATACTCTAAACTAGAATCACAGATACTGTCGTTATCACAGTCTATATCACTTCCATCCAGTTCAGTTATCTTCACACTACTCTGTCTTGACTGCTTTTCAACTTCAACTTTCTTTTCCCCATCAAGTCTCTGTTTTTTCTGGAGCAGAGAGTAAGCCCACATCAAGTCTTCTTCCCACAATTCTTTGTCACTTGGATTTAAATGAACGGCACGTGAGAAGCTCTTCAGAGCCTAAAATAAAGATACAGTTTAACCCTTTCCTGGTTAATCCCTGGATTTTACGTCCCTGAATTTTTATACTTGAGAAAATATAACGTTTTCTAACCAGAAAGTTGGTTTCTTTTCAAATTGCACCCACCTTTAATTGTTGTCTGCAACTCCTTTCAAATTGGACCAGTCTAAAATCTTGAAAAACAGGAAAGGGTTAAAGGTAGATTTCTCAGTGAATTATAAATGCACTTCCACATAATCCTGCTTTTTGATGGCCCCCAAGAAAAAATGCTTAGAAAACAAAGTGGAAAATTAAGAAATTGCTTATGAAGAGCAATTTCTTAATTGTTCACGAATGTTTGCTACTCTAATTCACAGTGACTTTTAAAATTTCACCAGCTTTAATTTGTCATCTGCAGCTTCTTTAAACTTGGACCAGTTTAAAACTTTATTGTGTGATAAAATGTGAAATTGATAATTTCACTGTTATTTAGATTATAGTAATTATCAAATGACAAAGGCACTGTTTAGATATAGATATAACTTGACAGTTGATCAGTTTATATCTTACCCATTACCAGACGGCAAAATTTTAGACTGGTCCAAATTGAAAGAAGTTGCAGACAACAATTTAAAGTGAATGGAATTTTGGATTTTTTCAACTTTCTGAGTAGAAAACAATGTGGAAAATGAATAAATTGCTTGTAACAAGCAATTTCTTCATTTTTCACAATGTTTTCCTTAAGCTTTTTTCCTTGGGGGCGTCTTAAAACATCACTGTGTGGGAATGAGTTAAAAAGTAAAATCAAAGGATGATCTGATCATTTAGTAATCCTTACAAAGACAATCCCTGATTTTTAGGTCCCTGTGATATTATACTTGAGAAAACAATGTGGAAAAAAAAGAACAAGCAATTTCTTCTTTTTCCACAATATTTTCTATCACGGTGGATGACTACCTTTTGAATTGTTCTTACTTTATGTCGCCTGCTTTCTGTTTGAATTTTGATAAATCTTGAATTTTGAAAAACAGTCAAGGGTTTAACCCATTCCAACTCTGAGACACCTATAAACACCCCCAATGAAAAAAGCTTTGAAAAACAATGACGAAAATTAAGAAATTGCTTGTTACAATCAATTTCCTCATTTTCCACAATGTTTTCTACTCAGAAAGTTGAAAAATCTGAAATTTCATTAACTTTAAGTTGTCGTCTGCAATTTCTATCAATTTGGACTAGTCTATATTTTTCTTGTGTGGTAATGGGTTAAGTAGTGACCAATCAAGGCTGTCAATCACAGAATCATTTGAATGATAAAGTCATTCATTTAGACCAGAAGTTAACTTTGAACTCTAATATTGGCCGACATTTATGTGTTAAAGCTGTAGTTGTGGCTTTTAGGTCACCAACCAACAATTTCACTTTATCACATGTTAACCCATTACCAGATGGCAAAATTTTAGACTCGCCCAAATTGAAAGAAATTGCAGACGACAATTCAAGGTTAATGAAATTTTGGATTTTTCATCTTTCTGGGTAGAAAACACTTTGGAAAATGAAGAAATTGCTTGTTACAAGCAATTTCTTCATTTTTCAAATGTTTTCCAAATCTTTTCTCCTTAGGGTTGTTGAAAGGCATCACTGAGTGGGAATGGTTTAATGGTCATAATTTTTGCAAAATAACATTGTTTGATACCTAAATGGAACTTCCTGGGGAGTCCAGTGGTCTTTGCCCAGCAATCCATTAATAATCCCTTAACCCATTACCACACCATCGCGCATTTTTACACACTGAAAAACTATAGCTTTGAAAAAAAAATTGCGAGAAACAAAGAAATTGCTTGGAACAAGTAATTTCTTCTTTTCTCACAATGTTTTTAATCCCATATGGCCCTTGGTTTTAAATAAAAACCAACTTTATTTTGCCTGCAATCTCTATCAATTCAAAGCCATCTAAAATTTTATAATGTGGTAATAGGTATATGATGGTAACAAGTTTCAGTTATCATTGTTTTCAAGAAAAGTTTGGACAAGAAGGTTCAATGCCAGTGTTAACACGTGGCAATCAATACATATTTAAAGTTTCAAAGATCATTGGCCATGCTACTGAAATAATATTTCTCAAATTCAACACAAATACACAATCCATTGCAAGGCCAGTGTTTAACTCATATACCAGGTTTTTTCTGACCCTCAAAAATTTGAAATTGTCCTGTCTTGATTCTAAGAAAGTTCTCTTGAAAGGGTTATTTTGACCCCCATGAAAGAAATTTTTTAAGGACCAAAACATGAATTTTGACTCACAAATTTTTAATGTTGCATCTTATGTACTTTAAGACATTTTTTATGTTTGTAAGAGACTTAAGGAAATAATGAACATATACAAGAAAAGAAAATTTATACTTTTGATTATTTCTTTTTGTTGTTATGACCCCTTCAAAATCAAATTTTAATTCTAGAATTTCATGGACAAGGAATTCATGACTCCTAAGTTCCAAAGGCTAGCACAAGCCCTGTATCCCATTACCAGACGGCACAATTTTAGGTTGGTCCAAATTGAAATGAGTTGTAGACGGGAATTTAAAACTTTTATAATTTTGGATATTTGGAGTAGAAAACATTGTGGATAATGAAGAAATTGCTTGTTACAAGCAATTTCTTCATTTTCCACAATGTTTTCAAAAGCTTTTTTTCTTGGGGGCATCTAAAAGCATCACTGAGTGGGAATGGGGTATTGTAAAGAAAGATACTAGAAGAGGAGTTTACCAATCTAACTTCTCCAAGTCCTAGATGAGCTCGTCCTAATGTTTGGTGTCCTATCCACCATGTTGGGTCACACTCCACAGCCTTTTTAGCAGCCTGAACTGCAGGATAAACCTCACACAGTTCCATCAGAGCCTGCAAATCATAAACAGTTCACACAACTATACTTGACTACAGTGATACAGGTTTTGTTGTTATCTTTTAAGATAGTGTAAATCACAGCAAAAAGAAACTACATTAACCCATTCCCACTCAATGGCACTTTTTCACGCCCTTCAAGAATGACAATTTTGAAAACATAGTGGAAAATGAAGGAATTGCTTGTAACAAGCAATTTTTACATTTTCCACAATGTTTTCTAACCAGAAAAGTAAAAAAAAAAATTAATCAACTATAAATTTTTGCCTGCAACTCCTTTCAAGTTGGACCAGTCAAAATTTTGCCGCCTGGTAATGGGTTAACCCTTTTCTGTTCAATCCCTGATATTTACGTCCCCCGAGAATTTATGATTGAGAAAAAATTGTGGAAAAAGAAGAAATTTCTTGTTTGTATTTCTTCTATTTCAGCAATAATTTCTACCCTAATGAATTGTTAATTTTAAACTTAAATCCACTTTTTGTCTGCAAACTTTTGGAATTGGAAGGTCTAAAATTTTGCAAAACAGGAAAGGGTTAGGACGCCTTTCTCAAAAATGACAATAAAAACTAAACTAACACTGAATGTGATTAATACCCCCCCCCCCCAAACAGCTCCATGTCACAGAAAAATATTTTGTCACTGGAATATGGACTTTTTTTTTATCAAAGGCCATAACTCTGAGAAAAGATATTTGACTACAACCAAGATGGAGCATGCTCATCTTGAGTTGATACTGCATGCACAAATGAAAAATGAGTCAAATCAATTTAATAGTGGAAGATAAACTAAGTATACAAAATTTTTCATCAAAGGGCCATAAGCGTAACCATATCACAAAATGCACATCTCTGCTTGATACAAAGTCTGTCTGTAAAGTTTGAATCAAATCCATGCAGTGATTGCTGAGAAATTGTAGATAAGGAAACAAGAGGGCCAGTGGCCCTGGCGCTCACCTGAGATAAGGCTCTTTTTTTCTTCAAGGCCTAATACAAACTAGATTGGGAAAAAAACTCCTTTAACATTTAACTAAAATCAACAAGCCCAATTTGGTTTAAAATGGCTAGATAGTTTTGAAAGGCTTGCCTTCTTTATTTCTATTTAAGCCTAGTAACCCTGTGGCTCTCAAAATTTATCAATTTTGAAAGAGGTCAATGTACTGATGCTTCATGCACAATTCAAGATTCTTCAACTTCTGGGTCAGGAGGAGATGTTTTGTTTTTTTTCATTTTTAACAGATCCCCACACAACCCCTCTCTTTACACTCACAAAATAAATCCTAGGGAAAGCATTGTAACAATCAATTTTTTTTATTTCCCACAATCTTTTCAAAATCTCATGAACTAAAAATTGTTGTTTTCATCTTTCAATTTGGACCATCTTCAAATTTTGAGGTCTGAGAATGGCTCAAAAGTTTTGACCATAACAAGGGCTTGAGTTCAATGGGGGGGGGGTCATTTTGACACCCCCTCCCTTCAGAAAAATTTCTGAGTCATTACAGAGTGATCAATCAAAATTTTCAAAAATGCATGTTATGGACTATTGAAAATTATGCAATTAGTATTTAACTTAATTTCTTTAACCCATTCCAACACAATCCCTCCTTTTTACACCCCTCAAGAAAAAAGTTTTGGAAAACAATGTGGACAATGAAGAAATTTCTTGTTTCAGGCAATTTTTTCATTTCCACAATGTTTTCTAGCCAGAAAGATGAAAAAATTACAAAATCCATCAACTTGAAATTGTCATCTGCAACTTCTTTCAATTTTGACCAGTCTAAAATTTTGTCTTGTTGGATTGGATTGGTACCTGTTACATTGATTAACACTTTCCTGTACATTACCTGGTTTTATGTCCCTGTATTTCTATAATTGAGAAAAATTGTGGAAAAAAAAGAAATTGCTTGTAATATTTTCTTCTTTTCCACATATTTTCTATCTTACTGAATGATTAATCTTCCGCCAGTATTTCTTTACAAAATCTCAAGTAAAGTCACTTTCCATAATTGAGATAGCTGCATGTGGTGGAATATGACCAATTGATGACAGTTAAATATTCCAAGATAATATCTTAACTTATGAAACATTACATTTGAAATTTCAAGTGCGAGATTAAATTTTCAAGACATGCAAAGATTATAATGGCTATCATGAAAAAGTAAGTACGAACTTTAATGCTTTCCTGTACAAACCCAGGATTTTACGTTGCTGCGATTTTATACTTGAGAAAACATTGTGGAAATAGAAGAAATTGCTTGTAACAAGCAATTTCTCCATTTCCCACAATATTTCTACCACATGGGATTGTTTCATTTCATATTGCTCTCAATTCTTATTGTTGTCTGCAACCTCTTTAAATTTGGACCAGTCTAAAATTTTAAACTAGAGGACCATGATGGTCCTAAATAGCTCCCCTGAGTATGATGGTTCATGGCTTAATGAAACATACAAAATAGCAAAGCCTTCTGTCTAATTATTTCGGAGAAGATGTTTATGGTTTTTCTCTGTTAATCCTGGGTATTATTGATGATCCCTGCATATAGCACTAATTTCTTGAATACATTGACTCTTTGAAATATTTTGATAGAGGGTCAATAGGTGATGATACAAACAGAATATAAAAGCTCTAGACCTTATTGTTTGGGAGAAGAAGAGTTAAAAAGATTTCCTTCTTTATCCTTTGTAAAATCAGGGATCACACAGAAAAGGGCTACTTTTCAAAATACATTGATTCTTTGAAATATTTTGGTAGAGGGTCAATAGGTGATGATACATACAGAATATAAAAGCTCTAGGCCTTATTGTTTGGGAGGAGAAGATTTAAAAAGATTTCCTTCTTTATTCCTTTGTAAAATCAGGGATCACACAGAAAAGGGCTACTTTTCAGAATACATTTATTCTTTAAAATATTTTGGTAGAGGGTCAATAGGTGATAATATATACCAAACATAAAAGCTCTGGACCATATTGTTTGGGAAAAGAAGATTTTCAAAGATTTCCTTCTTTATTCCTTTGAAAAATTAGGGATCACACAGAAAAGGGCTAATTTTCAGTAAACTGTAAAACTTTGAAGTATTTTGGTAGAGGGTCAATAGGTGATGATACATATCAAATATAAAAGATCTGGCCTTATTGTTTGGGAGAAGAAAATTTTTCAAGATTTATTCTTTTATTCCTTTGTAAAATCAGGGATTACACAGAAAAGGGCTAATTTTCAGATTACAGTATTTCTTAGAAGTATTTTGGTAGAAGGTCAAAGGTTGATGATTCATACCAAATATCAAAGCTCTAGGCCTCATCGTTTGGGAGAAAAGGGTTTTAAAAGATTTCCTTCTTTACAGTAATTCTTTGAAGTATTTTGGCAGATGGTCAAGGATCTATATCATTTTTGTGTTTGGGAGAAGATTTTAAAAGATTTCCTTCCTTATTCTGTTGTAAAATCAGGAATCGCACAGAGAAGTGCTAATTTTCAGAATATGGTAATTCTTTGAAGTAGTTTGGTAGAGGGACAATAGCTGATCATACCTACCAAATATCAAAGCTCTAGGCCTAATGGTATGGGAGGAGTAGACTTTCAAAGATTTTCTTTGTAAAATCAGGGATTGCACAGAAAAGGGCAATTTTTTAGAGTACAGTACTTCTTTGGAGTATTTTGTTAGAGGTCAATAGGTGATGATATGTACCAAAGATCAAAGCTCTAGGCCTTATGGTTTAGAAGGAGAAGATTTTTTATATATGTTTACAAACGGACAGACGCTCACCTTCAGCATGTTGTGCTAAGGTGAGCTAAAAAACGGGAAATGGTTAATGAATCTAACTGTGTTATCAACAGCCAATTGATACAAGTACTGACAGTGTAAACTCCAAAGAATACCAAACTTTGTGTGATAAACTGTTAACATCAACTCTTCCTATAATCAAATTATCGACTGGAATATGGGCCCCAAACCACTTGCTTAAGTAGTAACACAGAAAGCTTACACTTAAAATCTAAATGATTAAAAACTCTGCAAAAGAAAATGTCAGAGTAATGCATATTTGTCTTAGAGTTGAAATATTATTCGAAACTATGTGTGAGTTTAAAAAAAGTTACCATACGAGAGAGCTTATTCAAACTGTAGTTTTAATGTTTAGATCACTAACCATTTCACATTTTTTTACATTTTACTAGTACTAAACATTAAATTTGGCAATTCAACGCCATTTTAATCTGGGAGTAGAAATTCCTGTTGGAGTCAGTGGGCAATTGATCTCTGCTGAATCCATTCTTGTTTCAACAAGAAATCTGAGTCAAAACTCACTGATCATACCCCCCTTGCATTTACAGATAAACTACAGTGAAAATGAAATCCTCTCTCAATGGAACTATTCAGTAATCAACCATGTAAGACACCTAACCAAACCACCATATCAAGTTGCAAGTCAATGCTATCAATAGTTGCTGTCTCATGGGTTTGCTGTGATAGAAAAATAAACCAAGTAGTAAAACAGCAGGTAGATAAGTTGCAGTCCTCAATTCGGTAAGTACCATGTGGGACCCAAAGATAAACCTTCACATCAAGTTTCAAGTCGATGCTTTGAATAGTTGCTGAGACAAGAGCACCGCCTATGGGTGCCTATGCTCGGCTGTTGGATAGTGCTGGATAGTGGACAAAATGCATCTAGAGTTATCCCCCTTGATAGTATAGGTTGCTCTTTTGATAGTGAACAAATGTGCCAAGCTTCAAGTGAATGCCTTTAGTAGAACCAGAGATATCACAAAAAGTTTTCCATAACAACGATGACAGCACCGACGACTACACCAAGGCTATAGCAATACCTCGGGTTTTCTCTGAAAAACAGCTGGGCTAAAAAATGAAAAAACTGCACCACTATACTGGGCATTGGCATAAAATAAACCAGGTTGTAAAACAGGAAGTAGATAACTTGCGGACGTAAAATTGATAAGCATTATATAGGACTCCCAGCTGAACCTGCACAAGTTTCAAGTCATCCCTATGAACAGATACTGAGAAAAATGTGACGAAAAATATACCACTATACCAGGCAATGAAGAAATGTATGCAAAGAAAAACATGACAAAAAATATTGGTTACAGACAGACAGAAGTATGGACAAGGGTAATGAAATATACCCCCCTCTTCTTCAAAGCTGGGATATAAAAATCTTTATCACAGTGATCCCAGGAGGTCTCGTTTTGTCTTAAGTATTACCCTTGTACGAGAAGAAAAGATACTAGACTGGTTCAAACGACAATGGCAGAAAACTATTTTAAATTTTCCTGGCTTACAAACAATTCTTCCATATCCAACAATGTTTTATACTAGGAAAGTAAAAGATTTTTTTTTAAATTTCATCAACTTAAATTGTCATCTTCAATTCATTGAAATGTTGACAAGTCTATGATTTTGCAATCCAATACTGGGTTAAATGGATGAAACCGAAAGATAAAAAAAATAATAGAAAAAAAACAAAAAGGAGAGATTGCCTGTATTGATACTTTTCCCATCATTTATTTCCCCCATTGTAAAATACAGCTTTGGGAAATAAATTATGTAAATGGTAAACAATATAATATTTACCTGTGCTTTCATCTCATGTATCTTGCAATCACATGGAGAATAAAGAAGAGCCTCATCCCATTTCTTGAGAGCTTCCCAGTACCTAAGGTAAAAAATTAATCCATTACCAGATGACAAAAATTCAGACTGGTCCAAATTGAAAACAAGGTGCCAAATTGTCACTAGATACGCCCCTCACACTGCTTAATATTAACTGGGGGTTTGATGTCACATTAAGTTTCTTGGATAGGGTTAATGTCATAGTTAAGGCGAGACTACGCCCTTTTTTATATGCCGTGGGATTTAAATTGGCTGCTTTAACACATTTTCTGGTGGCTAGTAGTTTTAATTGTACATTGTGTTTTTAGAGTACTTGGGTTAAGCGTGTGTGTTGAGTGAGTTTTCTTCGTAGGGTTTTGTATAAAAACCCTGCGTTGAAATAACACATTGGGTAGACGATTTTTGGCATTGTAGCTGGAAAGTGAAGTTGAGATTTGTGTGTGAGAGTTGGATTCTTTTTGGGGTAAATACCTTTTAATTTACATTGATTTTATTGTGTAAATGTTTTTTATGTCTTTAGAATTTCGTGGCTTAAATGAGCAGCTTTTTGGTATATTGAATTATCGCAAATAACGCTGGAAAATGACAAATGGCTGTTTAGTTAATTGTTCATTTTCCTGCATTGTTCTGGAATGTCGGATGGCTAGGATTGGATTTCGGAGAGCTGTTACGTTGAATGTTTTGTCGGATTGTCTTTAAGCCGTGGTTGAATAAGCTATTTTTTTTTGTAACTATTTTCAAAGAAACAAACATTGTGATAATTTGTATTTAATCGTCTGCTTAGCAGTTCATGTTTTGCAATTACTAATGTTGTATTGTTCAAATGATAATTGGATAATGTCAAATGCTGTATAATCATATCTTAATACAGTTCAGTATTTTGAATTGTTATTTGTGAAAACATTGTGAGAAAAGATGTAAAGTATTATATTGGTCAATGTTCTGTAAATAGCTTGAGTTTGAGAAAACATTGTGAGAAAAGATGTAAAGAATTATATTGGTCAATGTTCTGTAAATAGCTTGAGTTTGAGAAAACATTGTGGGAAAAGACGTTGGCATATTGTTTTGGTCTATGTTTTGTAATAGATTGGGTTTGAGGAAACATTGTGGGAAAAGATGCTAGCAGTTTATATTGTCTATGAGATGTCTGTAAAACATTGTTGGAAGTAGAGCCATTAGAGCTCTTATTAGGTAGTTGCTATAATAGTTACTGTACTTTCAATAGGTTGCTTGCTTGCTTGATTGTTTATAACAACCTACATTACAAACTGATGGTATATAGGCGGGTGTGATGCGATGACTTGAGACCTGACCAGATCCAGGTGTGAGATTATAACGTGTTGTCCAGACCGGGAGACTTTGGTAGTACTTCGTGCCGGCGTCAGCGTCATAGGGGAAGGACGTTTTGGTTGTGACGACCGGGGAACAACATATACTATAAACGGCTGGACAGACATATATCCTAGTGAAGTAGGCGCGGTCAGGCAATAGTCTAATTTAGAAATTTATGTTAATGTTTGGTTGGTAGTAAATATTTAACATTTAGGCGGTTTTCTTATTTCATAAATCTTGCGAAGTGACGTAGACATTTTGGGACTTTAGACTTCATCAAATATCGTATAGTGCTTGTGGACTATGGAAATTCTTTAGAGACTTTATTGTTTGGAACATTTTGGTTAACTTGTTTATACTTAGATTGATTGGTATATATTTATTTATTTGTTTTATGTAAATAAAAATTTGGAAATGCACATCCTGACTCTTTATTGACCCGTATCCAAGCCAACCGCTCAGCCGTCTTGTGACATTTGAATAGAACTGATGTTATTTTAAATGAATATTTTTTGTCAAACAAAGTATGAAAAACAACAAAGGGCAATAACTCAAAATATACGCTAGGTAGAGTTATAGTTCTTGTACTCTGCACTCCCACTTGGTGAGCTCTATCCATCCAATAAATTTCATGATTCTAGCTATTATACTTTTAGAGATATACTCCTGACAAGATTCAAGTATGAAAAACAACAAAGGGCAATAACTCAAAATATATGCTAGGTAGAGTTATGGTTCTTGTACACTGCACTCCCACTTGGTAATCTCTATCCATCCATGAAATTTCATGAATCTAGCTATTATACTTTTAGAGACATACTCCATACAAGATTCAAGTATGATAAACAACAAAGGGCAATTACTCAAAAAATAGGCCAGGTAGAGTTATGGTTCTTGTGCACTGCACAACCCCTTGGTGAGATCTATACACCCATGAAGTTTCATGATCGTAGCTATAATACATTTAGAGATATACTCCGGACAAGATTCAAGTATGAAAAACAACAAAGGACAATAACTCAAAAAATAGGCTAGGTAAAGTTATGGTTCTTGTACACTGCACTCCCACTTGGTGAGCTCTATCAATCCATGAAATTTCATGATTCTAGCTATTATACTTCTAGAGATATACTCCGGACAAGATTCAAGTATGAAAAATAACAAAGGGCAATAACTCAAAATATATGCTAGGTAGAGTTATGGTTCTTGTACACTGCACTCCCCCTTGGTGAGATCTATCCATCCAATAACTTTCATGATTCTAGCTATTATACTTTTAGAGATATACTCCGGACAAGATTCAAGTATGAAAAACAACAAAGGGCAATAACTCAGAAAATAGGTCAGGTAGAGTTATGGTTGTTCGATTCCCGACGGCGGCACTCATCCTTTCCGACTATTTGTCTCTCACCAATGGGTCGATAATCGTAGACCTATGTGGGATAGCAGCTGGAGGCTAGGAAAGGATGTAATGGTAGTACTGGTGTGAGAAATACCAGGATTCCATTGTTAGGTGCTCCAGCCGCCGCGATATAACTGAAAGATTGTTGAAAGCAGCGTAAAACCCCATTCAAACAAACAAAAGAGTTATGGTTCTTGTGCACTGCACTCCCCCTTGGTGAGATTTATTTACCCATGAAGTTTCATAATCCTAGCTATTATACTTTAAGAGATATACTCCGGACAAGATTCAAGTATGAAATACAACAAAGGGCAATAACTCAAAAAATAGGTCAGGTATAGTTGTGGTTCTTGTACACTTCACTCCTACCTTGTGATCTCTATCCATCCATGAAATTTCATGATTCTAGCTATAATACTTTTAGAGATATACTCCAGACAAGATTCAAGTATGAAAAAAAAACAAAGGGCAATAACTCAAAAAATAGGCCAGGTAGAGTTATGGCTCTTGTGCACTGCACTCCCCCATGGTGAGATATATACACCCATGAAGTTTCATGATCCTAGCTTTAATACTTTTAGAGATATACTCCGGACAAGATTCAAGTATGAAAAACAACAAAGGGCAATAACTCAAAAATAGGCCAGGTAGAGTTATGGTTCTTCTGCAATGCACTCCCCCTTGGTGAGATCTATACATCCATAAAGTTTCATGATCCTAGCTTTAATACTTTTAGAGATATACTCCGGACAAGATTAAAGTATGAAAAACAACAAAGGGCAATAACTCAAAAAATAGGCCAGGTGGAGTTATGGTTCTTGTGCACTGCACTCCGTATTGATGAGAAGAATATAACTGCCAAGTTTAAAGTCAATCGGACATACAGTGACAGAGTTATGCTCCGGACAAAGAAGTGGACACCGACCGGACGACCGGACGCCCGGACACCACGGGTGATCCCATAATACGTCCCGTCTTCAATGGGCGTATAAAAATTGCAGAGGACAACTGAAGTTACATTTGCATTTAGAAATAAGGGCCACCATATAGGGAAACTAGAGGCTCTTGAGCGCCTGTATCTCTCCACAGGCCTGAATGTATTGATTAAGCAAACAATGCTTTCAGGAATTCAATATAAACTGAATCATCTTTGTAATACCTGGGGAAAAGATCTAGTCACAGAAATCTTTGAAGAAGTTCTAGAGAAGTATTTCAAACGTTTCATTGTTTTAAAAAAGTCATGTCTTAATATCTTAAATTCATTTGCTAAGTCAGATAAAAACGTATTAACAAAATGTTCACTGTATACCATATGTTAATATTATGGACATAAGCCAAGACAACAGAAGCCATGTTTTTTCAATTAATTAAAATCATATGAAAGAATCTGACAAAGAGCCATCTGAGGTTATCCTGTAGTTGAAATCCATCAACAGGTTTCTGAACGTTTTTTAAAGTTTTCAGTAAATACCATATATCCAAATAAGCCTCCTCCACACACACAACTAAAAGAAAGCAGTGTTTTTCATCCAATCAAATTTGTTGAAAATGGGCTGACAGGTGTCCAAAGAAGCTTTCCAGTGACATTGGTTGAAATCAATTTACTTGTTTCTGAGAAAAAGATTTATAAAGTTTTCACTATACACCATACATGGAATTAAGTCCTGCAATGATTTTCATCCGATCAATATTCTTCTAAATAGTCTGATAAAGAGTCACCCAAGAATCTTTCTTGTGAAATTTAGTTGACATCCATCTGCCGGTTTCTGAATGAAGAATTTTCAAACCTTTCTCCGTATTTGGAAATAAGTCCCACCAATTAAAACCATGTTTTTCACCTGATCAAATTCTTTGAATGAATCTGATAAAGGGTCACCCAAGAATAATTTCTCTGAAATTTGGTTGAAATTAATAGGCTCGTTTTGAAGAAGAAGACTTTCAAAGCTTTTACCAAATCTGGCAATGAGCCACATCCATTAAAGCCTTGTTTTCATCCAATTAAGATTCTTTGGAAGAATCTGATAGAGGGGCACTGGAGGATCATTTCTGTGAAATTTGGTTGAACTCTGTTCAGTACTTTCTGAGAAGACTTTTGAAGTAAAAGTTTACAGACGGATGGACAGACTATGACAATAGCCATGCTGGCCTTTGGCCTGTGGAGCTGTAAACATGTGCAAACAAATTCTCCTTTGCTCACTATGGTTTCTATAACAAAACTTCTTCAGTGCAACAAAAGGCAAGATTTTGTGGTATTGGATTCCTTATTTTTCCAGCCCTCACACCAATTTCATAAATGATTAGTCATATATATTTCAATATAATGAATTTTAATAAGCATATGGTGACACAGGGAACAAAAGTTGTTCCCCGTTTTTTCATGAATTACCCCCTTTAAATCATTTTTTAAAAAGATTTGAGAAGTAGATCTCATCCAAGAAATACGATGGCAAAGTTTCACCACGTTTAAGAATGGATATATAAGACTTAATCATAAGACTGACCCTGAATGGCGCAGAAAACCTTTCAGCCATTCCCACACAATCCTGCTTTTTTTATGCTACTCAAGAAAAAGCTTGACAATAACATTGTAGAAAATAAAGTTCTTGGTTTTAGTTATATTAAAACAAATTCACCCTTTAACCCTCAAATTGTAATCCGACTGTTTAATTAAAGTGTTTGCCTTATTTGAAATTGGTAAAGCTGACACTGTCAACATACAATTTGAGGATTAAAGTGCAGATATGGTTAAATATACCTAAAACCAAGAACTGTCACAAATAAGAACAAGGTTTGCAAAAAAAAAAAAAAAAGCTAGATATAACATTAAGACTAGTCCAATTTTAAAATAGAATTTTCTTGAACACCATTTTGGCCCAATCATGATTAAACTTTGTCAAAATGATAATTAAGTACATATACTTAGGATCCACCCTATTGAAACAAGCATTCTGAAGTTTTGCATAGCAAAACCAAGATGATTGTTAGGTTGCAAGAATGAACCCATTGAATATGGGTACAATCCATTGGAAAGGGCTGTCACTGGAAACCACTGGGCAAATAATGCTCACCTTTCACCTGATTAGAAATCCTATAAATGGTCACCTAAGGATCATTCCTAATAAATTTTGTTGAAATCCATCAACTGGTTCCTGAGAAGAAAATTTCAAACATTTCACAATATATAATTATGGGTGTTCCTCCCATAAAAGCCATGGTTTTTATCAATTCAAAATTCTTCAAAGGCATATGATAACAGGTCATCCAATGATCATTTAAGTGAAATTTGGTTCAGTACTTTGTGAGAAGAAGATTCTTAAAGTAAAAGTTCATGTACTGACAGACAGATGCACACACCATGACAATAGCTCGACGGCTTTCAGCAAGTGGAGCTAAAAAGAATGACCTAAGGATCATTTCTGCAAAAGTTTGGTTAAATTCCCTGGTTGGTTTAAGAAAGAAGTTTGTTTACAGGCATCAAAAGAAGATGAGTGAGAGGCAATAGGAATAGAAAAGTTATTGCGTGTCAAAGGATTTGTAATGGCAACCATTTTTGTTGGCCTTTTTGGAATTAGCTTTGGACTAATTTAAACTCACACAAGATATTGATAAAAGGTAACCATACACAAAATGAGATCAAGATATAGCAGAAAAAGAGAAGTTAATGCATCAGACAGACTGAAAGAGAAAAACAATACCATAGGGCTTTTGCCAACTCTGCTGGGCTGGGACCTAGTTATAAGACTTTTCATACATAACTTTATATCTAAACATTAGCAAGGTTTAGCACCTACCTATCTGAACTTGCTAGAACAGTTCCTTCCTGTACCAGTCTAGATGACTTGGCTGTACTATCTTCCAATCCTATGATATTCTTCTTCTTCAAAGGAACAAGAGATAACCAGTCAACTTCTATGCTTCCATCATCCTCTTTAGAATCACTTTCAAAAGCAGTTGCAGCTGTCTTGGAAACATTCGCACCTATTTTTCGTTTCCAGCCAAAGTGCTTTCTTTGGTTTTCCATGACAGAAGGATCTAGTAAATTCCAACTAACTGGAATAGAAATAGACTTCTAGCAAAGAGAAGTTAACCCAATACCAGACGGCAAAATTTAGATTGGTCCAAATTGAAAGAAATTGCAGATGACTATTAAAAACTGCAGAAATTTTTGGATTTTTTTTTAACTTTTGTTATAGAAAACATTGTGGATAATGAAGAAGAAACTGATTGCAAGCTTTTTTTCTTGGGGACGTCTTAAAGCGACAATGAGTGGGAAAGGGTTAATAATATCATAATTATCCTATTTATAAACAACGAAAATTTTAGACTGGTTCAAGTTCAAAGAACAACAGTTTCAAGTGAACCCTTTCCAGCTCAATCCCTGATTTTACGTCCCTGTGATTTTTATATTTGAGAAAAAATTGTAGAAAAAGATGAAATTGCTTGTAACAAGCAATTCCTCCTTTACCCAAATAATTTCTACCCCACTGAATGGTTATTTTTCAAATTATATCCAATTATAATTTTTGTCTGCAAAACCTTTAAGTTTAAATACCTCTGTCTTTTGAGGTAGAAAACAATGTAGCAATATGTATATTGACTAAGCACGGATAAGCACGGATACACAAGCAGGCAGTCAAGTGTCTTGACCCATGTACCATTCTATAGTAATTTTTATTCTCTTGCATTTTCCTTTACAAAGTGATACTCTCTCTGGTATGAAAAAAATATTTGAAACAAGAGGGCTAAGATGGCCGTAGATCACTCACCTAGCCTCTATGCTGTATACAAAGCTGTTTACCCAAAATGTCCCAAAATTAACTATTTTGTCCTAAAAATCAATGATTGATTGATTGAATGGGGTTTAACTTTTAACAATATTTCACCTAAAAATCAAAGAGACAAACATTTTGTTCAAATATCAATTTATTTCAGCTTCAAAATAGATTCTAGAATGCAAACAATGTGAGCCGAGATTTGACAAAATGACCCACTTTTTGACCCCATGTGACCAATATCAATCTTAATCAAGATATTATGAAGAACAATATTCCGGCCAAATAGCGAAACATTTGAAGTAAAATGTACCCTCTGCAGTGCACAAAATGTATTTCTAAAATTTGACCATATGACCAAATATTAAACTTCACCAAGATATGAAGAAGACAAGACATACAATTGGACCAAATATCAAGACATGTGAGGTAAAAATGTAACCCACTTTTTTAAAGATTTGACCTAGTGACCTATTTTTTACCCTATGTGACCAAATATTGAACCCATATCCAGATTTAATGAAGACACACATTCTGACTAAATATCCAAGCATTTGAGTAAAAATGTGTCCTGTGACTGGCACTCATGGTATTTTTATGATATAGTGATCATGGTATAATTACCGGTAAATCAGGAATAATTTGGTATTTCCATGCATCAAAATTGCTCGTTACAAGTAATTTCTTCTTTTCTAACAATGTTTTCTATACCTATATTTCTTTGCCACATAAAAAATTGGCATTGTGTTGGAATGGATTAAAGATGAAAATAAAATTATAATGTGATATGAAATTTGAAAACAATGTGCAATGAGCTAAGGGAACAGTGCTTTAGTGACATGTGGGTCTTGTGGCTCTCTGCAAATTGCAAGTTGCAATAAATGTAGTCAGACTAAAATTGAGGGTTCATATGAAATTTAAATCATATGTTGGTCACTTTATAGCAGTTTATCAGGTGACCAAGTCAGACATATCTTTGGGTAATCTCCATGGAAAACAAAAGATAGGGAAAATGGTAGAACAAAGGGTAATTTTTTGTGTGTAAGGTGTAAAACTTGAAAAAGTTGAAACTATATAATATGTTGATAATTTGTGTAAGCTTGTAACACATTTTGTTGGTATTAACTGATTGCTTTTGATGGCCTCAAAATACCAGATTTAATTGAGTCTGTGTACGAAAAATCAATATAATGTCAACCCGATTAAAGGATGTTGTCTGCAAAATCAATATACATGTATTGATTTATAAGTAAAATCATTTAAGTTTACCCCTTTACTGCTTTTCAAAATTCTAGACTTGTCCAAAATTAAAAGGAGTAGTAGAAGTTATTTAAAAAGGTAAGCCTAATGACTCACACATGATAAAAAACAAGAGGCCCAAGAGGGCCTGTATCGCTCGACTGGCTTTAACATCCCCAGATTTGAAGTCTGTAATTTCAGAACAATGCTTGTAGATGCTTGACAAAGGCTAATCACAATAGATCATATGATGATGTGTTCAGGTTAGCTAAGAAAGGGTGTATATCATAAAACAAGATGTGTTTTTAAATCACAAATGCCAAGTTTTGACCTTGACAGATGACTTTGATCTTGTCACATAACTATGATATTTGCGCACGCGTAAACATGAGATCATGTGAAATATAAGCTCAGAGGGATTTGTATTCTAACAAAAGTTTTTCTCAAATATACAAAGTTTCTTTCGCAATCAAAGATGGGTGTCCATGATAAATCAATAGCATTATGATACAAATGCCTGTACTTTGAACGCCATGATGTTCCAATTTTATTTTCATTAAAGAAAACCCATATAATACTTGGTCTTGTATTCTTTTGTCTGAATTCAATTTCTTTTACAATGCAAGAAGATAGGTTGAAATCAGTACATTGGTTTTGTAGAAGATGTTTAACCCATTCCCACACAGCAAAATTTCAGACTGATCCAAATTGAAAGAAGCTGCAGACGACAATTTCAAGTTGATGGAATTTTGAATTTTTTCGTCTTTTTGGATAGAAAACATTGTGGATAATGAAGAAATTGCTTGATACAAGCAATTTCTTCATTTTTCACAATGTTTTCCAAAGATTTTTTCTTGAGGGGCGTAAAAAGGAGGGATTGAGTTGGAATGGGTTAAAGAAAAGTTTACGCACGGACGGACAGACGCAGGCACTGACGAAACACTTGCGACAGACAACGCCATGACAATAGCACTCTCACAACTAAAAATTCTTGAATAAATATATTTCTCCCATAACCCTTAAAATTTTGGTTTTGTTTAATAAATTCCAGCAAATTATAGCAGACTAATTATAGCTACAATGTTTTTCATAAGTTAATGTCAGTAAATCAAAATGATTTTGTTAGGTATTTGGCATACACAAATCTGTATTGGAAGTCATAAGAAATAATTTCTATAGCTTCATAAGATGCATTTATCACCTTTTGATCAATGTTCTAGAAAATGTACCTATTCAGATATTCCTACACATGTAAACTTTGCATTTACATGTTTTAAAGTGATAAATTAATATTTCTACTAAATAGAGCTCACTCTGACTGAAAACAGCATTTTTAGGTCTCTTTACAACTATTTTGAGATGATTAACTGATCTGACCCGAATTATACCAAAATATTTAATCACCCCTAACCCACATACCCTTTACCAACAATACCAATATTTAGGTGATTGCAACAACTAAACTATTCTAAACACATTTTAGGAACAATTATTTAAGTAAAGGGTCATCCATGGAACATTCATACCAAGATTCATTGAAATTAGTCCAATCTATAGGGAGAAGATTTTTAAGTTTTCAGAGTGAAAATTGGCCACACCTTGCGACAACCATATTTACGGGCCAACCAAAATTCCATGAACAATTTGAATAAAGGGACACCTAAGGAATATCGATACCAAGTTTCATTGAAATTTGGTAAAATGAGTTGGAAGTAGAATTTTTTGAATTTTAGAGTTAAAAAAAAGCCCCACCCTGCCATGCCCAAATTTAGGGTGCAATCATGAACATGAACAATTCAAGTAAAGGGTCACCCAAAGAACATTTGTGCCAAGTATTGTTGAGAGTGGTCAAATGGTTTGGGAGGAGAAGATTTTTAAAGATTTTAAAGAGAAAATGAGCCCCAACCTGCCACGCCCATATTTGGGGGTCGATCAAAATTTCTTGAACATGTTAAGTAGAGGGTCACTCAAGGAACATTCATGCCAAGTTTCAATGAAATCCGCCAAATGGTTTGAGAGGAGAAGATTTTTAAAGATTTTAAGGAGAAAATAAGCCCCACCCTGCCACACCCATATTTGGGGGTCAATCAAAATTTCTTGAACAATTCAAGTAGAGGGTCACTCCAGGAACCTTATGCCAAGTTTCATTTAAATCGGCCAAATGGTTTTGGAGAAGATTTTTAAAGGTTTTCAAGTGAAAATAAGCCACCCCCTCTCACACCCATATTTGGGGGTCAATCAAAATTTCTTGAACATGTTAAGTAGAGGGTCACTCAAGGAACATTTATGCCAAGTTTCAATGAAATCGGCCAAATGGTTTGAGAGGAGAAGATTTTTAAAGATTTTGAAGAGAAAATAAGCCCCACCCTGCCACGCCCATACTTGAGGGTCAATCAAAATTTCTTGAACAATTCAAGTAGAGGGTCACTCAAGGAATCTTATGCCAAGTTTCATTCAAAATCGGTCAAATGGTTTGAGAGTAGAAGATTTCTAAAGATTTTAAAATGAAAATATGCCATGCCATGCCCAGGTGAATCAAAATGTCTTGAACAATTTAAGAAGAGGGTGGCCCAAGGAACATTTCTGCCAAGTTTCATTAAAATCCGCCCATTGGTTTAGGAGGAGAAGATGTTTTAAAACAAGGTGCCAAATTGTCACAAAATACGCCCGTCACACTGCTTAATATTAACTGGGGTTTTGAATAGAACTGAGGTTATTTTGAATGAATATTTTTTGTCAAACAAAGTATGAAAAACAAAAAAGGGCAATAACTCAAAATATATGCTAGGTAGAGTTATGGTTCTTGTACACTGCACTCCCACTTGGTGAGATCTATCCAGCCATGAAGTTTCATGATTCTAGCTATTATACTTTTAGAGATATACTCCAGACAAGATTCAAGTATGAAAAACAACAAAGGGCAATAACTAAAAAATAGGCTAGGTAGAGTTATGGTTCTTGTACACTGCACTCCCACTTGATGAGCTCTATCCATCCATGAAATTTCATTATTCTAGCTATTATACTTTTAGAGATATACTCCGGACAAGATACAAGTATGAAAAACAACAAAGGGCAATAACTCAAAAAATGGGCCAGGTAGAGTTATGGTTCTTGTGCACTGCAATCCCCCTTGGTGAGATCTATACACCCATGAAGTTTCATGATCCTAGCTATAATACTTTTAGAGATAAACTCTGGACAAGATTCAAGTATGAAAAACAACAAAGGGCAATAACTAAAAAAATAGGCTAGGTAGAGTTATGGTTCTTTTACACTGCACTCCCCCTTAGTGAGCTCTATCCATCCATGAAGTTTCATGATTCTAGCTATTATACTTTTAGAGATATACTCCAGACAAGATTCAAGTATGAAAAACAACAAAGGGCAATAACTAAAAAATAGGCCAGGTAGAGTTATGGTTCTTGTGCACTGCACTCCCCCTTGGTGAGATCTTTGCACCCATAAAGTTTCATGATCCTAGCTTTAATACTTTTAGAGATATACTCCGGACAAGATTCAAGTATGAAAAACAACAAAGGGCAATAACTCAAAAAATAGGCTAGGTAGAGTTATGGTTCTTGTACACTGCACTCCTACTTGGTGAGCTCTATCCATCCATGAAATTTCATGATTCTATCTATCATACTTTTAGAGATATACTCCGGACAAGATTCAAGTATGAAAAACAACAAAGGGCAATAACTAAAAAAATAGGCCAGGTAGAGTTATGGTTCTTGTGCACTGCAATCCCCCTTGGTGAGATCTATGCACCCATGAAGTTTCATGATCCTAGCTATAATACTCTTAGAGATATACTCCGGACAAGATTCAAGTCTGAAAAACAACAAAGGGCAATAACTCAAAAAATAGGCTAGGTAGAGTTATGGTTCTTGTACACTGCACTCCGTATTGATGAGAAGAATATAACTGCCAAATTTAAAGTCAATCGGACTTAAGGTGACAGAGTTATGCTCCGGACAAAGAAGTGGACACCGCCCTGACAACCGGACGCCCGGGCACCGGAACCCACGGGTGATCCCATAATACGTCCCGTCTTCGACAGGAGTATAAAAAGTTTACGCATGGACAGACGGATGGAAGGATGGACGCACACACGGACACACCCACGCCGGACAACGCCATGACAATAGCTACCTGGCTTTCAGCAAGTGGAGCTAAAAAATTGAGGAAAAAGATGAAATTGCAGATTTCATCAATCAGTGTATTCAAAATACAATAGCATCACAACATGAATAAATATTTTTGTCTTTAACCCTTGACATGCTGAAGCCGGAATATCCTGTTTTGAAAGGAGGTATAGACAAATATCAGCCTGCACATATGTGCAGTCTGATCTTAGTCTACACCACCTGCATGTATCTTTCAATCCAAAGTTGTTTATAAAATGATTTTTCAAGGTAAATATTGACCTGAAATTAGTGCGTTGGGTGGAGTAAGTCCTTTGAACTTAATGCAGTTCTGTAGAGACTTTTTATAAAGCATGACGCCTCTGTCATAGCGCAGTTGGTAGCGCGTCGGACTGTCAATCTAGAGGTCCCAGGTTCGATCCCCGATGGCGGCATTCAAAATACTCAATAGCCATTAAGCCTTTCTCCTATAATCCCCAAATGCAAAAATGAACTGGATTAAACCTTCACTATTTTTCAATTTTTTTTTACTTTTCAAAATTCAAAGGAGTAGCAGACGACATTATTAAGTTAGTATTATTCAAGTTACCATCCTAATTGATATAAGATATTGTTGGAAAAGAAGAAGTCCACAAGAGCATAAGGACTTTCAAGACCACCTTTGCTCAGCCATGTTATCCTTTTCTTGTATTAAAGGTACTTTAATATTTATGAACCACCAATACTTTATTACATGTACCGGTACTTGTTGGCTGCTAATCAGGCATACTGAAATAAGCAAACCCATGAAATTGAGTAAAAACAACCATTTATTACCAACTTTATTCAATTATTATACTACAGCAGTTTTGCTTTAGCTAGATTTATTAACTATATTATGTTACAAACATGCAAAATAAAAAATGTAATCAATCAGTTAATCAAAACTGCAATCAGGTATAATTATTGTATATCCTCGATGCAAAATATAGATTAGTACCACTATCAGTGAACTGACAAGGCTGTATTTTTGTACCATTGTTCCCCCCTCCACCCACCCACCCATCCACCCAAAAAATCTAAGAACTGAAGTTCCTGAATGTTGCCATTATCCAGATTGGATTATGATTTTATTATTCAATTATTGAGGATGAATCTAAAATGGCTGAGAGCAGTACATATTATATCTAAAATGAATTTGAGTGATAAAAAGATATTAGACTGGTCTGAATTAAAAGAAATTTAAGACCACTTTTCAAAGTGTGTGTAAATTTAAAAAAATACTATTATTTGTGGGAAATAGGAGAAATTGTCTATTACAATCAATTTCTCCTTTTCCAAAAATGATTTCCAAAATATATTTCTTCAATGCCTAAAGGACAAATTTAGCTAGAATGGGTTAAGTGAATTGAGTAGCTAGCTTCTTAGGACAAAAAATATTTACAAAAGGCAATTGACCCACTTCCTTGTGTTTAACTTTTTCAGAAAGATTTTTCCATAAAGCTACAAAATTTCTTTCAGGAGAATTGGCATTTTGATATTGCTACCTTTTTCTACAGAATAAAAATCTGACTACGTAAAAAAAGAGATGAAAAAATTAAGGGCCCTTCTACATGTTATCAGACATAATATTTTCATATATCAAAAGGATTCATTACTGTGACCATAAAAAAATATGTGTCAAGGTTAAACCGTCCATGGAAATTTTATAAAAAATGAAGTGAGATTCAATTTGGCTATATTATTTTCAAAATTGAGGCAAGAAAGACAAGTAAAATGGCCAATTGGCCATAGGTTGATGAGTTACAAGATGCTTTTAATGTTGCATTATAGAATCTTTACCTTTTCCTGTTTTGCAATTATAGACATTCCAAATTGAATGGTCTTACAGAAGACAATTTAAAGTGGATTTAATATGAATATCAACCATTCAGTAGGTGGGATGCAACAAGAATTTTCTTCTTTTTCCACATTGTGTTTCAATATTCATACCACTAGTAAGGATTAAATAGAAATTGGTCAAGTAGGTATCATTTAGTAAAGACTATTTACTAAAATTAAAAAAGGGGGAGGGTGTAACCAGTTTACTTCTATTTATCTGCCCTTGACCTTAAGTTGTATTGGGAAATGTTTTTATGCAAAATTACTGCACTTGAAAAGCTTTCAAAAGATGTCATCAAGAGTAAAACATGTACTTATATTTTTGTCATCATTAGTTCAACAGTATAAATTGATGGAAACAATTACACACACCAAAACAAACAGGTATACCGGTAAAATAAAAGGTTTTGAAAATAAGAGAACTATTTGTTAGTCTAATTAGCTGAGTAATTTGGACTGGCCCTTATGATAAGAACAAATTCAAAGGCCAAGTAGTTCCTGCTCAAGAGAGTTATTTCTATTTTGAAATGCAAATTTCATTTTTGTTCCATCAAACCCTATGTTGTGGGTACTCTTTGGGACCTCAATATAGATTTCATCAAAATAATTCCTATGAGTACTGACAAGAAGAGGATTAACATAATTAGATTTGTATCACACCTTCATATCTAGAGCTTAGCAGTTAGAAAAATCCTATACTAACACCCTCAAATCACTTGAACACACACAGAACAGTCACCCAAAATACACCAACATGAGGACAAAAGGTCAGCAAATCCTACATTTGGTGACATAAAAGGTCATAAATGTCCCCAGTTTTTGAAAATTGTGGGGACACAGTCCCCTTGGTTGCATAGCCCTGGCAGCTAGATTATTAGTGTGATCCATCAAAACTCACCTGAA
This sequence comes from Fragum fragum, assembly GCA_946902895.1. Classification (NCBI taxonomy): domain Eukaryota; kingdom Metazoa; phylum Mollusca; class Bivalvia; order Cardiida; family Cardiidae; genus Fragum; species Fragum fragum. The sequence goes on along the minus strand of OX336367.1, from coordinate 36,315,734 downwards.
CAACCTCAGGATAGTCACCAAGAATACACCAACATCAGGACAAAATGTCAGCCAAACTGATGATTGGAGACATAAAAAATTATAAATGTCCCAAGTTTTTGAAAACCATGGGAACACTGTCCCCTTGGTTACATTGCCCTGGTAGCTAGAATATCAGTGTGATCCATCAATTTTGTAAAATATTCCCACTATTTTTAGACCCTGGAGACATTGTTCCCTTGCTTCAAAAATCTTTGCAGATCTCTGTGCTGTAATTCAGTTGCAAGCAGATGACATCAAGTTCTTTATACAGCTCACTAAAATCTGCATTCCATTATTTCCAAAATTCAAAACTATACATCAGTACTGTTATAATTTGGTAGGTTGCAGACAATATTCTTTACTATATTGATATTTGCAAATGAAGTCTTGTTAATTACGCAATCTGGTATTTCCTTGATTCAAAACTTTAAATTGATGCCGCTTAATTAGGTAGGTTGCAGGCAACATTCTTAAATCCTGTTGAAATTACATTGACTTGCATATACAATCTGATATTTCCTTGATACTTATCACATAATTATTCAAGTCTGTCATTACTCAATAGTCATTAGGCCTTTCTCCTATAATCCCCAATTTGTATCAGAGATATTATTCTTTAAGTTAAAACATTGTGCACTTTCTCATTACTAGCAACTTTATTTTTCACTGCTTTCTCTCTCTCTCTCTTTATCATAAGCAACAGTTACTTTTTTAATTGATGTCTGTTTCTCTTTGGATGAGTCAAACAATAAAGGGTAAAACCTGTATTTTGTACTTATTTTTCCGCAGCTTAGTATTTCTCATGAAAAGCAATTTACATTTTACCAATTTAATATGGTCATTCACCTTGTTGAATTAATAGGATTATAAATGATGACGGCAATTTCTGGCAAAATCAATCTCAGTTATTTGGTGCATTATCACCATCCTTGTTGTATCTTCATGATATAAACAAAAACAACACTTTAAACATTGCTTAAAAAATGTTCATTATTATAATGAGATAAATTTGGTATTAATTTTTGTAATTATGGAATAATTAGATATTTCCATGCACCAATCAATTTCTTGTTTTTCGAAGATTCAATAAAGATTTCTTCTGATCAAGTTCATAACAAAACATATCTTGTTCTCTTGATCTCTGCAATCAAGTATCAGTTTTCTTTTTGATAACATTCTTAACCTTTGGTATAATGAATAGCATATTGGAACCAAAACAAGCTGGTACGAACCAGATTTGCAAAAGATTTACTGCAGCGTTCGAATTTTTTGAAGTAAGATGTCCTTCAAAATTAAATCATACTTAAAGGCAATTGAATAAAGCAATTTGATTAGCTGGCAAGAATCGGGTCCGTGTAAAATTTGATTTTACGAACATCCATGTCTGTCAATATTTTTCCAAGTCGTCTATATTGATTAAGGTTTGTTATCTTGATGTTCATTGGTGAAAATTCGCACGATCTAAGAAACGTGTTCTCATTGGCTTATTCTTTTAAGGGGCTTTGCAGTTTAAATTCGGATGACACGGTAAACATCAACTTAATCCATTTTTTTTTAATTTAAAATCAGCACAAATTAGTTTTACGTCATTTTTACACTATACTAGCTCTATAGAGCTATCTCAGGTAACGAAAGAACACATTTTATTATTGGAGAGTTATAATGTGCATGCTATCTCGAACATAGGATTTCATTGACCTGTCAAACACTGAACAGGCTTTTTGTGATCAGGTACACAGGGACTTGTCACAATTGATTAATACTAAATATATAAATATAGACAAGGGGTTGAACTTAACAAACAGTACGGAAATACCTGGTACGTATGAAGTCCCCTTTCTGACGTAGATTTCTGTCATCTTGTGTTGAATGATTTATAAATGTGAAGGTAAATGAATAATCTATATGATAAATAAGCATTTTAGAACTACGGTGATATAAATATTGAAATACAAACTGGATTATCAGGCGAATCTATCATAATTTGTTAGTGGGACAAAACTCTGCACAGCTGCATACCGGGTTTCACTTGCCTTACAAGGCTAAATATCACCGTCAGATCTAACATTGACCTGTTTCACACCACTTGTATTTAGAATATTCATTTTATAACAAATAATGCCTAAAATATCAATAATCTAGGGCACACAGCTGAATGTTATTAAGATTGTGGACAGGTACGATTCTAAAGTCATAATTAAGTTACACTTTCCTTTCATGTGAAGAAGACGTTTGATTGGTGAAAAATCGATTTGACACAAAGGGCTTAACAGCTCCACTGTAAATGTCCAATGAAACTGGCAGTAAGACAAAGGTTAAGAGGTCAATGTGCACAGTTTTGTCCGACTAAGAAATATGACATCAATTTGCTCGACAATCCTATCTGTAATTCATGTTTGACATCACTTTTGCTTAAAATTGTTGTTTTACCGAGTAGATTATTCATTTTTCGTTAACAATTTAGCGTTGTTTAGCATTAAATCTCCAAATTTGACATCAGAAACAGTGACTTCATTTGTACAACTTAGACTGGTTCGAATTCAAAGAAGATGCAGACGACAATTTCAAGTTGGTTGAATTCAGAAAATATATCCCTTGTTGTGTAGAAAATGTGTAGACAATGAAGAAATTGCCTGTTACAAGCAATTTTTTCAGTGTCCACAATGTTTTCCCAAGCTTTTTTCTCAAGATGCTTGAAAAGGGGAATTGGGTGGAAATGGGTCAACAAGCATGCTTTTGAAAGAGTTCTCTAAAATTTGAATAGAGTGTGCAATATTCCTGAAATGAATAAGAACTACTTTAATGGCGTAGTCATTAACCCTTTCCTGGTTTTTGAGATTTAGGACTGGTCCAAATTGGAGGAGGACGCATACGACAATGAAAATTGGATGCAATTCCAAACAAAACCATTCTATGGGGTAGAAAAGTATTATAAGCAATTTCCCCTTTTTCCACAATATTTTCTCAAGTATAAAATCACAGTGTCGTAAAAACCCGGGTTTATCCAGGAAAGAGTTAGATAGATTTAGTGGTTAAGCATCCAGTGTTAGTTTGCTCTTGTTTAACTATGACATAGCCTCAAAATTTTGTCTGTTAGCCTAAGCTATCAAAGTTGACACTCTGCTAGCTAAAAATCAATATTTCTTTTAGAAATCAATTTCATAAACATGTCTGACAGGAAAATTACAGGCTGATCTTGGTCTACATCTCCTGCCAAAACGGCAATATTCTGGGTTAAATATGAAAGGGGTTAAAAATCATTAATCTAATTTTTCGATCCATTGCTAATAAAGTGTCTGAATTTCGTTTTTTTAATTGACTGAAAAACCTTATATTGTTATCAGTACAGAGTCCTGGTTGTCCTTGGATATCTAAAACAGGGAAATATTCCCAAATACCAGTCGGCTTCAACATCTTTAGAGCTGATCAAATATCCAGACAACTAGATTTGGTGGTGTCTGGATTATTGTAAGGACAGACATCGTTTGTACTGAGCAGCCTCAGGATAGCTTTACCTTTATTGCTTTCACATTTATGTTGATTGATGGACTGAATGGGTATCAATATGATTTTCCTCCTGAAGTAACTATGATACAAAATTACTCCCATTGTTCAAATGAAAATAAACAATTGGGGAAACATTGTGTAAAATGAAGAAATTGCTTGTAACAAGTAATTTCTTCATTTCACACAATTTTGCTTCTCAGAAAGTTGGGGGGAAAAAACAGATTTTGTAAACTTAAAATTGTTGTCAGCAACTACTTTCAGATTTGACCAGTCTAAAATTTTGTCTTTGGGAATGCCAAAAGTATGGTTTTGCTTCTTCAATTCTTCATTTCAGGGTATGGATTTGAACAATTTAGCTTGTGCTGCCTGTTTAGAGGAACAGAATGCAAGAGGGGAAACTCTGCGTAAAATCAACAACAAAAATGTGAACTTTTCACTGGGCAGAAATGAATTCAGAGACGTCATACTAATTGTGACTTTCCCAAATAGGAAAGAATTTAAGTATGTCTTGCGTGACATAATAGTTCATAAAAAATTCGCTAGAGATGGAAAAGCAACAATTAAAGTTGTCTCAAATAATGTTCAAATCATGATGTCAAACTGTGCACCAGATAAATTGATAATGTTTTTAAAGACAATGTCAACAAAGTTAGAGTGTTTGAAAAAGAAAGGTTTTGTGCCTGACAGAGTAAAAATGTTATCTGATTTACCTAAAGCTATTGAAGAAATAAGTCCACTGACAATGAAAGATCTTAGAGAAGCTCATGAAAAGAAAGCCAAAGAAGCAGAAAAGGGCCTTTTTACTCCAAAGGGAAAAGCTTTAAAGAAGAGAAAAAGAACAGATGACAAAGAAAATGAACAACAGGTTATTGCAGACAGGCTAAAGGAAAAGTTGGGAGTGAAAGGTTTGAATTTATAAAAAGTTTCTAGTGCGACAGTCAAATGTCACTCCATTTTGCATGGTGCAGAAAAGACCAATATTAACCCATTCCCACGCTGTCCCTCCTTTTCATACCCCTCAAGGAAAAAGCTTTGGAAAATATTGTGGACATTGAAGTAATTGCTTGTTTCCTTGTTTACACTCTGGAGTGCACAGTTTACATCCAATTCTCTTCAAATTTTCACAGAATGATTGTTGCTTTCAAAAGTGGGTCAGATCCATCAAGTATCACAGGAAAAGGGGCCTTATGAAAATTTAATACAATGACGTCCCCCGGATTTCACCTGATTCACTTCAAACTTTAACAGAATGATTTTACCATTGCAAGGATTTTTCTTTTCAAAATTAGGTCTGATCCTTCTAGAAACAGAGGAAAAGGGGCCTTATGAAAATTTAATTTTAAAAATCTCAATTAATGCTATATAGTCCACAGATTTCATCGGGCCGTCTTCATACTCAAACAGATTGATTATACTAAAGTAACTTTGTAATTATAGTTCCCTTCAGAATTGAGTCAGATCCATCAAGTAGCGTGGGAAAAGGGGCTGTATGAAACTTTAATTAAAAATCCCTGTTAAAATAACGAAGCCAACAGCTTTGATCAGATTTTGTTGAAACTTTCACAGAATGATTATTGAATAATCATTTTTTTAGACCCCTACAGGCAATGCCAAAAGAGACTATAGGTTTGCGCTCTGTCAGTCCGGACATATCAGTTTTCCGGACTTTTTTTCCTAACCCTGGGAGATATTGAGCTTATTTTTGGTATGTCTGCATCCATGAGTTACAGAACAAGTTCGAGTTTGGTTCCGGTCGGGACCGTCCATTGATTTTTGTGGAAGATACCGATGCTAGACTTAAATTACCAAGAAATTTTAGTTTTCCAGACTTATTTTCTTAACCCTTAGAGATATTGAGCTGATTTTTGGTATGTGTATTACAGAATGAGTTCATGTTCTGTTCCAGTCCTTTGATTTTTTAGCAAGATATGGATGCTTTTGCAAAATAAGTTACATATTAATAATATTGAGTTTAATTGCAGTCCATTGCCTTTCTAAGGCTCGTTAAGGATGTTAGGGTGGTGCTGGTGAGAGAGATACCAGGAATACATTGTAATACATTGTAAGGTGCTCCAGCCACTGTTATAAGACTGAACAAATTGTTAAAAGTGGTTGCATGAAGTGATCAATGCAAAATATTTTGATAACCCTATATTTAAAAAGCATTCATAGTCCTAGACAGATTTTTGAAAGCTGTTGTTTTGGCAAACAACAAAAAGAGACACCTATTTCTTATGTCTGTGTGTATGTATGTGTTTAAAAATTGCTCATAAAATCTGATACAACTGTAATATTTTGGAGTGAAGGGGTAGTAATCCCTTTACCACCCAAAAAGTGTACCGGTGTATAGAGCCGGTAAGGGGCTTGGTATTGCCATGCAATACTTCAGAATGCTTGTTCGAAATGGGGTTTGAACTGTCAAGAAACATGAGAAAAGGGGCCTTATAAAAGTTTCATTTAGAAATCCTTGTTACCAAGTCCAGCATCATCATTTTTTGCTCTACTGGCCAAAGGCCACTAGAGCTATTTCGATGGCTTTTTCCCCTCTAACGTCCGTGCTTCTGTCCATCAGTCGTTAAACTTTTTTTGTTTACGCAATAGAGTCCACAATTTTCATCGGATTCTCTTCAAATTTTCACAGAATGATTGTACCATCATAAGGATTGTTCCTTTTGAAATTGGGTATGATCCGTCGAGAAACATGGGAAAAGGGGCCTTATGAAAATTTAATTAAAAAATCCTCGTTACCACTCTTGAGTCCACAGTTTTCATCAGATTGTATTTAAACTTTCACAGAATGTTTGTACCAACATAAGGATTGTTCCTTTCGAAAATGGGTCTGATCTGTCATGATACATGGGAAAAGGGGCCTTATGAAAATTTAATTAAAAAATACTCGTTAACAGTCTAGAGTCCACAGTTTTCATCAGATTGTATTTAAACTTTCACAGAATGTTTGTACCAACATAAGGATTGTTCCTTTCGAAATTTGGTATGATCCGTCAAGAATCATGGGAAAAGGGGCCTTATGAAAATTTAATTAAAATTTCCATTAAAAATCCTCGTTAATGCAATAGAGTCCACAGTTTTTCATAGGATTCTCTCAAACTTTCTCAGAATGATTGTACCATCATAAGAATTTTTCCTATGGGAATTGGGTCAGATCCATTAGGAAACATGGGAAAAGCGACCTTAAGAAAATTTCATTAAAAATTCCATTAAAAATCCTCGTTAACACTCTGGAGTCAACAGTTTTCATAGGATTCCCTTCAAACTTTCACAGAATGATTGTACCATCATAAGGATTGTTCCTTTCCAAATTGGGTATGATCCGTCAAGAAACACAGGAAAAAGGGGCCTTTTGAAAATTTTAATAAAAAATCCTCATTAATAATCTAGAGCCAACAATTTTCAATGTATACTCTTCAAACTTTCACAGAATGATTGTACCATCATAAGGATTGTTCCTTTTGGAATCAGCCGCCGTCATAGCGCAGTTGGTAGCGCGTCGGACTTTCAATATAGAGGTCTCGGGTTCGATTCCCGACGGCGGCACTCATCCTTTCCGACTATTTGTCTCTCACCAATGGGTCGATAATCGTAGACCTATGTGGGATAGCAGCTGGAGGCTAGGAAAGGATGTAATGGTAGTACTGGTGTGAGAAATACCAGGATTCCATTGTTAGGTGCTCCAGCCGCCGCGATATAACTGAAAGATTGTTGAAAGCGGCGTAAAACCCCATTCAAACAAACAAAAAAATCCTTTTGGAATCCTTTTGGAATCAGATATGATTCCTCAAGAAACATAGGAAAAGGGGCCTTATTAAAATTTAATTCAAAGGTCTTTGTTAACACTCTAGAGTCCACAGTTTTCATCTGATTGACTGCAAACTTACATTGAATGATTTTCCCATCATTAGAATTGTTCCTTTCAAAATTTAGTATGATCAGTCAAGGACCACGGGAAAAAGGGGCCTGATAAAATTGGATTGTAAAAGTCCTCGTAAATAGCTTTCATCAAATTCTCTTCAAACATTCACAGAATGATTATTACATAAAATGGATTGTATCTTTCGGAAGTAGGTTTGATCCATCAAGTTTCATGGGAAAAGGGGCCCTATGAAAATTTAATAAAAAAATCTTAGTTAACACATCATGGCCCTAGATTTCACCTTATCGACTTCAAACTTTCACATAATGATTGTATCATCATAAGGATTGTTCCTTTCAAATTGGGTCTGATCCAATGAGAATCATAGGAAAAGGGGCCTTAGGAAAATTCAATTAAAAAAATCTTAATTAATGCTTGTTAGTCCACAGATTTCATGGGGTTGTCTTTATACTCAAACAGAATAATTATACTTTTGTAAGTAGAGTTCCCTTTGGAATTGGTTCAGATCCATCAAGTAACATGGGAAAAGGGTCTATATGAAAATTCAATTAATTAAACCCTGTTAACACAATGAAACTTTCACAGAATGATTGGAAGGTCATAGTTATCATTCTTTTCATAACAGGGTTTGAACTGTCAAGAAACACAGGAAAAGGGGCCTTATGAAAATTTCATTTATAAATCCTTGTAACCAAGTCCATAGCTTTCATGGGGTTTTCTTCAAACATTCACAGAATAATTGTACAATAATAAAGATTGTTGATGTTTGCATTAGACCTGATCCGTCAAGTATCACAGGAAAAGGAGCATTATGAAATTTAATTTTAAAATCCTTGTACCACAATAAAGTCAAAAGATTTCATCAGATTCTGTTCAAACTTTAACAGAATGATTATTCCATCATGAGGATTCTTTCTTTTCAAATTAGGCGTGATCTGTCTATTATCTTGGGAAAGGGGCCTTTTGAGAATTTAATCTATAATCCTTGTAACCAAGTCCAGAGCTTTCATTGGATTTTCTTCAAACCTTCACAGAATCATTGTACAAGAATCTTGATTGTTGATGCTGACATGATACCTGATCCTTCAAGTATCACAGGAAAAGGAGCCTTATGAAAATTTTATTTTAAAAATTTTACACTTAGATAAAGTCTGCAGTTTTCATCAGATTCTGTTCAAACTTTCACAGAATGTTTGTACCATCATTAGGATTGTTTCTTTCCAAATTGGGCCTGATCTGTCTAGTATCATAGGACAAGGAGCTGTATGAAAAATTACTACCAAATTCTCATGAACACAACAATGTCCTCAGTCTTTATCAGAATCTCTTCAAACTTTTATAGAATGATTGTACCATCATTTGGATTGTTCCTTTGTAAATTAGGTCTGATTGGTTAAGTGACACAAGAAAAGGAACCTTATAAAATTTTATTACAAAACATCATTATTACAATAAAGTCCTCAGTCTTTATCATTTTCTTCAAACTATCATTAGGATAGTTCTTTTGTACATTGGGTCTGATTTGATAAGTTTCACAGAAAAAGGGGCCTTATGAAAATTTTGTTACAAAAATTCTTGACACAATCCAGTCCACTGTTTTCATTGATTCTCTTTAACTTTTAAAGAATGATTGTACCTTCATTAGAATTGATCCTTTGGAAATTTGTTTTTTTCTGTAAAGTATCATGAGAAAAGGGGCCCTATGAAGATTTCACTATAAACTCATTAACACAATAAATTCCACAGATTAAACAGATTGATTGTACCATCATTCCAATTGTTTATTTTGACAGTGGATCTGATTATGGCAAGTGTCACATAAAAAGGGGTATAATGAAAAACTTTCTTAAATATTCTGGTTAACACAATGATGTCCCTTGATTTCACCGGATTCACTTCATAATTTCACAGAATGACTATCACTTAAATGGTTCTTTTCAGAACTGGGTACAATCCATTAAGTATCATGTAAAAAGGGGCCATATGACTTTTTTTTTTAAATATTCTAGTAAACATAATGAAGTCCCAATATTTCATCAGATTCACTTTTAACTTTCACAGAATGATAAAACTAACAGTAAAATATCACAGGAAAAGGGGCCTTACAGATTATCATTCAAAACAGTGCCGCCGTCATAGCGCAGTTGGTAGCGCGTCGGACTGTCAATCTAGAGGTCCCGGGTTCGATCCCCGAGAGCAGCACTCATCCTTTCCGACTATTTGTCTCTCACCAATAGGTCGATAATTGTAGACTTATGTGGGACAGCAGCTGGAGGCTAGGAAGGGATGTAATGGTAGTACTGGTGTTGGAAATACCAGGAATCCATTGTTAGGTGCTCCAGCCGCCGCGATATAACTGAAAGATTGTTGAAAGCGGCGTAAAACCCCATTCAAACAAACAAAACATTCATTCAAAACATTCATGTGTATGTGATGAAGATCAAAATCATTATCAAATTGTCTTTTAAATTTCACAGGACAATTGTCGGGTTGTAAGGAAAGTTCCTTTTGGAATGAAACTGATCCATCAGAAAACACAGGAAAAGGGGCCTTATTGATTTTCATTCAAAATTATGTGATAAAGTCCACAATTATTGTCAGATTCACAGAATGATTGTAGGGTCATAAGGTAACTTTCTTTTGGAAATGGAGTGGATCTGTCATGAAACACGGGAAAAGGGGCCTTGAGGATTGTTGCTTAAAATAATAAAGGGGATAAAGCCCTTTTTTTTTCTTTATACATTCTTCTTTTAGTAATTAACTTCCTTAAATATCAGATTTCTTTAACGGAAAACTTGATAACCAGTAGAGCGTCTCAGGCCCTCGAGGGCCTCTTGTTTTTTCAAACTCTCACATAATGATTGTACAATAATAATGATTATTGATGTTGACATTAGACCTGATCCGTCAAGTATCACAGGAAAAGGAGCTTTATGAAATTTAATTTTAAAATCCTTGTACCACAATAAAGTCCAGAGTTTTTATCAGATTCTTTTCAAACTTTTACAGACTGTTTGTACATGTAAGATCATTAAGATTTTTTCTTTCCAAATTGGGTCTGTCTAGAATAAGTAGGAAAGGGGCCACATGAATTTTTATTTTAAAATCCTTACACCACAATAAAGTCCGCACCAAAATTCAATTATTGCCTTTCTTAAGGCGACTTCTATCCAACTTCGATTTCGCTTTGATCAGGCTCAGCAACTCAGGCGATGTTTTATGAAACCTGGTGATTTCTTCGCCTGAATTGCCCACTCTGCAGAGCCCTACAATCAGGAAATCAGCAAAAAAAGAATAGGCTAGGAGTTAACTATGGTTAGCCTATTTGCAGTTCACACAACCAGTGTTCATTCTTTATTTACTTTAAAGATGACCCCTCTTTGATCGAAAAAGGCAGGTTAAAGATATAAAATTGTCTACACTCACCGGATTGGCACTACAGACACAAATGATGCTGGTTTACTTAGTTAGGATCCTAAAATGTTGTGTCCAAGGAATACTGATTGTTAACCCTTACATGACAACAAAATTTTAGACTGATCCAAATGTTAACCCTTATCATGCTGAATAAAATCCTTAATCAGAATCCTATTGAAATCAAATTTAATGGCTAAAATATCTGGATTGCCCAGATATTGTGTGCCAATTTATTGTAAATCAATTACATGTATATATACAACTCTGAAATTAAATACAAACATGTGGTTTAAACTAAGATCAGACTGCACATTCATGCAGGCTGATCTTAGTCTATACTTTCTGTCAAAGCAGGATTATTCCGGGTTCAGTATGACAAGGGTTAAGAAAACTTTTTTCTTTCTGGGTTTAAAACATTGTAGATAGTGAAGAATTTACTTGTAACAAACATTTTCTTCATTTTTCACAATTTTTTCAAAGCTTTTGTCTTAGGGGCGTCCAAAAGTGTCATTGTGTAGGAATGGATTAAGTAATAACATGGCATTTCACATGGTCATGTGAATAATCTAAAGGAAAACATTTTTTTATGCTCTCATTTCAGGGGATGGAAAAACCCAAACAGTGACAAACTCTGTTATACTCTCGAAAGAGCAAACAACTGTTCTTGAGGCTGTTAAAAGTGGCAAGAATATTTTTTTCACTGGCAGTGCTGGGACAGGAAAATCTTTTTTATTGAGAAGAATTATTGGTGAGTCTATATATTATGACTGTAACCCTTTCCCATGCAATGTCTGGTTTTTACATCCACTTGATATTAAACTAGAGAAAACATTTTGAAAAAAGAAGAAATTGTTTGTAACAAGCAATTTCTTTTTCTATCACATTGAATAGCTACCTTTTCAATTGTACCCTAATTTTTAATGGTGTCTACTACCCTTTTGAATTTAGACAAGTCTAAAATTTTGAAAAACAGTAAAGGGTTAAACTTTAAGAAAAAAACAAAACAAAATAAACCAACACATATTGACCATCTGTATTTCCTGGCTGTAATGGATAGTGTTATATTGGAGTTTTTTTGCTATCATAGCACAGTCGGTAGCGCATCAGACTTCCAATCTTCAATCATGGGATGTCATGGGTTCCATCCCCGTCAGTGGCACATATCCTTTCTGACATTTGTCTCACCAATGGGTGGATAATAATAAAACGTAGGTAGATAGCAGATGGAGGCTAGGAAAGGATGTAGTGGAAGTACTGGTGTGAGAAATACCAGGAATCCGTTGTAAGGTGCTTCAGCCGCAAGGATATGACTGAAATCCTGTTTAAAGTGTTGTTAAACCAATCGATCAATTAAATTGGAGTTGTAGTGTATTAACTCGTTACTTCCAGATAAAAAGTGCTTTGTATATAGTTTTTGTCGAGCCTGCTTGCATTTGGCAAGACATAGTTGTTACAATGACAAGTCGGTGTATGTGCATTAGTGTGTTACTTAGTTCGTCCGTCTGCCTGAATTTGTGTTTTGCAGAATATCATTAACAGCTTTCATCAACTAATTGCTTAACCCTTTTCTCTTTTTTGAAATTTTAGACTGTTCCAAATTCAAAGGTTTTGCAGACGACAATTCAAAGTTGAATTTATTTTAAAAATAATCATTCAGTGGGGTAGAAAATATTGTGGAAAAAGAAGAAATTGCTTGTTGAAAGCAAATTCTTTCTTTTTCCACAATGTTTTTCCAAGTATTAAAACACAGGGGCGTAAAAACAATTGAATATACAGAAAAGGGTCAAATTCGTGCAATATCAATGTTAAACTTGTGTAAAGGTACCTTTCATAAACACACATCTGTAAGTGTTAAAGACAAGGTCATCATATAACTTCATTTATGATAGTCAAACTTCCTGATAAAGTATCATTTCAGTGTCATTAGTGTTTTGCCTAAACACTTTTGGTTCATTGAAATATTTTTTTGATTTTCTTACCAAATTATTCTGGGATTTCCTTTCAGTTTTAACTGGTTTAAATATTCCAAAACCCAAGGTATTGCTATAGCCTTGGTGTCGTCGTTGTGCAAAAACTTTGACATTTTGTGATATCTCTGGTTCTACCAAAGGCATTCACTTGAATCTTAGCACACTTGATCAACTATCAAAATAGAAACCTATACTATCAAGGAGTTTAACTCTATATGCATTTGTCCTCTATGTAGCAACCAACAGCCAGTGTTGGCACCCATAGGCAGTTCTCTTGTTTGTCATCATTGTATAGAGTGTAACTCAAAGTCTATATTGCAGGTGCCCTACCCCCTCAACATACATTTGCCACTGCAAGTACCGGTGTTGCTGCCTGCCATATTGGAGGAACCACACTGCATCAGTTTGCTGGTAACTGTGTTAACCCATTTCCCAAACAATGAAGCTTTTTCACTTACCCAAGAATAAAACCTTTGGAAAACCATTGGAAAATGAAGAAATTGCTTGTTGCAAGCAATTACTTCATTTTCCATAATGTTTTCTACCCAAACAGACATGAGACTTTTGAAATTTCTTCAACACAAAGATAGCATCTGCAACTTCAATTTCAACTGTTCAATTATCAAGTTATAAATCCTTATTTCCCTCTAAGTAGTTGGCATAAATCACAGTAATACAGGCAAATAGCTTTGGTATTGCTTTTGATGGATTTATAATAATAATCCAGAGCTTGATCAAGTCTTTTGAAAACCATGCTGCTTAATGATAGAACTAATGGCATGAGTGCCGATTTGTAACATTAAGGTGTTCACCCTAAACCATTGCCACATGATCCCACTATTTTATACCATAGTTACTGAAGTTCTATTGAAAAAGGAGAAATAACATGTACTTTTAACAAGCAATTTCCCTTTCTCACAATCTTTTCTACCTCATTTGCCTCTAATTATCCAATTATAGGGCTCTCCTGAGCACAAAGTGCAAGGTGATCTTTTGTGATTGGTCATTGTCTGTCATCCGTCTGATTGTCCACAATTTCTTTAAAAATCTTCTCCAAAACCAGCTTGCCAATCAAGCTGAAACTTTGCAGGGATGTTGCTTTGGTGAAGCTCACAACAGTTTTTAATCAAATTTAATTCTGTGATAAACTCTTGTTGCTGTGGCAGTTGAAAATGGGAAATTTTATTAAATCTTTGGAAAACATTTTTCAGAAACTGCAAGGCCAATGGCATATAAATAGCATATTCACATGGTTCTCTACCAAGTTTTCAAAAATTATGCCCCTGGGGTAAAAAATGGCCCTGCCCTTGAGGTCCAAAGTTGGGAAAAATGCTCAATTGGAGCAAGTTGAAAAGTATTCACCTTCGTAACTATATGACCTAGGACATTCATATTTGGCATGTATTATAACTAGATGGTTTTGTAGTATATTATTAAAAATTATGGTGTAAGGGTAAAAAATGGTCCTGCCATTGAGGTTCAAAGTTGATAAAAAAGCTCAACAAGAGCAAGTTCAAAAGTCTTCTAATCCTTAACTATACGGCGTAGGACATTCATATATAGCATGTAACATTACTAGGTGGTTTCGTAGTATGTTGTCAAAATATTGAAAAAAATTGGCCCTGCAGCTGGGGTCCAAAAATGGGGATTTTGCTCAATATGAGCAAGTTAAAAAAAAATCTCTTATCTTTAAGGCCTTAAGCATTCATATTTGAGTTGTAGCATACCCCAATAGTTATCTGCCATGTTTGTAGGGATTTTGCTCCTGGGGTAAAAAGGGCCTTGCTCCTTGGGGTCAGCCTAAATTACAGCATGTTTAAATACATGTATCTGTTTCTCCTAATTTATAATGATATAAAGCATTTGTATTTCATCTAAAGCATATCCACATGGTTCTCTACCAAATTCTTAAAAACTTTAATACTTTGGTAAAAAAATGCCCCTAGGAAGGGGTAAAAATTTCGGAAGAATACTCAATTAGAGCAAGTTCAAAAGTTTTGTCCTGCTTAAATACAGTGTGTAAAGCATTCATATTTCCTATGTAGCATAACTAGATCATTTTTGTACTGTGTTACGAGAAATTATACCCTTAGGGTAAAAATCTTCCTAGCCCAGTAATAAAGTGTAATATATTCAATTTTGGTATGTAGTATATCCATATGGTTCTCAACCAAGGATGCCGAAATTGTACCCAGTGGTATATGTGATATTTATTTGGCTCCAGTTGGTTCTTTTTTTTTTTTTTTTATACAAAATAGTACTTTAATTAGCAGATGCCTCGGATGAGCAATTTAGGACCATCATGGTCCTCTTGTTTTAGTTTCGGACCAGCCTAGATTGATGACTTCTCGGTTAGGAACCATACTTTAGATTCATGATTCAAATTAAATTGTTAAAAGGTAACTTAATCCTTTCCCAAACCACAATATTTTAGACTGGCTAAAATTCAAAGAAGTTGAAGACAACAATTTTGAGTTGGTTGAACTTTGAAAACTTTGTACTTTGAGATAGGAAACGTACATCATGTGTCAAGCAATTTCATCATTTCCCACAATATATTCCAAAGCTTTTGTCTTAAGTAACACTAAAAAGGGAGACTGTGTGGGAAGCGGTGACATGCTTAAAGTCCAAAACTGCAAAAATTTTGTATATAGCTGGTTATCAATTCACCAATTGCTGGCCATGCCCAAAGACTTAGACATGAAGTTACACTTCATTATAACATAATAGCGTAAAACGCATATATAAACAAAGAAGAAATTACATAGAAATTTATTCTCAATAAATGTTCTATGCCATGTGTAAAGATAATTGTGGTGAGAAAGCTCCGCCCCTCTCCTAACATGCATATTAATGAGGAAATACATATGCACACATTCTGCTTTTGAATACAATGTCATAAGCGTGTACATACATAAATGGGGGTCAGTGTTGTGATTACATGTTTTCACTTGTCAATTTGTAACTGTAGTCAATTTAGAAATTCAAAAACCCCTACTGATTACTTGACACCTGTCTCCCAAGTAACGTTACGATGACAGAATCAACAGTCTACCTTCGAATGGATCGAGAAAAGCAAATGAGTAAACAACTATTTTGTATTTACTCACAGATAGATCCAAAACAATAAGAAAAGCACCAAATCACCGTTGATCCATAACATAATGCTTTCTCAAATATGTTTGTCGTCAAAAAATCGAGATAAAATTAACCACAAAGATTGATCAAGATGGCGATATTTGATCTCATCAATAAGCATATATGCAATTATGCTTATAAATAGAATCACACGTCTTTAGTGTACACAAATGGTAATTTTGATTGACAATTGTTAGGGAAATTTGTAGGTCAAGAAACTGTGATTAAACTTGTGTTTCGAGGAAAAAATCTTATCACTTACCAGTGCTTTAGCTAAAATCCTATCCAATACACATTGTGAACATGCCATGTATAAAGTAATGATCACATGACTTCATGTAAAGGTCACCTCTTTATTATTCAGAATTTCCTAGAAAACATTTCATTTATATTAATGAAATCAGTGAAATTCTCCCAAGGTCAAATTCTTTACTTTGTGGATTTTTTTTTAAGGATAAAGAATTAAATAAGGTATGTTGTGGACGAAGAAGGTGTTATAATGGATATTATAGTGTTTTTGGTGTTTTGTGTGCTTGAATAATGCTTGATGGGGAGGAGTTATGATATTATGTAAAGCAAAATCCACGGGCTCTGACCTCAGATTTTACCTTTTGCATATAACTCCTCCCAATTAAGCATTTTCAAGCACACATAACACCAAAAATAATATTATTTCATAAATATTAAACAGCATAATTTTGCAAAATTTATGGCCAATAAAATTGAAAGAAAAAGTCAAATCATCGGTTGTTGACTTAAACATTATAACTAAAGCTTGAATTAGCTGTAGTCACCAAACCAACAAAAAAGCTTTACATGCATGATTCTTGATTGATTCAAAGATTTGTCAATTACCGTTCATCATTCAATCCATCTATTGAACAACAGCATAGAACACTGAAAAGGACTAGCTATTAAATGCCAGGTGGTAGTCTAGGGGAAAATTAAAATAATTGGCTTGCTATTTCTGATACAGGTATTGGCTCTGGGAAAGCAGCGATAGAACAGTGTATAGAGCTAGCTAGTAGACAACAGGTGGCTGCCCAGTGGAAAAAATGTCACCACTTAATCATTGATGAGATCTCTATGGTAGATGGGGACTTTTTTGATAAACTGGAAACTGTTGGAAGGTATAACTTTTTGTTCTACTTACTCTTTTTTAGTTTGACTCAGAAGAGCTACTTTCAACACCTTGGATGTTGGTATCAGTAACTGTGTCAGTGTCTGCACTTGATTAAAGTGTTTATATCTCTTTTATAACTAGTGCTAGAGGGCTCATATTTCACTCATGCATGGATCAGGACATTGGCTTTCATTTGAGACAATGATCTAGATCTTGTGGCTTGACCCGTAACCTGTTATGAAAAATCTATCCAAAAACTTCAACTTTTTCTATCTTGGTCATTATTCATCCTGGGATACTCATCTTTAACTTATATATTCATCATGAGAATGACTATCATTTGAGATAATGACCTTTATGCTATTACCCTGTGACTATGCCCTTTAATCTGTTATAAAAAACATTAACCAAGAACTTTAATTTTGTCTATCTTTCATCGTATGGTTCTCATATTTAACACAGTCACTCATCAGGAGATGGCTTATTGAAAAGAGATGGCTTTTTGAGACTTTGTCCTTGTGTCCTTGATCTTTAACCAGTTGTGAAAACTTCAACCAAAAAGTTCAATATTTCATGCTTGGTCTTTTTCTTCCTAGATTACACATATTTCATGAATGCATTCTTCAGAAGATAGGCTTTCATTTGAGACAATGGCCTTGACTATGTGACCATTACTCTATACCCTTTATGAACATTTTGACTCAAAACTCTATATTTCTTAGGTCATTTTTCATCCTAGTGTGCTCATACTCCACACATGTATTTGTAAAGGGATGACCTTGTCTATATGCCTATTTATCGTTTAAGTCTTTTGTAAAAGGCACCCAAGAGAGATCTATCAACCCTACTGGCTGAAAGCAAGCAAGCTATTGTCTTGGCTTTGTGTCCATCCATATGTGCTTTCATCCATCTATCTGTAAACTTTACCTTCTGTCTGTAAACTTTTACCCTCTGTCTGTAAACTTTACCTTCTTCTCTGTAAACTTTACTTTAAATCTTTTCACTAAGTATAGAACAGAATTCAACCAAATTTTGCAGGAATGACCCTTGGGTGACCCCTTTTCAGAGTTTTGATCAGATGAAAAGCATGCCTTTTATGGGCAGGGCTAATTTCCATTTACAGTATATACTGAAAAAATTCTAAGAAACCTTTTCACTGGATTTCAACCAAATTTTACAGGAATGATCCTTGGTTGACTATTTATCAGATTCCTTCAAAGTATTATGCTCATTTAGAAAAAACAGGGCTTTTATAGAGGGGGCTTTTAAATAATTTTTTTGCCAACATAATTCAAATTACTAACTCTTGGATTGTGTCTTTGAGAATATGCAGACATTAGTCTTTAAGGAGTAAGGGATACCATACAAATTCTATTAAATGCCCATGCTCTAATAAATGCCCATCCCCCACTTTTGATGTCAAAATCAACCATTTTTTGTTCAATTTTCTGAAATCTTGAATCCACTAATAAACGCCCAGTCACCAAATTGATAAAAGAAAGAAAGAGAAAAGAGTTTGAGTTAATCGTGAGAGTCCAAAGATTTATCGAAATATTCGTAAATTGCCTGAAAAAAATTAGGAAATTTTGACAGAAACATAACCAAAGATTATTAGTCATGGTGCATGGTTAAACCTTCAGTCCTAAGTGCTTCCACCACAATCGCATTCATCATATGTCTGTACCAGCAAATTGTTATTTCATAATTAACGCAGCAAGATGTTTAAACCAAAATAAGTTGCAACGTGACATTTAAATAAAAATCTTCCTAATAAATTTGTTAATCTGCCTGATGGTTGACAAATGAATTGGTAAGTCTAGATTGTGATGGTACCTCAGATGATAATTGATCAACGTCCATGTACTAAAGTAGCGAGGTATTATTTAGTAATTCAAAAGTAAAGGAAAAAACTGTTGAAAATATGATCTGACATCAGCAAATTTAACGGATCGACATTGTTCCACTGCAAAAATAAGAAAATTGCATCAACTGTCATAGATGGCAATCTTCTGTATCAACGTAATGCAGGTATGTGTTTTACTCTAAATTAAAGCTTGCTTGTTGCATGAAAAATTCTCTGAAGTTTTTTCACTTAATCCCAGAGATCAAATGCTTAAGTATGTCTAGTTAAGTTATACACAGAATGACAAGCGATTAACTTATTATGAGACAATGCTATAATTTGGTATGTAGATAGGTCTCAACAAGGCATAACTGGGGAAGGTCATTTCATCAAGGTTAAGGTCAAAATTTGAACCCTTTTCCCTAAAACAAAAAATCACTTGTTTCTAAAGAATTCCTGTTTCAGAGGCATACTGTTTCACAAACACATCTTGTGCATGATGATACATCTTCATAATACCTATCTCCTCATGTCAAGGTCAAGGTCATGTGATAAGGTTAAGGTCATATACCAGGTCAAACACACACACACACAAAAAAAAACCATCATGTACAGTGGGGGCATTGATTTTCACACACGCATCTTGTTTTGCCTTTGTTTTGATGAGAGTACATGATATTTGGAATATATGACCGCTTTTTAACATCTAACACATCTATAGCCTCTTATAAACGCATCCCTCTTTCATAAAGTTTGTGATTCTAATAATCACCTGGGCTTCTATTAGAAATTTTACGGTATTTACAAAGTGAGTGCTTCAGGACTACATGGTTCTGTCAAAAGAGGTAATCCTCTTTTCAGCTTCAAAAATGCTTTAACAAATTACCAGATAACAAAAACTTAGACTGGCCTTGACTCAAGGAAGTTACAGACATTAATTTCAAGTAAACAGAATTTTGAATCTCTCATCTTTTAGATACATAATTTAAAACAATGTGGATTTTTTTAATGGAGGATTTTCTTTAGGGTGGTAAAAAAAAAGGCAGGTCAAAATAGTTTTAATTAATTTAATGTTTCCAAGAGCTCTAAATTTTGTTTGAACATTTTTTGTTTGCAATGCATATTGTAGATTTTATGGTCAATGTGGAAATGGGTTGAACCCCTTCTTTTGCTGGATCTAAACTGATCCTGATTTCAGTTAAAGCTTTGAAGAAAAAGATCCAGCTTCAAAATTGGCTCTCTTACCTTAGTCTTTATGACTTGGTTTTTATCCTACTGATTCTAAAGCTTCTTCAATAAAATGGTGATTAGGGCAAACTTCTGTCTGTCATAGAATTTTATCCAAATTAAATAATTTTGCTCCTACATTTTGATGCTGTGAAGAAATAAAGCCTTAGAAAATAATATTGTAAAAGAAAAAAATACTTGAAACAAACATTTACCAAACATGGCTCATTTTTTTATTCACAAACCCTTTGAATTTTCAATCTTGACCATTCAAAGCTTAATCATCTTGCTATTGGTTAACAAAATTTTGCAACATTCTTCAGGATAATTCGACAGAGAGAGGAACCATTTGGTGGTATACAGTTGATTGTTTGTGGAGATTTTCTGCAGCTACCACCTGTTACTAAAGGGGAGGAGAAGAGAAAATTTTGCTTTATGGTGCGTACACATTTATAAACAACGGGTTGCTGACCACCTTACTGAGCTCCAGCAGGAAGTTTGACTTAAATATAAGATGCTGTTTGTTTGCAAAATTCATGGTCACTAACATGTAACAAGATTTTTTTTTTAAAGAAATGGTTGGTGACTTAAACATTGTAAGTCAGCCTGGATAAGTTTATGTCACCAAACCATCAATAATGGTTCCACATAAATGTCACCAATGTAAGAATTCAAAGTTCATTTCAGGTCTTAATGTTTGAATTGATTAGTAAATGGATCTGTCAATTGTTGGTAATGGCAGGCCACAGGCATAGAGCAGTTGGTAGGACTCCTAATCATGGGGTCCAAGATTCAATCCCTGGCTGCGGTGAATATACACCTAAGTGGTATGAGCGTAGGCACCCGTAGGCGGTGCTCTTGTTTTAAAACTTATATTTCTGTCTTGATGAGAATAAGTTTTAGAATTATCCCGTTCCGGGCTTTTTTATGCCAATCTAGAAGAAGCCTTTAGAAAACATTGTCGAAAATGAAAAAATTGCATGTCATAAGCACTTTCTTCATTATCTACAATATTTTCTGCCCCAAAACACTAAGCTTTTAGAAATTCCACCAACTAGAAATTGTTGTCTGCAATTTTTTTCAGTTTGGACCAGTCTAAAACTTTTTTGAGTGGGAAGAGGTTAAAAAACACTGACCTGTGATATTCTTTGTGATTATAAGAGTATAAGAATGGGCCAGTATAGTCTTGCGATCAGCATATCTGCTTTTTCACATGGCAAATACATGTAAAAGGTGACCAAGCGGGAATTTTTAGGGGGGTGTGTGTGATTCATGATCCATCAAATAATTTGTTTGTTTGGTATTTATGAACTTGTACCTGTTTTCATACCCCACACCTACGAAGTAGAGTGGGTATATTGGTTCCATCATATCTGTCCGTATGTCCATCTGTAGACTTTCTAGTTTCCGTGCTCTATATAAAGAACCAATTGACCTACAACCTTGAAACTTCATACAATTGTTGCCAATGACCCATAGAAGTGCCCTATTGTTTTGGGGTCTTGTAGATCAGAAGTCAAGGTCACAATTAAACTTAGGTTGAAGACAAAAGAAAGGATGTGCCCTTTTGTTTTGGGGTTAAAGGTCAAGGTCACAATTCAACTTTTTGGGTAATGAAGGTCAAGGGTCAATAGTAATTCTGTAGTGATAAAGTGCTGATTTGGGGTATAAGTCTGCATGGCAACAATACTAGCTGTATCTGTCTATTTTTTTTGTTTGTTACAACTGCCTAAGTGACCCCAGATTTTGATGCTGGGGATAGCTATTTATTCAATAATTTATCTATCACAATATCTCCATCTATATTTGATCGTGTTGAAAGGATAGGGGGTAGACAAATACCCAAGATTTGGTATGATTTGCAATTTCCAAGACTTAGAATTGTGTTTTTTAAAGCATTTTGTTAAGTGTTACTGTAAATCAGGTGTTATTAGCAAGACTTTTATTCTCTTTTTCATAAGGAAAAGAAAGAACACTGACAAATGTTAGTCTATAGCTTATAAATTAATTCATCAAAGCATTTTTAGCCTGAGATTGCGTAAGCAATCTGAGGCTAAAGTTACAATGCTAAAAATTCGAACCCATGCAGAGTTTGATGAGAAAAAATAATGTAAAAACATCTACCGCAATCAATGTGATCTTCTGTCGCATGAAAAGTAGATCAGTTCTCACCATAGATTAATATGC
The DNA here is from genome assembly GCA_946902895.1 of Fragum fragum. Taxonomy (NCBI): domain Eukaryota; kingdom Metazoa; phylum Mollusca; class Bivalvia; order Cardiida; family Cardiidae; genus Fragum; species Fragum fragum. The sequence goes on along the minus strand of OX336367.1, from coordinate 36,293,409 downwards.
CTGATTGAGGCGAGAAGGACAAAAGCGAGATATGACTCATTGAAAGCTGTCGGCTTGATGTACAGTACTTTCCTGTAAGTGTTCTGAATTTGGCAAAATTATCAAAACTTGACGAGTGAATGGAAAGAAAGGATATATATAAAATATATTAAACATATATAATTATATCATATTGTTAAGAAAAAATAAGGTGTTTGTTGCATACCAAAATAATATTACTCATTCTAGAGTAACAATGTTAAAATGGTCCGGTTAGACGAAGTTGCTGTATAAAGCTGATAAGCGAAGCCGTTGGTTTTACGTACGATTGGAATGTTTTGTTTAACAAATTAATTGGTCATTCATAGGATTATAGTAGCACTGTCTGAAAACAGTTTGGTGATGCTCGGACTTTGTGTCTATATATTTTTACCTCTGAATCCTACCCAAAGGATGCAACCTCTACATACCCCTGTTGAGAGGTGTATATAATCATGTTAACCTTGTAAACGACCATCCGCCCTCTCTCGCTCTTTTTATCTTGAGATTATAAAGCGCATATTCACATAACGAAATTGGTCTGTGTGGTAGAATACTCACATCGTACGCAAGAGCCTCCTAGGTCGAACTTGGCTATACGCTCCATTCCGCCATCTCTCTCACTCTCTAGCTCTTTCTCGCTAGCTCCACTGACTGAAAGCCAACAAGCTTTTGAGATGAGGTGGTGTCCGTCGTCTGTCCGTCCATCCGTCAACTTTTACTTTAAAAATCTTCTCAGAAAGTACTGAACATAATTCAACCAAACTCAACCAAAATTCACAGGAAGGATCCTTGCGTGGCCTTCATCAGATTCCTTCAAAGTATTTTGATCAGGTGATAAATATGTAACGATATATACATGTAAATATATTGTTAAAAACCTTAAAAAGGATGAAAATTATTGCGGGCAGGTTGTGTCCCCTAGCGCACAAATTGGCAGATCTTGGCATAATCAACAGAAGATTTGGGTAGAAAGTGGCACCTCCGATAATCAGACCATCAAAGTTGTTCTGCTCAGATTATATATCTCCTGTATACATATCTAAGGTTTTCAGCGCTTTCAGTGCTTTGATTTTGCAAAGAAGATGCAAAAAATTAAGCAAAAATTTAGTTTGCAGATCATTGTATTAGACTGAATTCAACAGTTCTAACTTTACTCAAGATATTTTTTATCATTATTTCAGTCAAAGGCTTGGAGAAAATGCATTCATATGAACTTAGAATTGACAGAAGTACGAAGACAGTCAGATAGAAGTTTTATAAATATTCTGCAACATATTCGTATGGGCAGGTAAATTTATTGATATCTAATTATGTCACTATTATTTTTAGCTCACCAGAGCATGAAGTGCTCAAGGTGAGGTATTGTGATTACCTTTTGCCCAGCATCTGGCCTACATTGTCCATCATATGCCAACAATTTCTTTAAATGACATCTCCTCTCAAACCACTTGGCTAATTGCATGGGGGTGGGGTCTATTTCGAAATGAAGAATAATTCTTAAAACCAAAACTCTACTCAGACTAAAGGGCCAATTTTATCCAAATTTGGCAGGCAGGTGGCCCCTTTAAAAATTGCTTAAAGAATTAAAATCTGTTTAAAAATCTGATTGTGATGGCAACAAAAGTGAAAGTATAAAGAATCTTATGAAACTATCTACTTCTGCGTGTAGCCTTGATTTTGCATAAGCCAATAGTCTGGTGACCTCTTTAACTCATATCAATACCTTTGGTTTGCCTAGGGCAGATCTCAAGGGGGGTAGGCTTAAATAGAAATAAACAAGGATTTTTAAACTGATCCAAAACTAGAATGCCAATTTCAACAAAATTTGGCAGGAAATATCTTTGTTTGCCCCAGTAGAATCACTTCTGTTGAAAACTTTGGGTGCAATAGAAACATAAGTCAATTTTGAAAATAGGTCTTCTTTATATTTTGTTGGCCAGAGTCTGAAAAAAAGGCTTATCTTTGGTGAGCTCTAGGGTCACTGGCTGTCTTGATATTAAGCCATTATTAGACAAAAGAATTTTAGATTTGTCCTTATTTAAAGAACTTGCATGCACCAAATTTAGGATGGAGTTTTAAATCTACCTCTAAAAGGCAGGGGTATAAAAGCACCATGGGGAATTCAGAAATTGCTTTTTACAATTCTTTTCATTTCTGAACTGTTTTCCAAAACTTTTTTAATGACTTTTGAAAATAAGGTAATGGGGAAATGAATAAAGCAAAAACTTTTCATATTTGTGTAGCCAATTTTTTTTTATAAAACCTATTTGTTTCACTCTCAATCAAAAATAAGAATGCTTCCTTTTGGTTCTGAATAGGTGATCAAATGAAAGGTCTGAAATCCATAGCATTAGGATCACTCTAAGAAAAAATATTTGTGTAGATTTTGTTTCTTTTATCAAAAAGCTTATGAGAAAACACTCCCACTATTCTGTTTAGACTTCAATATACCATATACACACCTGTATTATTCCTAATAGTAGGAAGGGTCTGGCAGTCAGATCAAAGTCAAGAGTTATCTCCATATATGACAGTCAATGTAAATATCAAATGTATTCAAACATAAGAGATTATCATGTGAGTGTTGTCAAGAGGACATTTGGTGTTTTAGATGTCCAGATCAAGTACATACAACACTGAGATCCACATCTCAACATGACATTCACAAGGAAGGTATCCTGGCAACAAGATTGTGTACCCATAAAGAAGATGTGGACCAAATTAATAAGTATCATCTCAAACAACTCTCAGGTGAGTGCCTTATGTTTTTTCTCAAATAATAGTTTATTACATATTATTACCCTCAAAACTCTGTTTGGGGGGTATATAGGAGTCAACTTGTCAGTTGTTACCTTGGTCTGTCAGTCAGTCCGTAGCTTTTTTTTTCAGCTCAATTTCTCAGCAACAACTGCGTGGATTTGATTCAAACTAAACAGAAGACTTGATATCAAGTAGAGATGTGCATATTGTAATGAGTTGCAATGCATTGGACTCCTAGTCATGGGGTTGCAGCCATAGCAAATATCCTTTCCAACATTTGTCTCCCACCAATTGGTGGATATTCGTAAACCTTAGTGGGATTAGCAGCTGGAGGCTCAGAAAGGATGTAATGGTGGTACTGGTGCAAAAAATACCAGGAAGCCATGGTTAGGTGCTCCAACTGCTGCAATATGACTGTTAGAAGTGGCATAAACCCCATTCAATCAATCTTTTTACAGAGTAATGGCCCTTAATGAGGAATCTTATTTACCCATTTTCTGTTCAATTCCTGCATAGATTTGATTCAAACTATACAGGTAGACTCGTTATCAAGCAAAGATGTGCATATTGTAATCAAGGTGTGATTCATTTACTTATCCCCTGGTTTTTCTCAAATACTGAATTGATTGGAATCAAATTTCAGATGTGCACTCCGTATCAACAAAAGATGTGTATATTACATTTTGGTTAACGGTCCATTCAATTTTCTTGTAGTTATGGCCCTTTATTGAAAAAAGGCCCCACTTAGTGAGAGAATTTTTTTCTTTGACATAGATCACAACAGAGATTTACAAGTAGGATATTACATCAAAATTAATTGTACAAATATAATTCTTTATTATACCCCCGCTCCATGCTCAATCTTTCCAGTTAAACACCTGACTTATATTACTTTTAGAACAACACAAACCCTAAGTTGTGGGTACCTGAAAGGAAATATTTAGAATAGTCTCTTTAACAGTTTCCTTTTTTGCAAAATATTAGACCTGTCCAAATTGAAAGGTTTTGCAGACAAGAATCTAAAGTGGATTTTATTTGAGAAATAACCATTCAGTAGTGTAGAAAAAAATGTGGATAAAGAAGAAATCTGTTTTCTTCTTTTTCTATAATTTCTTCTCAATGATAAAATCACAGGGACGTAAAAACCAGGGATTAAATAGGAAAGGGTTAAAACTAAAAGGCTGTCACATCTTGCATGCAATGTTGCCTTATAATACCATACTACAATACTGCTAATTATAACTCTTTGGTCATTATAGACCCTTAGTTGTTGGTTCTTTGATATAATTTACAGATAAGAAGTAGAAATCTGTAATCCTCAAGCCATGAATCAGCCTAGAGTTATCAAATTTGGATGAGGCATTGCCTTATGTAACTGTGCATTCTGCAATCTTTTACACTAAAACTTAGAGGTATCATGATCAGGACTATATAGGACTAACATAGTCCTCTTGTTTAGATAATAAAAGTTTGTCTTTTTGGGTAGAAAAATATGGATAATGAAGAATTCACTTTAGCAAGTTATTTCTTCTTTTGCCCATTTCTTCAAAATCTTTTTCTCTTTGGGGCATTATTGTTAGGGAATCAGTTAAACCGAATCCTTTGACTCCATGTGACCTTAATACATTAACCAACGGCAAAATTTTGGACTGATCCAAATTCAAAGAAGTTGCAGATAACAACTTTGAGTTTATGGCATCTATTTTGTTTTTAGCTCACCTGAGCACGAAGTGCTCTAGGGGAGCTATTGTGATCGGTCATCGTCCTCTGTCTGTTCATCCGTCCATCCGTTCACAATTACAAAAAAATCTTCTCCTCCTAAACATTCCATGGCATTTCAACAAAACTTCACAGAAATGATCCTTAGGTCATGCTCTTTCAAAATACATCAAAGAATTAAAATCCATGAAGAACTCTGGTTGCCATTGCAACAGAGTGAAAAATCTTAAAAAATCTTCTCCTCCCAAGCAGTAAGGCCTAGAGCTTATAATTGGTACAAATCATCATCTACTGACCCTCTACCAAAATACTTCAAAGATTTACCGTATTATGAAATTAGGCCCTTTTCTGGGCAATCCCTGATTTTACATAGAATAAAAGAAGGAAATCTTTAAAAATCTTGTTCTCCCAAATCTTTAGGCCTAGAACTTTGATATTTGGTACAAATCATCATCTATTGACCCTCTACAAAAACACTTCAAAGAATTACCTTATTCTGAAAATTAATCCTTTTCTTTGTGATCCCTGATTTTACATAGAATAAAAGAAGGAAATCTTTAAAAATCTTCTTCTCCTAAACCATAAGGCCTAGAGCTTTGATATTTGGTACAAATCTCCATCTATGGACCCTCTACCAAAATTCTTCAAATATTACCATATTCTGAAAATAAGCCCTCTTCTGGGCAATCCCTGATTTTACATAGAAATAAAGAAGGAAATCTTTAAAAATCTTCTTGTCCCAAACCATAAGGCCTAGAGCTTTGATATTTGGTTTACATCATCATCTATGACCCTTTTACCAAAAAACTTCAAAGAATTACCGTATTCTGAAAATTAATCCTTTTCTTTGTGATCCCTGATTTGAAATAGAAATAAAGAAGGAAATCTTTAAAAATCTTCTTCTCCCAAACCATAAGGCCTAGAGCTTTGATATTTGTTACAAATCATCATCTATTAACCCTCTACAAATTTACTTCAAAGAATTACCATATTTTGACAATTAACCCTTTTCTTTGTGATCCCTGATTTGAAATAAAATAAAAGGAAATCTTTAAAAATCTTCTTCTCCCAAACCATAAGGCCTAGAGCTTTGATATTTGTTACAAATCATCATCTATTGATCCTCTACGAAAATACTTCAAAGTATTACTGTATTCTGAAAAAAAGCCCTCTTCTGGGCTATCCCAGATTTGAAATAGAATAAAAGAAGGAAATCTTTAAAAAATTTCTTGTCCCAAACTGTGAGGTCTAGAGCTTTGACATTTTGTATACTTCATCATCTATTGACCCTCTACCAAATTACTTCGAAGAATTCTGAAAATTAACCCTTTTCTTTGTGCTCCCTGATTTTACATAGAAATAAAGAAGGAAATCTTTAAAAATCTTCTCCCAAACCATAAGGCCTAGAGCTTTGATATTTGGTATACATCATCATCTATTGACCCTCTGCCAAATTACCTAAAAAAATTAGCCCTTTTCTGTGCAATCCCTAATTTTAGTTAGGAATAAATAATGATATCTTTGAAAACCTTCTTTTCCTAAACCTTTAGGCTTACAGCTTTTATACTTGGTAAGTATTGATGTCTATACTTCAAAGCATTACCATATTCAGGAAATTAGTGCTATATGGTGGGATCATCAATATACCTAGGATTAAAAGAGAAATCTGTGAACATCTTCTCCAAAATAATTAGACAGAGGGCTTTGCCATTTTGTTTATATCATAAAGCCATGAACCATCATACTCAGGGGAGCGATTTAGGACCATCATGGTCCTCTTGTTTTATCTGTTTCATAGTACACTGCAACTCCTCTATAACGCTACCGGGCATAGCGCTGACTCCATTATAACGCGGGGTCCGCTTGGCTCCCAAAATTTTGGAGGGGGGGGATTTCGGGTTGCAGATGCTGAGATACGACGTTGATGCTGATTTGGCGGCGATTTTTTCATCCCGTCTTCAGCCCGCTCGAAGAAAAAGGGTTGCACATAAAAATCGATAATTACCCGAAGCCAGGTAAGTTTTTAACACCTTACGTTGACGATCCTGGTCATTAATGCATTACTTCAGAAGTAATTGCTTTGTTTAATTGATGACACGCATTGTGTTTCAATTTACAAAAACAGTTTGATTGTTTGGTCTTACTGTTTGATATTGAGATGATCAATGCCTTAGGTCTTTTATATTTCTAAAATCAATAGAGAATAGGCACGCACCGCGGTATCCTTCAGTTACAAACTTTGAAGGTGGTGCGATTAAAATATCAGACTGTTTCACTCTTGGCGTTCTTAATTTTCTTCAGTCCCGGGTAGGACGTGTTCTTAAAGTAATGCCCGAGCGTGAAATTAGACAAATTGACTTGAGCCTACTTTTTATTTCACTTCATAGTTTGCTGGTATCCGGAGCTCGTAGAGGATAGTGGCTTCAAGATAAAAACGCAACAATGAGCTTTGAAAACAATCAGTCGTAGTTGCGACGTTTTCGCTTAATACAGAAAATACGTGAATTTGAATTGTAAATGTCACAATATCGGAAGATTCTCATCCGAAACGGGATGGATAATATAAGTAGATTAAAATAAAATACCGTTATTTTTCCGCATTTCTTTCAATAATCCGAAAATTTAATGCCATCCTGTATGATCAAACACTCGGCAAAAAGCTCGTCGACAAATTAGAAGTCAAGGTTTTTCGGGTACAGTTTATTTTATTCTGAGGGAGGAAAGGTGATCAAAGGTGCCGCCAATAGATGTTCAGCTATTTATGGGAGAGTTTCCGGAGTTGACACGTGCCAGACGCGTACCCCGTGAGAATTCTTGCTGACCGAATTTTTTACTCTTGTCGTTATGAAACCAGACATTCCGCCGTCTCGGATTTTTTTCGATTAAATATTTTACGATTAAAAGTTAGCGGCTACAAAGTTTAATCCAGTTTTTTATAAGTGCAACTGGTCGGTCTAAATTCTCGATTCGTCAATGACTAGGTTCAGTTAGAGTTCTTTGTCGGTTTATTGTTACCGTATTTTCAACAATGGTAAAGAAATTAGACCAAGTCCATTACCGCAAAAGAGGTTCGAAGGTCGATCCATGTGACATTTTCTCAACGCTTCAGTAACCCCAGGTGTTCAACAACTCGTCGGTCTCCAAGGAGACGTCGCTATGCGGAATACTTAGATTTTATCCCTTTTGTCTAAGGATGGAAATATTTACGTCCGTGTAAAACTAAATTCAATTAGATTAATGCCGACGACTATCATAATGATAAAACATGTCTTGGGTAAAAGTTCTAGCTTCTTAATATTGGGAGAAAGAGAACCACAATTTATAGACCTGTAGAAATTTACGGATTATTCAATCCTGATAGACCGGGAAGGTAAGGTTAGAATTTAATACTCCGCACGCTGAATTTCGTCGGTTTCTGCTAAATTCTCGTAACTACAGTTGTTGTTTTTCATTTCCCGACTAGTAACTTGTATAGAATTAAATTTGTTACCGGAATTTTATCACGAATTTAAAGGGTGTTTGGTTCCGATTCCGACGGTTGAAAATTTCAGTTACGGCGGGGGGGGGGGGGGGGGGACAGCGTTATAGCATAATAACTCCACTTCTTCCGCTGTTTCATTTCTTGGACCCCACCAACAGCGTTATAGTGGAGCTGCAGTGTATAACATGCATCTTTACCAATTAACATTTTCAAGTAGCAATGTTCTTTTCCATCATACAGAAACCGGCCTACCCACTCAAGGGTCACTTTCAAAACCACTATTCAAAATACACCCACTTGAAAACTGCATCATTCCCGTAAATGTTTTCCAAATCAGCACAAATTTATGTTGGCAGAAACCCGAGCTGTGCTTGAATCTTATGATATACCAACATTTTCCCACAACATTTTTATCATATTGGGTGGTCAGTTTTTAGCTCATCTGAGCACAACATGCTCAAGGTGAGCTTTTGTGATCTTCCTGTGCCCATTGTGCGTCGGAAGTCGACAACATTTCTTTAAAATGCTTCTCCTTTGTAACCATGTCGCCAATTTCAACCAAACTTGGCAGAAATATTTCTTAGGTAACCCTTTTCAAAACTTGTTTGAATTTTGATAGGGGTGAGGAAGGGCCAGGCTTATCAGATTTAAGAAAACCATAGACTAATCTTTTATTAAAAATCTTTTTCTATAGGGACAATCTGGACTAAACTTGGCAGGAAAGTTCCTTAGGTGACTCTTTTCAAAACTTGTTCATGAAATTTTGATATGCAAAAAACATGGGTGTTGCAGGGTTCTCCTTATCAGAGCTAGAAAAATTATTTTCAGGTGAGCGACTTAGGGTCATTTCAGTCCTCTTGTTAATTGTCCCAGGTACTCTCAATTTAATGTTGTCTGCTTCCCCTTTAAATTAGGGCAAGTCAAAAAAAAATAAAAACGGCAAAGGGTTAACAAGGTAAATGGGGATGGACCATACGGCAATTCTTCTTCTGTTCAAGCTAGTACATGTATATGATAGATTGATAATTATTTCTCATTCATTTAGGGGTTGCTCACACATTTGAGGCTTTAGACAGTGACGAAGCTTACCTCAAACAGATCAACTTCCTATCCCCAGTCCAGGCAAAACTTGAACTTAAAATTGGAGCTCAAGTGATGCTAGCAAAGAACCTTGATGTGTCACAGGGGTTAGTGAATGGGGCTAGAGGTGTTGTAACTGGATTTGACAAGAAAAATGATGGTGAGAATTGATAACATTCTCTAACTTTTAGCCTTTAACACATTCTAAGAAGACAAAAATTTAGACTAGGCCAAATTCAAAGATGTTGCAAACGACAAATTCAAATTGATGTAATTTAAAAAATCTTCATCTTTTGGGCCTGAAAATATTGTGGATAATGAAGAAATTGCTTGTTACACTTCAGAGGCTAGAGTTTTGGCTCAATGTTCGTGAAACTGGATTTAATTATTTGGTTCCAGTTGCATTTTTTATCCCCTGCCGTTTCGGCCAAGGGGATATAGTAATGGTCTCCGTCCATCATTTCGTCCTTCCGTCACTAGACTTGTCCGGAGCATATCTCTGAAAGTATAATTGCTATCAACTTGAAACTTCATAGGTTGATAGATCTCATTGAGGAGAAGTGCAGTGCACAAGAACAACAACTATTGCTTGCATAATTTTGGAGTTAATGCCCTTTGTTGTTTTAAAGCTTAAGATTTTGTCTGGAGCATATCTCTGAAAGAATAATAGCTATCATCTTGAAACTTCACAGGTAGATGATCTCACTGAGGAGAAGTGCATTGCACAAGATCCACAACTATTGCTTGCATAATTTTGGAGTTATTGCCCTTTGTTGTTTTAAAGACTTAGGTTTTGTCCTGAGCATATCTCTGAAAGTATAATAGCTATTATCAAACTAATTGAGAAGAAATGCAGTGCACAAGAAGCCTAAATCTAAATGGCTTCAGTTTACTATCAAGCTTTTAGGGCAGGGAATGGCCATGTCCCACATGGCTCTTGTGTAACAGTAGATGACTCAGGTGAGTTATTTAAGACCATCATGGTCCTTCTTTTTCTAAGAATTTTCTTAGGAGTTTTAAAAAAGGGGATACTGTGGGAATAGCTAGAGTCTTCTCTACCTTAGTTGCAGGTCCTTTTTAGCTCTACTGGCCTAGCCACAAGAGCTATAGCGATGGCTTTTTCCCGTCCGGCGTCCGTCCATCCGCTAAAATTTTCCTTGTTTACGCGATAAAGTCCACAGTTTTCATCGGATTCTCTTCAAACTTTCACAGAATGATTGTACCATCATAAGGATTGTTCCTTTCGAAATTGGGTCAGATCCGTCAAGAAACACGGGAAAGGGGCCTTATGAAAATTTAATTAAAAAATCCTCGTTTACGCGATATAGTCCACAGTTGTTATTGGATTCTCTTCAAACTTTCACAGAATGATTGTACCATCATAAGGATCTTTTTTTCGAAATTGGGTCAGATCTGTCAAGAAACACGGGAAAGGGGCCTTATGAAAATCTAATTGAAAATTCCATTAAAAATCCTCGTTTATGCGATAGAGTCCGCAGTTCTCATTGGATTTTATTCAAACTTTCTCAGAATGATTGTACCATCATAAGGATCGTTCCTTTCGAAATTGGGTCAGATCCGTCAAGAAACACGGGACAGGGGCCTTACGAAAATTTAATTAAAAAATCCTCGTTTATGCATTATAGTCCACAGTTGTCATCGGATTCTCTTCAAACTTTCGCAGAATGATTGTACCATCATAAGGATCGTTCCTTTCGAAATTGGGTCAGATCTGTCAAGAAACACGGGAAAAGGGCCTTATGAAAATCTAATTGAAAATTCCATTAAAAATCCTCGTTTATGCGATAGAGTCCACAGTTCTCATTGGAATTTAATCAAACTTTCTCAGAATGATTGTACCATCATAAGGATCGTTCCTTTCGAAATGGGTATGATCCGTCAAGAAACATGGGAAAAGGGGCCTTAGGAAAATTCAATTAAAAAAATCCTTGTTAACTCTCTAGAGTCCAGAGCTTACATCAGATTCAATTCAAACTTTCACAGAATGATTTTACCAACATAAGGATCGGTCCTTTCGAAATTGGTTCAGATCCGTCAAGAAACCTGGGAAAAGGGGCCTTATTAAAACTTAATTAAAAAATCCTCGTATACGCGATAGAGTTGACAGTTTTCACCGGATTCACTTCAAACTTTCACAGAATGATTGTACCAACATAAGGATCGTTCCTATCCAAATTGGGAATGATCCTTCAAGAAACATGGGAAAAGGGGCCTTATGAAAATTCAATTAAAAACTCCATCAAAAATCCTCGTTTACTCGATAGAGTCCACAGTTTTCATCGGATTCTCTTCAAACTTTCTCAGAATGATTGTACCCTCATTAGGATCGTTCCTTTCGAAAATGGGTCTGATCTGTCAAGATACACGGGAAAAGGGGCCTTTTGAAAATTTAATGAAAAAATCCTTGTTAACACTTTAGAGTTCACAGTTTTCATCAGATTGTATTTAAACTTTCACAGAATGATTGTACCCTCATAAAGAATGTTCCTTTCGAAATTTGGTATGATCCATCAAGAAACACCGGAAAAAGGGGCCTTTTGAAAATTTTAATAAAAAATTCTCATTAATAATCTAGAGCCAACAATTTTCAACTGATTCTTTTCAAACTTTCACAGAATGATTGTACCATCAAAGGATTGTTCCTTTCGGAATCGGATATGATTCCTCAAGAAACATAGTAAAAGGGGGCTTATTAAAATTTAATTCAAAGATCTTTGTTAACACTCTAGAGTCCACAGTTTTCATCCGATTGACTTCAAAGTTTCACAGAATGATTGTACCATCATAAGAATAGTTCCTTGCAAAATTTGGTATGATCACTCAAGGACCACGGGAAAAAGGGGCCCGATAAAAGCTGGATTGAAAAAGTCCTCGTAAACAAAATAGAGTCCACAGTTTTCAACAAATTCTCTTCAAACATTCCCTGAATGATAATTACATTCAATGGATTGTTCCTTTCGGAAGTAGGTTTGATCCATCAAGTTTCATGGAAAAAGGGGCCCTATGAAAATTTAATAAAAAAATCTTAGTTAACACATAATGGCCCTAGATTTCACTTGATTGACTTCAAACTTTCACATGATGATTGTACCATCATAAGGATTGTTCCTTTCAAAATTGGGTCTGATCCATTGAGAAACATAGGAAAAGCGGCCTTAGGAAAATTCAATTAAAAAAATCTTAATGCTTGTAAGTCCACAGATGAGATGGGGTTGTCTTTATACTCAAACAGAATAATCAAACTTTTGTAAGAAGAGTTCCCTTTGGAATTGGTTCAGATCCATCAAGTAACATGGGAAAAGGGGCTATATGAAAATTCAATGAATAAAACCCTGTTAACACAATGAAGCCCACAGCTTTGATCAGATTTTGTTGAAACTTTCACAGAATGATTGGAAGGTCATAACTATCATTCTTTTCATAACAGGGTTTGAACTGTCAAGAAACATAGGAAAAGGGGCCTTATGAAAATTTCATTTATAAATCCTTGTTACCAAGTCCAGAGCTTTCATCGGATTTTTTTCAAACATTCACAGAATAATTGTACAATAATAATGATTGTTGATGTTTGCATTAGACCTGATCCGTCAAGTATCACAGGAAAAGGAGCATTATGAAATTTGATTTAAAAATCATTGTACCACAATAAAGTCAACAGTTTTCATCAGATTCTGTTAAAACTTTCACAGAATGATTATTTCATCATGAGGCTTCTTTCTTGTCAGATTAGGCGTGATCTGTCTAGTATCATGGGAAAAGGGGCCTTTTAATTGGATTTTATTCAAACCTTCACAGAATCATTGTACAATAATCACGATTGTTGATGCTGACATGAGACCTGATCCTTCAAGTATCACAGGAAAAGGAGCCTGATGAAAATTATATTCTAAAAATTTTACAAGATAAAGTCTGCAGTTTTCATCAGATTCTGTTCAAACTTTCACAGAATGTTTGTACCATCATAAGGATTGTTTTTTCCAAATTTGGCCTGATCTGTCTAGTATCATAGGAAAAGGGGCTGTATGAAAAATTATTACCAAATCCTCATAAACACAACAATACCCTCAGTCTTTATCAGAATCTCTTCAAATTTTAATAGAATGATTGTACCATCATTTGGATTGTTCCTTTGTAAATTAGGTCTGATTAGTTAAGTGACACAAGAAAAGGGACCTTATAAAAATTTTATTACAAAACATCATTATGACAATAAAGTCCCCAGTCTTTATCATTTTCTTCAAACTATCATTAGGATTGTTCCTTTGTAAATTGGGTTTGATTTGTTAAGTTTCAGGGGAAAAGGGGCCTTATGAAAATATAGTTACAAAAATTCTTGACACAATTCAGTCCACTGTTTTCATTGATTCTCTTTAACTTAAAAAGAATGATTGTACCTTCATTAGAATTGTTCCTTTTGAAATTTGGTTTGTTCTGTAAAGTATCATGAGAAAAGGGGCCCTCTGAAGATTTCACTATAAACCCATTAACACAATAAATTCCACAGATTAAACAGATTGATTGTACCATCATTCCAATTGTTGATTTTGACAGTGGATCTGATTATGGCAAGGGTCACATAAAAAGGGGCCTTATGAAAAACTCTCTTAAATATTCTGGTTAACACAATGATGTCCCTTAATTTCACTGGATTCACTTCAAAATTTCACAGAATGATTGTACAAATAATTAAATGGTTCTTTTCAGAACTGGGTACAATCCATCAAGTATCATGTAAAAAGGGGGCATATGATTTTTTTTTTTAAATATTCTAGTAAACATAATGAATTCCCAATATTTCATCGGATTCACTTTTAACTTTCACAGAATGATAAAACCAACAGTAAAATATCACGGGGCCTTATGAGAAATTGAATTTAATATCTTTGTTAACACAATAAAGTCAACAGTTTTATTGGATTCTCTTCAAAGATGCATGGAATAATTGTGGCATTCGAAACACAGGAAAAGGGGCCTTACAGATTATCATTCAAAACATTCTTGTGTATGTGATGAAGATCACAATCATTATCAAATTGTCTTTTAAATTTCACAGGACAATTGTCGGGTTGTAAGGAAAGTTCCTTTTGGAATGAAATTGATCCATCCGAAAACACAGGAAAAGGGGCCTTATTGATTTTCATTCAAAACAATCCTGTTTATGTGATAAAGTCCACAATTGTTGTCAGATTCTGATGAAATATTCACAGAATGATTGTAGGGTCATAAGGTAACTTTCTTTTGGAAATGGAGTGGATCCGTCATGAAACATGGGAAAAGGGGCCTTGAGGATTGTTGCTTAAAATGATAAAGGGGATAAAGCCCTTTTTTTTTCTTTATGCATTCTTCTTTGAGCAATTAACTTCCTTAAATATCAGATTTCTTTAACGGAAAACTTGATAACCAGTAGAGCGTCTCAGGCCCTCATGGGCCTCTTGTTTTAACTATCCCTTTTTTGGGGGGGGGGGTGTTTTTTTCAAATTATGATGTTAATATTGTCTAGTTTTTCAGGATAAACAATTTCCATACCTTGGGGGCCAATTTTAAAAGTTTGATCAACACATTTTCATCTTTTAGGCTTACTAACTCTTTTCTAAAGATTTAGAGATATAAGGTATGTATTGTTCAATGTGAAACCAATATTAACTAGCAGAAACATATTTTGAGTTTAAAGGTAAAAATAGATGAGACAAAATTTAAGGAGTACAAAGAAATACAGGGATTGAAAAAAAATCTTTCCTCTAACACTATTTTTTCATTGTTTTAACCCATTCCCATACAGTAACACTTTTGGATGCCCCCTCAAGAAAAATACTTGAGAAATATTTGTGTAAAATGAAGAAATTGCTTGTAACAAGCAATTTCTCCATTTGCACAATGTTTTCAACTCCGAAAAGATCTAAACATTCATAAACTTGAAATTGTCATCTGCAACTCCTTTCAATTTGGGGCAGTCTAAAATTTTGCCATCTGGTAACGGATTAATTTTCCATCTAAAGATGCTTTCCTGAAATTCCTTAGTTTGTGATGGTATGTCTGTGTTTCTATTTTAGGTATGCCAATCATAAAGTTTATGTGTGGTTCACAGGACACCATTAAACCAGTACGCTGGACATTTAAAGTTGCTGGAGGACTCTTTCTCACTCGTAAACAGGTGCCTCTAAAACTTGCCTGGGCAATATCAATACATAAAAGTCAGGTAAGACAAAATTAGTTGGAATAAAATGCATTCTTGGAATGATTACTTTATTTGAAGCTAAAATTGCAAAGAGAAACTTTAATCCTTTCCTGTTTCCTAAATGCAATTTGTAAAGTAACCAATTCAGAGGGTAGAAAATATTGTTGGAAAGGAAAAAATTGTTTGTTACAAGCAACGATAAAAAACCACAGGCATGTAAACACAAGGGATTGTGCACGAAAGGGTTTATTGCTCAGTGGAAGGCTTGCTCTAGAAGCTAGATGATATATCCTTTCATTTGCTTATATAGTTTAGGATTATTACTTTTCCTATGGCTCAACCCTTTCCCTGACAATCCTGCCTATTTAGCCCATTCCCACACAATCTTTATTTTTTACGCCCCTCCAGCCTCAAGAGAAAAGCTTTTGAAAAAATTGTGGAAAGTGAAGAAATCGCTTGTATCAAACAATTTCTTCAATCTTTTCTATACAAAGAGAAAAAAAAAAATGAAATACCATCAACTTGAAAATTGTCGTCTGCAACTTCTGTCAATTAGGACCAGTCTAAAATTTTGTTACGTGGGAATGGGTTCAACCCCTCTTTAAAAAAATCTTTGTAAAACATGAAAAAAGAAGAATTTGTGTTTTGAACCTTGAAGGATAAATTCTTTAAACATGCACCAGTCTGAAATTTTTTCGTCTTGTTTGGTAATGGTTTAAGGTACATCTAAGGAGAGTTTTATCATAGGGAAAATGTAAAACCCTTTATCTCAAAAGCCTTTGACATTAACCTTGCCCTGTAAACTTAAAACTATTTAAGTTTCTTGGTAAGGTAAAGGTCATTTGACAAGATCAACTATCGCAGTCAAACTGAAATAAAAAAGAAGGCTGTTGTGGGTGAATTTCTGTTTGGCAAACAGATCTAATTTAGTTTTAATTTTTGATTCTATGATTTGTATGAAGTATTTAAATGGATTCTTTGTCTATTTAGTTTATACTATTTTATTTTAGTTCGATTGCGACGAAAGCTTTAAGCTTATAGAGTCGCTCTCGAACACACAAACCAGATGTTTTCACGTCCCTGGAAGAGAGGCAGTAGCTTATCCCCACTGCTACCCACTTCTACAGCTGGGTAGACTGAGGCTGGCTATTAAGTGTCTTGCCCATGAACACACCTCAGTGACGGTGGGGCTCGAACCCGTGACCTTCAGATCACGAGTCAAGTACCAATACCACTCGGCCATCGAGGCAGTCATTTCAGTCATTTTGTCTATTTCAGGGTATGACCTTAGATTGTGTTGAAATATCCCTGGCCAAGGTGTTTGAATGTGGACAGGCTTATGTAGCTCTGTCACGTGCAAAGAACCTGGAAGGTCTGCGTGTACTTGATTTTGACAGAAAGTGCGTGAAGTCTGATCCTGAGGTTCTCAGATTTTATCACAAGATGCAGCTACAGCAGAAACTAAATGACACAGGGGACGTAGATGAAAGACTTATGAAACGGCCAAAACATTGGTGACAAAAGAAATTATAGTAGAGTAGCAATACTATCCATACACTGGTGTTGAAACTGATAAATCCATTACTAGACATTAAAACATTTAACACATTACCACACAATGACGCTTTTGATACCCTCTAGCAATATGGTTTAAAAAAACTTTGTGGGAAAGGAGAAATTGCTTGTGACAAGCAATTTCTCTTTATCTCACAATGTTTTCTACCTTTTTTTTCACATATGTGCAATTTTGGCACGATTTGAATTGTTGTCTACAACTTCTTTCAATTTAAACCAATCTAAAAAAATTTCTTGTGGCAATCATTTAAGGAAATTGGATGTAAAAAAAGGGCTTATGTGGATTGAAAGTATATTAGAAAACATGGCTTTTGTAAACCAGGATTTTCACCATAAGAAATTACTTTTGGGAATAATTTTGAACCCTCAAGATTCCAGTGATGCAGCTTATGAGCTGTTGAAGATTGTATGAATAATCTGTCTTCATAGCTTTTATGTGATACATTACATGAACATGAGAGCTCTGTTAACACTCAACCAATTTCCTCATGATCCCATTTCTTTTTGGCCCCAAGGAAAAAGTTCTACAAACAATTTCATTTTGAACATCGTTATTTACACATTACGACTGAAATATTTAGTATTCTGTAGATGAAAAATTGTCATCTAAAACTTTGTAGCTCCACTGGCTGAAAGCCAGTATTCTATTGTCATGGCGCTGTGTCTGTCATGTGTCTTTCCGTACACTTTTCAATTCCCATTCCAATTTCAACTATATTGCACTGGAATGAGCCTTCGTGACCCTTATTAAGATTCCTTCAAATAATTCGGGCTACCTTTCATAGATCATTTGGTAGTGCGTCAGACTCCTAATCTTCAATCGTAGTGTGTCGTGGGTTTGATTCCCTGCGGCAGCACATATCTTTTCCGACATTTGTCTCTCACCAATGGGTGGATAATTGTTAACCTTAGACTAGAAAAGGATATAATGATGGTACTGGTGCCAGATAACCAGGATTCCATTGTTAGGTATTCAACCTGCCGCAATATTACTTAAAAATTGTTAAAAGTGGCATTAAACCTCATTTAAACAAGCAAATCAAATAATTTGGATCAAATAAAGCATATGACTTTTATGCTTGGGCTATTTTCCATATATGGTGAAAAAGTTGAAACTTTTTTCAGAAACCAGTAGATAGGTTTCAGCAAAACTTCACAGTAATAAAACTTGGGAAAACCTTTTTCAGATTCCTTTAATGACTTTTGATCACTTGGAAAATTATGGGCAGTTCTAATTTTCTTAAAAGTTTAGTGAAACTTTTGAAAGTCTTTTTGTCAGAAAACCATTTGAAGGGTTTTGTAGGGCTATTCCTACGGCAAAGCTGGTATGAAAATGTGCAAATGATTGAAATCCATTCTTACCTCTGGTTGCTTTGATACAAATGGTTTAAATAATTAAATCTTAACCCATTACCACACAACAAAATTCTAGACCAGTCAAAATTGAAAGTAGTTGCAGAAGACAATTTCAACTTAATGAAATATCTTTATAAATCAGGTTAAAAAACATTGTGGATAATGAAGAAATTTCTTCAATTTCCACAATGTTTTCCAAATGAGAATGGGTTAAAGAAATCTCCTTCTCTAAAACCAGAAGGAAGAGAGCTTTTGTATGGGGAACTTTAATCAAGTTTGTTTGTATGACACCTCTTCAGTAATAATTTGACCTACCTTGGTTCATCCTTAAATTGGATCACAAAAGAAAATAGTAAAAATCTTCATCTCTGAAGCTAGAAAGTCAAGAGCATAGATATGTGGTTGTAGCGTCCTTTAGTGGACCCTTGATCATGTGATAGGCTGTGGTTCATACTTAGGCCCAGCCTACGGGCACCCTATTTTTCATCAAAAGATGGAAAACTCTAAAAAATCTCCTTCAATGAAACAAAGCCTAGACCATAAGTATTTGGTATGTGATATTTTGTATGAATCTCCTATTTTTTTGTTCATGTAATGCTATTTTGGTCATGTTTGGACTTTGCTCTTGCATACCTAAATTAACATAGAAACCAGGAAGAAAATCTTATCTGAAAGCCTTGAGCAATAATATTTGGTAGGCTGCGTATTGTTGTGGACTTCTTCATAGTTTGGTCATGTGATGCTCCTGCTACATTGGTCTCTAACCCATTACCACCTGGCTGCAGCAAGTATCCTTTCAGACATTTGCCTCCCACCAATGGGTCGATAATAAACCGAAGTGGGGTAAGCAGCTGGAGGCTCTGAAAATATGTTGTGGTAGTACTGGTGTTAGAAATACCAGGAATCAATGTTTAGGTGCTCCAGCCGCCACAATTTGACTGAAAATTGTTAAAAGCAGTGTTAAACCCCATCCAATCAATCAATCTTTGATTACCCATAATGTTCTCTGCCTCAAAAGACAAAATATTTAAAAGTTCTATTTACTACAAATTGTGGCATGTAACATCTTTGTATTTAACCCATTCCAACACAAGCCCTCCTTTTTACGCCCCTCAAGAAAGAAGCTTAGGAAAACATTGTGGAAAATGAAGAAATTGCTTGTATCAAGCAATTTCTTCATTGTCCACAATGTTTTCTATCCCAAAAGCCGAAAAAAATTAAAATTCCATAAACTTGAAATTGCCGTCTGCAACTTCTTTCAATTTGGACCAGTCTAAAATTTTGCCGTGTGGGAATGGGTTAAACCAGTCTTAAATTTTGTCAACTGGTAATGGGATAAGGGGTTAGACTTGTTTTGTGTTGGGGGGGGGGGGAGTATGCTTTGTTGAGTAATCTTTCCGTTTTATCATTGCATTGAGGTTTGAAATAGGAAATATGCAATAAAATTAATGTTATGAACTAATTGTTTTCTATGTGTGTAGTGAAACTTTTAACGTAAGACAATAACTATATTGTACATACTTTGAAGGTTGAAATAATTGAATGAGAAGAAGAAAAAACATATGGTCAAAACCATACCACAAGGCCCATTACAAGATGATAAAATTGTAGACTGATCCAATATGAAGAGTTTGTCGACCACGATTGAGTGTGAAAATAACAATTATATAACAGAGAAAACAACAATAAGAAATTGCTTGTTATGAGCAATTTCTTATTTTCCAACGATTTTTTTTTCAATATACCAGAAATATCTGAGGGTCGTTAAAAGTTGGGACTGAGATTAATGGATTATAGGGTTATTTAGAAAATGGATGTAATTAGTTTTGAGATTAAGAAAGTTTGTTGAATTGTATGTAGTATTGTGTGTACATTGTGATTGAAATCCAGTGTCTTTCAAACTCCTAGAAACCAAGTGTCTTTCAAAACTCGTTTTGTGATTTTCAAGAAGTACTTGATAACATTTGCATTAAAAATAATATGATCTAGCTTAATGGTTTCCTGTATAAACCAAATATTTTATGTTGCTGTGATTTCATACTTGAGAAAACACTATGGAAAAAGAAGAAATTGCTTTTAACAAAGATTTTGAAATTTCATGAACAAAATATTTTGGTCTGTAGCTTCTTTGAATTTGAAGCAGTCTAAAATTGTGTTGTCTAATAATTAGCTAAAAAATTTCTATGTATGAAATATGCTTGATAAAATGTTTGCAACTTTATGCTCTTAAATGACCAATCGATGGCCCCGCCCACTTACTCCTTTGCCCACTGACTCTGACAGGAAGTCCTGCTATGATTTTAGATGGCACTATTTTGCAAAAGTTATGGCTAGTAGCATGTAACATAGAAGTAGAATGGTTGGTTTGTGACCTTAATGTTAAATAAGCTGTAGTTATGATGTGCCAAACAACAAAAATGTATTACACAAATGGCGTCCAATGTAGGAGTTTAAATCTCAATTACGGGCTGAATGGATAATTTAATTTGTAAATATATTCCTTGGCTGGCAGCCACGATTGGTCATTTTTTTGGACTCAATACTTGGCAGGGATTTTCCTTCAATGAGGCTCAACTAAGGTTTTCAAATGGTAGAATTTTTTTGATAGTCACCCGCACAAATATTTTATATGTTCAATTATCAAAAAAAAAAATACCCCTTGCCCATTTTCTCTAGTTCTTGGTCTGCTATTCTATCATTTCTTTTATTTATGTCTTTACTCTGTCTTTATACAACTGTTAGTGCACAGGAAAAAAGGTACAAATTCTGTTGACATTTTATATGTAGGCTAATTGCTTTAAATTATTGTGCATGTATTTTTAAGATGAATAAAATGATGATGACTTAATATCTTATTTGCTTATCTATATTAAATTAATTAGATTGACCTTTGTATGAAATGTTGGTGATCCCTGGCGGCGGCATATATCCTTTCCGAGATTTTTCTCTCGCCAATGGGAAGATAATCTTAACCCTTTCCCGTTTTTCTGAAATTTTAAACTGGTCCAAATCGAGGAGGTTGCAGACGACAATAAAAATTAGATGCAATTTGAAAGGAAATCATTCTATGTGGAAGAAAATATTGTAGGAAAGGAAGAAATTTCTTGTTACAAGCAATTTCTTCTTTTTCCACAATGTTTTCTCAAGTATAAATTCACAGCCACGTAAAATCTCGGATTGAACAGGAAAGGGTTAAACCTAAGTGGGATAGCAGCTTGAGGCTAGGAAAGGATCTAGTGGTAGCACTGGTGTGAGAAATACCAGGAATTCATTGTTTATTCATTATTTCAACTTTTTTTATTTCAATAATAAACTATCGCTTGATAAGATTGCCCCTACATTTTCTGAAAAATCTTTTTTCGTGATGAGTTTTAAAGGAAACTCGTCAACGCCTTCGGCCGATGCTACAGATATACTACTCAACATTTGATAGGCACCGTAATTAATTTTTAAAGAGAATAAAATGTCGGAATATTTTACTTTGTTTTGTAATAGTGGTTATGTCACAGCAGCTTTGTGCCACAAAAAATACTACCCAAAACTAAACGTTGAAACGGAATGGGGGCAGGATAAAGCAGGTCATTAGAAAATGAGGGCTTTTAAGGGGAAATGGCCGTGAGTAATTACGATGTCATATTGCTTGTTGTGGTATTATTATGGATTACCATTAAGGAATGTCTAGCAAGCACTTGGATGTTTGCTAAATAGGATTTAGGTTGACTGGTCCAGTTGTACCTGCCTCAGCGTAGGAAACGTAGTTGGCTGCACTGGGCCGTCAGTAGCATTTTCTAGATACATGTACTTTTTACTTACTTACGCTCTGTGTTTTGGGCTAAATGGCCCATTCTCTCTAGTGTTGTCGCCTTCAGGTACTCGAAAATGGTCATCGCCTAGCTTTATCAGTCGCAAAGTGTTACTCACGCAGGAATATCTAGGAAACTGGTCGCTATCAACAAGTCAAATCATTTATGTACAACGAAGGTGTACTCTTAATTCCGGCATTGGCAGACATGTGAAAACTAGAAATTGAAGCAAGGCGGACTAATACCCTCCAACAGCGCTTGTCCATATACAAGTACTATCCGCCAAAGGGCCGTAACAAAAAGTGGACTTTTTAATTAAAGGGCCATAAATTAGTCAAAAATAAATGAAACATAACCAAAATAGGATATGCACATGTCTGGCTTAAACCGAGTCTTTCTGTGAAATTTGAATCAAATCTGACCAATGGTTGCAGAGAAATTTAGCGGACATGTTTCTTTTATCAAAGGGCCATAACTCCGTCAAAACCAATAGACCGTAACCCAAATACAATATGCACATCTCTGCTTGATACTGGTTATATCAGTGAAGTTTGAATAAAATCCGTCCAATAGTTGTCGAGAAATTGAGCGGACACGGAAAAGCTACAGACAGACGGACCGACCTACAAGCGGACTGCCTATATACCCCCCAAACATAGATATAACAATTTTTGTTGGTTTAGCGACTCAAACGTGTAGACCGCAAACTAACTGTTTTACTCTTGCCATAAATTTTGCAAAATAACGCCGCTTAATATCGAAGTGGAACTTCCTATCGGAGTCAGCGGGGCCAGCGACCCGTGAATTCCTGGAGCCAATTTCTATTTATTAATGAATACAGATTTTGTGTGAGCTATACTGATAAAGTTTTAAAGGTTTTGAGATATACATAGACCCGTTTCTCATCCGTATCCGTAATTACCACTAGCCATATGGCACAGATTTGGGTATGGTGCGGAAGAGTTTAAGAATGCAGGGACAGATGAGCCTATGAAAACTGCACGATAAAGACTGTACCATACATTAACGAGCTCTACGAGATTTAACCCTTTCCTGTATAATCACTGGTTTTTACGTCCCTTTGTTTTTATACTTAGGAAAACATTGTGGCAAAAGAAGAAATTGCTTGTAACAAGCAATTTCTTCTTTTTCCACAATGTTTTCTACCCTACTGAATGATTATTTTTAAAATAAGTTCAACTTTGAATTGTCGTCTGCAAAACCTTTGAATTTGGACCAGTCTAAAATTTCAAAAAACAGGAAAGGGTTAAATTATTATATACTATATAGGTGCTGATTTAATCTTGATGGACAATGCCCCTCCACATAGGACAAGAGTTAACAACGAGTACTAGTAGACTGCAAATTACAGAAAAATGAAAGTCCATGTATGTTCTTGGATCTTAACCCATTACCACCTAACGAAATTTTAGACTGGTCCAAATTCAAAGAAGCTACAGACAATAATTCTAAGTTGATGGAATTTAGAATTGTTTCGTCTTTTTTATAAAACACATTGTAGACTATGAAGAAATTGCTTGATACAAGCAATTTCTTCATTTTCCATTATGTGTTCCAAAGTCCTTTTCTTGAGAGGTGTAAAAAGGAGAGACTGTGTGAAAATGAATTAATTCAGTCCAACATGCCTGAGACATGTAACCGACTTCAATATCTGTACAATATTGTTATTGCCAACCTTCAGCTATTGTTCCAATTCAAAAGTTCTTGAAACCATTCGGTATTTGTCTGAAAGCTGTTTTCGAATGAACGCATTTCAAATTTACCACAGATATTCATAGATTCCGATCTCCTAAAAGAAATAATCACAATCTAAAAATTTATGTCTATCAAGTTTTGAGTAGCATATTACAAATGAGATACGATAGCATTTATTGTCTTTACTATAGCATTCACCATTTGAACGACACCACCAGAAGCTGTTACGGGGATAGTATAAGGGTGGAGGACGAAACTTTTGAGTGCCCAACTTGGTTCCTTAAATCACGCAATAACCCTTTCTGAAGCCCCAAATAAAAAATAAATGGAAAACACTATCAATAATGGCCTCTGTATACAACTCATCCGGTAGACAGCTAGTGTGCTACTTTGGTCAGCCCGGGCTCGAGCCCGCAATCGCGATGTTAAATGTTGAGTGCTCTGTCTGACTGAATTTCGCTAGATGTGACCCGGCGGCCATACATATCCTTTCCGACATTTGTCTCTCACCAATGGATGAATAATTGTAAACCTAAGTGGGATAGCAGCTGGAGGCTAGGAAAGGGTATAATAGAGGTAGTGGTGCAAGATATACCAGAAATCTAGTGTTAGATGCTCCAGCCGCTGCGATATGACAGAAATACTGTTAAAGGCGGTGTTAAACCCCATTCAAACAATTAAACCACTTGTTATAAATTACTAGGCTTTACAAAGCCGCTTGTAATAATACTTTGTCCCCTTTAAGGTCAAATTTCGTCAAACTATCCCTGTGCTTTCCGATAGTAAACAGCATTATTCTTGCGCTACCTTGTGCTTTGAAGATGATCAGAGCGCTTGTGGAATTCGAACTAGCGAACTTCTCAATTCAGACACATTTGAGCCTACTACTGAATTAATAATATTTCCTCTGGAGGAAAGGACAAGCAATTCACTGAATCTCAAACTACTGTCTAGTCAGATTACCTACTAAATAAGGGAATTATGACACATAATTATTCAACTTGACATAACTGCTAACAGCTGAATAAAACTTTACCATTTCCTGTTTAACAAAATTTTAGACCTGTCCAAATTCAAGGGTTTTGCAGACGAAAATTTGCAGTGGGTTTGATTTAAAAAAAAACAAGTAGTAGGGTAGAAAATGATGTAGAAAAATAAGAAATTGCTTGTTACAAGCAGTTTCTTTTGTTTCCACAATTTTTTTCTCAATTATAAAATCACAGAGAAAAAAAAAACAGGGATTGAACAGGAAAGGGTTAAAATATTAGCCCCTATTCCGGTTAATAAATTAATACACTCTCTTTAAATCTTAACACTACTCTAATCCGAGAAAAAAGTCGCAGGCGACGATTGACAATTTGCTCCGCCCATTTACTCCTCTGACCACTCCCACTTACTTCAAAAGGAAGTTGGACTAATTTATTAAACAATGTTATTCTTAATATTCACAGCCGGTTACTTGTAACAAGATAGCATGAGCGTAATATGGACGGTTTGCCTCGTTTAAAAATATGAGATTTGACAATATTGGATTAGCCATTCGTTTAGAATTATTTCTTACAAGAAACACCTTTTTCCACGCACTAATATGATTATTTCGTGTTCGTTCGACCTTTCTCTCGTAAAAACGTGTTTATATTGTCGTAGTAACGAGATATATCGCATTCAAGTGACTTTTTTTTTATCGTAATAATCGGATTCATGTTGTCGTAGTTACATGATAATTCGCGTTCATCTGACTTTTTCTCGTAATAATGTGTTTCAAAATGTCGCGCTAACGAGATTATTCGCTTTCGTGTGATTTTTTCCCTCGCCTAACGTGTTTGAAAATATTGTACTAGCGAGCTTGTTCCTGTTCGCCCGATTTTTACCTCGCACGTGCGTGATTATATCGCGCTATAGCCTTTTTTCTCTTTATATACAGTTTAAATATACAGTTGGTTTGTGGAAATGAAGCTTTAAAAATTAGAAATATATTGAGCTTAATTAGGTTTCTTTTCATACACCATACCAAGATGTTGATGGAATTTTGAAATGTGGTAGCACTGTCGGACGTTGAAACGTCTACTAAAATGTGTATCACTCAACATTCAGAAAATATGCTCGAAGCCGAAAGTCCCCCCCCCCCTTCAAATCTCCGCATTTCAATACTTAGATTTTGACGCACTAAATGCTTTAGGTAGTACTCACTGAGTGCACGCGTAAAAAATACGGGCATACTCACAAAATTTATGCGTGCGCGCATAATTACCGTTAAGATGCGTTAAGATGTGCGCGTATGCATAAATTACAAGTGCACGCAAAATATGGAGGTGTCTACTTTTTACACGTGCGCGCTCATATTTTGAATAACGCGTGCACTTTCAAAAGATAAGCGCGCATGCTTAAATTAAACGAGTTTATTTATATTATTTACGCGCATTCTTTATGCTATGACGACTTAACCCATTCCCACACAGCAAAATTTCAGACTGGTCCAAATTGCAAGAGGCTGCAGACGACAATTTCAAGTTGATGAAATTTGATTTTTTTCTTCTTTTTGGATATAAAACGTTGTGGATAATGAAGAAATTGCTTGATACAAGCAATTTCTTCATTTTCCACAATGTTTTCCATGGCTTTATCCTTGGGATGCGTAAAAAGGAGGGATTGAGTGGGAATGGGTTAAAGGGGACTTTTCACCCAAATGGTTGACCGTATGGATACGCATCCCTAAGATATGCCCGTTTTGCCAGACGAGTCACTTTCATGTCGTTTAACCCATTCCCACACGACAAAATTTTAGACTGATCCAAATTGAAAGAAGCTGCAGACGACAATTTGAAGTTGGTGGAATTTTAATTTTTTTCATCTTTTGGGATAAAAAACATTGTGGATAATGAAGAAATTGCTTGTAACAAGCAATTTCTTCATTTTCCACAATGTTTTCTAAAACTGTTTTATTGAGGGGCGTAAATAGGAGGGATTGAGTTGGAATGGGTTAACGAATTATTAGACGACAGCATTTTAGACTGGTCAATATAGAAAGAAGTCGTAGACAAAAATACCACGTTGATGGAATTTTAAGAATCTATGTTTGTCGGGTAAGAATACATTATGAAAAATGTTTTCCAAAGTTGACTTATTGAGGTGAGTAAAATGCGGGATCGTTTCGGAATGAGTTAACCCATTATAAGAAGTTTTTGACTGGTCCCAAAAAGAAAATGATGGCTACAATTCAAAATTTGAAAAATGTGTCGTTGGAATTGAAAACGTTTTAATCAGTTTCTCCTTTTCCCGTTTTTCTTCAAGAGATTTTTTTTACGTTACTAAATATGTTGGATCGTAGATCAGTATACCAATTATTATGGTTCATACCAGATTAAAGCTCGTGTTTAGGCATATCGCCATTGTCGTTCTAAAACGCAGTACCTACAGCTTGATTTAAGCTGTAGTTACCACGTTTTAGAACGAAAACGACGATACGTTCATTTATGAAAGCATCAATATAGGGTACTGTGCGGAAATGGTAAAAAGCTAGGACGGATGTGAGACTGCGACTGTCACACACTCTGGTTAAACTGTTTACAATAGTCTGGATTAATGGTAACTGTCTGTAATAAGAAAGATTTGTAACGGTCGGTTTGTTCCACTGTAACATAGCAGGGAATCTCAACAATTAAACCCCTCGGGCTGTGTTGTTACCGTATTTGGACTGAGAAATACGTTGCAAAAGAGGCCACGGAAATTGTTCGAAACCAATGTTTCGAATTAATCCTTGTCGACACGATACTTTTCGCACTTAGCATTTTTATGAATTTTGAATGGTCATTCTGAACTTAGAAAGTTCATTCCACCTTACTGTATGTAAAGTTTGAAAGATCACGCCGTACTGACCAGGATTTTATGATTTATTTTATTTTATTTATGACCGTAGGCGAAAAGGGACCTGCTCGGATCTTCGCGAAAATTATCTTTAAAAGATATCGTATCCAGCAGAGGTCAATTTGACAATGCATTTCAGGAATAGATTCCTAGTAATATCCATGGTTTACATTGGCTTAGCTCATTACCTGATGACAACAAGTATAGACTGGTTCGAGTTCAAAGGAATTGCAGACAAGTATTTCTAGTTGATGAAACATTTAATTATCATAATTATCATTATTGTTGTTGTCTTTTTGCGTAGAAAGCATTGTGGATAATGAAGAAATTGCTTTACAAAAGTAACTTTTCATATTTACAGTCTTTTCCAAAGCCTCCTTCCTTTCTTGAGGGGCTTTGAAATGGACTTGTGTGGGAATGAGTGAACTTAATTACAACACCACCCTTAGTTTCGCGCAACGGGACTCAGCCTAAAAATATGACCATTTGACAAAGGGACAAATAAGGATTCCCATAAAAAATTTTACGACCAAAACCGGCGGGGTAATTTTTTGGGGAAGAGGTGTGTATAAGTAAGGTAGAAAGGCAGCTCTTTGTTTAAAAAAAAGTTAAAATGTCCGAATCGAATGATTTTGTTCAATTCATTTCAAAAACGAAGACACGCCTAAAATTGAAGCACGAAAAAGACTATATAACTTTCCTTTTTCGACAACGTTTTCTTTCCAGGTCTCATCCAAGGTATTCGGCACTTAAAAATTATCACCGCTAATGCAATAAAACTAGTCCAAAATCAATCGTCTAGTAAGGGATTAGATAAGTGTCCCATTCGAGAAAGGATTAGCCTAAAGTCATCGTCTCTCATACCTTTTGTGAAGAAATTGTGAAACACTGTCATAAAAGTTTCAAAACCAGTAGATCAGGAACTGCTACTATACAGGATTTAATGGGTTTTGTGGCGTCTTAGTTCGGAAAAAAATTCAGAAAACTTTAAACAGGTATGTTTATGAAGAAGGAATTAAAGGGAGAGATAGATAGATAGATAGATAGATAGATAGATAGATAGATAGATAGATAGATAGATAGATAGATAGATAGATAGATAGAGAGAGAGAGAGAGAGAGAGAGAGAGAGGAAAAGGGCGGAGAGAGAGGGAGAGATAAATTGGTTGATAATTGGATGCATAAATGGGTTGATAGATGGATGCATAAATGGGTGGATGGATGGATAGATAGATAGATAGATAGATAGATAGATAGATAGATAGATAGATAGATAGATAGATAGATCGATCGATCGATCGATCGATAGATAGATAGATTGTTAGATAGATTGTTAGATAAATAGATAGATAGATAGATAGATAGATAGATAGATAGATAGATAGATAGATAGATAGATAGATAGATAGATAGATAGATAGATAGATAGATAGATAGACACTATCACAAACGTCAGTAAGATATAATTGGTCGTTTATGAGACAGAACTGGTACGTGTTGCGACGACTTTTATCATTTGAAGGATAGCAGTTGTCAATAAAAATGTTGATTGGCCACTTAAATCATTCTAGAATAGAGCTACGAACTCCGAAGTTTATGGTAAATGGGTCGATTAATGGATGCATAAATGGGTGGATGGATGGATGGATGGACCTGCCAGTAATACCCGAAAGGAGAGTTGGGTAGTATATAGATATAGATAGGTTGATAGGCAGGTAGATAGATAGACAGACAGATAGATAGATAGATAGATAGATAGATAGATAGATAGATTAGATAGATAGATAGATAGATAGATAGATAGATAGATAGATAGATAGATAGATAGATAGATAGATAGATAGATAGAAATGGATGAATGGATGGATGGACGGGGGGATGGATGGATGGACGGGTAGATAGGTTAGTATATATGTTTTCACCTTTGAAGCGTTTACTGATACAAGCTAATATAATTTCCTGTTGAGTAGATGACTTTAACAACGCAACAATTGCTTAATTAAGATTTAGATTCGCCAACCACTCTTTTAATTTACAGCTACAAGTCGCCAAAGAATTCTACAACGCACACATACAGATACACAGATCTATCTTAAACATTGGCCAATTTAGATGGGGTTCGGGGGTTAAATGGAACCCCCTTACCCATTTTTTTCAATTTCGAAGGAAATACAATGAAAAATTGGAAAATGAAAGAAAACAAACTCCCAAAAATCCTCTTCTGACCATAAATTTTGTAAACGAAAGTCATTTGATACCCTGCTCGAGGTCAGAGGTCGGCTGTCAATCCGTCGGAAAGACTTTTTGACCGAGCCGGATGAAACGCTCGGGCGATCTCCGATGATGCAGGTACGGAATCGGCCGAAATGTGACGAATGTCTCGATGACGTATGGTGCCCCGGTTTGCACGTGCCCTTAAGTGAAACTGAGTAAGGCTTTAAGAGGCAAAGGGCTTGAAAGTGTTTTGTCATCCTGAACGCAGATATGGTTTTAAGCCACCGGTTAGCTTAAAAAATATTAACGCTTGCACGACGGATTAATTCGTGTTCAATATAACACCGTTGAGAGTAACGGGCGACAACTCTGCTTCGAGATTAGCATGGCGCTTTTCCTACTGAGCTAACCGGACAGTGCATGAATGGACAGAAAATAAGCCAGAAATCGTGACGCTGTAAGAATCTTAAACTATACTTTCTTGTGCATTCACTTTTTCATTTTTTGAGTCAAACCAAGAAGTGGCCCGCCCTTCAAGATGGAGAACAGTATATGAAACGAAGTTAAATTGGCGGGAAAAAACAGCAAGAAACTGTAGAGATCTTAAGTAGGCGTATATTGGCATCCACAATTAACTTGATATACCGCTATATTCTGTTACTTTATCACATCCAACCCACTTGTTACCTACTTGCTTCACGTGTAGTGCATAGATGACCCAAGAACTTTTCGCGCCGTATGTGTGCAAACTAAGATTCTTTTTTTTTTAAATTAAATCAAAATAAGATGGCTAATCAAGCACTTTTAACAAATACTCTATTTGGTAGTTCGTCTCATTTACTTTCACTTACACCATTTAGATCTAACACAAATATAAATCAGCCAAAACACAAAGCAGTAGCTTCGAGGAACAAGATAACATTGTCTGACCCATTCCCAGATGGCATAATTTTAGACTGATCTCTATTGAAAGGACTTGCAGATGTTAATTAAAAGTTTATGAATTTGTTTTAGTTTTTTAACTTTCTGAGTAGAAAAATTGTGTAAAATGAAGAAATTGCTTGTTACAAGCAATTTCTTCATTTAACATAATTTTTCTACAAATGATTTTCTCACTGTACATCAAAAAGCGCCATTGTGTAGGAATGGGCTTACTAAAGAGACATTGCCTTTTCCATAATCTTTTTAACCCATTACTGTAAATAAAACTTAACCCATCAGAAAAAAAATCTGCATTTTTACATATGAAAAAAATATAGCTTTTGAAAATGTTGAGAGAAAAAAAATTGCTTGTAACAAGTAATTTCTTTTTTTCTCACATTATTTTCTATCTCACATGACCCTTATTTTTCAATTTTAACCAACTTAAGTTTTAACCAACTTTATTCAGTTGTCTGCAACTTATTTGAATTAAGACCAGTCTAAAATTTTGTCATGTGGGAATGGGTTAAGAGTGGTCAAATTTATAAGAAGCCAAATCTAATTGGATAGAAATTGAAAACTAAGTAGATTTTTGGATAAAAAACAATGTGAAAAAAAGAGAAATTGCTTGTAACAAACAATTTCTTCTTTTCTCAATCTGTTTTGCAAACCTCAAAATCTGTTGATAGTATGGTAATGAGTAATTATTGTGGTTAAACTGGTAAAAAAATTAGTAGATTGAATCAAATTTCTTTTTCCATTTTGTTTTAGGTGTTTAAACCTTTCCTGTACAAACACTGGATTTTACGTTGCTGTGATTTTATACTTGAGAAAATATTGTGGGAAAAAGAAGAAATTGCTTGTTACAAGCAATTTCTTCTTTTTCCCACAATATTTTTTACCACATAGGATGGTTTCATTTCAGATTGCATCCAATTCTCATTGTCATCTGCAAACTCTTTCAATTTGGACCAGTCTAAAATTTCCAAAAGCGGGAAAGGGTTAAACCCATTTCTAGACAACATAATTTTAGAGTGGTCCAGATTGAAAGAAGTTGCAACTGCCAAGTTGAAGTTAATGAAATTCTAGATTTTTTCACCTGTCTGGGTTGAAACATTGTAGATAATGAAGGATTTTACTGTTACAAGGAATTTCTTAATTATCCACAATGATTTCCAAATATTTTTTTCTTTGGGAATGGCAAAAAGTGTCATTGTTTAGGAAAGGGTAAAACCCAGTCTCTGAGGACAGAATCCAAATGAAAGGAAGTTGTCTGTTCCAGCCATAATTTCAAAATGCAACAAAGTAAATAGTACCATCATACAGGACAGGAAACATAGCAAGAAAATGAGAAATTGCTTGAAATAAGCAAGTATTTTATTTTTTCACAATGTTTTCCTAAATTTCATACCTTAATCCATTCCTACACAATCCTGTTTTTGACACCCTTCAAAAGAACAGCTTAGATAGTGTGACATTTTTTTCTACGCACAAAGACAAAGGTATTGGTGGCCCTCCAGCAAAAGGTTCATGACAAGTTTTGATCGACTTCTTCAACAGTGTAACCCAGATTGGAAAATCTAGTAGGATATTGCTGGGGTAGAAGTGGTCAATTAGGTTTGATTTTTTTATATTTCAAGACCTGTCTCCTCCAAAGAACTGTACATTTTGAAAATGGGGCAATACAAGGTTTCTATTATAATTCATTGAAAACATAAAGACTCTTTAATACAAAAATAAACTATCAATATCCCACTCGGCGTAGATGAAGCCACAGTTTCAATAAGACAGTCTTTCAATTATATAGTGAGTAATTTGCCTTCTACTTTTAGAACTCCGTATACCAGGAGTGATAAGCTAAACAGTTATGTATGTTCAAAGAAGTTCCTTGGATGATTATTATTATTTTGAATCGGCCTTTTTTAAGCTACTGCTGGGTAGGAGAAGGTTTAAATGATATAGAGAATCTCTCATTTGTTTCTTACAAGTAATAATTCTAGATGAATATTGCTAATCTAATATGGTCCAAGTTTCTTAAATGATATCTTAATTATTTGTTGACAGAAAAGGATCATCTCGTAAAAGTATCAATCTTGAAAGTTATTCAGACTACGATCAAGTGAATTTTGGCTATCATCACTTTCTGCGGTTGGTAGCTATAGCTACCTGTCATTTTTCACACCAGGAAACATACAATCATGTACAACTGCAACAATAAATTTGAGCCACTATTTAGACAACCAACTTAATAGGCAAATCACATTTCCATTGGAGATAGACAATGGCATTTTTTTGCCATACTTGAGATCAAGCTCAGGACCGTAGAATAGAAAACATCCTGTATTACCTATTAAGCAAACCAGGCTAAAACCTGCTTAACCCTTTCCTGTTTTTCAAAATTTTAGACTAGTCCATTTTGAAAGCAGTTGGAGATGACATTCAAATGTGGGTGCAATTCGAAAAGTAAGCAACCAATGGGCTAAAAAATATTGTGGGAAAAGAAGAAATTGCTTGTAACAAGCAATTTCTTCTTTATCCACAATATTTTCTCAAGTATAATATCACAGGGACCTAAAAACAAGGGATTGTGCAGGAGAGGGTTAAATAAGATTATATGAAAGAAAAATTTTATTTTCTACATGATCATAATGCTCTACTATGCCAACAGGGAGGTCCATCATCAGTACTTTCAGTGCTTTGATTTTGTTATGATTTTTATTCCATTAGATATATAGATCTATCTTTGATATAGACTGGTCAATCCTTTGTTTATCATAGAGTTACCCCAATTTAAAGGCTAGCCAGTTTGTACTAATCTCATTCCTACACAATGACGCTTTTCGACGCCCCTCAAGAAAAAAAATAGGAAAACATTGTGTTCAATTTCTTCATTTTCCAAAATGTTTCTACCGAGAAAGTTTCATAAACTTTAAGTTGTCGTCTACAACTACTTTCAATTTGGACCAGTCTAAAATTTTGCTCTCTGGTAATGGGTTAAGATATACTTTGTCTTTGAGGGCACATCCTGAATCCCTTATAATAAATTGTGCTTGTACATATAATACTTTACAACCATTTTGTATTTATTTTCAGAAATGATTGACAATGTTACATCAAACAGTCTACTGAAAGAACCTGTCTCAGTGTCAGATAATACAACTAGATCTCAGAAGATAGATTCATATGGTATGGAACAGTTGGACTTAACTCATTCCCCTGATTATAAAATTTTAGACCAGCTGAAAAATCAAAGAGGTTACTATGGATGAAAAGGAACGGGTTTAAGATGAAAACAAATTGCTAATATAGTAAAAACATTGTGAGAAAAAGAGAAACTGTTTGTTTAAAGAATTTTCTCCTAGTTTTATAATTTTTTTAAAGGTACAGTGAATTCCTGTTAAGTGCAACACCTTTTGTGCAATTAATAGACCTTTTCACGCTCCAACAGCACATGTGTCAAATTAAATCTCATTAAATGCCATATTTACTGGAGACTAGGTCATGTGATCAGTTGCGGGGAGTCGATAATTTATCCCTATATAATCCTATATAAATTGGCTATTTTGAAAGAGCAAAAATAAAGGTTAAAAATCAAAATTTGGTTAAAAAAAGGGTTTCGACCTGTGAGGCGATATATGCAGACTAGTTGTAGCAAGTAATATTGATGATATTATCGTGTATTAGTAACCGAGTTGAGTTTAAAACGTCCTGGTATCTAGGCCATAATTATGGAATAAAATGTACAACAAATTTGGCGATAACAATAATATTTCCAATGTAGAAATATTTTTTGAAAATATTTTACTCACACACACACACATGCGCACATACAAGGAAAGAAAAAAAAAAGAGTTACTCTCGGTACAAACATTGTATGATCACTTTGCTGAATTATGATATACGACAAACTACTTTAATCTTTTTTTTTAATATTTACAACTACACAAAAGACATAAGCATGCCATTTTCCAGCATGCTGATTTGTTAAATTTGCAAATAAGCGTCAATCATAGGCACGTCATTCATTGCAAACCCCGCCCCCTCATACGGTAGGCCTGATCACAAGTGACAATAATCCGAATTGGCATAATTGACTAAATTTATGTTTTTTTTGTTTAAAAAAAGCATTTAAATGCTATTGACCACATTTTGAATAAAGATAAAATGTTGCTTTAGATATGCCAGTTTGAAATCAATCTCCTAGTTTTCACCAAAGTGCATATATTAAAAAGTTTCCATGATAATAAGTTTAAGTGTTTGAACTAAAACATTATTGAAATAATTTAGAACAAAGGAGCAAAACAGGCATGCTGTTTTTGAAATATTTGTCTCTGTCTGTGTGTCCACCAATGTAGATCTTTCTTTCTCTCTTTTTTCATTTCTTGATACATGTATCAAACATGCCCGCAAAAGAGCATGTCAAATGTTGCTTTTAAACATTTGCATCATTGTAACAATAGATATGGTGAAGAAAAGGAGGAAACATTGTCTTGATATAAATAATCAACTTTTCATAAAAAAGTGCCTTACCATAAATTAAAAAGAACATATTGTAATGCAAAAACAGGCAGCATTTTTTACAATGAATGAATGACATAGCTCGCATGTTTGATGACGATGTTAATAGTGCAAAGAAAAGTATGAAAAATATAAAATGATTTAAGGTAAAGATAATGATTAGAGAGAGCTGTTCAGAAGAATGATCTGTTGACGGCCTTGGTGTAAAGGGTTCCCTTCGGTAAATCACGATACATATGGGTTATTATATAACAGGCAACATGTCTAAAAGAATCCGATAAACACTCTTACATTTAATTGGTCAAATTTTGATTTGATGAAACAAATTTTGTCTTCTCATGTTTCAACTGATATGCCGCCAAATACTAATTCCTTGATTGATCAAAGGATGCAACCGAGCGTCGTTTCAATTGGCACAGTTGTTTGTCATCTTTTAAGCATTTTTCTAAAATCAAATAAAGTGAATGTGCTTATTTTTTGTTGAATGGATTTAAAAAAAAAAAATTTTTTTTGCTGGAGGATATATTGAGAGGTAGGCTTTTGTTTTAAAAAATCCAGCTTTAATATTTGAAAATCTAGCCTTACTAGTAGATCACAGGACCAATATCATAACCAGAATATCATCATTAAGCTACCAAAAGGTTGCAAATACAATATGAGATAATATGTAGTACGATATTTTATACACCAAACAACAATACAATGTCTGAGCTATATGGATCTTTAAACTCATCTTTCCTCGCACAAACTGTCATAACTTCAATACTTCAGGAGGCAAGGAACATGTGTTTCAGTGATTCTGGGGGTTGCTGGATAAAAAACGAGTTAATGACCTTTCCATGGTTCATTCACACTTATACACTACAGGCATTTGTTTAAACTTATACAATATACCGGGTTATCATACAATTTATTGTATATGGTGAAAATAGATAATGAAACGAAACACCCGTCATTTATTGGATAAGGCTGATAAAATAGGGTACTTTACATGCTTCTAAAGAACATTACTTGGAAATCGAAGGAATGAATTTTGTAACAAACAAGTGTTACATTTCCAACAATATTATCTACATCTTTTAGCCCAATACTTTTCATTGTAAAAACTCGAAAAAAAGATGTTAAAATGACTGGACGCAGTTGTAAGGCTTTCGAATCCTCCACGCAGTGGAAATTTTTTTTTTTTTTTGTTTGTTTTTTTGAAAGCACTTTGAAAACGGATACAGATTTTTTAGTCATCTGATGCTTTGCATGAAAAGGTCTATTGGTAGTTCTATTAAAGGAGCTATTTGTTCTTCAAAACTTATGCTTGTACATAAGTCAGTTGAATTAAGCAGTGAATTGCTATTAATAATTTTAAATTAACCCATTCCAACTCGACAAAAAATTAGACTGGTCCAATTTGAAAGGAGTTGCAGACGACAATTTAAGTTGGTGAGATTTTAGATTTTGTTTAACTTTCTAGATAAAAAACATTTTGTAAAATGAAGAAATTGCTTGTCACAAGCAATTTCTTCATTTCACACAATGTTTTCCCAATGGTTTTTCCTAGGGGGCGTTCAAAAGCGTCACTGTGTGGGAATGGGTTCTGTACACAAAAATTTAGGAAAATGTGTTAATGGGTTGAATTCAAAATAAAAAAAGATGAGTGACCCAATTAATATGAATCTTTTGAAACGTGCATGCTTAATTATTTCCCCTTTTCTAATTAACTATTAATAAGATTTTTTTCACTTTTTGTTTTTCCGATTAGTTAAGTCAAATCACATGAGTTTTCCCTTAGTATAAACCCATTTACATGCAACCCTGCATTTTAAGAGGATTTAATAAAGACGGGAAACATTCAGAGAATTTCTGGTACTAATCATTTTCTCCTGATTTCACATTGATTACAACTGATGTGAGAAGTACTTTGGTATAACTACACACTTTGAAATATCACCTGCAACCTTCACCAGTTTGGACCCTTTCCTGTTTTAGGAAATTTTAGACTAGTCCAAATTGAAAGAGCCTTTTGGACATTTGTCACCAATGGGTGGATAATCGTAAACCTATGTGGGATAGCAGCTGGAAGCTAGGAAAGGATGTAATGGTGATACTGGTGCAAGACATACCGGGGATCCATTGACAGGTGCTCCAGCTACTGAGATATGACTGAAAAATTGTTAAAAGCAGCATTTAATCCCATTCAAACAAATTTCATTCCTTAGGATATTGTCCTCTTCCTTTGTAGATCTCGGCAGATCACCACAATTTATTGAAATGAATGGAAATTCATCTTAGAAGGGAAGAAAGATTGTAGAAAATGGGAAAGTGCGGTTACTATTTTGTCATAAAAGTAAAATTTAATGCACATTAGAAGGGAATAATAACAATTTGGGAAATGGGAAAATGCCGTTACTATTAATGAGATTAGATGTAAATTCATTTAAGAAGGGAAAAAAAACACATTCTAAATTAATCTTAGATGAGGGTTAACCCATTACCAGATGACTTAATTTAGACTGGTCCAAATTGAACAAAGATACAGGCGACCAATCATATTGTGCTTAAATTAAATGATAAGCACCAAATAGGGTGGAAAACATTGTGAGAAGAGGAGAAATTGCTTATTAGAAGCAATTTCTCCTTTTCTGACAAAGATTTTCATGGTAATGAGTTAATTGACTTTGTTTCATGTATATGTATTACAGAAGAACAGATAGAGTGGATCATTATTTGTACAGTATGCATGATTCTTGGTTTGGCTGTGGCAACAATAACATACTTTTGGTAAGTATGACACAAAGCATTCTTAAGTGTTCATTGACCTATTACCTCACAGTGATGCTTTCTGACACCTTGAAGAAATACAATCATGGAAAATCTTCTGGAAAAAGAAGAAATTGCTTGTAACAAGCAATTTCTCCTTTTGCTCACTATGTTTTCCACCCAATTTTGTTACTTATTTTCTAAATTTAGCGCATTTTGAAATGTCATCTGCAATAGACCTTTTCATGCAAAGTGCCAGATGACTAGAAAGTCTGTATCCACTAGACACTTTCAAAGAAGAACAACAACAACAACTTCCCACTGCAGGGAGGATTTACTTCCAGTTTTGTATTCAAAAGCCCTATAATTGAGTCTAGTCATTTTAAATTTTTTTTTTGATGTTTTAAAATGAAAGCATGGGCTAAATAATGTAGATAATATTGTTGGAAATGTAACATCTGTTTGTTACGATATTTCTTTCCCCTTAATGTTCCAGAAATATTAATTTCAGAAGCATTAAAAGCACTCTATATTATGGGCCTTAAGGAATAAATGACGGGTGTTTTGTTTCATGATCTATGTTTCACCATATTCAATGAAATGTATCATAACCCGGTATATAGTTTATGTTGAAACAAACACCTGTAATGAATGAAGGGGAATGCAACATGGAAAGGTCATTAACCCATTTTGTCTCTGACAAACATCAGAATCACCAAAACTTTCGTTCTTTGCCTCTAGAAATATCAAAGTTATGATAGTTTGTGTGAGAAAAGGTGAAATTAAAGCTCAATGAAGTTAAGACAGTATTTTGTCGGGTAAGCAACCAAAATTTTGAATGAAATTGTATTTACAACCGTTAGTTAGCCCATTGGTGATATTCTGATTATAATATGCACATTGGCCCCTTGATCTGATAGTGAAGCTAAATATTCAAATATTAGAACTATATTTTTGAAAATGAAAGCCTACCTCGCAATATATCCTGCAGCGAAAAAACAATTTTAAATCCATTCAATGAAAATAAGCGTATTCACTTCATTTGATTTTGGGAAAATGCTGAAAAGATAAACACCATGTTATGATATTACCATGCCAATTGAAACGACACCGGTCGCATCCTTTGATCAATCGACAAAAAAAAAGTTTTTGCCGGCATATCAGTTGAAACATACAAAAATCAAGTTTGTCTTATCAAATCATAAATTTTACTAATTATATGTAAGAGTGTTTATCGATTCTTTGTGACATGTTGCCGGTTACATAATATATAATACATGTATAGTGATTTACCGAAGGGAACCCTTTACACCAAGGCTGTTAACAGATCATTCTTCTGATCTGTTCTATCTGATCATTATCATTACTTTAATCATTTCATTTTTTTTGCAGTTCTCTTGCACTATAACATTGTCATCATCAATACGGTTTATGTCATTCATTCATCATTGAAATTATGCTACCTGTTTTTGCATTTCAATATATTCTTTCATTCATTGTATAGCACTTTTTTACGAAAACATAATTATTTATATCAAGAAAATGCTTTCTCCTTTTTTCGACATTTCTATTGTTACAATGATGCAAATATTAAAAAATGACATGCTGTTCTGCGTGCGTGTTTGATATTAATAAATGAAAAGATAGAGAGAGAAAGAGCGAGGAGAGAGAAAGAGGAAGAGATCTAACATTGGTAGACACACAGACAAAACACAAATATTTCAAAAATAGCATGCTTACTGTGCTCTTTATTTTCATAATGTTTAAGTTTAAACGCCTATACTTTTCAAAAGGGGAACTTTTTAAAAAAAGAAATATATGCTTTTTGGTGAAGACTTTTGGTGATTGGTATCAACATAGGCCCCTCTTATGGCATATCTAAAGCAACATTTATCTATATCTTCCAAATTTGGTAAATAGTATTTAAAGGTAACCAGACAATAGTCCCTCTGGACAATATCCCCTTCTATGTTTTTTGAAATGGCAGACATTATCTCCTTCCTAAATTTAACAGAGCGGACATTAGCCCCTTCGCCTTTCTGACAGGGCGGACGAAATCCCCTTCCTAATATTAGCAGGGGGGACATTTTCCCCTTCATCGTTTTACTACTGTGGACATAAGCCTCTTTCTAAAATATATCACAGACAATTCATGGTTTTCTGAATTGGATATAATTCCGGTATTTCACCTGAAAGCCAGTCAGGTATTGCAATAATAATAAATGATATACTCTGATTCTACTGGCCACTGATACATTGTAAAAACAACTCATACAAAACAGTAGCTATGATGTATTGCTCTCATACCGACAACAAGTGTAAAACAAGAGGACCATGATGGTCCTAAATCGCTCCCCTGAGAATGATTGTTCATGGCTTTATGATATAAACAAAATAGCAAAGTCCTCTGTCGAATAATTTTGGAGAAGATGTTTAAGGATTTCTCTTTTGTTTCTAGGTATATTGATGATCCCACCATATAGCACTAATTTCTTGAGTATGGTAATGCTTTGAAGTATAGACATCAATACATACCAAGTATAAAAGCTCTAGGCCTAATGGTTTAGGAGAAGAAGGTTTTCAAAGATATCATTAGTTATTTCTAACTAAAATTAGGGATTGCACAGAAAAGGGCTAATTTTCAGAATACAGTAATTCTTTGAAGTATTTTGGTAGAGGGTCAATGGCTGATGATATGTACCAAATATCAAAGCTCTAGGCCTAATTGTTTGGGAGAAGAAGACTTTAAAAGATTTCCATCTTTATTCCTTTGTAAAATCAGGGATTGCACAGAAAAGGGCTAATTTTCAGAATACAGTTATTCTTTGAACTATTTTGGTAGAGCGTCAATGGCTGATGATATGTGCCAAATGTCAAAGCTCTAGGTCTCATGGTTTGGGAGAAGAAAATTTTCAAAGATTTCCTTCTTTATTCCTTTGTAGAATCAGAGATCGCATGGAAAAGGGCTAATTTTCAGAATATAGTAACTCTTTGAAATATTTTGGTAGAGGGTCAATAGGTGATGATACATACCAAATATAAAAGTTCTAGGCCTTATAGTTTGGGAGAAGAAAATTCTCAAAGATTTCCTGCTGCCGTTATAGCGCAGTTGGTAGCGCGTCGGACTATCAATCTTAAGGTCCCGAGTCCGATCCCCGACGGCAGCCCTCATCCTTTCCGACTATTTGTCTCTCACCAATAGGTCGATTATCGTAGACCTATGTGAGATAACAGCTGGAGGCTAGGAAGGGATGTAATGGTAGTACTGGTTTGAGAAATACCAGGGAACTATTGTTAGGTGCTCCAGCCTCCGCGATATAACTGAAAGATTGTTGAAAGCGGTGTAAAACCCCATTCAAACAAACAATCAAACAAACCAAAAATTTCCTTCTTTATTCCTTTGTAAAATCAGGGATTGCACAGAAAAGGTCTAATTTTCAGAGTACGGTAATTCTTTGAAGTATTTTGGTAGAGGGCCAATAGGTGATGATACATACTAAATATAAAAAATGATATGTACCAAATATCAAAGCTCTTGGCCTTGTGGTTAAGAGGGAGAAGATTTTTAAAGATTTCCTTTGTAAAATCGGGAATTGCACAGAAAAGGGTTTATTTTAAGAGTACAGTAATTCTTTGAAGTATTGTGGTAGAGGGTCAATGGTGATGATATGTACCAAATATCAAAGCTCTATGCCTCGTGTTTTTGGGAGGAGCAGATTTTGATGCTCCCACCACTTAATAGGGGGGGAGCATATAGATTTGCCTTTGTCCGTCCGTCTGTACTTTCATCCTTCCTTCCTTCCATCCATCCCGAAATTGTCCGGGGCATATCTCTGAAAGTATAATAGCTATCAACTTGAAACTTTACAGGTGGATAGACCGCATTGAGGAGAAGTGCAGTGCACAAGAACCACAACTCTTGCTTGCATAATTTTGGAGTTATTGCCCTTTGTTATTTTAAAGACTTTCATTTTGTCCGGGGCATATCTCTGTAAGTATAATAGCTATCAACTTGAAACTTCACTGGTGGATAGACCTCATTGAGGAGAAGTGCAGTAATCAAGAATCACAAGTCTTGCTTGCATAATTTTGGAGTTATTGTCCTTTGTTATTTTAAAGACTTACATTATGTCCCGAGCATATCTCTGAAAGTATAATAGCTATCAACTTGAAACTTTACAGGTGGATAGACCTCATTGAGGAGAAGTGCAGTGCACAAGAACCACAACTCTTGCTTGCATAATTTTGGAGTTATTGCCCTTTGTTATTTTAAAGACTTTCATTATGTTGGGTGCATATCTCTGAAAGTATAATAGCTATCAACTTGAAACTTTACAGGTGGATAGACCTCATTGAGGAGAAGTACAGTGCACAAGAACCACAACTCTTGTTTGCATAATATTGGAGTTATTGCCCTTTGTTATTTTAAAGACTAACATTTTGTCTGGGGCATATCTCTGAAAGTATAAAAGCTATCAACTTGAAACTTCATAGTTGGATAGACCTTATTGAGGAGAAGTGCAGTGCACAAGAACCCCAACTCTTGCTTGCATTATTTTTTCAGTATCAAAGCTACTGGTAGGGGCATCTGTGTCCTGTGGACAAAGCTCTTGTTTTATAATTGTCACGATGGACAGATGGACAGACAGATACCGGGAAAAGCTGTTTGTCGCCTTTACCATGGTGTTCACTAGAATAAAAAATTTTCCCGGAAATATGCAAAAGTATTTAATCAAAGATTGGGCACCAGTTTATACAATAAAAGTCTGAAGAAACTTAGAACTGAAGAATTTTACGAAGGGGATAATGTCCGCCTATCGAGGGGATAATGTCCGCCCTGTGAATATCAGGAGGGGGATTTTGTCTGCACTGTCAGAATGACGAAGGGGCTAATGTCCGCCCTGTCGGATTTAGGAAGGGGATAATGTCTGCCTTGTCAAAAAACAATGAAGGGGATGTTGTCCAGAGGGGCTATTGTCCTAGATTCGTATTTAAATCAATTAAGCCAATCATGTCAATCAGGATTATTGTCACTTGTTCATATATTCAGGCCTGCCATGCAAAGGGTGGGTTTTACCATGACTGACTTGCCTATGACTGACACATTTTTGTAAATTTAACCAATCAGTGTGCT
Organism: Fragum fragum; assembly: GCA_946902895.1. Lineage (NCBI taxonomy): Eukaryota > Metazoa > Mollusca > Bivalvia > Cardiida > Cardiidae > Fragum > Fragum fragum. The sequence goes on along the minus strand of OX336367.1, from coordinate 36,250,301 downwards.
TGAAAAAAAGGGAAGGGATATTTCTTGTAGTGTCGATTGTTTTGTAAATATCACAAAACCATTTATTTCTGGCACAAATAACTTAAAGTAATATGTTTGCAATTACAATTATTCAAAGTGACCATTCAGTATTTGTTCCGAGTGTTAAACTGTAACTCTATATTTTTTCTGTTTTTGTATGTATGTAAGGAGTGGTGGGTGTTAAAATATTTTCAAAAAATCTTATTGCATTGGAAATATTGTGTGAAAAAGATAATTTCCAAATTCGAAGTACAATATATTTTATATGGTCTATATACCAGGCAGTTTTAAACTCAATTTGATTGCAAATTCACGATAATATCATCAAAATTACTCACTACAATTGGCCTGCATCTGTCTGATTACAGATTAAAACTCTTTTTCACCAAAATTTTGATTTTTAATCTTTATTTTTGTTTGTTCAAAATAGCCAATTTATATTGGTATATTCAGTGATAATTTGTCGACTCCCAGCAATCGGTCACTCCACATAGTCTCGGCTAAATATTGTATTTAATGAGACTTGGTTTGACGCATGCGCAGTGAGAGCGTGAAAAGGTCTGTTTCTTTCAAATTGCACTATTCTGAAATTGCTTCCTCTGGTAGCACTTTACCACTTTACTTTAACAACAAAATTTCAGACAGGTCTGAATTGAAAGAACTTGCAGAAGACATTTCTAAATTAGTGAAATTTTGAAATTCTTTGTCCTATATATTGAACATTGTGAAAAAAAAAACCTAAGTAAGTGTCTTACTGTATTTGGGTTTTGTAGATCAAAGGTAAAGGTCACAAATGAACTTTGGTTGAAAACCATTTCCATGCCCTAACTGAAGAACCAAATGACCCACAATCTTGAAATTTCACACAATTATTGCCAATGACCTATGGAAGTGCCCTAATGTTTGTGAGTCACGTGGTCAAAGATCGAGGTCACAATTGAATTTGGTTGAAAATCATTACCATGCTCAAACTTATATGGGATTTGACCTGGGCCCTTGAAACTTTATAAACATTGTCTGTGACCCAAGGAGGTGTCCTTTTGTTTTTGAGTCATGTAAGTCAAAGATAAAGGTCACAATTTAACCCTTTGACTAATGTTTGTCAAAGGTCAACTCTGTTACTTCAGTGACAATTAAGCACTGTTGGTTGGATTGAGTCTGCTTTGTGACAATTCTAGTGAAAGTTTTTCTTTTTTAATCTGAAAAGTGCAATGTGCCTGGGCAGAGTTCAAATATGACCCAAGGGGTATCATATGAACAAGCTTTATAGAGGTCCCCTATGAAATGCTGACTACCAAGTATTTATAATCTACTCTTTCTGGTTTCAGAGAAAATATTATTAATGTTTTCTTTTTTTTTTATTGAGAATTGGGATGCACCCTGTGGGTATCCAAATATGACCCAATGGGCATCATTTAAACAACTTTGATAGAGGTCCACTATAAGGTGTTACATACCAAAGTTCAAAGCTCTGTCTTCTGGTTTCAGGGGAGAAGATTTTTAAAGATTTCATTATTTTCCCCCTTAAGTTAAGATTTAAGAGTTGATTTCAATTATTTGAACAATGTTTAAAGAGCTTCAACCAAGGAACATATGTGCCAACTTTCAAATTGTTTTCCGCAATGTTTTCTAAATCTTTATTTCTTTAGCGGAATGGGTGGCAAACCTTGTACGTGTATGTCTTTTTAAGGGACAGAAGACACCAACCGGACAATATTCGCCGAAGAAAGCTTCGAGAGTCAAAAATCAAGAAGAGTAAGACCATTTTCTTTCCCAAATTTATTTGATTTAACTCATTACCAGACTACGAAATTTAAACAGGTCCTAATTGAAAGAAGTTACAGACAACAATTTAAAGTAGATGAAATCTATCTATCTATCTATCTATCTATCTATCTATCTATCTATCTATCTATCTATCTATCTATCTATCTATCTATCTATCTATCTATCTGTCTATCTGTCTATCTGTCTATCTGTCTATCTGTCTATCTGTCTATCTGTCTATCTGTCTATCTATCTATCTATCTATCTATCTATCTATCTATCTATCTAACTAACTAACTAACTAACTAACTAACTAACTCACTCCCCTTTTGGGTATTACTTGCAACAAGTAGCAAGTAATTTTTCCATTGACCACAATTTTTTTCAGGTAGAAAACATTGTGAAAAATGATAAATTGCTTGTTAAAAGAAGTTTTTCCTTTTTCCACACGGTTTTCTGTAACTATCTTGCTTCAGGGCATCAAAAGGCAGGATGATGAGGTAATGGGCTATACACTTAAATTAAAGGGAGTAAACCCACTAGATAAAGAATTGCAGCATATTATGATATTATAAATAATATTCCATCAAAATTAAAAAAAAAAAACACAACGAACTATATGACAACCCTTTAGTTATATTTTACTCTAGCCATTCAATTTTATCCCATTCCCAGTCAATCCTGGTTTTTGATAATTCTCAGAAAAATAGCTACAGAAAACATTATTCAAAATGAAGAAAATACTTTTAAGAAGATATTTCTTCATTTCCCACAATGTTTTCTACGCAGAACGACAAAGATTACTAAAAAACATAAACAATCGATGTTAGTCTGCAATTCTTTGAAATCATATTGTCTGAAATATTGTCATCCCCACTTAGTTTATTTTACTGTAGAAATACATTATTTTGTAATATATTCTCCCATAAAATGAACGATTACGATTGATTTAATTGATTTAATCCTTTCCTATACAATCACTGAATTTTACGTCCTTGTGATTTTATACTTGAGAAAAAATTGTGGGAAAAGAAGAAATTGCTTGTAACAAATTTCTTCTTTTTCCATAATATTTTCTACCCTACTAAATGGTTATTTTTCAAATTAAATCCTTTTTTAATTTTTGTTTGTAAATTTTTTGAATTTGGACAGGTCTAAAAACAGGAAAGCGTTAATTGATTCACAAGCCATTCCAACTTAACCTTTTCCCACTTTTTGACACCACTCAGGAAAAAGCTTGGTCAAACATTAAGGAAACAAAAAAATTGCTCATTATAATCAATTTTCTATGTTCCCCATAGGGCAAACATATAGCTACCACATAGTCTGTCCGTCTGTCCTTCAATTATTTTGTCTCTCTGTCCATCTCTCCACCTCATTTTCTCCACAACCCTTGAGCCAAAATTGTTTAAACTTGGCATGTAAATTCCTTATGATATGTGGTAACTTTTTACATTTTCGACTTCTTCTTAACAATTCTTGTACAAATTTTTACCAAACTTGGCAGGAAACATCCCCACGGGTAGGCGCTTCAGATTTGAACTTGTCATGGAGTTAGCTCCCTTTGGGGCCCCATACCTTTAAAAATCATCATTTCCAAAACAGAAGGGCCATTCTTAGGGCTTTGATATTTGGTATGAAGTATCTTCTGGTGGACCTCTTATCAAGATTGTATGAATTATGGCACTAGGTCCAAAATTAGCCTATTTCCAGACATCACAAGTTTTACATAGGGCTTAAATATTGAAAACTTTAAAATCTTCAGGGCCTAGAGTTTTGATATTTGGTCAACAGCATCATCTGGTAAACTTCTATCAAGATTGTATAAATTATGGCCCCATGGTCATAATTAGACCACCCCCAGACTTCACTAATTTCCATTAGAGCTTATATACTGAACATTTTTACAAATCTTCTCCTAAATAGAAAGGCCTTGAGCTTTGATGTTTGGTTTTTAACATCATCTTGTGGACTTCTATCTGTTTTTGTGATCTTTGGACTCTGTTGACCATTAAGGCCTCATGGGCCTCTTGTTAAAATTCCATCAACTAGCAATTGTTGCCTGCAATTTCTTTCAATCCTTGGAGTCTAACATACTGTTGTTGATATAAGGGAGTAAACCCACTTCCTAAAATATTCCAGCATTTTATAATATCATTCTCCCTTCAAATGAAAGGTGTATGGGAACCATGTAGTAATCCTTTTTATTAAATCTTTCCCGTTTTATGAAATTTTGAACCAGTCCAATTTAAAAGAGGTTGCAGACAACAATAAAAACTGCATGCAATTTGAAATTAAACCATTCTATCTGGTAGAAATATTGTGAAAAAAGGGGAAATTCCCGAAGACGGGACGTATTATGGGATCACCCGTGGTGTCCGGGCGTCCGGGCGTCCGGTTGTCCGGTCGTCCGGGCGTCCGGCAGTGTCCACTTCATTGTCCGGAGCATAACTCTGTCACCGTAAGTCCGATTGACTTTAAACTTGGCAGTTATATTCTTCTCATCAATACGGAGTGCAGTGCACAAGAACCATAACTCTACCTGGCCTATTTTTTGAGTTATTGCCCTTTGATGTTTTTTATACTTGAATCTTGTCCAGAGTATATCTCTAAAAGTATAATAGCTAGGATCATGAAACTTCGTGGGTGTATAGATCTTGCCAAGGGGGAGTGCAGTGTACAAGAACCATAACTCTACCTGGCCTAATTTTTGAGTTATTGCCCTTTGTTGTTTTTCATACTTGAATCTTGTCCGGAGTATATCTCTAAAAGTATAATAGCTAGAATCATGAAATTTCATGGGTGTATAGATCTCACCAAGAGGGAGTGCAGTGCACAAGAGCCATAACTCTACCTGGCCTTTTTTTTGAGTTATTGCCCTTTGTTGTTTTTCATACTTGAATCTTGTCAGGAGTATATCTCTAAAAGTATAATAGCTAGAATCATGAAATTTCATGGATGGATAGAGCTCACCAAGGGGATGTGCAGTGCACAAGAACCATAACTCTTCCTGGCCTATTTTTTGAGTTATTGCCCTTTGTTGTTTTTCATACTTGAATCTTGTCCGGAGTATATCTCTAAAAGTATAGTAGCTAGGATCATGAAACTTCATGGATGGATAGATCTCACCAAGGGGGAGTCCAGTGCACAAGAACCATAACTCTACCTGGCCTATTTTTTTGAGTTATTGCCCTTTGTTGTTTTTCATACTTGAATCTTGTCCGGAGTATATCTCTAAAACTTTAACAGCTAGAATCATGAAATTTCATGGATGGATAGAGCTTACCAAGTGGGAGTGCAGTGTACAAGAATCATAACTCTACCTGGCCTATTTTTTGAGTTATTTCCCTTTGTTGTTTTTCATACTTTAATCTTGTCCGGAGTATATCTCTTAAAGTATAATAGCTAGGATCATGAAACTTCATGGATGCATAGATCTCAATAAGGGGGAAGCAGTGCACAAGAACCATAACTCTACCTGGCCTATTTTTTTAGTTATTGCCCTTTGTTGTTTTTCATACTTTAATCTTGTCCGGAGTATATCTCTTAAAGTATAATAGCTAGAATCATGAAATTAATTGGATGGATAGAGCTCACCAAGTCGGAGTGCAGTGTACAAAAACCATAACTCTACCTAGCGTAAATTTTGAGTTATTGCCCTTCGTTGTTTTTCATACTTGAATCTAATCTGGGGTATATCTCTAACAGTATAATAGCTGGAATCATGAAATTTCATGGATGGATAGAGCTCACCTGGTGGGAGTGAAGTGTACAAGAACCATAACTCTACCTAGCCATTTTTTTGAGTTATTGCCCTTTGTTGTTTTTCATACTTGAATCTTGTCCGGAGTATATCTCTAAAAGTATTATAGCAAGGATCATGAAACTTCATGGGTGTATAGATCTCACAAAGGGGGAGTGCAGTGCACAAGAACCATAACTCTACCTGGCCTATTTTTGAGTTATTGCCCTTTGTTGTTTTTCATACTTGAATCTTGTCCAGAGTATATCTCTAAAAGTATAATAGCTAGAATCATGAAATTTCATGGATGGATAGAGCTTACCAAGTGGGAGTGCAGTGTACAAGAACCATAACTCTACCTAGTGTATATTTTGAGTTATTGCCCTTTGTTGTTTTTCATACTTTGTTTGACAAAAGATATTCATTCAAAATAACCACAGTTCTATTCAAACCCTCAGTTAATATTAAGCAGTGTGACGGGCGTATCTTGTGACAATTTGGCACCTTGTTCATCAATGTTTTCCAAAGTATAAAATCACAGCAAAGTAAAATACTGGGTTTTTACAGGAAAGGATTATTTCATAGATCTTGTGCAATCCAACTTAACCCATTCCAACACAGCAAAATTTTAGACTGGTCCAAATTGAAAGAAGCTGCAGACGACAATTTCAAGTTGATGGAATTTTGAATTTATTTGTTTTTTGGATAGAAAACATTGTGGATAATGAAGAAATTGCTTGATACAAGCAATTTCTTCATTTTCCACAATGTTTTCCAAAGCTTTTTTCCTTGAGGGGCGTAAAAAGGAGGGATTGAGTTGTAATGGGTTAAAAAAAGATCAATTGAAAACTCTGTCAAGGCAGTTGTCCAAGTTACAAGACAGTATTACCTTGTGAAATTTGGTCAGAATATCAGGTCTGAACTCAGATTTTTGATAGGAGAGCAAAGTTTCTTTGCAGTTGACATTAACTTTAGATTGTTGTGTGTAACCTCTTCAAATTCTTTTAAAAAAAGATATTGTCTAGTGAAGTTCTCTATTTTTTTTCCTTACAGAAAAAGAAGCAATCACCAGAAGTTTGGGACGGTTATTCAAAAACTGTTCACTCTGTCTGGTCAATAATTTTCACACTTTTCAAGACTGATATTTGACATAAGCAATAATTTAGATTTCTCTCAAGGGACACCATAAACAAATGCTTCTCATAAATATTTTTCTGTTTGGGTTATTAAGGCCATAAAAGAGGAGGCATTTTGAAATATTAAAAGCTTTGCGTCATGTTTCTTTTCAAAATCTTTTTTTCACACCCAAATAAGGGTAGCCTGTCTGTCATCCCAAATTTTGTTCTGGACAGATAAATAAGAGAATAATTTTTTCATTTAACCCAATTCCACACAATCCTTCTTAGGAAAGCATTGAGAAAAAATGAAGAAATTGCTTGTATCAAGTAATTTCTTTGTGATCCACAAAGTTTTCTACCAAAAAAACTACACAAATTTTAGATTTAATATGATGACTAAAAATTACTGTCTGCAACTTCTTTCAAGTTGGACCAGTCTAAAATTCTGTGGTACATTAACTGTTACCAGATGATGAAATTAAGGACTGGTCCAAATTGACAGGCGACAATTTAAAGTTTCTGAATTTCAGATATTTTAAACTTTTTGGGAGAAAAACGTGTAAAATGAAGATACTGCTTGTTGCATTTTACCCAATGTTTTCTCAAGAAGCGTCATTGTGTGGGAATGGATTTACCCATTGCCTAACAACAAAAATTTAGACTGATCCAAACTAAAAGAAGTTGCAGATCACAATTTCAAGTGAAGAAAAAAATATCTTAGTGGAAAGAAAACATAGTGAGAAATTAAGAAATTACTTGTAAATTTCTTCATTTTCTACAATTTATTCCCATGCAACTTTCTTGAGTATCATTGTAAAGTGGGAATTATTGAATTGGTAATACTAAAACATCTCATTAAATGCTAAGTCCAAATGATTCTGATGATCGCCATTTTTTTCTAATTCTAAAATTGAGCGATAGGCAATTCAAATCAAGAAGTAAGAAAACCTTAGCATAAAGAGAATCCTATAGTGATGAAAAAAAGGTAAAAATTCCCTCGGGATTAACAAATGATTGGCAAGGAGTTATCCTGTCTGTCTAACATAAGCCAAATTTCTATTTTAGGATGATTTTCATTTTAGATGAGATTTCACGGCTTTTGTAACTCTATTTCCCAATAACAACAGACACTGCTGTCTTCAAACAGATTGTCACCTATACAGTTGATCAGATTCTATCAGCATATTAAGTTTATATCCCTTACCTAGATGATAAAAATTTTAGACTGGTCCAAGTTCAGAGAAGCTGCAAATAACAATTTTAAGTTGATCGAATCTCAAGTATCTCAGTCAATCAAGGTAGAAAAATAATGTGGAAAATGCAGAAATTGCTTGTGACAAGCAATTTCTGCATTTTCCACATTATTTTTGTGAACTATTTTCTAGAGGGGCGTAAAAAGGTGGGATTGTGTTGGAATGGATTAAAGAGCATTGATTTTAGACTTCATGTGACATTTCCAACAATTGCACGTTTGCCAGAAGTGCAGACATTGTGCAACCTGGTAAGCCAATCAATGCTTTCAGACTATTTGCTTACCATCTAAAGAAACTTTGAGTCAGGAGCTAACCATAGAATACACAGTGAAGACTCTCATCATACTGTATGGATGTGCAGGCTGATCTGAGTCTTAACTTAGTGTGCATGATAGATTTATTGAATATCATGCTCAACCTAAAATCAACCGGTTTTTTCCACTGCCTTGTAGTGGTGATAGGCATTAAGAGTTAATTCTGTGTGATGTGTTGGATGGCAGAGGAAAATCACATATTTTCCATCAAACTGTTGGCATAGGTTTACAATTTTGGGCAACTTTAAATATTTGTTGATCTCCAGTTGTAAATAGACTGAGATTGATCGATTAAATTGGGTTTAACGCCACTTTTAACAGTATTTCAGTCATATCATGGTGGCTAGAGCACCTAAACAGGGATTCCTAGTTACTATACCCCAAAATTTCTGATGGGATCAAATCCTGGACCAAATGGACTGAAAATTTAATTTTGTAATGTAATAAGGTTTAGAACAAACAAATAAAAGAATCCAGTTTTCAAGTCTACTCCAGTTATCAAATCCAAATTTAAAGAAGACAAAGGACATCAATGGTTGAACTAGTTATGCCTAAAAGCATCCAGCAGCCCAGCACTAGGCATCTGCATGGGTTGCCCTAGTTTCCATTTCAATCAAATCAAACAGTAAATAGCAACATTTAAGAGATTTGTTACTAATACTAGAAACAACCTTTGCACTTGCATGCCTCGTTTTCCAAAATGTAGTACAAACACAGCATGTCCTACCATATGATTGTTGTAATGGGTATGGAAACTCAAGTCATAAATCAATTTAAAACCAAAATAATTTAATTTTTGGTATCGTCTATCATAAACGAGCGTTCTGATAGGACGAAAAAAAATATCCATAACTCCATGAACAAAATTTTGAGCATGCAGCGAATTTGTATGCTTCCGAACAAAATAGTTCCATACAAAAAGGTATCAAAAATTGTAAAGTTTTTCTGTTTTTTTTTTTTTTTTTTTGCTTGATGCTATTAAATCATAAGAAATGAAGAGAATTTTTTTTTGTTTTCATGGAGGTATGAACCAAAAAAACTAATCACACAATGTATGAATCTGCTTCGCGTATTCATACAGTGTGATTAGGTTTTTCGGTTCATACCTCCATGAAAACAAAAAAATTTCTCTTCATCTCTTAATTGAAAGGAAGCCCAATTTGCTTTAACCCTTTCCTGGACAAACCCGGGATTTTACGTCACCGTTATTTCATACTTGAGAAAACATTGTTGAAAAAGGAGAAATTGCTTGTAACAAGCAATTTCTCCTTTTCCCACAATATTTTCTACCACATTGGTTTGTCAGATTTCAAATTGCATGCATTTTTCATTGTCGTCTGCAACCTCTTTCAAATTGGACCAGTCTAAAATTTCATAAAACAGGAAAAGGTTAAGACAAGTTATGCTGAATTGTTTGTCCTACCTTTTGAGATTTGTGTACTAAGTTTTATGCAATGCATATATTGCCTACATCATAGACGATTGCTGATATAGGGGGAAAAAACAGATTGAACAAAGTTGAAATGAGAGATAGAATTTGGCAATTAATTGTGCTGCACTTCTGACCAATGTCTGTACCAATTTAGATGTTATGATGCGAAATTATCTTGGACAATTTACAATAATTGGCTGATTCCCTTAATTTCCTAAAATTGACCTAAGGAATGTGGCAATAGTAAAATAAACGTATGATTACACCAGCACCAAAAGCTAATGTAGCCAATTCTGTATGCAAATGGATCATGCCAAATTATTCCCACATGAAACAAATTGTTCATATGTGACACAAACATTGTTATAGTTTAAAATGGCCTAAACCATTCCCACACTGATCCCTAAGTATAAGCTTTGGAAAACATTGTCAAAAATGAAGAAACTGCTTGTCAGAAATTGCTTGTCAGAAGCAATTTTCTAACCAGGAAGATGAAAATATATAAAATTTCATAATCTTAAAATTGTTGTCTACAACTCCTTTCAACTAAGACAATTGTGTCCTATCAACCAAAGAAAGGGATGTGCAAAAGTACCATTGCTGGTCAGTCTGCATGAGTCCAATAGTCAAACTTGACAGATATTTGAATCAAGAGGGACTTTCTAATTATTTTTTGGAATGTGACCTGTTTGACCTCAGTTGGACCTAATCTGTTTTAATTTTCTCACCTGAACATGAAGTGATGAAGGTGAGGTTTTTGTCCAGCCCACTTGCGGTAAGCAAGGCATAGTTGTCACTATGATAAGTCAGTGTATGTGCGTTAGTGCTTAAGTATGTTAGTCTGTCCAAATTAGTCTGGACAATTACTCCTACATTTATGGATGGTTTTCAAAATAACTTGGCACAATTATTCTCCACCATGAGTAGATGTGCAATTTGAAAGCATTTTTTGATAGTTCTAATGTCAAGGTCACAGCTCAAGGTCAAACTCTAAAATTGTGTATGTCCGGAGAATTTCTCCTACATTTATGGATGGATTTCAAAATAACTTGGCACAATTATTCTCTATCATGAGTGAATGTGCCATTTGAAATAATTTTGGGTTAGTTCTAATGTCAAGGTCACAGCTCAAGGTCAAACACTAAAATTGTGTTTGTCCTGACAATACTGCTATATTTATGGATGGATTTTGAAATAAATTTGCACAATTATTCTCCATCATGTGAGTGAATGTGCCATTTGAAAGAATTTTGGATGGCTTCAAGTTCCAGGTCAAAGCTCCAGCTCAAACACTAAAATTGATGATCAAGGTCAAGTTGATGGTCAAAACTTTGCATGCTCAACAACAGTTGTACTGGGACAACCATCTAGTTTTATCAAGCTGCATCCAGCATCCCTGCCTGCTATTTGCCAAAATGCTGTGACAATTTTAGCTGAAATGTCTTGAAACTCATTCAGAAAGTTTTTCTCTCCTTGGAAACTCATGCAAGTTAAAATTTGGTCATGTGGGGTCAAAAACTAGGTAAATAGCCAAATAGGTATGGTCTTAGAAAAGCCTTTTGTGCATTCTAGAAGTCACATTATTGTCTCAAATGTCTTGATATTTTGTCAGAATGTTTATCTTCAAAAGGTAGGTCACTAGGTCAAATCTTAGAAATACTGTTGTGCACTCTAGAGGTCACATTTTTGCTCAAATGTCTTGATATATCGTCAGAATGTTTGACTTTATAATATCTTGGTCAAATTCAATATTTGGTGACATTGGGTCAAAAAGTAGGTCAATAAGTCAACCCTATTAATACTTTATATGCACTCTATAAGCTATTTTTGAGGCTCAAATACTTTGATATCTGGTCAAGATATTTGTCCCTGTTATAAAGGAAAATTCAATTTCAGGTCATTCTGGGTAAAAGAAATAGGTCACTAGGTCAAACCTTTGAGTAGTTTTGTATACAGCATAGAAGCTATATTACATTGTAGCTATATTACATTGTAACAAGCAATTTCTTCTTTTTCCACAATATTTTCTACCCTACTGAATGATTATAATTCAAATAAGATGGACACTAAATTGTCGTCTGAAAAACCTTTTAATTTGGACCAGTCTAAAATTTAAAAAAACAGGACATGAATATAAATGCATATAAGTCTAAAATATAAAATCACAGTGACATGAAATCCGTGTTTGCACAGGCAAGGGTTAAATATCCTCTCCATGATAAGTGCAAAACAATATTCTGATATAGTAGCACCTTTGATGAAAAAATTAGCTCCCTTGTTAGCTAGCAAAGCATCTGATTTTATAACTTAAGCTAACAGCCAAATTTTGAGGTCTTCTCAGTTCAATGATTGCAATCTGCCATTGGAGGCTTAGCCACTAAATCCATTGAAAGTCTGCACAATAAAAAAAGTCCTAATTTATATCTGGTACATGTATTTCAAATTCTGCCTGCAAGTTCATCTCCTAGGTATCCTCTAGCTCTCTTGAGCATATGGTGTTCAAAATGAGTCTGATCAGGGTCTCGACTATGTGCATTGCTTTGCATTGTCTCATAAATTAACTTTATTCAAATTGTATAGATTTCTTTCAAAAGCATGCTATTTAACTCTTGGGTTATTTTAAACTCATTTATTTATCATGATAACCTTTGAAAAAGAAGATACTTGACAAAAACAATCCTAGCTTACAGTAGTTTCAGTACTTTGATTTTGCCATATGTTGCCACTGACTCAGGTGAGCATAAAAACATACATTTTTGCTTATTTCAGTGAAAACGTTCGTGAAAATATTGTAGTATTATTGGGGTTCAATATTAGAATAATGAAAATCAATTATATGTCAACAAATATATTGGAAATTAATTTGAAAGCTAATAAACTTTCAATGTAACATTTTCATTAGTTTTGTTCTTAGTTCTAATCAATTTCTCTCATTTTTCACTTTGTACCTTTGTGTAAATCATCCTAATCCATTCTGACCCAACAAAATTTTAGACCATGCCCACTTTTTAGCGTTTTTTTAGGAAAAACCGGTATTTCATATCGATCAACCGGAAACAAGTTCTCACACATTTCCGCTCATTTTCACGCATGCTCATAAACGTGAAGTAAAAATCTATGTGATCGCCTCCATCTTGTTTCATCGCTGATGAAGAAATAACTTACTTGCTGAATGCCAACAGCCTCCTTTTAGTCATGAATATCCAGAAAAATGGTTTAAAACTTAATATATCCTTGGTAAATTGTCTAATGAATTTTCAAAATGAGATAAATAATTTCCTCACGTTTCAAGATAGAATCTAGGTCAGTGGAGTAAGCGAATACATTAGTGATTTGACCTGGCAGGGCTGGGCAAATTTACAACCCGAATACACAGTATATGTAACACGTTACAACCCTGTTATAGTCACGATTCAAGCGCCTATTAACCCCATCGAATAAAACACCCTTTAGCCTCTCGAATTCGACTAAATCTTTGAAACGTAACTACTTCAATTGTGATAATAATATGCTCAACGTAAAAAAGATTTGAATGTTAGCTTTGATTTCTTGACCTTTTATCATTTAACCTTTTACCACCCAACCACAAATTTTCACGCACTTAAGAAGAAAACGTTGCGATTAATTCAAAATAGCGATTGCAGTAAACAGTAATCGGTCACGATTGATTGAATAGGCTTTAACGCAACTTTTAATAGTATTTCACTTATATCGGAGCGGCTGGAGCTCCTAACCATGGATTCCTGGTAGTTCACACACCAATACTACCACTACATCCTTATCGAGTCTCCAGCTGCTCCTCCTACTTAGGTGTACGATTTACTCACTCATTTTGATGAAATATGCTCGTATTATTGAGAGCGGTTACTGACAAACCAGCAAAACTGCTCTCAGGACTTTCAGTCCTTTGATTGCGTTATTGCCCTCTGCTGTTTTTACCATAACATTTTTTTTCTGGATCATGTCTCCTAATCCATAAGTGCTAGCAACTTCAAAATCTACACACTAATAGATCATAATGTAAAGAAATGTCATGTACAAGAGTAGTTACTCTGCCATGCCCTCTTTCTGAGTTATTTTTACCTTTACATTTTTTCAGATCATATCTCCTAAACCATGCATGCTACCAACTTCGAACTTTGTACACTTATAGATCACAGTGAGGTGAAGTGTAATGTACAAGAACTGTTACTCTGCCACACCCTTTTTGAAGTTTATGCCTTTTGTTTTTTTGGATATTGCATTATTTTCAGGTCATATCTCCTAGACCTTACATGCTATCCAATTCAAACTTGATACACTTACATTTGATACACAATATGGAGAAGTGCACTGTACTGAAGCCACTACTCTGCTGCACCTATTTTTCAAATATTGTCCTTTGATATTTTTATATCCCTGCAAAACGAATGTTTTTGGGGGTATACTGGAATCTTCCTGTCTGGCTGTGTGTCCGTCTGTGTACAAAATACTACCAATTCTGTGTCGCAAACTCCTCCTTCAGTTTTGCTTCAATACCATTGAAACTTTATACATGTTGAAGTTGTGCAATACGCAATTTCGAAGTCTTAATTCCCCCTGGTTCAAGAATTATCTCCCCTTGAACTTAGACATTATTTATGCTTTGTAGACATATACAGCTAATTATACTACCAATTTTGTGTCGCAAATTCCACCTTTCTAGAAAAGCAAAGTCAGTAGCTATGTCCTTGTATAATTAAAGCTCTCGTTACACTGAAAGCACTTGCAGGGGTATTAAGTCAAATACTGTGATAAGTTCTAGTTTAAATACATTCTCAACATATAACAACATTTAGTTTGACAATTTCATTTGATCATCACTTGTGTTCTTTTGCACAAATCTTCTTTTATTTATTTACTTCTCAATCTTGTCTACCTTTATATGTCCAGATTTAGTTAACCCTTTCCCAGATAGCCAAAATTTCCCCTAGGCCAAATTTAAAGCTGCTGCAGACAACGAAATGAATGTTATTTAGTAAAGAAATAATGAACATTAAAGTACAGGAAACATTGAAGAAAGGGATAAAATGTTACCTGTTATTTTCAGCATTTTCTTCTTTTCTCTCAATGATTTCCTAAGGGATGTTTAAACCAGGTCTTGTTTGGGAAAAGATAAACTATAAAAAAGACTATTTTTTATCCAGTGGGGGACTCTGCAATGCATCACGTTATGACATGCACTTGTTCTTTTAGTGTTGAGGAAATAATTGAACACAAAGTAAATCTAAATTTAACATAATAAAACTGTGTGAAAAGGATAAATACTCAGCAGGGCAAGGGTTAATTTGTCATCTATTTCCACTCTTGAATTTTGTTGTCTGGTAATGGGGTAATGTGTCATAAGATTGAAATAAACTTTGACATACTTGGTAGATAACTTTGCAAAAAAAGGAAACCTTGCATGTTACAAGTCATTCTTTTTTTTCTTTAATTTGTTTTCCAAAGCTTTCTTTTTTCAGTGCACCAAAATAGGAGCTTGTAAAATGTGGATTAATTTTATCTTTTGTCCTTCAAGAGTCACTTAGTTTGATTCGATTAAATTTAGTGCCGTTTTAGAACAAACACTCATGGTAAAAATAGCTAGGTCATCAGGTCAAATGCTTAAACATCCAACAGAAAGAAAAATTCTCTGCTCCGTACAGCCTCTTTCTGTAGACAAAATGTATGAAGTAAAAAATGTTCTTTGGCATTGTTTACTACATTGTCTTTTCTGTACAAAAATCAATTCTTCCAGACTTCAAGTTTCATTGAAACTTTACAATAATAACAATTGAATAGAGTCATAATTCCAGTCATTAAAAGCTCTCAGAGCCGCTTATTAATATAGAAAATAGGTTGATGTCTGTATTGGATAGGTTAGAAAATTTAAAAGCAGTTGTTTAACCCTTTCCTGTTTTTGAAATTTTAGACTTGTCCAAATTGAAAGAGGTTGCATGCAACAAGAAAATTAGATGCAGTTTGAAATGAAATCATCCTATAAGGTAAAAAATAATGTTGAAAAAGAGAAAAATGCTTGTTGCAGGCAATTTCTTCTTTTTAAAAATATTCTCAAGTATAAAATTACAGTGACATAAAATTCCAGGTTTTGTACAGGAAAGGGTTATCCCATTAACATGTGAAAAAAATTTAGACTTCCAAATTCAAAGATGTTGCATACCACAATTTTTAGTTTTGGCATCTGTGGTAAGAAACATTGTGGATAACAAAGAACAATTTATTTCTTCATTTTCCAAAGCTTTGTTCAATAGAGCTGTCAAAAGCATTAATGTGTTGGAATGGGTTATATAATCTTTTTAGCTCACTTGAGCCATTGTGATCACCTTTCGTCCGGCGTCGGTGCGTCAAGCGTCGTCCGTCAACAATTTCTTTAAACGACATCTCCTCCCAAACCACTGGGCCAATTTGAACAAAATTTGGCAGAAATGTTCTTTAGGTGGTCCCCTTCAAAAACAGCTAAAAGAATTGAAATCCGTTTAAAACTCTGGTTGTCATGGAAACAAAAGTAAAATTTTAAAATAATCTTTAAAAATCTTCTCTTCCTGACCCAGAAGGCGTAGAGCCTTGATATTTCCCATGAAGTATCAGTATATTGATCTCTTACAAAATAGGTAAAGTCATGATCATGGGGATTCCAGGGGCAGAGCCGGGGGGGGGGGGTTATAGGCATGAAGCATCAGTTCACAGACTTCTTCCTTATTTCTGAAATTATAACCCATGGATTCAGAGGGAGTAAAAGGTTTTTTCCTTCTTTCAAATCAGCACTAAGCCTTTGAATTTGTAATTTAGACCTTTGAATCCCTAGGTTCATAGTCTTTATATGTAAGTGTGGCCCACTTGTATCATAATCCTAACCTTAACATGAAATTAGACCGTTGAAAGAAAAAGAGCCTTTATCTCAGGTGAGCGCCCAAGAGACAACGGCCCTCTTGTTTATTATTTAGTTTCATTTAGTTTCAATCACAAGATAATTGAATTGAACTGTCTGTCTGTCTGTCTGCCCAAACATAAAAGGCAGCGCTTCTTGACATGCAATGTCTTTTTCTTGTATTTAGTTATCTATGTATGAGCATGTAAAAACTAATTACTATTTAAATTGCCTGAAATATTTGGAGGGATGTGGGTTCCATACATTGCCAAAGCCAAAGGGAAAGAGAGTACCATTTATTTTTACCTTTTTCCTGCTGAGTCCAAATGTTTGCGCTTTTGCAGGCAGTTTATAAAGTAAAGATCAACTTGCATATATGACTGTGAAGTGTAATTTTAGCTACTTGATTATATCTTTTATTCATGATTAGGGGTTGGAAACATGGGCTGATACTGTGGAGAGAAGGGTTTATATTAACAGATTACCAGACAACAAAAGTTTAGACTGGTCTAATATCAAAGAAGATGCAGACAACAATTTCAAGTTAATATTATTTCAAATATATCTGTAACAAGCAATTTCTATATTTTTTACATGTTGTTTTCCTAAAGATTTGAGGGGCCTCAAAAAGTGGGAAGGTAAGGTAATGTTTTGATTATAAAGGTGAAAAAAATAGTTGAATGACAAAATATTGAAAGATATGTTAAATTCCGAATTCTAAACTCAATATGGTGAACACACTATATGTCTGTCCATAAATTAGCCCATTACCAGATGATTAAATTTTAGATTTAGCCCAATTGAAAGAATATGTAGACGACATTTCAAATTGTGCTAAAATTAAAAAATAAGTGCCAAATAGGGTTAAAAAATCTGTGAGAAGAGGAGAAATTGTTACAAGCATTAACCCCTTTTTTCTAACAGTTTTCCATGATTGTATGACTTCAGGGTGACAGAAAGCATCATTGTGGGGTAATTGGTTAAGACTTAGATTAATAAATCAGTCTACTTTGTTAGGACAGAGCCTGGCTTTTTTTACATGACTGATTAACAATATGGCTGTCTGACATAAAACACTGACTTTTCCTTCTGACCTATCTGTTGGAACATTCTACCAATATCCATGTATAAATAATAAATGAATCCACTCAACAAATGAGACAGTAGCTGCCAACCGTAAAACACCTCTGGTAAAATCATAACTCACGGAGAACAGAGACAAAATTCAGGGAAATCACATGAGGCATTAATGTAAACAATAAAATATTTCTAGGATCTTTGCTCAGTTTCTTTAACTCATAACCAGACGGCAAAATTTTAGGCTGGTCCAAATTGAAAGGAGCTGCAGACGACAATTTACAGTTTATGAAATTTAAGATTTTTTCAACTTTCTTGATAGAAAAGATTAAGTAAAATGAAAAAGTTGCTTGTTACAAGCCATTTCTTCTTTTTTTTCAATGTTTTCCAAATTGTTTTTTCCTCAGGGGCCTCAAAAATTGTCACTGTGCGGAAATGAGTTAAGCTTTAGGTTTTATGATTTACAAAAGAACAAGGCCATGTTTTTCGATTGGTCTATCTCTGGTTTAGACTGTCCCGAAAGAGATACTATATTGTATATTGTAGGTTCTTGTAACATACCAAATGGCAAAGATTTAGACTAATACAAATAAAAAAAGTTGGCATGTGACCTTGAGTTTCAAATACATTAGGAATTCAACATTTAAAAAAATAGCATGTGAGCTTTGGACATAGCACTATGAGTATAACATTTTGCCTCCACGTCCACCGCCATAGCGCAGTGGTATCATGTCAAACTCTAAATTCACAGGCAAATATTCTTTCCGACTTCTGTCTCCCATCAATTGGTAGATAGTCATAAACCTAAGTGGGACGAGCAGCCGGAGGCTCAGAATTATATAAATCTCATATTAATTGATGCCCCAAAAGAATTTAGTTTTCTTAAACATTGAGGAAAATTAGGAAAGTGTTTTTAACAAGCAATTACTTCATTGTTGAAAATATTTTCTACCCCAAAAAACAAAGATGTCTAGGATACAATGATTTTATAATTGCCTTCAGCACTTCTTTCAACTCGGACTTGTCTATAATTTTTCATTTGTCAAATGGTTTACAGAATGGGGGACCTAATAAAGAGTAGAAACATAATTGTTAAATTTTTAAACACAGATAAGAAACTATTTGTAATTTGAATTCTTTATCTTCTTTGAGTACAAAAAAAGGATGCCAGTTGATTAAATTTGCCAAGAAGCTGTGCTTGTCTTACCTTTGCTACAACCCATATTCACCAAATCCTGGAAATCTTTTGTATAGAAAAGGGTGTGAGCTAGATTTAGAAATCATTATTAATGGCAGATCCTTATAATTTGATCAGTGCCAACATGTTTCTGTAAATCTGATTTATCTAGACTGGCATTCATGAATCTTTTTTCCCCTCCAGAAAACCAACTCTTTCTGATGAAATTTTCTTTCATTATAAGCAGGAATCTCTCAAAAGAGTAACACAAGAAATAAAAGTCACTGAACTAAAATTGTCAAAGGAATAAATATCATAGAAATCCAGGGGATTTGTATAACATGCACCAATGAGGGATAATGCTTCCAGTGAGTGACCCATAGTGTTAGATTTTGAATAGAGGATGTTTGCTAAAGTAAGAATTTGATTGGTTGGGTGACTTCCTATCCATCTGACCTGGAGCTAGAACATTAGGCACCAGGGTTTGGACAGGCAGATCAGCAAATGAGCTTACACTAAATTACCCTCTGTTTTGGAATCAGTTATTTTACATTTCAATCAAAAAAGGTATTCTTTGACAATCTTGGGCTCAAAAATCAGATCCATTTCCTAAATATGTACCTTCATAATGTATATTTCTGAAATCAAATATGCCCCCAAATTATGAAAACCTAAATTTTCAAAGAACTAAGAAGATACTGGTAATCTTTATTAATCTTTTATTCTCAAACCATATGGCCTGCAGCTCTCAAATTTTATTTGTAGCATGGCCTTAACCCATTCCAACTCAATCCCTCCTTTTTACGCAACTCGAGAAAAAAGCTTTGGAAAACATTGTGGAAAATGAAGAAATTGCTTGTATCAAGCAATTTCTTCATTATCCACAATGTTTTCTATCCAAAAAGACGAAAAAATTCAAAATTCCATCAACTTGAAATTGTCGTCTGCAGCTTCTTTCAATTTGGACCAGTCTAAAATTTTGCTGAGTTGGAATGGGTTAAGAACCTCTATTCAAAAAACTTAGATTTATCTTTCCTGTTTCAAAAATAGACCTGAAGAAGTAAATCTTTATCAAATCACGTAAATCATTAAACTTTAAGCAAGACTCCATTTTTTTGATGGACTCCGAAGGCATCAATCAATGTTACCCAGTTTGGAAAATCCAGTTGGATATTACTAGGTTAGAAGAGAAGTAGTTCCCAGTTTGGTATGATTTATCATTTTTCAAAACCTGTCTCCACAAAACAAATGTACATTTTGAAAATGGCATATTAAGAGGATTCATAAAATGCATATAGACTCCTCTTTAATATGAAAACACCTACCAATAACACGCTTAGTGTAGATGCGGTCACGGTTTCAATGACATTGCAGACTTTCAATTATGAAGTGAGTAATTTGCCTTCTATTTCTAGAACTATACAAGCTGTAAACCGCAGGAGTGATAAGCTATACAGTTAATTATGTTCAAGGATGTTTATTATTATTTAGAATCTAGCCTTTTCAATCTACTACCAAAAAACAAAATTTCGTATTAGTCACAGACTATGGTTCAAATTGCTTTGAAATTGAAACTAAGGTCCAGATAGGGTAGAAAACATTATGAAACATGCAATTTTTGCTTTCCTCACAAAGTTTTCTTTAATGCATTTCTTCAGGGAGTTAAAAAAATGTGATTGTGTGGGAAGGGGTTAAGCTTCTCCTTGAACTCAGGTTTAAAAGATATACAGAATCTCTCATTTTATTTCTTCTTGATAATAATTCTCAATAGAATAATGTCCAAGTATTGTCAATGATATCTTAATTATTTGTTGACTGTCATCAGAAAAGGATAATCTCGGAAAAGTAAAAAAATCCAGTGAATTTAGTGTAATGTCACTTTCAGCAGTATTACAATAAAACGGTTGGTAGGTGCACCATACCATGGCTTTCTGTCATTTTTAAAACCATTTACAAGTACAACTGCAACAATAAACTTGAGCCATACATGTGTAGCTGTACATGTCAGCCAACTTAACAGGCAAATTACTCATATTTCCATTGGTTAAAGACAAATGATGTGTGTAACAATGGCATTTTGTTCAAAACTTGTGATTGTGCTCAGGACTCTAAAATAGAAACCACCCTGTATTACTTATGAAACAAACCAGGCTAGGCGAGACATTATGCTTAAATAAGATTATCTATATGAAAAATGCCATTTTCTACACCAAAATGGGCATATCACTGTACTATGTCTACATGGACATCCATCATCAGTACTTTCAGTGCTTTGATTTAGATTTTTTGTGCCTTCACACAGGGCAATCATAATGATGTGTGTAAATTGGCTTTCATGTAACACCACAGACCATGTGCCTGAGACCTTGACCCTCTTTCCAAAATCTATAACCTTGCTCTTGTTTCTGATTCCTTTCACCTAGTCGAGGTATATTCAGCAGAACTATACATGTTCTTTCATTTCAGATAAAGCACTATGACCAGGTGACCTTTACCTCTACCTACTATCAGCCGCCGTCATAGCGCAGTTGGTAGCACGTCGGACTGTCAATCTAGAGGTCCCAGGTTCGATCCCCGACGGCGGCACTCATCCTTTCCGACTATTTGTCTCTCACCAATGGGTCGATAATCGTAGACCTATGTGGGATAGCAGCTGGAGGCTAGGAAGGAATGTAATGGTAGTACTGGTGTGAGAAATACCAGGATTCCATTGTTAGGTGCTCCAGCCGCCGCGATATAACTGAAAGATTGTTGAAAGCGGCGTAAAACTCCATTCAAACAAACAAACAAATCTACCTACTATCAAAAACCTTAAACATTGTTAATATTTTCTTACATCTCACATTAAAAGTCATCACCATGTATGACTTTATGCTGCAATGACTTACAGACAGAAATTAGTTTCCTTTTACATGCAGCTTCAATCCATGGGTTTGCTCTACTTATCTGCCTCAGTGACATGAAGAACTGTTGTGTCAACCTGGTATGATATATAAATGAGTCTATTGATCCATTTTTATCTAACAAAACCAGGATAAAAGTTTTACCTGGATTACATTAACTATGATCATGTGTAAATTAAATAGACAATATCAGCTCAGGTTTTGTTCATTAGAGGAATGTTTTAGAGCATGTTCACCTTTCTTTAGATGTTGGATCTTTTCAAGAGATTTAGAAATCAATTACAATTTTTCTTCCCAACCTTGGTTGCTCAGACAAACACAAGGTGTAAAGCTATGTACAGCCTTTCACAAACAACAACAATAATTTGCAGGTCTCTACTGAGTATCTCATTAACCAATGCCTAGACATAACTAATGCCTAGACATAACTACAATGATCCAGAATTTTCACTTCAGGAACCTTTAGGTTTTTGATCTGATTTTTTCATGTTTAGTTTTCACATTGTTTAAATTGGATTGCAAAGATTGTAACTGTTTGCTCCTTGCATTTCTGTTATTATCAAACCATAAGATAATCAAATTTGTTTTATTCAAAACGCATGATATTTGTTAAGCTCATTACAACACAACAAAATTTGGGACTGGTTGATATTGAAAGAAGTTGCAGATGTTGATTTCAAGTGGGGCAGAGTTAAAAAAAAAAAAAGATTTGCCTCTTAGGGTATATAAAACACTGATGATATTGCAGAAAATTCTCGTTGTAAGCAATTTCTTCAATGTTCATAATGTTTTACTATGCTTTTAGCTCCATGGGAGAAAGCAAGCTACCTGTTGTCATGGTGTTGTGTGCAAATTAGTGATGGGTTAATGATCAATTATGATTGATAATCTGTTGGTTTGGGCTTCCGATTACTATGATCAACTAAGAAATTTTGTAATTGATTAATCAGTTTGTGACACATTTTTATCTGACACTTGTTACACAATCATAATGTCAAGTTTTTAAAATTGGCTGCATTTGGTGAATGACTCTTCTAGCTATGAGTTTTAAGTTTTTATATTTTATTTGGGGGAGGATGATGCAGGGTACAATTCAGAAACAATTATTATTTTTTTTTTTCTATAATCTGTGGTCATATTATGATTATTTTCAGGAAATGAATCTTCCCATTGAAAGAAGACCTAATTAATACTAGCTATAAAGTGCAAACAAACAACAATCTTTACACAAAATTGACTGAAATGTTCCTTTGGTGATCTCCTTTAGAAATAGCTAAAACAAAGGGAAAATTTAGAATAATCTTAACAAATCTCCCTCTGACCCAGGAGGCAGAGAGCCTTGATATTTTGCATGAAACATCAGTATATTGACCTTTCAAAATAATGGCCGTCGGGGTTCCAAGGGGCAGAGCCCCATGGGGGGGATGTTTATATAGAATTAAAGAATGACTTAAAAGACATCTCCTCCCAAACCATTGGGCCAAGTTGAACCTAATATGGCAAAACTGTTCCCTAGGTGTTCCTTCTAAAAATAGCTAGAAGAATTGAAATCTGTTTGAGATTCTGGTTGCCATGGCATCAAAATTGAAATTTTGAAATAATCTTTTCCTCCTGGCCCAGAAGGTGTAGAGCCTTGATATTTTGCATGAAGCATCAGTTCATTGACTTCTTTCTTTTTCTGAAATAAAAACCCATGGATCCAGAGGGAGGAAAAAGTGTCCTCCTCCTTTCAAATAAGTCCTAAAGCCTTGGCATTTGTCATCAACACTTTGGGATCCCAAGGTACAGAGCCTTTATATGTATAAGTATGGCCCACTTGTAATTCTAACCTTAATGTAAAATTAGACTGTTCAAAGATAAAGAGCCTTTATCTCAGGGGAGAGCACCCCAGGGCCAACGGCACTCTTGTTTATTTCCAAAATGAATATTGTTATCCCTAGTCCACACTATCTTACATCAATAAAAGTAGTTAAGTTCTTGAACTAGCTCAAAAACTTCAAGAACCTGTTCTTAAACTGGTTGACCTGGTAAAGAACTTGACCTGGTATTTTGATCCAAGCATGTGTTGTGTTGGTCATCCAAGCTCCCAGATGATCTAGGTAAGTCGTAGAAAGTGTCAAGAAGAAGATACATGTAGTATTCATACATACTTTTTAAAGACAAAGGAGTATCTTATTGTATGTAACATCATTCAAATGAATACTTGTGAGTTGGTTTTTATCCATTGTAAAGATTGATCCTACCCCATCAATATTATTTATTTAATTCACATTTGTTCTCACTTTCTTCAACAGTGTGATCAGAGATTAACCCTAGTCATGCTTAATATAATCCTGCTTAGAATTGCACTAGTACCAAAAACACTTAAATTTCTGGAGGCAGTAGTTGCAGATAAATAACTCTTTTTTAAAACTGATTTATAATTAATTCTGGCTTGAAAGGGGCAAGCAGGAGGTGAAGACTTAGATCAGAATGCACACATGTGCAGGCTGATCTAAGTCTATACCTCATGCCATATCAGGAATATTCAAGGGTTCAGCATGACAAGGGTTAAGCAAGGTTATGTTTAAAGTTTAAATAAATCTTAAATTTCACTCATCATTTTCACTGGAATCTAGAAGCTTTTTGCAGTAGAGCTGTAACTTGAAAAGATATTTATCTTACTTATGGAAATGGTTCAAAAACTGGTTCAAGACCCTGTTCTAGAGCTGGTTTTAAACCTAGATCTAGTACTTTTGAGAACTATATGTGGTAGTTTAACCCATTCCAACACAGTTGAATTTTAGACTGGTCCAAATTGAAAGAAGCTGCAGACAACAGTTTCCAGTTAATAGAATTTTGAATTTTTTCGTCATTTTGGTTAGAAAACATTGTGGATAATGAAGAAATTGCTTGATACAAGCAATTTCTTCATTTTCCACAATGTTTTCATAAGCTTTTTTCTTTTGGGGTGTAAAAAGGAGGGATTGAGTTGTAATGGGTTAAGAGCTGTAAAGTTCCAGCATAAGTACTTGAACTGGTTGCAGAACTAGTTCTGGAACAATCAAGAACTAGTGATAGAATAAGCTCTTGAACTACCATTTAAAATTCATGAACATTCTAGAACTGAAGTTTTTATATGGGTCTAAATTTACTTGGTCCATGCTCCTTCCTTAACTCTTGTCATGCTGAATTAAAATCCTATACAGAATTGCTTTAAAATCAAAGGACAGACAACACTGGAAGGCCTTAATTAGGGTCATGTTCCTTTTGATTATTGAAACAACTCTAGCTCAAAGGGGACAAACAGGAGGTAAAGATCAAGATCAGAATGTTTGTTGTTTGCTTTCAGCCAGTGGAGCTAACAAAATAACTTAAAAAATCATTTGGGACAATCAAGAATGAAGAAATTGCTTGCATTATTCATCATGTTTTCTTCTCTGAAGGACAAAGATTTTTATGGTTTCTCCTTTTAATACATGTACTTCCACATGATTCTCAATCTGTCTTTTACATTCATTCTCACTTTGAACTGTTTACTACATCTTCTGATTTTATTGATTCTTACATTTCTCTGTCTAATAAAGGGTTAATTCAGACGTGCCTGAGGGGGAAAGGGTTCGGAGAAATAATGCACAGAATGAAATGTAGGAATAACAGAGTATAGTGATTGGATATTGGGAAAAACAGTGGAAGTAATTTTACACTCAGCTATATATGGTGTGAGTTAGTCTAATAAAAACTCTCATTCATCCAAAATGGTTGTTACATTGCAAGAATTGAATATTTGGGGATTATTTGGTGTGATTTTCTTGTTTTGTGCATTCATGTGTGTGTTTTAACATGTGTTGATTTTATTCTTATAAACTGTAGATATCAGTATGGCTTGGTACATGTGCCTTTGATGATATTTGAAAAAAAAAATTTAGAAGAAAATAGTAATTGCTTGCAGTGGAAGGCCAGGGACTGCCTTTAACATGGCTTTTTGTTAGTCTTATTCCCTTTTGGCTATGAGTGTCTGCAATTCTTTTCTTTCATTTAGAAACTACTGGTTGGATTTCAGGCAATGGTGCCTAATGTGTTACTCCTGAAATTCATGCAAATAATTGTATTTCATGAAGAAATTAAGCTGTTGTAGCAAACAAATAAAAAATCTATTTAATTTCTCCTTCTCTCAAACCACTTATTTGAAATGAAGTTATGGTCCTTGGTTTGGGCAAAAATTTCCTTCAAAGACAGAGCATTTTACTAAAGAGTTTTTTTTCCCATTCTATATATATGTATATGATACATTAAATATATTTACAATCTTCACTAAAGCGTTGGATTAAGGTTTATCAATTTCTTTGTGAAAAATTGTGATTAATTGAAAAAGCATTGCTTGTAAAAGTTAGGGATTTATTGGTCGAATTAATTATGGTATCACTTTTCTGTTCACTTGAATTTCTTCTATGCTTCCAACATATTTTCACAACTTGTGACAGAAAAGATGGTCCTTTTTTACAAAATCTGAAACATTTCTAGTTTTATGAATTTAATGTTCCCTCTATAGGATGAAATATGCCTGTTTCAACCATTCTTACATTAGTCCTTGTCATGCTGTAAAAAAAAAACCCATATCAGAATTAAATTATAATCAAAGGAATGCAAGCACTAGAAGTGCTGATTATTGGTTGATAATTCCCTTTGAAAATTAACCCTTTCCCGTTCAATTACTGGATTTTTATGTTCCTGTGATTTTATACTCAAGAAAAGATTGTGGAAAAAGAGGAAATTGCTTGTAACAAGCAATTTCTCCTTTTTTCACAATATTTTCTACCACATAGGATGGTTTCATTTCAAATAGCATCCAGTTTTCATTTCATTTCAATAAATATCTTAAAATCCTATCAACTTAAAATTGTCGTCTGCAACCTCTTTCAATTTGGACTAGTCTAAAATTTCCAAAAACGGGAAAGGGTTAATTCTATGAAACAGGTATATAACTGCTTCAGGGAAACAAGATTTAACCCATTACTAGACAAGATTTACACTGGTTCAAATTGAAAGATATTGCAGATGGCAATTTTAAGTTGATAGGATTTTAAGATATTTATTTTTGGGTGCAGAAAACATAGTCAATATGGAAGAAATTACTTTAATAAGCATTTTTTTTTCATTTTTATACGCCTGTCGAAGACAGGACGAATTATGGGGGATCAACCGTGGTGTCCGGGCGTCCAGTCCTCCGGGCGTCCGGTTGTCCGGGCGGTGTCCACTTCTTTGTCCGGAGCATAACTCTGTCACCTTAAGTCCGATTGACTTTAAACTTGGCAGTTATATTCTTCTCATCAATACGGAGTGCAGTGCTCAATAACCATAACTCTACCTGGCCTATTTTTTGAGTAATTGCCCTTTGTTGTTTTTCAGACTTGAATCTTGTCCGGAGTATATCTCTAAAAGTATTATAGCTAGGATCATGAAACTTCATGGGTGCATAGATCTCACCAAGTGGGAGTGCAGTGCATAAGAACTATAACTCTACCTGGCCTATCTTTTGAGTTATTGCCCTTTGTTGTTTTTCATACTTGAATCTTGTTCGGAGTATATCTCTAAAAGTATAATAGCTAGAATCATGAAACTTCATGGATGGATAGAGCTCACCAAGTGGGAATGCAGTGTACAAGAACCATAACTCTACTTACCCTATTTTTTGAGTTATTGCCCTTTGTTGTTTTTCATACTTGAATCTTGTCCAGAGTATATCTCGAAAAGTATAATAGCTAGAATCATGAAATTTCATGGATGGATAGAGCTCACCAAGGGGAAGTGCAGTGTACAAGAACCATAACTCTACCTAGCCTATTTTTGAGTAATTGCCCTTTGTTGTTTTTCAGACTTGAATCTTGTCCGGAGTATATCTCTAAAAGTATTATAGCTAGGATCATGAAACTGAATGGGTGTATAGATCTCACCAAGGGGAAGTGCAGTGCACAAGAACCATAACTCTACCTGGCCTATTTTTTGAGTTATTGCCCTTTGTTGTTTTTCATACTTGAATCTTGTCCGGAATATATCTCTAAAAGTATTATAGCTAGAATCATGAAATTTCATGGATGGATAGAGCTCACCAAGTGGGAGTGCAGTGTACAAGAACCATAACTCTACCTAGCCTATTTTTTAGTTATTGCCCTTTGTTGTTTTTCATACTTGAATCTTGTACAGAGTATATCTCTAAAAGTATAATAGCTAGAATCATGAAACTTCATGGATGGATAGATCTCACCAAGGGGGAGTGCAGTGCACAAGAACCATAACTCTACCTGGCCTATTTTTTGAGTTATTGCCCTTTGTTGTTTTTCATACTTGTATCTTGTCCGGAGTATATCTCTTTAAAGTAAAATAGCTAGAATCATGAAATTTCATGGATGGATAGAGCTCACCAAGTGGGAGTGCAGTGTACAAGAACCATAACTCTACCTAGCCTATTTTTTAGTTATTGCCCTTTGTTGTTTTTCATACTTGAATCTTGTCTGGAGTATATCTCTAAAAGTATAATAGCTAGAATCATTAAACTTCATGGCTGGATATATCTCACCAAGTGGGAGTGCAGTGTACAAGAACCATAACTCTACCTAGCATATATTTTGAGTTATTGCCCTTTGTTGTTTTTCATACTTTGACAAAAAATATTCATTCAAAATAACCTCAGTTCTATTCAAAACCCCTGTTAATATTAAGCAGTGTGACGGCGTATCTTGTGACAATTTGGCACCTTCTTGATAATGTTTTTAGAAGCTTATTTCTTGTGCAACACATTGTCATAGTGTTGTGTCCAAAGCACGTGTGCCCATCTGTTTGTCCGTCCATCC
Organism: Fragum fragum; assembly: GCA_946902895.1. Lineage (NCBI taxonomy): Eukaryota > Metazoa > Mollusca > Bivalvia > Cardiida > Cardiidae > Fragum > Fragum fragum. Next base: position 36,221,781 of record OX336367.1, on the reverse strand, counting down.
ATCTGTACCTTATTTTTTAAAAAGATCTTCTCTTCAGAAAAGTTTGCTTACAAGTTGGAGATGCAGACACTAAACAAATTCCTGGTTTTAAGCTGTTTAACATTTGCCATAGTGTTTATCAAAGTTTTTTCTTGAGAATCATGCAAAAATAGGATTGATTTGAAATCAGTAAATTCTGGCCTGTTTAGCAATGAGGTCATTTTCATTTGATTCTCTTCAAAATTGGTGATGCCATCAATGGGATTTTTATTGAGGTTATTCCTCCATGTAATAATGCTCAGGAAATGTGGTGTAGCAAAGGCCAAAGAGCCTGTAATGTGTTCAGGGCCTTCATGGGCCTCTTGTTTTACAAGAATGATATTTTATGAAAAAATAAGTAGGTTGAAAACTTAAACCTTGGTAAAATAAAGGACTTCCATATAATTGATGCCATGTTTATTACTAGTTGTTTGACATATCTTTTTTGCACCAAGTTTTATGTGGCTCAGTGGCTAGAGCAGCAGACTTGCAATTTGAGAGAAGTTAACGGTTACTGGTTTGAATCCTAGCTGCTGCCTAGTATTGATGTAAACCAGGAAGCAGATGATGAGGTGAACTTCTCCATGATATAACTTAAAAATTGTTCAGCGCAGATCAAATCACAACATAGTTTTACATTATCTGTCAAGGTCATGGTCATAATTAACCAATTGGGACTGTCACTCAAAATCTGCCAATCAATTCAATCATTTAGACAGGAAGAGAACTTTTAACTCGGATATTGGTCGACATTTATGTACTGCCTTTTTGTTGGTATGGCGACCTTAATGCTGTAACTACAGGCTGTAGTTCAAGCTGTAGTTATGAGGTTTAGGTTGTCAACCAACCATTTTACTTTTGTTACATGTAACTGGCCTTACATTTTACAGAATAAAACCATTTAATCTCAAAGTGGGATTTCCTGTTAAACTGCCACACTCCCATACGTTCTTCATGGATATTGTTTCAAGAGATTGAATGGGCTTTAATGCCACTTTTGACAGTATTTCAGCCATATGGCAGTGGCTGGAGCATCTAACAATGGATTCCTGGTATTTCTTACACCAGTACTACTACTGCATCTTTTCCAAGCCTCCAGCTGCTCATCCAACTTAGGTTTATGATTATCGATCCATTGGTCCAAGACAAAGGTCGGAAAGGATAATTGCCGCAACTGGGCATCAAACTCAGGACCTCATTATTAAGAGTCCAACACGTTACCAACTGTGCTATTACTGTGCTGGTTTTTGTTTCAAGATATTACCAATTTAGAACCATGTCTGATTCTGAGTATCGTCAATCACCGACCCTCCATTTGGTTTGTACTACGCTTAGTTTGTATTAAATGTCCAGGTCCCTGGTTTTACTGTATATACTTAAAACGAATTATTGGTGAAAAATAGCTGTCATGTTTCTTTTGGTACAAAATTCCATGTAGCTTGGGTAAGTCAAACATCAAGGTCACATTTACAAGTTATAGTACTTACAGATACAACTTAATTAATTGTGAAGAAAAAATGGAATTAGTTCTTTTATTCAGGGTTTATTGACTCCTACTTCAATTCCTTGGGGAATTGTCTCATTTTCATGATGGAGAACCCCTTGTTAAAAATTTATAAGTATTTTCTATGGAGTACACTTCATGTGTAACTCACCAAAATTAGTTCTATTGACGAGTCAATGGTCTTGAAGTCATTTGTGCTCCGTAACAAAGAGAATTTCCGATGAAGGCCTTGAAAGGAAATGTTTACCAATTGAAGAAATTGTATCATTATACCAACTCTTAACAGTGTGTTGGCCAACTAAACCATATTAGGTGGTTGTTGATGTAAAACTGTTGATTGGATAAAAGTGATTACGAGAGGACAAAATTTAAGACTGATCCAAATTGAAAAAAGTTTTAGATGGCAATACATATTGCATTTCAAATGGCAAGTTAGCACCATTAGGGTGGAAAATATGGTGAAAGAAAGGAGAATTGCTTCTGACAAATAATTTCTCCTTTTCTCACAATGCTTCATCTGTATGAATTTTCAGTGGCATCATAACCAGGGATTTTGTGGTAATGGTTTTAATTTTTACTTAGATTTCTTTTTTTGGATATCTTATTGACAAACCTAGATTTATTTTTCTACCATTTAACCCAATTCAACATTGAGGCTTTTTAACACCCAAAAGAAAGAAAATCATGGACATTTTTGTATATAAAGGAGAAATTGCTGATAACAAGCAATTTCTCCTTTTCTCACAATGTTTTCTATCCTACTTTGCACATCTAGCACAATTTGAAATGCTGTCTATAACTTCTTTCAATTTGGACCAATGTAAAATTTTGTTGTCTGGGTTAATAGTTTTATTGGAAAAAGACCATCATTTTAAGTCCCTACAATGTAGTGTCTAGAAGAGAATATTAAGATGTAACTATTCTTTAAAAATCTTCTCTGTAACCATGGAGCCAATTTCAACCAAATTTGGAAGGATTGTAAGTTGAGTGTCCTCTTCAAATTTTTTTGCAAAATTTTGATATTTAAAAATGGGGATGTGAAAGGGCAGTGCTTTCCGGCTTAGAGATGTCATGAAATAAAGATAAACAAGGTTTCTCCTCAAAAACACTGGATGAAAGTTAGCAGAAATATTCCTTGAAAACCCTTTCAAAACTTGTCTGTACTTATAAACGTATTACTACTGTTTTGCGTTAACCCCTCAATGAATGGTGAGCCCCTAAGTCTATGTAAAAATTGGGTCATAGTGAATTTAAGCTAACATCTCAATAAATGGTGAGCCCCTAAGTCTATGTAAAAATTGGGTCATAGTGAGTTTAAGCTAACATCTCAATAAATGGTAAGCCCCTAAGTCTATGTAAAAATTGGGTCTCAGTGGGATTAAGCTAACCCCTCAATAAGTGGTAAGCCCCTAAGTCTATAGCTTGCCAGGATTCACATGTAGCATTATCTCATGGTCCTCTATCAAATATGTTACAAAATATTGCTTTCAGATCTTTGAATAAGAGATGAAGAGAAAATCATTAGACCTAGTGTGTTCATGTTTTGCATGTAGAATTGCCATTTTGTGATAAAAATTAACTTAACTTGAACTAAGATTTAGTCCTATATTGTGGGATCCAAGATTTTACAAAAAGATATAAGGAGGAAAACACAAAAAATCTTGTCCACTTTTATTCCAAAATATTATTCCTAGCACTTTATTTTTGCTTGCAGTATTGTCTTATCCCATTACCACTCAATGACGCTTTTAGACACCCCCTTGAAAAAAGCTTGGGGAGAACATTGTTACAAGCATTAACCACGATGTTTTCTTCGCCAAAGGCAGAAAAAATCCAAAATTTTATAAGGTTTAAATTGTTGTCTGCATCTCCTTTCAATTTGGACCAGCCTAAAAATTTGCTGTGATTGGAAGAAACTTATATCTGGATTTCTGTAAAATTCAATAGGTTACAATGATGGAAATCTTTAAAAAAAAACACTCTCAAACTCCAAAAGCCTAAAGCTATCAGACTCAGGAGAGCAATATAGGATCATCATGGTCCTCTTGTTAGTATTATAGGCCTGAAGGGTCGTATTAATGTTATGGCCCTGGTTGTCAGTCTGTCTGTATGTCCGTCTGTCTGTCCATCTGTCATTCCATTAGCATTTTTTTGTGCACAACTCCTCCTAAACTATCAATAGGAATGAGCTTAAACTTTGCACAGTAACTCCCTATGATGTCTAGTTGTGCATAAGACCTTCGAAATTCAAATCTTTCCAGTCATTTTTGAGTTATCTTGAATTATCTGCCCTAGAATTGAACAAAAAACACTTAATGTCTGGTATGCACATATTATCCTACATTTTGCATGACAATGGTTTTAAATTTAACAATGGTTTTGAAAGCTGTCATGTTTCTCAAGTGTATACAATATTATTCAGGTAACAAGATGTTTCTATTGATAAAATGCATGAGCTATCATTCAAGCTAACATAACTGACAAAGCAAGGTTACTGACAAGCCCCTTCGGGCGTATATGCGCCGCTCTGTAAAGCTCTTGTTTTAATTAGCTTCAATTTTTTTAAAACACTACTGGAACGCAGATAATCTCAAGTTATCCAAGTAAGTCAAATGATATCTTAATCATTTGTGTTCTATCAAGGGAAAACGTTCATCTCAGAAAGTAATTATATTTATAACTAGTCATACTGTGATTAAGTGAATTGTGTTTACATCACTTTCAGTAAAACCTGGGTTGATAGGCATGATAACCATGGTTTCTTGTCATTTTTCACATGGTTCAACATTAAATTTGAGCCATTAGCTGTTCAGCTAACTATGAATAGGCAAATCACATATTTCAATCATTGAGAGACAAATGGCGTCTGTAGCAAGAACAACTTTTTTTCCCAAACATTGGATTGTGCTTAACCCATTCCCACATGACAAAATTTTAGACCAGTCCAACTTCAAAAAAGTTTGCAGACAACAATTTTAAGTTGATGAAATTTTTAAAATCCTTGTGTTTTAGGGTAGAAAACATTGTGTATAATGAAGATATTGCTTGTAACAAACAATTTCTTCATTGTCCACAATGTTTTCCAAAGCTTTTCGAGGGGCGTTTAAAAGAGTCATTGTGTGGGAATGGGTTAAGACACTAGAATAGATAACCCATTCCCATTGATGCTCTTTGACACCCAAAATAAAAAAAAGCTTTGGAAAACTTTGTGGAAAACGAATAACAAGCAATTTCTTCATTATCAACAATGTTTTCTATCTGAAAAGATAGAGACTTTCGAAATTTTATCAACAAAAATTGCCTTCTGCAATTTCTTTCAAATTGGACCAATCATGTGGTAATGGCTTAAGGTAGCTGGGCTACCAGACATGTTTTACTTTTAAAGATTATCTATATGAAAATTGACATTTTTACACCAAATTTACATGTCTTTCTACTATACCTACAGGTACATCAACCATCAGTGCTTTCAGTGCTTTGATCATCCATGAAATTACATTGCATAAAATAAAGAGTTTTCTGTCTTTTGTGTGAAGGGAAAAGATTTCTATTTATAGAAATTTCTGAGAGATGGAATCCATACTAATGGTCAAGAGACTAATTTCATTGCTTTCAAGCTTATAATTGGGGTGTCTTTTAGCCTTTGTTGTCCATCCTAAATTATGAGCTTCATTCTAAAATAATTTAATTTTAGTATCATCTTTCAAACTTCTTGCATTTTGACAATTTGTTTTGTACATCCAGAGAAAATAATGAATACAGAATTAATTTGTTTTCGGACACAAAATGGTTTCATTCTAAGAAACTGTCCCAAAATGGCAATTTTTTGGAATTTTGGTGTTAGTGATAATTGATTATGAGACATCAAGAGACTTTTTTTTTATTGCAGTATGAATTAAAAAACCTAATCAAACATCTGTATGAATCTGCATTGAGGTTTTCTATGGTGCCATTATGTATTATCATTTCAAACCTTATTGAAAATAAAAATTGCTGTCTTTATCCCTGTAACAAATGGTCAACTATTTAATCATGACTATGCCATTGTGATTAGAATTTTATAGTTTTTTTCTGCCGTATATGTTTTAGATATATTTTTGATTTAGATTTGTGCTGAAAAATCTGTATTCATTTTCTCTACAAACAAATAATGCATAGTTCTATTTTTCTGACCATTCTCAGCAAATGAAGAGAAAATCCACATTCAAACATTTTATCTTATGTACATTCTGCTGGATTAATTTATCTTCACATAATTTTCATATTTTCTCAGCAAATTGAAATTGACTTCAATCAACTGATATGGTTGATGTTATGTGGTCACTTACTGATTGTGGACCCTCTGTGACATGTCAAATTTACCACATGAAATACTTTGCCACTTGATTAGGTCCCTGGGCTAATCATTCCTGTTTGTTTTGGTTAATCCTAAAGGCACCTGCTAGGAGAAATACAACATTCTGATTGCAGTGGTTTTAGGATTTTTGATTGAGGAGGTGGGGGGCATTTAACAAGTACACCAAATAAGTTACTATCCCTGATAGTAACTGAATGACAGTATCAACTGATTTTTATGGTAATATCATTTTGAAGAATACTGTGAAACTGTCCTCTAATGATATTTATTTCAATTAAAAAATGTGATATAATTGGAGAGTTTGAGAGAAAACAATTCTAGATTAAGGTACAAATAAAAGCTATCATTGTTCTTTATGGCTGCCAGGAGCAGAAATTTGGAACAGAAATCTAAGGTTTGCGTTTTAACCCTTGTCATGCTAAACCCAGAATAGTGATGTTTTGTCAGGAAGCATTGAAAAAACATCAGCCTGTCCATACATGCAGTCTGATATTGTTCTGTACCACCTCTTTGTTTCCTTCAAGCTAGATTAGCTCAACTCATTCTCCCACAATGATGCTTTTTAAAGCCCGTAAGAAAAAAAGCTTCAGAAAACATTGTGGAAAATGAAGAAAAACAGTGGAAAATGAAGAAATTGCTTCTTCCAATAAATTTCTAAATTATCCACAGTGTTTACTGTCATCTGCAACCTGCAACATCTTTCAATTTAGACTAGTCTTACACTCTGATAATGGGTTGAAAAATTAATTTTTGAAAGAAGTGATGAACCAAACTAGCACTTCAAGAGTATTCAACCTCTATGTTTTTGATACAATTTAGCAAAAAAAATGATTTACTCAGAATGTTTTTGATACAATTTAGCAAAAAAATGATTTATTCAGAATGTTTTTCATACAATTTAGTAAAAAAAAATGATTTACTCAGAATGTTTTTCCATACAATTTAGTAAAAAATAATTTACTCAGAATGTTTTTTATACAATTTAGTAAAAATATAACTTACTCAGAATGTTTTTTATACAATTTAGTAAAAAAATATTTTACTCAGAATGTTTTTTATACAGTTTAGTAAAAAAGTTATTTATTCAGTATGTTTTTATACAATTAAGTAAAAAAAAATGATTTATATGTATTTATACAATTTGGTAAAAAATAATTTACTCAGTACGTTTTTATACAATTTAGTAAAAAAATAATTTAATTAGAATGCCAAGGGTTAACATTTACTCATTTTTGCACTCTTTGAATTAGTATGCTCTTATTTTAAACAAGCAAATCGGAAGGAGACAATTTAGTACATTTTGAGAAAATTTCAAGACTGAAATATGAATAGACAAGTAAGAAACTGTTGCATTTATATTGCCATTTATATGAGATGAAGTGCAAATATTTAAACTTTTCGTGAAATCGTTGTGAGACATTGGAGGACTATAGAGAATGACATGTGCAGTTTCTTGAAATCCTTTGTGTTTCGAAGTAGACGGCATTCTCACAGGGATTACGGTGAGTACTGCTAGCATGCAATCCTTTAATGTAAATGCCTTCTTTATTGTCCATGTTTTTATTTTAAGTTTGAATACAGATAAGCTATTGCCTCAATTTTTTTTCTCAAAAAAAGAAAATTGGTACTTGTAGATTTAATTGATTGATCACTTGCCCTGCCTACCTACCTCAGACAAGGCAGTTTGACTAAGATTATAAAGTAGCATTATTTTGGACAGTACACCAAATAAGTTGCTGTCTCTTTTAACTCATTCCCAAATGACAAAATTTTTGGTCTAAATTGAAGGAGGTTGCAGACAACAACACAAAGTCTTGTGAATTAACAAATGAATACCATATGAGATAGAAAACATTGTGTGTGAGAAAAGAAGAAATGATTTAAACAAGCAATTTCTTCTTTTCTCACAATGTTTTCCAAAGTTCTATTCAATGATGCATAAAAATGCAGGATTGTGTGGTAATGGATCACATCATTGATTTTTTATGGTCATCTCGATGTGAAGAACATTGTAAGGCTATCCTCTAACGATGATAACAATGTTTTCCAATGAATTCAGCCCTTAGTTTTTTTTATTTCAAAGCAATTTGAAATGTTGTCTGCGACCTCTTTCAACTTGGATCATTCCCAAATTTTGCTGTGCAGTAATGAGATAATTATGGTAAAGGACAATTAAGGCAAAAGCAAATGTCATTGGTTTGCAAGATTGCGTGATATAAATGCCATATTTCAGCATTCACTTTCAGTTAAAATGAATGATTTAATTGGTCAATCTATTTTCTAATTGACAACAGTGATCTACCTATATGAATTATATGATTGGTTGTTTGATTTTTTGATTGACAGTGGAAATCCATCAATTGAGGAAAATCCTAGTGTGCAAGAACCCTAAATCTACCTTACCTAGTTCTTGTGTTATAGCTCTTTCTTGTTTTTCAGACTTAAATTTTTTTTGAGCATGAATCCAAAAGTACGCTAGATATGATTATGAAACTTCAGAGGTGGAAAGATCATATCAAGGAGGCATACAGTACACAAGAGCCATAACTTGCTTGACTCATGAGTTATTTCCCTTTGTTGTTACTTTTCAGGTTTAAATGGATTATCTCCTAAGTATTCTATGTAGGGATATGAAACTTCGCGGTTGGAAAGGTCTTATCCAGTTCAAGTGCAGTTGACAAGAACCACAACAATATTTTGCGGTCTTATAAAGATGTTGCCCATTGTTATCTTTTTTTAAAGTGTATCTCCCAAAGTATACTAGCTATGATTGTTAAACTTCACTAGGAGATAGATCCTCTGCATGCAAGAGAACTGTATCCCTACCTAACTTGCCCTTTGTTAGCTCACCTGAACACAAAATATGTGAGCTTCTGTTGTTGGTCTAGTCTGTTCTTCTGTCCGAAATCATTAGACACTTTCATCTCCAAAACAAGTACTCACTATTTTGTATATAAAAGCAAAGAAGAAATTGATATTTATACCCCCCACAACAAAGTTTTGGGGGGGTATACTGGAATCAGGTTGTCCGTCCGTCCGTCTGTCTGTCCGTCCGTCCGTGGACATAATTTTGTGTCCTCTTCTCCTCCCACATTTTTTGACCAATTTTGCTGAAATTTTATCAGGTTGTTTCCTATCATATGAAGTTGTGCACCTGCAATTTTCATCTTGATCCAGTCGTTAGTTTCAGAGTTATGCCATTTTGAACTTTTTAATAGGGGCGGGGGGGAGTAATTTTGTGTCCTCTTCTCCTCCCACATTTTTTGACCAATTTTGCTGAAATTTTATCAGGTTGTTTCCTATCATATGAAGTTGTGCACCTGCAATTTTCATCTTGATCCAGTCGTTAGTTTCAGAGTTATGCCATTTTGAACTTTTTAATGGGGGGCGGGGGGGAGTAATTTTGTGTCCTCTTCTCCTCCCACATTTTTTGACCAATTTTGCTGAAATTTTATCAGGTTGTTTCCTATCATAAGTTGTGCACCTGCAATTTTCATCTTGATCCAGTCGTTAGTTTCAGAGTTATGCCATTTTGAACTTTTTAATGGGGGGGGGGGGGAGTAGTCAAAATTTAAAATTGCAAAACTCAGTAACCATAAGGGGAGTTACCAAATTTGGTAAGTAACATCATCTTGTTGACCTTTACAAAATATCGAACGGTTTATTTCCTGAGGTCAAATTTATATTGACCCCCCCCCCCCCAACATAGGCTCATATTGACTTAACGTGGATATAATTTTGTGTCATTATCTCCTCACACAGTTTTCTTTAACATAGGCTCATATTGACCAACCTTTCCTAATCAGTCAACTCTAGCAACAAACACAAAATCAGAAAGAGGTAGAGGGTTGGCAATGTTCATCCACCATGACATGCATGTGATTAAACAGCTTCAAATTCCACTCCTTCATAGAAAAGCCTTTTTAGCGGTGTGGGGGGTATTCTCGTCAGCCCTTGAGGGCGACAGCTCTAGTTTGTATTTAGCATCATCTGGAGGCCTTCTTCAAAAGTTGTTTGAACAATACCACTTTGGTCCAATTTGGGCTTCTGTCAGGTGTACCCTCCTGAAATAGGGGGGCCAATCTTGATAAAACTTAGAAGAAATGTTATTCAAAATTGTTCAATTGAATGAAATCCACACTTAGTACTGGTAGCCATGGCAGCCAAAAAGTGTAAACAATCTTGTCTTTAAAAAGATAAAAAGCTTGAAGTTGTGGAATAAATCATGTGTTTTCAGCTCTCATATTGATTTGATTATCAGCAATGTTTCTTGAAATCTTGTAATTCTGTGCAGGCTTCCAAACAACCAAAATGAGATCTGAAAAATCTTGATACTATTTTCAGAATGCTATTGGAAACCTATATAAATTATCCAATATAATATTTCAAAATTACCTTAATTAATTTCATATGAGACTATTCTGATGATGTTACAGGAAATGAGAAGCAAGCTTCCTTGTAACAAAAATACACAGGATTTGGTTAACTATGAAAATTAGAATTGGGCCAGAATGATACTTTTTTTAACTTGGATTTTTTCTAGACAATATAAATTAACATATTCCCACACAATCTTGCCTTTTGACTCCCCTTGAGAAAAACAATTTAGGAAAAAAATATTTGAAATGAACAAATTGATTGAAACAAACATTTTTTTCATTTTCCACAATGTTTTCTACCCATAAAGTTTAAAAAATCTAAAATCCTACAAATTGTAAATTGTTGTCTGCAACTCCTTTCAATTCGGATCAGTGTAAAGTTCTGTTGTCTGGTAATGGGTTAAGACTAGACAAATAGAGAAAATTGTACAAATACCAAACTGAAATGTAGAATAATTCCCACAATGGGAAATTTGAAGAAAGTCTCTGAATAAATTAAATTTTTGCTTTTCAAACTTGTTTCAATGCTCTCTTTCCTTGTCATTAACCCAATCTCGGACAGATTTGTTATTATAGTCCCATTTTGCTTGACTTACTGTACCAAAACATTTTTTAACTCTCCATCCTCTTCAGAGAAGAGGGGGTCATACCAGTTTACCTTGGGTCCTTCCATCTATCTGTCCATGCTTTTGTTTGTCTTTAACCTATTTTTATGCCCCCGCATCAAAAGATCGGGGGCATATTGTTTTGCCTGTGTCCGTCTGTCTGTCTGTCCATCTGTCTGTCTGTCAGTCTGCAAAAGTAAACCTGCCAATTTTCCTAAAACTTCAACCCTGATTAAGTTACAATGCAAATATTTGGTATGTTGATAGGTGTCAACAGGGTGCAACTGGGGAAGGTAATTTCATCAAGGTCAAGGTCAAAATTTTAACCCTTTTCCCTAAAATGTTACTCAAAAACTTAACCTGCCAACTAAATATTTTCCTATAACTTCATCCCTAATTAAGTGACAATGCCAATATTTGGTATGTAGATAGGTCTCAGCAAGGCGCAACTGGGGAAGGTCATTTCAAAGAAGGTCAAGGTCAAAATATCAACCCTTTTCCCTAAAACGTTACTCAAAAACTTAACCTGCCAACTAAACATTTTCCTATAACTTCATCCCTTATTAAGTTACAATGCCAATATTTGGTATGTAGATAGGTCTCAGCAAGTTGCAACTGGGAGAGGTCATTATATCAAGGTCAAGGTCAATTTTTTTACCCTTTTCCCTAAAATGTTACTCAAAAACTTAACCTGCCAACTTAACATTTTCCTATAACTTCATCCCTAATTAATTAACAACGCTAATATTTGGTATGTAAATAGGTCTCAGCAAGGCGCAACTGGGGAAGGTCACTTCATCAAGGTCAAGGTCAAAATTTTTACCCTTTTCCCTTAAACATTACTCAAAAACTTAACCTGCCAACTAAACATTTTCCTATAACTTCATCCCTTATTAATTTACAATGTTAATATTTGGTATTTAGATAGGTCTCAACAAGGCGCAACTGGGGAAGGTCATTTCATCAAGGTCAAGGTCAAAATTTTAACTCTTTTCCTTGAAACTAAGGAAAAAACAATAAAAATCAACCGTTTCTAAAGAATTCCTGTTTGGGGGGCATGGTGTTTCACCAACACATCTTGTTTGTTGCATTTTTCTGGGCAACCAAGATTAGCATACATATGAAACTTGGCATGGAGGCTCAACTTGTGGTCAGGCTAGCTATTGTGATGGGTTATTGTCCGGCATCCACCGTCTGTCAGTCAGTATTTCTGTATGTACATGGGAAATTACAAAATAATATTCTTCTCTCAAACTAGCCAAGCTGCAGTTACGTTGTGTAAATTGCCATGCAAAAAGAATACTTCCAATTATGTATCCCAATGTTTGAGTTCCAAGTCCACTTTCGGTCTCAACAATTTGATTTGTTGCTTGATTCTTTGAACGACTGTGGTAATCAATCCATATATCAACCAAAACCAGATTACACACTTTGACCTTGAGACATTAAAATGGAAACAATCAATTAAGTGAATTAGGTTCTTGTTGACTTCAATTAATCAGTGTTTGGTTTGTCGCTCCGATTTATCTGTAGTTCACTCATAATTGGTTGTTGTTACATTATCGGTTGACAAAGTATGAATGTAAGCTGTATAGACTACAACAATGATAATGCCTCTTAATTTTCTAGAAATAATTGACATAATGTAAGTTTTCAAACAGAACCTATTCCCACTCAATCCCTCCTCTTTACCCCCCCCCCCCCAAAAAAAGGCTTGTTAAACAAAGATATTGCTTGTATGAAACAATTTCTTCATTATCCACAATGTTTTCTATCCTGCAAGATGAAAAAATTAAAAACCCCATCAACTTTAAATTGTCATCTGCAGCTTCTTTCAATTTGGACCAGTCTAAAATTTTGTTGTGGGTTAAAGAAAAAAATGTAAAGAATTTGTAGTTGCTATTTCAAGTACATGGGAATAAACGAAAATTGAGATAAAATCATTCAATAAAATCCTCCATTATATAATAAAAGTACTGAAACTATTGTAAGCTAGCTGAAAGATTTCTCTACAATTTGAAAAGAGTTTGCAATATTTCTTCAGTACATAAGAACTACTTTTATGGCGTAGGCATTCAATTGATTTTATGGATAAGCCTCCAGTGGCAGTTTGAACATGTTTAACTTTGAAATTTTCTCTTGACAATGAGTGGATAATCATAAAACCTTTGAAGGATAGCATCAGGATGCTAGGAAGGATGTAGTGGTAGTACTGCTATGAGAAATACCAGGAATCCATTGTTAGGTGCTCCAGCTGCCAGGATATGTCTGAAATACTGTTAAGAGTGGCATTAAACCCCATTCAATCAAGCAATCCACCTGAACCAGAATATTCCAGGTTCAGCATGACAAGGGTTAAGGTCAAGTTAAAGGTCAAAGTCTATTATATAGGTCATATTTCTGAATATTAGCTGTAATGGTAGCATAAGTGTTTCACAAACACATTTATTTTGACTTGATTTTTTAATTACCAACAAAGCAATAAATAGCTGGATGCAGCATGTATCATATACTGTCAGTCGACAATGAAAAGCCGCCGTCATAACGCAGAAAGTAGCCCGGAAGGCTCCTAATCTTAATAATGGGATGTCATGGGTTCGATGCCCGGCGGAAGCACATATTCTTTCTGACATTTGTCTCTCACGAATGGATGGATAATCATAAACCTAAGTCGGGTAGCAGCTGGAGGCTAGGAAAGGATGTAGTGGTAGTATTGGTGTGAGAAATACCAGGAATCTATTGTAAGGTGCTCCAGCTGACACGATATACTGAAATACTATTTAAAGTGGTGTTAAACCCATTCAATCAATCAATCAATTGACAATGAAAACCCTGCAACTACAGCTTATTCAAGCTAAAATTATGAGGTTTGGGTTATGTGTTTTTGGATCTAAAAAGATTTCCTGTGATGGAATCCAGAACCTGGATATAATTTGAAATCTGTCTCTATCTTGTAACCCTAATCTCATTTTAGTGATTTCTTTTCAATTTGTAAAACCATTTTTGGATGGATAACTTTGTTTTCAGTGGATCTTGATGAAATTATATTCTAGAAAGCTTTGTTTGTTAAACTGATTAGTCAACTCGGATCCAAGCTTGAAAAAATAACAATGATCACAATTAAAACTGATTATATAGAGGTTAATTGTTTCCTTCAGTGTAAGATTGATTAAGCTTTCATTCAGTAAACAATATAATATATATTTTTAGCTATTGTGATCGTTCGTTGTCCATCTGTCCATCTGTCTGTCCGTCCACAATTTCTTTAAAGATCTTCTCCTCCTAAACCAGAAGGCCAATCAAGCTGAAACTTTGCAAGGATGTTCCTTGGGTGAAGTTCTACAAAAGTTGTTAAAAGAATTTAATTCCGTCAAAAACTCTGGTTGCTGAGGCATGTGAAAATTGGAATCTTTAGTAAATCTGTAAAAATCTTTAAAAATCTTCTCCTCCTAAACCAGTAGGCCAATCAAGCTGAAACTTTGCAGGGATGTTCCTTGGGTAAAGTTCTACTAAAGATGGCAAAAGAATTGAATTCTGTCAAAAACTCTGGTTGCCATGGCATGTGAAAATGGGAATCTTTAGTAAATCTGTAAAAATCTTAAAAAATCTTCTCCTTCTAAACAAGTGGGCCAATCAAGCTGAAACTTTGCAGAGATGTTCCTTTGGTGAAGCTCTTCAAAAGTTGTTAAAAGAATTTAATTCCGTGAAAAGCTCTTGTAACTGCGGCATATGAAAATGGGAAATTTTAGAAAATCTTTGTTGTCTTTTTTTCTCACAGACTACATGGCCATAGGCATTTATATTTTATATAGAGCTTAATCATATGGTTCTCTATCAAGTTTTTAAATATTTAATCTCTGGGGTCTAAAATGGCACGCCCTTGAGGTAAGAAGTCCGAAATTAGAGCAATTTCAAAAGACTTCTCCTCTTAAACAAAAAGGTCTAGGATATTCATATTTGGTATGGAGCATAACTAGATGGTTTTGTACTATATCACTAAAAGTTGTCTTCCTCAGGTCAAAAACGGCCCTACACTAGGGGTCCCAAAAATGGGAAAAACGCAAAATTTTAGTATGTTAAAAAAATTCTTCATTTTAAGGAGGAGGGCATTTATATTTTGAGTGTAGCATAGCCTGGCTGTTATCTATTAGTTTTGATCAAATTATGCCTGTAGGTTAATAACACCCCTTCCCTGGGTGTCCAAAGTTTGTAAAAATGCTCAATTAGACCATGTTCAATAGTCTTTTTCTCCCTATCTACAAAGTCTAAGGCATTCATATTTTGTATATAGCATATCCAGATGGCTCTCTACCATGTTAGCTAAAATATTACCCCTTGGATAAAACAAGCACTGCCCCAGAGGTCAAATTTTTTTGAAAACGCTCAATTAGAGCAACATCAAAAGTCTTCTCCTTCTGAAATATAAGGTGAAGGGCATACATATTTGGTATGTAGCATGACTAAATAATTTTGTACTATGTAACAGGAAAATATGCTCTTAGGATAAAAAATGTCTCTGATCCTGGGGTTGAAAATTTTGTAAATTGATTTGAAAGAATTCTTCTTAAATATAGGTTCTAGAGCATTTACATTAAAAACAAAGTATAACATTATTGTTATCTACCATGTTTATATCCTTTTGACAAACAAGGCATCCAAAGATATGAAAAACACTCAATAAGAGCATGTTCAAATATCTTCCACTCCCCATGTATAAGTTGTAATGCATTCATATTTTGATTTATAGTACATCCAGATTGTTCTCTACCAAGGTTGCTAAAATTACACCCTTTGAAGTTGCAGACAGTAATTAGAGTTTGATTGAAATCTAAATACTAAGAATTTCAGGTAGAAAACACTGTGAGAAATGGATAAATTCCTTGTCACTCCCTTTCTCACTATGTATTTTTCAAACCTATTTTCCCTGAGGGTGACAAATTCTGGGATAGTTTAGTAATGGATTAAACTATAAAGCCAAAGGCATTCATTATTATTGTAAACCATTACTGGATTGTTTTGTTCAAAGCCCAAAATCTTATATATCTTTTATTTATTTTGCTCAAGTTGTGTCTTTTTTTATACTAAAAAGTAATGTAATTTGGAGATGCCTCAGGTGAGTGATTTAGGACCATCATGGTCCTCTTGTTATGAGAAGCTTTTGTTTTTCAAGAAATGAAGGTTTTTTCCATCTTTCTGTGTATTTCTTTAATGCAGATTATTTTTTACCCATTTTCACCAAGTTCTGCCTTTTCATGACCCCTCCCTCATCCCCCCCCCGAAAAAAAAGCCTCATAAAAATGTGGAAAATGGCCCCTCATCCAAGCTTTAGTGTAGGATGAAGGGCATTATTGGAGTAAAGCCGGAGGCCGAGCATGTATACAACAGCATATTGTTCTAACTATATAAGGACGACCGCAATTTAAAGAAACAATTTAGACCTACCCAATACGTCATCACCGGATGTATTGACCATGTGTATCATACTTTAAAGAAAGCAATGTTTTGTTGCACACCTACCCGAATCAACTGGGTGGGTAATCAGTAATTCATGACGAGTATATACAAGAATAACTCGCAACATGTGGGAGGGTGTATACATGCTCGGCCTCCGGCTTTACTCCAATAATGCCCTTCATCCTACACTAAAGCTTGGATGAGGGGCCATTATTTTCCGTAAAGCCTTCGGCTTTCGCATGTATACAACAGCATCTTTAAAGAGCAAAAAACATTATAAGAACATAACCACTGCCATAGCAATGCGAACTTTATTTACCTCTGAAATGAATTTAACAAATATTCACCTAAGTCTAACCCTAACAGGAATTATCTATTCCATAGCAAAAACACTGTTTGAAAAGGAAACATTTTTACTAGAAATATGTCTCAAATAGAATTTTTTGAAATTCTTGTCTGAGGACCAATCTGCCGCTTTAAGAATTCTGTCTAATGAACAGCCCTTACTGAAAGCTGCTGAAGCAGCAGCACCTCTAAAGGAATGAGCTTTGAAAACCTCTGTATCAATACCTGCCTGTCCTAACACACATTTTAACCATCTCGCAATAGTACTAGTAGAAATGGCCTTATAAGTGACATAAGAAACTAGAACATTCCTATCTAAACATACAGATTTAATTCTGTTCAAATAATGAATAAGCGTATGCATAGCACATAATCTCTCGTTTTTGTAATGTTCAATCTTCATAGAGTAGTAATGACCTACTTGAGTCGTTTTCAAACCTTTTGGAAACACAAATATGATACAGTCTTTCTGAACCTGCATAAAATCCAAGGACATGGCTTGTAAAGACTGGGCCCTGGGAGCTGCCGCCAGTGCAATCAACGCAGTCACTTTGAAAGTCAACATTTTCAATGACAAATCTTTCAACGGATAAAGTCCACTTAAATAGCGCAACACAACCGATACGTCCCATGTAGAAAAGTACCTAGGTTTGGCTGGGATCTTGAAGAAAACACCCTTCATAAATCTTGGTATAAGCATGCACTTATAACACCAACTGTTACCAAAAAAGGGTAATGTTTGAAGAAGCATAGCTTTATGTAAATTTATAACAGAATAGGATTTACCCAACTGGAACAAAAAGAACAGGAACTGAATCACAACTGCTTCAGAGGTAAGAAAAGGATTTCCAAACCTGATATCATTCCAAACACGCCACTTTTTCCATGCGTACCCATATTGCCTCTTAGTTCCTGCTTTCCAGGAAGATGTGATGATTTCTGTAATTTCTTTCGAAAGTCCTCTACCACAGAGTACTGCCCTGATACTTCTACAGCGACCATCTTCATTGTCCGAATAAGTGGATGACTCTGGTTGTTGTGCGCCATTACCAATAGATCTTTGTGTCGAGGTAACCTTACAGGAAAAAAGCTCATTGGTGAACAAAAATGGCGCAGATTTTAAACCAAATGGTACACAAACAAAAGAATAAAGGGTTCCATTCCAAGAGAACTTCAAGTACTTTTGAAAATCTTTGTGTATCGGAATAGAGAAATAAGCATCGCATAAATCTATTGATGTGAAAAAATCTTTCTCCTGTATCAATTCAAGGACTACCTTGAAAGTTTCCTGCTTGAAATGATCGTAATGGACATACTCGTTCAAATATCTGAGATTAATAACTGGTCGGAACTTGCCATTAGGCTTGGGGACGATAAATAAGGTTGACACAAATTCGCCATCTTCATGTACTGAAGGAATAATAGCCCCTTTCTCAAGAAGCGTCTCTACCTCATCATTAACTATATGCCATTGTTCGTTATTAAAGGGAATTTCCCTAGGAATCTTAAATTGTATAGGTTCTTTGTCGAAAAAAATCTTATAACCAGCTACAGTATCAAGCACCCATGAATCTGAAGTGATCTTTTTCCATTCTTCAACACAATATTTAATTTTACAAACAGAACTTACCTTTGTTAAAGATTCTGTTCGTTTGGGGCAGCATTTCCCGTCGTAGTTGCCGACTTTTTTGGAATCTTATAATTTTTGTTCCATGGTTTCTGCTGTCCCCTATTGTTAGGGTAAGGTTGGTACCTTCCAGTATTCTGATACGAATTATTGTACGAGCCTCTTCTAGAGTAACCACGTCCTCTATTTTGGTACGATCTTTGATAATTATACTGATATTGTTCCTTTCCCAGAGAAATGAGAGAATCACATGACTTTATATCCTTGGCAACATCGTCACCAAACAGTTTTGTGGTAATGGGCATCGAAATGTTACACAATGAATGGTACTTCTTTTTGAGCACAGGTCTTATCATATACCTTCTGCGAACTGTCAGATTGAACTGCACTTGCCCAATGAGTGTCAGAGCATCTGTTATCATAGTTTTTGCAGCTGTATTTGACGTAATATGGCTCCTAAGGACTTCAGCCAGCTTAATGATAGGTATCATAGATGCTGCTATAAGATACTGAGTCTCCACTATGCCACGATCTTGAGACTGAACTCTACGGTCCATAATTTTCCAAATCTCCGGATTTACCAGTGGAGGGGTCAACATTTCACAGTTAAGTGGCACTTTATATTTCTGAATCAAACTCTCAGTTTCACACTGAGTTGTACATGAAGTGTTTATCAAATTCGCCAATGAAGAAATAATGGCTTCTCCTTTCTCTGGTGTTTTCAATCTTGGGAGATCCCAATCATTATCTATAGTGTCACTATCCTCAAAGAGGGCCTTAGCCAAATCACATGACATCATTCTTGGCTGGCTTTTCTCAGGAGACTCCCCTCCAGATATATCTTTCGGGTCAACTTGAACAGTAAGCCTTGGCAAATCCTCCAAAGGCATATTCAGAGAATCATCTGAATCATTCTCAATAGGCTGAGGGTTGATACCCAATAAACTACGAAGCTTTACAATATCTTCGGGCCCCAATGACGCCAAGTCAAAACCAGCAATAGGCCGAACGTCGTTCGTACCGCTTGGTTTCTCTGTTTTCTTAGACTGTTTCTCTTTACTTTTGGTTTTAGAAGTTTTTTCCTTTGTCTTCATTTTCTTCTTTTTCTTTGTTGGGACTTCGTCCCCTGACAACGGGCTAAAACCCGAGAACTCGCCGCTAACCTCACTACAGTCATAAGACAGAACATCGTCCTGTCCACTAGCCATTGTCCATACGGCAACAAACAGGTAAAGAAATACCTAATAAACGGGACCACGTCCTCGTACAACAATAATTTTATTTTCCCGGCGAGAAATGTTTAAAACATCCACTACGAGGTCTTTACTCGTCCAACGCCAGAACAATTATGATACACATGGTCAATACATCCGGTGATGACGTATTGGGTAGGTCTAAATTGTTTCTTTAAATTGCGGTCGTCCTTATATAGTTAGAACAATATGCTGTTGTATAAATGCGAAAGCCGAAGGCTTTACGGAAAATAATGAATATTTTCTTCAACCAATTAATAGCTAACCGAACTTTAGACTTATCCAAATTTAACCAATTACCATACGACAAAATTTTAAAATGTCCAAAATTGAAAGGAATTGAAAACAACAATCTAAAGTTTATGAAATTTTAGTTTTTATCAATTTCCTTGGAAGAAAACTTGTGTTACAAGCAATTTCTTCATTTTACACATGATTTCCCCAATTGTTTTCTTGAAGGGTGTCAAAAAGCGTCACTGTGGGGGTATGGTTTAAAATGTTGCAGACTAATTGTGAGCGGTTGTGATACATGAATGTCCGTCTTCCATTGCCCAACATTTGCCATTTCTTTGTTTACAATCTAGGGGGACACAGTTTGATCTCAATCTTGACGAAACTAAGTCAGAATGATTGTAGGTCATCCGGATAAACCCTGTTGAAAATGGGAAATCATTCAAAAACGGGGGAAAAGGGCTATAGAGACAATGTGATCAATATTAATGAATTTAACAAATTGTGTACTTCTTGACTCTTCACAAATAAGATCCACTTCGACATTTAAGTTTCATTTTTCTTTATCAAATGAAGAGCTCAAGAGAGCAATCTAGGGTCATCTTTGCCCTTTAGTTTAATAAAGAACCCTCAATTGCTCTCAGATTATTAATTTATAACCTTAACCATTAAGCCATCCAGGAATGGAAGAAAGGCTGCCTAGCTATCTTATATGTTTCAACACAATGTCGTCTAAGCTTAAGCCTTGTTGCTTTGTATAGAGTTCATGAAAAATTAAGTTCTATCTGAATGTTGTTTCTTAGCAAATAGGATGGATCACCTTGGTGTCCTTTGCGTTGTCATTGACGTTGGTGTGACAAACATTAACCTTGGTCATATCTCTGTTGTTATTGAAGATATCCTCATGAAACTTGGCATGTGTATTGACCATCACAAGAGCTATCTAGTGGGATAACTTTAAAAGCATATTTGTAAGAGTTATGATCCTTTTTCGACTTATTCTTTATTATTCTTTCTTACTGTTTAGCAAGTTAATAGACAGAATTTTGACGTTGTCTCAAAGTTCAACGAGTGCAAACTGCCACTTGAGGCTTAACAACTAGATCTATTAAATGCCTACACTATAAAAAGTAGTTCTTATATACTTCAGGAATATTTCAAACTCTGCCGGCAAGATCATCTCCTAGGTATTTTAGCTAACAAAAGCACAGCGTGTTCAAAATGACTCTCACCAGAGTCTCCAGAGAAGTTGCAAACAACAATTTCAAATAGTTGAAAATTCTAAAATAGTTATCTGTTTTAGTAGAAAACAATGTGGAAAATGAAGAAATTGCTTGTAACAAGCAATTTCTTCATTTTCCACATTGCTTTCCACAACTATTTTCTTAAGGGAGCATAAAGGTTACTTTAGCTTCGTTCTTTTTATACCCTCTAGAACTATATGTGTGTTGGGTATATTAGAGTCAGCTTGTCATTTGGTAGGTTGGTTGGTGGGTCAGTTGGTCAATCTTTAGCTTTTATCAGTCTACCATTTTTCTCCTAAACTACCAAATTACTTACTGCTCCCAGTATCATGCAAAGATATGCAGATTCTATTTTTGTTAAATTCCATGTATTTTTTCAGAGTTATGGCTCTTTGTTTAAAAATTAAATTTTCACCTACCAAATGGATTTGATTCTTATACTCACATATTAACTCAGCATCGATCAAAAATGTACATTCTTTATTATAGTTAGAATCTATATACTTTTTTGGGGGCTGCTGCCATAGCACAGTTGGTTGCTATCAATGATGAGGTCCAGGATTCAATCAAAGTCGTTGCAAATATTCCACTGATGAATAGAGAGTCCTTAACCAAAGTGGGATGGGAAGCTGCTAGCTCAGAAAGGTTGTAGTGGAAATTCTGATATGAGAAATACTTTTGTTAGGTGATCCACTTGCTAATTATGACTTAAAACACTGTTAAAAGTGGTGTTAAACCCCCATTCAAACAAAGTTTTCGATAGGTTATGGCCCTTTGTTAAAAAATGCAAAAAGCCGTTATCTTCCTATAGGTGGCATTTTTTCAAATACTGTCAATCTTTGGGGAATATGACTTGTGCAGATAACGAAAAAAGGCCTTATTCCGGTGACAAAATTTTTTTCTGTAACATGAAACTATTGTGGTTATTTTTTTACCCGCTTCCACAACAATCCAATAATTTTATGCCTTTCAAGAAAAAACTTTAAAAAAAAATTGTGGAAAATGAAGATATTGCAACAGTCTAAAAGTTTGTTGTAAGGTAATGGTTTAATCTCTTTCGGCTATTATGTCTAGTTATAACTAAGGGTTTGTTCATTCATGATTAGAGCATTATTTGATGAAGTATCCTGGTTGTAACTTGCAAGAAAAAATAGAATGTTGGCTGAATAATGTTAGAGGTTAATTGATATAGAATGATACAGACAGAGAGTAGCGGAGGTCCAACTATTTTTGATAACATTAGATGATTAATCTATCAATATTACACCAATTAGCTAATTAAGTTTCAATTGGATGACCATCTTGGGGGGGATAGAATATAAGATTTAAAGGTTACAATTCACATGCATTCTTTATTGCATTTTATCCTACAAGTTATTTTCAGAGTCCCCCACAGATTTAACCCTTTCCTTTCCAAATTCAGTGGTTTTGCAGGCAAAGATGTAAAGTGGATTTAATTTGAAAAACAATCAGTCAGTAGGGTAGAAAATATTGTGGAAAAAAAAAAGAAATTGCTTGTTGCAAGCATTTTCTTCTTTTTCTACAATGTTTTCCCCATTATGAATTCTCAGGGACATGAAAAGCAGGGATTGAACAGGACAGGGTTAATGTTTGATCGTATGTCGAAATGAAGGTTGTTGTTTTTTAAACTCTGAAACAATGAAATGTAAGTTTTTGAAATTGTGTCCTTTGTTTTGCAAGATGGCCTCTTGATGCAAACATTTTAAGCTCAACTAAGCACGAAGTGCTCAGGTTTAGCTATTGTGATTGGTTTTTGTCTGTCTATCTATTCATAGTTTCAAAAAATCATCTCCTCCAAAACTAACCATGGAATATCAACCAAACTTCTTTGAATCCTTCAGAAATTAAGAAAATGATCCTTAGGTCATGGTCTTTCAAAATACTTCAAAGAATTGAAATCCATGGGGAACTTTAGTTGCCTCCTCCCAAATAAAAAGGCCTAGAGCTTTGATCAATACCTATTGACTCTCTATCAAATTACCTCAAATAATTACTCAATCTACTGTGAAAATTAGCCCTTTCTCTGTGATCCCTAATTCTATATTAGCCCTTTCTGTGTGATCCCTAATTCTATAGAGATATAAAGAAGGAAATCTTTTAAAATCTTCTTTTCCAAAACTGTAAGGCCTAGAGCTTTGGTATTTAGTGCTACATTCTGACCTAATGAACCTACACATAAAAAAACCGCAAAAAATGCCTCTACACTGAAAATTAGTCCTATATTTAACAAACTGAGATTTAGATAGGAATAAAAAATGAAATCTTGAGAAATCTTCTTCTCAAAAACCAAAAGGCCTAAAGCTTTGATATTTGGTGTATATTATCACCAATTGATCCTTTACCAAAATACTTCATATAATCAATTAGCCTTCTGTTGTGGGATCTTGGATTTACCCAGGAATATAGAAGGAAATGTTAAAAAAAATCTTCCTCCAAACTTTATGGCCTTAAGTTTTGATATTTGATATACATTATTGCCCACTTGCCCTCTACCAAAATACTTCAAAGAACTACTCTACTTTGAAAATTAGTCCTATGTTGTTGGATCTCTGATTTTAGATAGGAATATCAGAGGAAATCTGTAAAAATCTTCTTATCCCAAGCTGTATAGCTTAGAGCTTGATTTTTGGTATATATATGATAAAGCTTTGATCTATTATACTCAGGGGAGCAATATAGACCATCATGGTCCTTTTGTTTAAGAAAGGTACCTGCACACCAATAAACCTATTACCAAATAAATTCTTGTCTAATGAAATTTCTGCGATTCTAACAATTTTTTTGTTAACCTTTTGTCACTTATTTTACAATTTTAGAACATTTTGTCATCAGCCACCCCATTCCCACATAATGTCGCTTTTTGATGCCCCTCAAAAAAAAAAAAAAAGGTAAACAGTGTGTAAAATGAAAAAATTGCCTGTAACAAGTAATTTTCTTATTTTCCACAATATTTTTTACCTTGAAATGTTAAAAAAAAAAATTAAAAATTCATAAACTTTGAATAGTTGTCTGCAACTCCTTTCAATTTGGACCAGTTTGAAATTTTGCCTTCTGATAACGGGTTAATTGGTTATGATAAGTGAGTTTATACTAAAAGATTTGAGATCAACACTTAGTCATTATATGTCAGTAAACTCATAATTTTTAATGGTTCACTATTTTTCATTTGCCCATTTGACATTTCAAATGCCAGGGTCCTTTCGGGAAATGAATATTTCCCCTGGAATGCTTATAATTGTTCTTTCATTGATAAATAGAATTGGATATAATGGTAGGGGTCTAATACAATGGAATAACAGAAGGACCATTAATATCACTTACCAGATAATTGCTTATTGGCTTGTTAGTAGACCATGGAATATTAGAGTGGTTTTGTTTGTTTGAATGGGGTTTTACGCTGCTTTCAATAATCTTTCAGTTATATCGCGGCAGCTGGAGCACCTAACAATGGATTCCTTATACTTCTCACACTAGTACCACCTACACATCCTTTCCTAGCCTCCAGCTGCTATCCCACATAGGTCTACGATTGTCGACCCATTGGTGGGAGACAAATAGTCGGAAAAGATTGGTACATTTTAAAAATCTTTTATCGGAATTTAGAAATAGGTTCTTAACCAATAACCAGACAATGAAATTTTAGACTGGCCATAACTCAAAGAAGTTGCAGAAGACAATTCTAAATTGATAAAATCTTAGAATTATTTGTCTGCTAGGGTAAAAAAAAATGTGGAAAATGAAGAAATTACTTAGTGCAAGCAACTTTTTTCATTTTTCCATAATGTTTCCAAAGATTTTTTTCTTTAGAGTCATAAAAAGGCAAGATTGTGTGGGAATGGGTCAATATTAATGTCAAAATAATGCTGGAAATAGACTTTAGTACTGTTATTTGCAGAGTGAGAGATTTGACTATGTTATTGATGGTGGCAGTTTAGTTGGACATAAAGTCTTGCATTGCTGAACCCAGCATAAACATGTTTGGTAGGAGGTGTTGACAAAAAACAGCCTGCACATAAGTGCAGTCTGATCTTAGTCATCACCTCCTGTTTGTCTTTATAACCAAGAATTATTTATAAAATCGATTTCCAAAATAAAATTTGACTCTTAAGTAGTGCTTTCAGTCCTTTTGGGACTTAGTTTTGCAGTAATCATGAAATTTAAGTAAAGTTTTTTATATTTTCAGAGAAAGAGGAAAAAGCAATAGCAGCAATAAAGAAGGAACCAATACAGGTGGACCAATTTTTACAAAAGCTGAGACAAAAGAAGCTTGATAAATACCTCAATTTTGAAGTTAGGGTAGGTTAATGATAAAAAATAAGTTGTAAGGAGTAGAAAAAGGAAGCTAGATAAATACCTCGATTTTGAAGTCATTGTAGGTTGCTGAGACAACAGAAGCTGGATTAAAAGCTTAGTTTTTAAGTTTGGGTAAATATGCTTCTTTTTAGTTAAGTGTAGACTTTTTCAATTGTAGCTGTTTTTAGCTCACCTGAACACAACATGATCAAGGTGAGCTTTTGTGATCACCTTTTGTCCGCCGTTTGTCATGTGTTGGAAGGTGTCAACAATTCTTTGAACATCTTCTCCTCAGTAACCACTGGGCTGATTTCAACCAAACTTGGCATGGTTGTTCCTTGGGTGACCCTTCTCAAAAGAATTTTGATTTACCTCCAAATATGGGTTTGGCAAGGCGAGGCAGTTTCTGACTTTGAAATCTTTAAACACCTTCTCCTCAGTAACCATTTTGCCAAATTCAACCAAACTTGGCTTACATGTTCCTTAGGTGACCTTTTTCAAAAGTTATTCCGGAAATTTAATTTTTAGCCCAAATATGGGCGTGGCAGGGCAAAAGAACTTTTTGACATAGAAATCTCAGTAACCATTGGGCCACTTTCAACCAAACTTTGCATGAAGGTTCCTTGGGGTGACCCTTTTCAAAATTTGTTGGTGAAAATTTGATTGACGCCTAAATATGGGCGTGGCACTTTTTGACTTTGAAATCTTCTCCTCCTAAACAGTGGGCCAATTTCAATCAAACTTGGCATGAATCTTACTGACAATGGCCAATGGGGCTATTACTGTGCTGTTGTGTCTGTTAGTACATCAGGGCTGCCACCATAGCACATTTAGGAATGTGTCAGACACCCAATCTTCATTCATGGGGTGAACAGGGTTCTGACCCTACCTGGAGAACGGCAAAAAGTCGGGAATTTACTGTCTGGGAATATTTTTGATATCTTTAAAAAACTGTGAAAAACTAGGGAAAAAAAATAAATTTGATGAAAGACGCAGGACCCAATTAAAGTATGTGTTCCAAACAGTTGACAAGTATCCCCCTGCCAGAAGGTTTTATCACAGTGTAGATTACATGGGGATGCATTATTACGTCACAATGTCTGCCGAGAAAGAGAAATTGGTATTTGTTTCACCAAAAAATACAAACATGGTACTTACTTTTCTGCTAGGATGGGAAGTAGGAGTCAATTTTACAAAATATATGATTTGAGTACATAAAACAATTATTTAGGAGAAAATCCAAAGCAACATCTAAAGTATACCAGTAACTGGACATAAATTGAATTTGGATACAAAAGGAATGGCCTCCAATTCAATTCAATGAAAAAGAGAACTCTTTGTCAATAAACATCGAAATTTATCATCATTAACATGATATTAACAATCTACACATCAAGAAGCAATCAAAATTATCCATTATTTTATATTATTGTAGTTTTCCGGACTGAGTTTTAGTTTGACATCAATAAAATGGTGTTTCAGGGACTCAACAGTATATTACTATGTAATGTTGTCTATTGCATACCAAAGCAAGTGTTTGATGTACTGTATTGGTACTGTTGTTCCTCCACTAGAGGGATCAACCATATTTTCATAAGAATAAAAGATGCATGATATAACTAGCTTTTGATAAAAACTTTTGTGGAATTTCAAGGAATTTTGTCTTTGAAAATAATCTTGAATTTTAGAAAATATCCTGGAAAAAGTCTTGAATTTTGCAAGCAGAAATTTGTGGGATCCCTGGGTGTCATGGGTTTGAATCTCTGTGGCAGCACATATCCTTTATCACATTTTGTCTCCCAAATGAGTAGATGATCCTAAATGGGATGGAAGCTGGAGGATTTAATGGTAATACTGGTGCATGAAATACCAAAAATCAATTAAAAAAGACTTGGTCAATTGTCAACAGACATTTGGCACAATCATACAGGCTCCGCTTTGTCTGTCTGTCCCTCCTTCTGTTATTCTATCTATCTGCCTTTTTCCACTACCCTCAGGCTAAATTGGATGAAACTTCACATGTGAATTCTTTATGATATTGGGCCAACATGATTTTCACGTTTTTATGCCCCCGCATCGATAGATCGGGGGCATATTGTTTTACCGGTGTCTGTCTGTCTTTCTGTCTGTCTGTACATCTGTCTGTCTGTCTGCAAAACTTCAACTAAACATTTTCCTATAACTTCACCCCTAATAAAGTTACAATGCTAATATTTGGTATGTAGATAGATCTCAACATCTCGCAACTGGAGAAGGTCATTTCATCAAGGTCAAAGTAAAAATTTTAACCCTTTTCAATAAAATTTTACTCAAAAACTTAACCTGCCAACTAAACATTTTCCTTTATTTTCATCCCTAATTAAGTTGCAATGCTAATATTTGGTATGTAGTTAGATCTCAATATTGCGCAACTGGGGAAGGTCATTTCATCAAGGTCAAGGTCAAATTTTAACCCTTTTCCATAAAATTTTACTCAAAAACTTAACCAGCCAACTAAACGTTTTCCTATAACTTCAATCCGAATTAAGTTACAATGATAATATTTGGTATGTAGATAGGTCTCAACAAGGCGCAACTGGGGAAGGTCATTTCATCAAGGTCAAGGTCACAATTTTACCATTTTCCCTAAAATGTTACTCAAAAACTTGACCAGCCAACTAAACATTTTCCTATATCTTCATCCCTAATAAAGATACAATGCTAATATTTGGTATGTAGATAGGTCTTAACAAGGTGCAACTGGGGAAGGTATTTTCATCTAGGTCAAGGTCAAGATTTAAACCCTTTTCCCTAAAACATTACTCAAAATCTTAACCTGCCAAATAAACATTTTCCTATCAATTCATTCCTAAGTAAGTTACAATGCTAATATTTGGTTTGTAGATAGGTCTCAACAAGGCGCAACTGGGGAAGGTCATGTCATAAAGGTCAAGGTCAAAATTTTAACCCTTTTCCCTAAAACATTACTCAAAAACTTAACATGCCAACTAAATATTTTCCAATAACTTCAACCCCAATTAAGTTACAATGCTATTATTTGGTATGTAGATAGGTCTCGACAATACGCAACTTGGGAAGGTATTTTCATCAAGGTAAAGATAAAAATTTTAACCCTTTTCCCTTAAACGTTACTCAAAATCTTAACCTGTCAACTAAATATTTTCCTATAACTTCAATCCCAATTAAGTTACAATGCTAATATTTGGTATGTAGATAGGTCTCAACAAGACGCAACTTTGGAAGGTAATTTCATCAAGGTCAAGGTCAAAATTTTATCCCTTTTCCCTAAAACAAAGGGAAAAAAACCAATAAAAATCACCTATTTCTAAAGAATTCCTGTTTTAGGGGTATAGTGTTTCACAAACAAATCTTGTTTTCCCAATCAACTTGAAAATTGGTCAGAATGATTGTCCTAAAGATTTCTCGGACAAGTTCCAAGTTGGGTCAACTGGGTCAAAAACAAGGTCACTGAGTCAAATCTTAGATACACCGTGCATGCACTCTAGGGGCCACATTTTTTGTCTGATCAACCTGAAATTTGATAAGAATGATTCAGAGTTTCCATTTACGACGTAAAAGTATCTGTATACGCATGAAATTCAGCTCGGACGCAAAATTTGAATACTTGTCGCGTCCATGGGACGCAAAATAAAATGAGTGGCAAAAACAATGTATTTTCATAAATCTTACGCAGAAACGTCAGATAACTAGCGAAAACAATCCAAAAATGTTTCAAAGTACGACAGATTTGGAGCAAGGTCATCGGTTTTCCAAAGTTACTATAAATAGACTTCGCCAACGTCTAACCGAAAAGTTGCGATTGTTGGGATTCCCGCTTTTTCATCTGGTACCCAAACTGTCTAACATATTCTTTTGTGGGCAATTTGATAGCCGAAAACCAACTTACTTTCATTTTGTAAACAATAATGACTTCTCCAGCCAAGAAAAAGAAACACTCGCGGTCTTTTCAAGACCAGTGGTTTGCTGATCCGGCGTTCAAAGACTGGCTGATAAAAGACGAGTCAGATTCGTCTGCTGATCGAATTAAGTGCAGCATTTGTTGTGAAACTAAGCAGAAGAACAATTTTACTACGGGTTGCACTGACTTTCAGGTATGAAGCAGACGACAATTTTCATTTGACGTATCACAGCGTTAGTATAGCGTCGAAAGGTTTTCCTTTGCTTGTAAGAGCTGCCGTAAATATTTTACTTTTGAAAATAATGTTAGGAAGCATTTCTTTTTGTCATATTGACTTCAAAGTAGATATTTGTTGTTTGTTTGTTTGTTTGTTTGTTTGTTTACCCATTACCAGAAGGCTAAATTCTAGACTTAACATAAATTGAAGTTCATGAAGACCACAATTTCAGATGCCTGAGAATTTCACATTTTTTTGGCCTTCTGGAGTAGAAAAATTGAGGAAAATAAAGAAATCGCTTGTCACAAATAATTTCTTCATTTTGTACAATGTTTTTTCTAACTCTTTATCTTGAACCTTAGGGGAATATAGTCGGCCTGTGCAACTAACAGGCTTTCATGGCTTACTCATACCAGTTCTCACACCTCTCTTGAAACAGATGTGAGAGGGATGAATTGTGTGCTTATTTAATCCTATCTCAAATCAGACCTGGTTTTGATGCCCCCATCATAGAAAAGTTATAAAACTTGAGAATATCTCAGAAAACATTGAGGCAAATTGAGAAAATGCTTATTATTAGCAGTTTCTTCTTTGCTTCAATGTTTCCCCAAGCCACTTTTACTGGGAATATCAAAACTAGGTCTTGTTTGGGAAAGGGTTATTAAGCCGTTCAAGTACAACAATTAATTTGAAGATGATTTGTCGAAGTCAAAATTGGACTCAATTCGAAAGTGGTTGGGACTCAACTTTTTCTACGGCACTGGGTCCCAGGGACTCAATAATTTTTTATGTAAATGGAAACACTGATGATTGTCTTGATGAAGTCTCTGACAAGTTCATAACAGGGTCAACTGGGGTCAATAACTAGGTAATTGGGTCAAATCTCAGAAAAACCTTGAATGCACTCTAGATGCCACATTTTTTTGAACAATCAACCTAAAATTGGGTCAGAATGATTGTCTTGATTAAATCTTGAGCAATTTAGGGCCACTATGGCCCTCTTGTTTTGACGGTCAAGTTTGCTGGAACTAGGTTAATAACTGTATGTCCTGTACGGATTCCAGTTCCATAACAGGCAAGTTTGCTATGTAAATTATGGATACTTTGGGACTTTTCTTTCTCATGGGAACTCTTAATTTCCTCCCTGGACCAACTAGAGCATGAATTATTAACTTAAACAATCATTTTCCAGTAAAATAACAATAATTATCAGTTTCGTATTCTTGAGTTATCTGCCTAGAAATATTATCCCCGAAAATTCAATAACCCTTTATTCAATCCCACAGTGATAATGTGTCACCTTACAAAGACAGATTTGTGTCTACCCACACAAAGCACAGATTAAAATTTCAAAGTCTTATGGCTTACAAACCAAGAAGACTCAAAAAAGTGATGTGCTAATAGGTTAGAATTAATACATATGCCATGTTTGAAAAAAGGTGACAATTTATCCTTGTTAAAGTAAACCTCAGTCATTGTATATTTCTGTTCCCAAACAATCCCACTTTTATACCCTTTAATCATTACTAGGCAATACAATTTTACAATTGGTCCAAATTGAAAGATGCTGCTGACAACAATCTAAGTTGATGGATTTAATAACCTTTGTCTTTTTGGGGGTAAAAAACCATAGTGGATAATGAAGAAATTGCCAGTTACAATTTTCCCAAACCCTTTTTCTTGAGGAGCATGGGTGAT
Organism: Fragum fragum; assembly: GCA_946902895.1. NCBI lineage: Eukaryota > Metazoa > Mollusca > Bivalvia > Cardiida > Cardiidae > Fragum > Fragum fragum. The sequence goes on along the minus strand of OX336367.1, from coordinate 36,190,616 downwards.
TTTTATGGAATATCTGAAAAAAAAGGCTTGGAAAAACTTTGTGAAAAATGCAGCAATTTCTTCATTACCCACATTTACATTTAGTTTAAAAAAACAAAGATTTTTGAAAATTTCATCTAATAAAAATCATTGTTTTTAATTTCTTTGAATTTGATCCAATCTCAAATTTTGTCGTCTGGAAATGATTCAATTTGTAGATGAATTTATGATAAATGGAGGTTGAACTAGTGTTAGAAGCAACAGGAAATATGCTCTCACTTTTAATTGGTCAGATGACCAATTAGTGTTCTAGATTCTAGATTTGTTTTGTTCCAATTTCCCAAAACTGCCTTTAGCCCAACTGAAGGCTTACAATAAAGATGAATTTGTAAACAAACTGTCTCTATTATTTCTACTATCTGAATTTCTTTGAAGTTTTAGTCAAAGTTTCATCTTCATTTCATTCGATAGAGGATTGAACTGTCAATGCTGAAGGGTAAAAAGCAAAATATCATTGCATCTTATAAGTTAAAAATATCAAGAGGCAGTAAAGGAAAAACAAGACGGTCACATAATTTAAATAGGCTACAAAGAACCAATCAAACTTTTCCACTCCTGTTTTATGCGTTGACAAGTCATGTTATCAACCCTTTTGCAGAATAAATCAGGTGATGTAAAGAAGCAAGTAGTGAAAGAATCTTCAAAATAGATGTTACTAACACATAATTATTTCCCAGTCATAAGTTGAAAAATACAATGGTTGTGTAAAAGATTATTGAGAAATATGCCAGCCTGTCCTTATTTATTGATATATCAAAGGATAACTTAGTTGGGATAGGTAAAAAATGAGTCACATGACAAAGAGTGCACTCAACGTATTATACTTAAAGCCTTTCTTTATTGCCTAAGTAGCAAGTGCCCACTTTGCGCAGTGGTAAGAGTGCTCGCTTGCCATGCAGGAGGACTGGATTCAAATCTGTCTGTCATTTCTTTATAAATATTATGTTTTTATATTACCATTCATTTATTTTCCAGGATTCTATTATAATCTGTAGTACTTTCATACCAAATAATTTGTTGGTTTTTTATACACCGCCGGAGGCGGTCATATATTGGCGTCATCTCCGTCTTTCTCTCCATCCATCCGTACGTACGCCAACTTTTCTTGTGAGCACAACTCCTAAGTGTCTGGTTGGATCTTTTTGAATCTTGGTCAATGTTATCACTTTATTTGAAAGATGTGCATGAGGTAAGGATTTTATGGTTCATTGATTTTTGCCTCAGTTATGCCCCCTTAAAACTTAGTCTCTGTGGCTTATTGAAATTGCAGCCTTGTGAATGCAACTCCTCCTAAGTTTCTCTCTGGATCTTTTTGAAACTTGGTCAATGTTATCACTTAAATTGATAGATGTGCATAAGGTAAGGATTTTATGGTTCATTGATATTTGCCTGAATTATGCCCCCTTAAAACTTAGTCTCAGGGGCTTATTGAAATTGCAGCCTTGTGAATGCAACTCCTCCTAAGTTTCTGGCTGGATCTAAATGAAACTTGATGGTTGTTATAACCTAAATTGGTAGATGTGCATGAAGTAAGGATTTTATGGTTCATTGATATTTGCCTGAATTATCCCCCCTTAAAACTTAGTCTCAGGGGCTTATTGAAATTGCAGCCTTGTGAATGCAACTCCTCCTATCTTTTTGTCTTGATTTAAATGAAACTTGGTCAATGTCATCACCATAATTTGCAGGTGTACATGGATCAAGGATTTTATGGTTCTTTTATTTTTGCAAGAGTTATGCCCCTTCACACTTAGTCTCTGGTTTTTTTTTTATCATTATTATTATTAGTTGCAGTTTAAAGAGGTGTTAAACCCATTCAACAAATCAATCATAACAAACAATTACAACTTGACAATTTAAAAAGGTAGTCTGCAAATGTTTTGAACTTGGTTCTGTCAAATTAATTAGTGTCTACAATTATTTTCGTGAAACAGCAGCAAAGTGGCAGCGTATATTGTGACTATGGCACTCTTGTTATACATTATAGATCTTTTTTTTTTTCACCCAAATCAAGTGGAAATGCAACTGACTGTCCATTTTTCAGTGACGACCAATTACAGTGCTTACAACACTTTGATTATTTATAACTCTTACACAGACCAACCATTGTTAACCCTTTACCAGGCAACAAAATTTAGACTGGTCCAAATTTAAAAGAGTTGAAGACAACTAATCAAAGTTTATGAATTGTTAAATTTTTCTAATCTCCGGGTAGAAAACATTGCGAAAATAAAGAAATTGCTTGTTATGAGCAATTTCTTCATTTTACACTATGCCTTCCTAATTGGTTTTTTTTTTTTTTGAGTGGCGTCCAAACAGGTCACTTTGAAGGAATGGGTTAAGACCATATGCCACAAAACACTAGGAATTTGTTAAAAATAAGGTTATTGGATATTTGAAATTCAGAAATTAAAGAACTGGGGTATAGTTCCCCCCCCTTCCCCCCCCCCCAAAAAAAAAAATGTAAGACTGGAGTGGTTCAAATGAAAAGAAGTAGCAAATACTGAAAGTGGATTGGAATTGAAAATGGGTGTCACAGGAAGAAAATTTACAGAAATTTAGAAACTCCTGGTGATATTTGCCTTTTCTCCTTTCCCTCAATGTTTTCTATTTGCATATCTTTCTAACTGCCCTGATTGCTCAATGGTGAGGAATCTGGACTTCTAATGCTCTTGTTGTAAGTTAAAGTCACGATTCTGTCAGGATGCATCTTTGACCAAGGCACTAGCTAGACACTGCTTAATCTTTGACCAAGACCCTAGCTAGACACTGCTTAAATTAAGTCCACTTAGATTCGTTTAATTCATTTCCACGCAATGACGCTCTCTGAAGCCCTGAAAAATACAACCAAGGAAATCATTGTCAGAAAAGAGGAAATTGCTTATAGCAACCAGTTTCTCCTTTTCTCACAATTTTTGTCGAGCCTGCTTGCGGTGTGCGAGACATAGTTGTTACTAAGACAAGTCAGTGTAGGTACATTAGTGCATTAGTTAGTCAGTTAGTCAGTTAATCAGTTAGTTTGTCAATCCTTTAGTCCATCCATCCGTCCGATTTTGTCCGGACAATTACTCTTACATTTATGGATGGATTTCAAAAAAAATTTGTACAATAATTCTCCATCATGAGTAGATGTGCCATTTGAAAGAATTTTTGGGATAGCTTCAAGCTCAAGGTCCCAGCTCAAGGTCAAACACTAAAATTGTGCTTGTCTGGGGCATTTCTCCTACAATTATGGATGGATTTTAATATCAATTGGCACTAGTGTTCTCCATCATGATAGATGTGCCATTTGAAAGAATGTTTTGGATAGTGTCAAGTTCAAGGTCAAAGCTCAAGGTCAAACACTAAAATTGTGCTTATCTGCAGCATGATACCTACAAAAGGTAGTGGGCTTGACAGCAGTTGTCCTTGGACAAATTATCTAGTTTCTACCCTAATTAGCACTTATTTTCTAATTCTATCACGACATGGAATGTAAGTCTGCAACTTCTTACAATTTGAAACAGTCAAAAATTCTATCATCTGGTAGTGGTTTAAATTATAGGCAGTGGTGAAAGTCTTTGAATTTCGAAGCCAGTCTGCTTTTCTAGGAGTTAGAGCGGTATTGATTTCTTTTGAGCACCTGGTAGAAATATTTATGGCATGTCACAATACTTAGACAACTTGATATAATTGGAACTAGGAGATGTCACGTTTAGTGTTAATTGCCTTCTTCAAGCAAGTGCTTAATTTGTTAGTCCTTTTTTTTGGCTCACCTGTGAATAAGGTATTATATTATGTAATACCAGACATAGATTGCTATTTGTCTATAATTTGCAATACATTTAGTTTTCCAAAAGCCTTTCTTGTCAATGCATTGGATCTCTATTAGAAACTCCTTTTTAGCTCACCTGAGTACAACATGCTCAAGGAGAGCTTTTAGGAGCACTCAGTCTGTAGTCAGTCATCCATAGGAGTTGTCGGTCAACAACAATTTCTTTAAACATCTTCTCCTTTGGACCAAATTTGGCAGGAATGTTAATTTGGTGATCATTTTCAAAACTTGTTTTGTGGAATTTTGATTTGCTGAAAAATGTGGGCGTGCCAGGGCAGGGCTAATCAGACTTAGAGAAACCATGGAACAATTCTTTAAATGACCTCCTCCTTAACCATTTGGCCAATTTGGACCAAGTTTTGTGGGAACATATCTTAGGCGACCCTAGTCAAAACTTGTTTGTGAAATTTTGATTTTTGAAAAAACAGGGGCATGGCAGGGCCCGGCTTTTCAGAGAAATTAAACCATTTGACCTATTTGGACTATATTTTGCAGGAATGTGACCCTTTCAAAGTTCGGGTATGAAATTTGATCAGCAAAAATTAGGCGTGGTAGGGCCAGTCTTATCAGACTTGGAGAAATCATGGAATAACTCTTTAAAAATCATCTACTTCTTAACCATTTGGCTGATTTTACCAATTCGGGCAAGAATGTTCCTTATGTGACCCTTTTCAAAGTTTGTGTATGAAATTTGATTTGCAAAAATTAGGCGTGGTAGGGCCAGTCTTATCAGACTTAGAGAAATCATGGTATAACTCTTTAAAAATCTTTACTTCTTAACCATTTGGCTGATTTTACCAATTTTGGCAATAATGTTCCTTATGTGACCCTTTTCAAAGTTTGTTTGTCAAATTTTGATTAGCAAAAAATGTGGGCTTTGCAGGTAAAGGCTTATGAGAAATCATGGAATAACTCTTTAAAAATCTTCTCCTCCTTAACCATTTGGCATATTTATAGTTCATTAAAAAACACCTGTGTGGCAGGTAGGGCTTAGTTCATTCTGAGGTGAGCCCTGTTGTTTTGCTTCCCTAAAACTAGATATACAAAGCCTTGTTGTCATCCATTGTCAGTTCAATAGCAGTTAGCTGAGATATCAAATGGACCCCTGGCCCAACCCAACTCAACCAGAGATAGTATTTCAACTGAGGTTTCAAACAGGTCCTTGGCCCAACCATGCCTTACTCAAGATGGCAGTCCAACTGGGATATCAAATGATATTAGTTTGCATATTTTATGGCAAAAGCAAATTGTTGATTAGTTGCCATAACCCTTTACCACACAACAAAGTTTTAGACTGGTCCAAATTGAAAGGAGTTGCAGAGGACAATTTAAAGTTAATAAGATTTTAGGTTAATTTAACTTTTCGGGTAGAAAACATTGTGGCAAAGGAAGAAATTGCTTGTTACAACAATGTTTTCCTGTTTTCCAATGTTTTTCTTGAGGCGCGTCCAAAAGCGTCACTGTGTTGAAATGGGTTAACCCATTCACTTACAACAAAATTTTAGATCGGTCAGAATTGAAATTGGTCAGAATTGAAAGAACTTAGTGACAACAATTTAAGTTGATGATATCTTAAATTTCTTTATCTTTGGAGGTTGAAAAAATTGAAGATCTCTCACCTAAGGGTGGATAACCTAAGTGGGATAGCAGCTGGAGGCTAGGTAAGGATGTAGTGGTAGTTCTGGTGTGAGAAATACCAGGAATCCATTGTAAGGTGCTCCAGCTGCTGTGATCTGACTGAAATACTGTTAAAAGGGGCGTTAAACCCAATTCAATCAAAACAGCTAATGAAGGAATTGCACAATATTTTCAAAAGCTTGTTCACAAAATATGACACTTTCATAAAATTGCAAATGCACAAACATTAACATTTTTGTTGAACCTGTTTGCGGTGACCAAGACTTAGTTGTCACTATGACAAGTAGGTGTATGTGGGTTAGTATGTTAGTAAGTCCGTCCGTCCATTCATCCGTCCAAATATGTCTGGACAATTACTTCTACATTTATCGATGGATTTCAAAAAAACTTGGCACAATTATTCTCAATCATGAGTAGATGTGCCATTTGAAAGCAATTTTTGGATAGCTTCAAGTCAAGGTCAAAGTTCAAGGCCAAACACTAAAATTTTGCTTTTCCAGAGCACAATGTGGGCTTGACAGCAGTTCTCGTGGGCAACCATCTAGTAATTAATAAATTGATTAAATACATCAAATTTTAATATCTAATCAACTGTTTGGAAATCCCAACACAAACCAAACATATCTTCTCGGGTACGTTTTCACTTTAAACTCTATTACTTGAGTGAAAACTGGTGACAGATACAAATAATAATTGAAATTTATACAAACTATAGTTTTTAAAAGCTATCAACTACTTTAACCCATTTTATGAAAATCATACCTATCATTATCAGGGTTTGATATCACAAATCAAAAATCTGTTATTGCATTGATGTTGCATTTGTACTCAATTAGTGTCGCTCTTACCAAGTGTGAAATTCAGATAGTGGGTCTCAAGGTGTGAAATTACTGCTTGTTTTAGTGGGGTACAAAATAGTGTATCAGCTGGAGTTGGTACTGAATCTAGTGCAGGGAGCCCATTTTAGAGGGGTTTTCGACCATTGAAATAAAGAACAAAAAATTCGTTCCGTCAAAATTTGGTCTTAACCCTTCTCATGCTGAACCCCGAATATTCCAGTTTTGGCATGGAGTATGGACAAGATCAGCCTGCACATATGTGCAATCTGATCTTAGTGTACACTCCATAGTTGTCCATTTCAATTCCGAGTAGTAGGTGAAAAGAAATATTGACCAACAGTAGTCTTTCAGCTCTCAGTCCTTTTATATTAATGAATTTCTGAGAAAATTTTTTATTTAGCATGACAAGAGTTAACATCTGGGTGCCTGTATTTCCAAGGTGGTCGTAAGGAGGGGTTTTACTGTATTTTCAAACAATGAAAATTACTGTATTTCTCCTAATAAACCCCCTTCCCTAATCAACTCTTCCCCCAATATTTACCATTCTGGGACCCCTGTGACTGTGGTGACGAATTCCTAATCTAGATTGAACTTTACCAAACACTATTAAACTATTCTAGAACTATCAAATCTCAGTATCAAAGAAGTATGACGTCAATTATTATTTGGGATCAGTAGCTTTGAATTTGGTTCACTGCCTATTATCAAGGACTTCGACAGACATCTTTTTAAATGTTTGCCCCAAGAAGCTGGTGAAAGAGATATGCAATGAATTTTGATTATAAACAAAAGTGTCGCTTGGAACCAGGGATATAAATCAGTATGGTTTATAAATAGACTAGAAGATACAGGAAGTGTATTTATAAACTGGCCAAGTTTAGGAAAATGGGTACAAAATAAGAGCTCCCACATGTGGTTTTGCTATGTGCCCTGGGTTTTTATTAAGGGAAAGTTCTACATTGCAGCCATAGTTCATTGCCTTATAACCCTCATATAGTATGTACTTGTTCAACCGTGTGGTTTGAGATGTCACATAATTCTAGGAAAATTTCAATAGTCCAGACTGATTTTATCTCTTGAAAAATATAAATTCTGATGCCATTATCTTTCCATTAACCCATTCTGACACAATATCCCATTTTTAGCCCCTCTAAGAAATAGTTTATGAAAATTATTGAGAGGGAAAGAGAAATTTCTTATTACAAACATATTCTTTTTTTTTATTTACAATATTTTCTACCATATATGAGACTAATTTTTCAGTTTACATGCATGTTGAAAACTCCTATCAATGTTGGTCAGTCTAAAAAATTATCGTCTGGTAATTGATTAAGCAACTGTATTTATTAGTAATATATATATCTTACAATTTAATACTACGTCTCCTTTCAGGCTATTGTTCGAAACCAAGAGGACTTTCCTTGCAGCATTTCAACTCATCCAGATCATGTGCATAGAAATGCTGTACAAGATGTGATTTCTTGTAAGTGTAAACCTGAATTGACGGATTGCTTGCCCTGTTGACTGAATCTGCAGGCCACAACCAATTACTCCAAAAGGGAAGTTCCACTTCGATACTACATGGCATTATTTTGCAAAGTCTATAGTCCACAACATGTAACAAAAATTGAAATAGCTGGTTGGTAAACTAAACGTCATAACTACAGCTTGAATAAGCTATAGTTAAGACATTTAATTTGCAAAACCAACAAAATGCTTAACATAAATATTGGTCAATGTCACAGTTCAAAGTTCAATACTGGTCTAAATGTAGTTTGATTGGTTCTTTGATTGATGGTCATGATCCATCAATTGACCAATTGCTGGCCCGGCCCACTGAATCCTCTGGCCCTGTCCAGTGACTCCTACAGGAAGTTCCACTTCGATTTTTAACTGCGCCATTTTATTTATGGCAAGTAGCATGTTACAAATAAGTAGAATGGTTGGTTGGCAACTTAGACATTGTAACTACAGCTTATTCAAGCATTTAAGTCGCCAAACCCCAAAAAATGATTCTTCAAAATGGCGGCCAATTACGGACTTCAAACTGAATTTCCAGTCTAGATGAAAGATTTCATTGGTCGACTGATTATTTGTTTGACAGCCGCGATTGTTCAATTACTCTGAAACAGAAGAAAAATGACAGTTTTTCACCGAAGACACATTTTATAATTATTTGAACTTTAAGACATATTACAGTTCCATATATTGGTTCCTAACAATTCTGAAAAGTAATCAATTTAAACTCTCATAAAACTCTCACATAATGTTGTTGGATCGCCTAGAATAAAGACCTGAATTTATGAGAAACTACTGTGTTTGAAATGTTTACACTTGAGTTCCATATCTTTTTATCATTATATAACATGTATAAGTATACATTTATAAGATCTGTAACACTTGTATTATACTTTAACCCATTAGCAGACAGTAATATTTTAGACTGGTCAAAATTGAAATGAGTTGCAGACTGCAAAAAGAATCAAGTCCTGAGAGCAGTTTTGCTGGCTTATCAGTAACCACGCTCAATAATACCAAGATGTATCATCAAAATGAGTAAGTAAATCACACACCTAAGTCGGATGAGCAGCTGGAGGCTCCATAAGAAATGAAGTGGTAGTACTGGTGTGTGAACAACCAGGAATGCGTGAAAACTTGTTTCTGGATGAAATACCGGTTTTGTCCTACAAAACTGCTAAAAACTATGAAATTATGATTTTTACAATTTTCTGGGAAGAAAACATTGTGTAAAATAAAGAAATTGAACACAATGTTTTTCCAATTATTTTTTTTGGGGGGGAGGGGGCATCCAAAAGCGTCATTGTGTGAGAATGGGTTAAGCCTAAACTAGATAATTCCTTTCCCACACAGTCTCGCCTTTTTACGTCCCTCCAGAAAAATGCCTGGGAAAACATTGTAGAAAATTAAGAAATTACTTGTAAAAAGCAATTTCTGACTTTCCCACCATGTTTTTCAACCAAGAAACACAAATTTTTTCTACAACTTCTTTCAATTTGGACCAATATACAAGTTTGTTGTCTGGAAATAGGTTAGTAAATGTATAATAAATTATAGTTAAAATTCCCTAAAATGGAAAAATGATAATTTCAAAATTCCCAAAAAGCTAGGAATAATGAGACATCAGATTATATCATTATCCCATTTGGATCATGTCAACATTAAGGACCTTAAGTCCTTTGACTTTTTATCTTAATGAGGTAGTTGTATAAAATTTCATTATGCTTTTGAAGATTATACATGAAACACAACCTTGTCATTTGGTAAGAATGATTCACAGTTGAGAGCAGCATACATCAAGCAAGTAATAAAGATAAATGTAAGATATACCACAGTGTGAAACTATGAGAAGTGAAGGAGGTTTTATATTAGATCATTGAAGAAGGAGGGAGGGTATATCCATTCCTCCATCAATCAGCCCAACCTGACCATCTGTAAACCAATGTATTTTGTCACATTGTTCTCAGCAACAATAAATGACTTCAACTTGAAACTTGGTATAGAGGTTTAGATATGGGTCCAACAGGGCTCTTTATATAGGTCCAGAAGTTAATTTACAGACACTGCCTGGTATAGTGGTATGTTTTTTAACATTTTTCTCAGTAACTATTGATAGCATGAACTCCAAACTTGTGGATGTTAATCTAGGGATCCTTATTGCCCTTACCAAATTATGTCCATAAATTTTCTACTTCTTCTTTTACAACTTAGTTTATTTGAGGTCACCATGGAACCTTGATTGAACCCATTTCTGTGCTTTAACTCATAAGAAATTTGATCTTGGACCTTGAAACTTTATACACATGTTGTTCATGAACCCAAGGAGATGCCCTATTATTTTTGGGTAATCAAGGTAATCAAGGTCAACTTTTGTACTTGTGACAAGTATAGTTACGCTTATTATTCTGTGGGATGTTTGTCTTAAAATAAATGTAATAATGAAAATTTTAATATACATGTATACAATAATAATGACGAATAATTGGTCATATTTTGTATTGGATTAGTTCATATTAGAAGTTCTAATAAATAAATTATATATACATGAATTATATTGTGAAAACATTGACTATCTACAGGTCAAAATATCTATAAGATAAACTTTTCTTGTTTATCCCCTTAACTGCAAGGTATAGATATTTGACTATATGTACTATATGTATTTCAGATGACCATTCTGTTGTGAGACTAGAGGAGATACCTCCAGGGGATGATAGCGATTACATTAATGCATCATATATTGAGGTAAGTCATTTACCTACAATCAAAGTTACTAGAATAATTATGACAGCTGTTCTAATTTTTAGATTCAAAAGAAATTCCTTCTTCATAAATTAGGGTAAGATATGAAACTATAACCATAGTTATAGTTCTGTCTATAAAAACCATACTGTTGTAAGACAATAGGAGGTGTTAGTTATTACTGTAATGTATTAGACATTAAGGCTTTACTAGATAACAAATCTTTTTGTCTAATCCAAATTCAACCTATTACCAGATAACAAAATTCTAAGTCTAATCCAAATGCAGCCTCTTACCAGACAGCAATATTTTATGTCTAATCCAAATTCAGCCTAATTCCAGACAACAAAATTTTAAGTCTAATCCAAATTCAGCCTTACACCAGACAACAAAATTTAATACTGGTCTAGATTCAAAGAAGTTGTAGACAACAATTTTTCGGTGAAAGAATTCCAGAAATCTTTGTCTACTAGAGTTGAGAACAGTGTCTAACAAAGTTAATTTCTTAACCCTTTCCTTTTATGCAAATTTTAGACCTGTACAAATTCAATGGTTTTGCAAAGCGAAATTCAAAGTGGATTTGAAAAATAACCATTCAATTTCTTCTTTTTCCACAATATTTTCTCAAATATAAAATCACAGGGATGTAAAAACCAGGGATTAAACAGGAAAGGGTAAAGAGGCATAAAAAAGTAGGATTGACCAGGAAAGGTAAAAAGAAGGCGCAGACTACAATATTTAGTTGTTAGAATAATGCCCCTGGGAGTCTCTCTTGGTCTCTGCCAGGGGCATCCTATTTTACATAAATACAAAGATGCCTAGAGTTTCCAGATTTTTTCCATCTGGAATTCAAGTGAAGTTGTTTAACCCTTTCCCATTTAAGGAAATTTTATACTAGTCCAAATTCAAAGAGGTTGCAGAAAACAATGAAAACATGATGCCATTTGAAATGAAATCATCCCATGTGGTAGAAAATATTGTTGAAAAAGGAGAAATTGCTTGTTACAAGCAATTTCTTCTTTTACTACAATGTATTCTCAAGTCTAAAATAACAGGAACGTAAAATCCCGAGTTTGGTTAAATAATATCACATAGGCCATATATGCACTCTGCTCAGGCACATCATATTTTACATAGACACAATGAGAAACCATCAGGCCTAAAGGCCTAAAGGTTACAAATCGGGGCTCAACCAAGCTGCACCACAGTTGTATGGGTGGGCTTTAACCCATTCCCATTCTATAATGCCTTTGAATGCCCCTCAAGAATGTTTTCCAAAGCTTTTTACCTTGGGGGCGTATAAAAGCGTCACTGAGTCGGAATGGGTTAACCAATTCCCATCTCCTCCTGAACCAGTGGGCCAAAATTAATGAAACTTTACAGGGGTATTCCTTAGGTGAAGCCCTTCCAAAATTATTGAAATAATTGAAATCCACCTTTAACTCTGGTCGATATGGCAACCAAAAGGGTGACAATAATTAAATCTTTAAAATCATCTTTTCTGAAACCAGGAGACCAAGAGATTTGATATTTTGTATGCAGCACCACCTAGGGGACATCTATCAAGTTAGTTCAAATAATGCCCCTTGGGTCATGCTTAGGCTTTGCTGGGGCGTACCTTATTTTACATTGAAACTAAAAAGAAAACTTTAAAAGTCTTCTTCTCTGAAATGAGAATGCCTAGAGCAGGATATTTGGTATTCAGGATATCATCAGGGCACTCTATCAAGTTTGACCATTTGATGCCCCTATGGTCGTATTTCGGCTCCAACTGGGCATATCCTATTTTAACAAAAAACAAACATGGAAAGTTTTAAGATCTTCTTCTGTAAAACCAGAAAGCCTATAGTACAAATATTTGGCTCATTGAACTTGTGCAAAGTTTGTTCATGTGATACACATTGGGTCATATTTAGGCTCAGCCCATGCACACCCTATTTTTACAAAGAGAAAGAATGAATAATTAAAAATCTTCTTCTCTGAAGAAGTTGCTTGTTACAAGCAATTTCTTCATTTTCCACAATGTTTTCTAAAGCTTGTCTCCTTGGAGGCAACAAAAAGCATAATTGTGTGGGAATGGGTTAACCCACACAAGCCCTCCTTTTCACGCCTCTCAAGAAAAAAGTATTGGAAAACAATGTGGAAAATAAAGAAATTGCTTGTATCTCTATTATTCACCATGTTTTCTATCCCAAAAGACGAAAAAAAATAAAATTCCGTCAACTTGAAATTGTCGTCTGCAGCTTCTTTCAATTTGGACCAGTCTAAAATTTTGTTGTGTGGGAATGGATTAATGGTTGTTCTATTATATCTGCGTCTCCTTTTTCACACTTTTCAGGGATACCATGGGGGTAAAGAATACATTGCAACACAAGGTAAGCAAAATTTGATTGACATATCCATTGCTTTTGATTCCCTATTCTTGATAAATGATTTTGCAAAGTTTGACAAAATACATTTCAAAATTTTAAAAAAATATTTCCTACTGTTGGAGTTGTTCTTCTTAGCTGTTTTATAGATTTGTCCGGAGCATTTCTCCAAAATTACCCTCCGTGTAATTGTAGATCTTCATCGGTAGATAGATATTACCAAGGAGAAGTCAGTGTGCAATAACCATAACTCTACCTTTGTCAACTTTTGGAGTTAATACCCTTGTTGCTTTTTTCAGACTTCAATTTGGCAACCTCCCCCCCCCCCCTTTTTTTTTACAACAAGTTGTGTGATGAGTGTATATTGAAATGATTGCCATTCATGTTAATATATAACATTTTCAACAATTTTGTATGTGTATGATGCATAGTCATATTGCAGCCTGGAAATTCTACATAAGGAAGTACTGAATGATTTTCTGTTTACGAAGAACTGAAGGATTGCTTTGATCATACTGCACAGATTGGCAGTCTGATCTGAGGCTTCACTGTGAGGAAGTGTATAATTTTTAGAAAAGTCACAGACTCATTATTTTATAAACCCATTCACTCACAGTCCTGCTTTTTACTCCTCTCAAGAAAAAGCTTTGGAAAATATTGTGGACAATGAAGAAATTGCTTGTAACAAGCAATTTCTTCATTATTCCCATTTTCTTCTCCAGAAGAAAAATTATTTTGAAATGTCTTCAACGTAAAATTATCATTTGCGATTTCTTTGAATTTTGACCACTCTAAAATGTTGTTATATGGCAATGGGTTAATGGTTTTGTTGTTTTTTGATCACTCAGTGTAGATTCTTTTTATCTTTTTTTCAAAGGACCCAAAGGCAAGACACTTGCTTCATTCTGGCACATGGTATGGCAAGAGAATGTCCATTGTATCGTCATGGCAACAGGACTTTTTGAAAATTCTGTGGTAAGTAACCATAATGCAACCTTACAGGTAAATTGAGAAGTCCAGACTTGGCTCTACTAGTATCATTCCCTGCATTTGACAAAGGTCACTGCACCAAAAAAATTGCTTCATACTGATGCATTCAAATGAATTAGCCGTTATAATTTTGTTGAACAATTTAGATGACTGTCATTTGATTTTATGATTGTAATGGTGTGAAAAATGTAAGACACTCGGAAAGGGTTCCCATGTTAAAACTGATTTTGAAATATTTCAATCATCTACCCTTATTCTTTTGACAAACATATTCCAGACCTGCAGCTGTCATGAAAAAATATTGCTTCGCAAAAAGATACATGATTCATCTGGATCATATTATTTATTGACTTATTGATGAAATAAAAAAGAATGTCTGTTAGATATGCTTATTCATTAACCCTTTCCTGTACAAACCCAGGATTTTATGTACCATGATTTTATACTTGAGAAAATATTGTGGAAAAAGAAGAAATTGCTTTTAACAAGCAATTTCTCCTTTTTCCACAAGATTTTCTACCACACAGGATGGTTTCATTTCAAATTGCATCCAGTTTTGATTGTCGTCTGCAACCTCTTCCAGGTTGGACCAGTCTAAAATTAAAAAAAAAACAAAAAAAAACAATCATGCTTTTTGAAGCTGCCCTAAGAAATGGTTAAGAAAAGCAATGTTAAAAATGTAGAAAGTGCTTGTCACAAGCAATATCTGTTTTTTCAAATTGTTTTCTGCCCAGAAAGACAGAGATATTTGAAATTGCTGTCAGCAACTTCTACAATTTTGGAACAGGCTAAGTTTTTGTTGTCTGGTAGTGGGTTAAAATGAAAATCAGATAGACATGAGACAAAAAAGACCTAAATGTTTATTTCCATATGGACACCTATGAGAACACAACTTTGTCTTATTGATCATAAAATTTTCTTTAGAATGCTTGTAAGGCTTATTGAACCCTTGTCATTCTGAATAAAAAGTCTCAATAGAGTTGCATTAACGATAATCGGCTGAAAGCACTGGTAACCTATTAGGGGTTTATTTCTATTCTTTTTTTATTAAACAACTCTGGCTTAAAAGGGACAAGCAGGTTGTGTAGACCTGGATCATACTGCAGTCATGTGTAGTCTGATCTTTGTCTATACCTCCTGCCCAACAGGAATAATCTGGTTTCAGCATGACAAGGGTTAGAATATGAACATGTCATTAAAAAACAACAAAAATGTGAAAAGGGTAATTATGGACACACATTTACACTCTAGAGGTTATATTTTTAGTCCAGACTCACTCAGATGAACAATCTAGAGTCAAGCCCTCTTGTATCGGACTGGTCCAAATTGAAAGGAGTTGCAGAAAATAGTTTAAAGTTCATGGAATTTTGGATTTCTTTTACTTATGGGGTAGAAAACATTGAGGATAATGAAGAAATTGCTTGTAACAAGCAATTTCTTCGTTTTCCACAATATTTTCCAAAGCTTTTTTCTTTGGGCGCCTAAAAGCGTCACTGACTGGAAATGGTTTAACCTAGTACCAAAAAACAATTTTTAAGACTAGTCAGATTTTAAGAAGTTTCAGATGACAATCTCAAGTAAATACAATATGAAATATCTCATGTAACAAGCAAAATATTCACTTTCAACATTGTTTTCATGAACTATATCCTTTAGCATTGTAAAAGATGCAGGATTGTGTGGGAAAAAAACTGATGGGATTCAAAATCATTAGAAAAAGTCCAAGAACATGGCAGATAAGAGTATTTTGTTTATCAGATCTGTGTTTTTCCTTAGTTGAGCAACAGTGTGATAGGTACTGGGTGTATTGATCTCTATTTTCATGAAGTTTCAGCAACAGTGTGATAAATACTTGGAAGACACCCTTAGTGTACAGAAGTATGTACAATAAGGAAATATTCACATTCATGCATCTATCTCTATTTTGATAAAATTTCAGCAACAGTGAGATAAGTACTTTGGAGAGGTCCTGAGTGTACAGACATGCCATCAATAAGGAAATATTCACATTAATGCATCTTTCTCTATTTTGATAAAAATTCAGTAACAGTGAGATAAGTACTTGGGAGATGTCCTGAGTGTACAGACATATCAACAATAAGGATATATTCACATTAATGCATCTTTCTCTACTTTGGTAAAATTTCAGCAACAGTGAGATAAGTACTTGGGAGATGTCCTGAGTGTACAGACATATCTACAATAAGGATATATTCACATTTATGCATCTTTCTCTATTTTATTCATATTGCAGCAATTTCAGCATCAGTGTGATAAGTATTTGGGAGATGTATGAGTGTTCAGAAGTATAAACAAAGAAATATTCACAATCATACATCTTTCTCTATTTTAATCATATTCCAGCAACAGTGTGATAAGTACTGGGGAGACATCCTGAGTGTACAGAAGCATGTACAACAAGGAAATATTCACATTTATATGAAGGATGAACTTGAGATGTCCAAACTTATTATTAGAACATTCCATATTTACAAAGTGAGTTATATTTCCATAAATCCAAATACTACCAGATTCATTTCCAACAGTCCTGCCAACATAATGTTTTTGAAATTCTTAACAAGAAGTCATATCTCTCATCAAGCAGCAGGCATAGCATAGTCGGTAGCTCTTCAGACTCCCAATTTTCAATCATGGGATGTCATGGGTTCGATCCCTTGCGGTAGCACATATCTTTTCTGACATTTGTCTCTCACCAATGGATGAATAATCATAAACCTAAGTGGGAGAGCAGCTGGAAGCTAGGAAAAGATGTAGAGGTAATACTTGTGTGGGAAATACTAGAAATCCATTGTTAGGTGCTGCAGTCGCTGTGATATTTGAAATACTGTTAAAAGTGGCATTTCACCCAATTCAATCAATTAATCAATCATATGTCTCATTGAGCAATGAGCCAGACCAGTGGAGACATTATGTCTCATCCAGCCAGAGCCGTTGTAAGAAGTTGTTTCATAGGCTGGTAGATGAATATGGATCCTATTTCTACTTAATATGTGAACCAGAGTTCACACATGAGTGTGTGTGTGTCCAATTCTTGTACAGAAAGAATTTGTGTGAGTTTTAAATAGAAGTGCCTAATAGGTTAGAATATATCGTGAGAAAAGCAAGGTTTGGGTCTTTGATTTTAACTTGAGTTTTAATCGCTTTTCAGTCACTTCATATAGATTTTAATTTATTAAAAATTTATCTAGGATGGTTGTGATGAACAGAGAGAACTCAAACATTTTGAGATGAGAGGTTTTACAGATGAACATACTGATCCTGGGTTCTTGTTGGATGTGAGGCGCAGAGTTAATTTGTACATGACCAACGTCCCTGGACCACTTGTTGTTCATTGCAGGTACCGTTTTTTTTTTCTTTTTATGTCTCCAAGGTTATAGTCTGACCTCATCAAAGTTGGGTCCAAGGAACTCAGAAATCTGTGTCTTCATCCATTTCTCCACAATCATGCTTTTTACAAAGGCTTCAGAAAACATTTCGGAAAATGACAAGCAATTTCTTAACCCTTGTCATGCTGAACCCGGAATATTCCGGTTTTGGCAGGAGGTGTAGATCAAGATCAGCCTGCACATAAGTGCAGTCTGATCTTGGTCTAGACCTCCTGCTTGTACTTTTCTTGCCAGAGTTGTTCATTAAATTGATTTCTAATAGAAATATTGGTTTTTGAACAACAAGTTCTGTCAGTACTTTCAGCCCTTTGATTTTATAGCAATTCAGCTAGGTAATTTATACAGCATGACAAGGGTTAATTATCCACATTGTTCCCCCTGCCTCACTCAAAGTATAACTATTTTGCAAAAATCGAATAACTGACATAACATTGGCCGTACAGTTTAAGATCAGTCTACTAGTAATTTTGATTATTGTGTAAAATGATGTAATTCAATCAAATACTAACTAGAATTGAGACAGAATTAGTCCTTCAGCAAGTTTGTTTTCTCATTTCTGAAACTGTAAATAAACCATGTAGGAAACAAAACTAGATTACTTACCTAGAACAGCAGTTCAGATTGTCATACTCAAGTATTCTTTGTTGTTTAAGTTTGAATCTCATAAGTATAAAAGTTAATTTGCTAAATTAAAGCAGTGTTTGTACCAAAACTATACATTTTGATAAAAACATAGCAATCTACAAAAAACCTGTTAATTGAATATGTATCTGATTTTGACAATAGATAATCTGAAAAAAATGCTGTGCTGTGATAGTAACATATTCGTGATAAACGCCATAGGCCCCATACACTCAGATTATTTTCAAGAATCAGACATGATTTTGACAGCCATTGACCACGTTTTAGAGGTGCATGTTGAATATAGGTAATATGTAGTGATAAAAATATCGGGGGAACATTGAGCTGGCCGTTTAAGACAGGTGCATACTGAATGGAGATGACAGGATGACCTGGTTTGACTGTTTCCTGCATAGCAACATCTCCTTCGCGACTGACAAGTTGTTGAACATCTAGCACATTGAGAAAAGGTCATGTGGATCAACCTTCGAACCTCTTTTGTGGTAATGGACTTGGTCTAGTTTCTTTACCATCTTTAAAAATGGTTACAATAAAACAACAAAGAACTCTATCTAAACCTAGTCATTTACAAATTAGGATTTACTCAGACCAGCTGCATGTGTACAAGACTTGATTAAACTTTTTAACTGGTAACCAAACAAGTTTGCTTTTAAAGCCACAAAGGTGAATATAATAATAAAAATTAAATTTAGATGGCAGAATGTCTAGTTTCACTTAGACTAAGTATAAGACAGATGAGTTGTAGACTTGGGGTTAGTGAGAAAAGACCTCCAAACTGACTTTGGTTAAACTGACTTTGGTTAAAAGTATGTTTACAATCAATTATCTAAACCTATGCATTTTATGCCAAGCAACTGCACTTGGAGGAATTGGATTTAACAGTTAATGGTAAAATTTGTAAACTGAAAAAGAAAACACGCTCAATTTTATTTATTCTTCATGTTTTTATTCATTCTTCATTTTATTTATTCATGTGTCACAATAATCAACTTAATTCTGAGACTGTGAGATACCTAGTTTCATTTTAGAGTATTTTTCATAATTCTATTCATGGAATTTAAAGGTTATCACTGGTTCTTTCCATTTAGATTTTTCTCTGGCAAAACCTTTTGAATTGGATTTGTGTATAATGTGAGGTTTCAAAATCTACGCTGAACTTATCAAAATTAGTAATTG
The DNA here is from genome assembly GCA_946902895.1 of Fragum fragum. Taxonomy (NCBI): domain Eukaryota; kingdom Metazoa; phylum Mollusca; class Bivalvia; order Cardiida; family Cardiidae; genus Fragum; species Fragum fragum. The sequence goes on along the minus strand of OX336367.1, from coordinate 36,171,442 downwards.
ATTTACACCTATTAAAGCAATTAACTATGAACCAAGGAATTTATCACCACTACTATCCACTCTTATGTGTGAAATACTTACCTCCCTAATACTTACCTGGCTTTAGGTAATTATTAATTTTTATATGGCTCCCATCTTTTTCAACTAGATGGTAAAAATCACAATAAAATCATCATTACCAGGAACCATCACTTTACCAACCAAAAACAGTCAGCCCCCAAATTTTGTGAGCAGCCTTGAAGAACCTGTGTCCATTGAACCTTGTGTCTCCTTGATGAGAAAAAAAGTACATAAAATGATGTTTTGCTCTGATTTTACTGAAGATTTTTTTTAAAAAGGTGTAAATTCCCATTCATCAAGCTTTCTCTAGAATTTAACCCTTTCCCGTTCAAATACGGGATTTTACGTTCCTGTGATTTTATACTTGAGAAAACATTGTGGAAAAGGAAGAAATTGCTTGTAACAAGCAATTTCTCCCTTTTCCACAATATTTTCTACCACATAGGATGGGCTCATTTCAAATAGCATCCAGTTGTAATTGTCGTCTGCAACCTCTTTCAATTTTGACTAGTCTAAAATTTTCAAAAACGGGAAAGGGTTAAGGAAAGCATAGAGATCTGTCAGCCTATTCCTAAACAAATCCCCACATGATTCCTCTTTTTGACACTCTTTCCAGCCAAAAGATTTCGAAAAATTGTGGCAAAAGAATAATTGCTAGCTATTCCTGCATTATCCACATTGCTTTCTGTCCAAAAAGACACAGTTCTTTTAATTCCATTTGCTGTAAATTGTCTTAAGTCTTCAATTTTGTCATAAGGTAATAGATTTACCCACTGGTAACAATTATTTTTGAGTTTAAGACATGTTTTGTACATTACAGATGTGGTGGAGGAAAGACTGCTGTATTTATTGCCGTAGATTTCTGTTTAAAGCAGCTTGAAACAGAGAAGTTTGTAGATATATACAGTACTGTACTTCATCTCAGGAAGTTTCGTCAAAATATGATTAGATCCCTAGTAAGTTATTCAGTAGTTTGTTTGCCTGAAAGAGAAAATCATCCTGCCTATAATATTACCATGATATTGAGACTATCATATAGCCATTTACTTCTGTGGCTTCAAAATTAAACTGAAACTTTGAAAAAGAGTGGGTTTAAATTACTGGGTACTTTATTTCTACGCTATTAAATTTAAACAGATATGTAAAAAGAAATATGCCTATTCTAATGTTACAGTCAATGTAAAGAAAGAGCTTTTCTCCTCATGTTGGATTTACAGGGTATTTAACCTTTTCCTGTTCAATTTCAGGTTTTAATGTCCCATGATTTCTTCATTGAGAAAATATTATGGAAAAAGAAGAACTTGCTTGTTTTAAACAATTTCTTCTTTTTCCATAATATTTTTACTCTATTCAATAGTTATTTCTTTAATTAAATCCTCTTTATTTTGTCTACAAAACTTGAATTTGGACAGGTCTTGAATTTCGCTAAACAAGAATGGGTTAATGCTATGATTAGCCAATAGCCATTACTAATCAATGGTAAAAATGCAGCAAATGAAAGGTTTTAACCAACTCCAACACAGCAAAATTTTAGACTGGTCTAAATTGAAAGAAGCTGCAGACGACAATTTCAAGTAGATGGAATTTTGAATTTTTCCGTCTTTTTGGATAGAAAACATTGTGAATAATGAAGAAATTGCTTGATACAAGCAATTTCTTCATTATCCACAATGTTTTCCAAAGTTTTTTTCTTGAGGGGCGTAAAAAGGAGGGATTGAGTTGGAATGGGTTAAAGTGTTTTAAATTTACATTAACCCATTCCCACAACGTGACTCTTTTGGACTCCCCAAGAAAAAAAGCTTTGAAAACATTAGGAAACTTGTGATTATTTCTAGCAATTTCTTCATTATACAATGTTTTCTACCCCAAACGTAAAAAATTCTATCAACGGGAATTGCCCATTTGCAATTTCAAACCAATCTTTTAATTTGGACTCTAATCACTGTGTATGGATTTTCTAACTGACTAGTATTGTTTTAAACCAGGTATATCTCTTTTGCTATAAAGATTTCAAGTGATCAGAACAGAACAATTCTTTATTTTCACCTTAGTATTTACAAATGCAATGAGGGCAATATACATAACAATGTACTAAGCTACTTTTGCGCTTGTCAGCCCCTTTGACTCAGTTAATCTCCAGATTGTAGGTTTGATCCCTAACAAACTAATTTGTATTTAGTATGAGACATTTAACCAAGGCCCCAGTGTCATGTTGCTATCAATGGATCATGATAAAGAATCAGGGCTCTCAGCAGTTTATCCTGTATCCTTACTCTATCCCCCATAGCAACTAAACGTCTTCTGGGTATCACTCAAATGGGCATGTGCTATGGTAGAGACAACAGATAAACAGAAATACAAACACTACTTTTGTGCTACAAGGGTCGAATTATGTTATGGCCCCAGTTGTCCGTCTCTCTTTCTGTCTGTCTGTCCGTTCGTCTGTCCATCTGTTAGCTATACTGTGTGTGTGCCTATACTCCTCCTATACTATCCATTGGAATGAGCTGAAACTTGGCACAATTACTCCCAATGATGTCTAGTTGTGCATAAGACTTTTGAAATTCGAATCGCTCCTGTCATTCTTGAGTTATCTTGAATTATTTGCCCTTGAATTGAACAAAAATCACTATGTTTTGTGTGCACAACTCCTCCTAAACTATTAATGGCAATGAAATTCCCCACAATTACTCCCTATGATGTCTAGTTGTGCAGAAATTTTTGAAATTCAAAACGCTCCCATCAATCTTGAATTATTTGCCCTTGAATTGAACTGAAATCACAAAGTTTATTGTGTGCACACTTTATCCTACATTATTAATGGCAATGAGTTGAAATTCCCCACAATTACCCTCTATGACGTATAGTTGTGCATAAGAATTTTGAAATTCAAATGGCTCCAGTCATTCCTGAGTTATGTTGAATGATCTGCCCTTGAATAGAACGAAAAAACCCTTTATTTCTTGCGAGCACACTTTCTCCTACATTTTCAATGAGAATGAATTGAAACTTGCCACAATGACTCTGTATGATGGCTAGTTCTGCTTAGGACTAAAATTTGTTTGATATGTTAAGCTGCTCCTGAATTATCTGCCCTTACTTAATGGGATCAACTGAATCTTCCCACAATGTATCTCTGATATTTAGTTGAGCATAAAACTTCAGAAATTCAAAAAGCTCAGGTCTTTCTTAAATTATTTGCCCTTGAATTGATTGAATTCAAATGTCAAGGTCTTTTTGAGCTCTGAAAAACCTAAACTGAACCACAGTAATTGTTTATTTGTCAAGATCAGTTTTTCAAGGTCATATTTTTATTGCTTGTGGTGAGTACCTTCTATTGAAACTTGTTTCAAGGTCATTTGTCAAGGTCATTTTTTGTCAACTGTATTCAAATTATATGATTTAAACATTGAACATAATGTTGAATGATAAGTTATCATAAAGCTGTCTTATTTCTCAAGTGTAAACAGTATTAATCATCTGATAAAATCTTTCTATTGACAAAAATCATTAGCTATCATTCAAGCTCAGGTTACTGACAAGCCCGGGTTACTGACAGGCCCCTTGGGGCGTATATGCGCCGCTCTGAAAAGCTCTTGTGCATGAAGGATAGTACCAGGTCTAATTGTCTAAATTTGTATTTTGATGTTTTAATTCTGCCATCTCATTCTTGACTGCAGATAAAGTAGGAATAAAGTTCTAACAGAAAATAATGCTCCATCCACTTAATTAGTTTGCCTAGCCCATTGACTTCGGACCGGAAGTCCCCCTTTGATTTTGAATGGTGCTTTTTTGCAAAATTCATAGCAAGTAGCTATGTATCGAAATAACGATGTGATTGGTATGCGACTTTAATGTCTTAAGAAAAGTTGAATAAGCTGTAGTTAGGAAGTTTAAGTCTCCCAACTAACAAAAAAGAATTGTTTATTATTTTGTCAGCAAGTTAAGGATTGTCATGCTAAAGTCGGAATATTCTGGGTTAGCAGGTGGTTAGACAAAGATCAGACTGCACATAAGTGCAATCTGATCTTAGTCTTCACCTCCTGTCTGTCCTTTTGAACCAAATTTGTTTATAAAATTGATTTTCAAAAGAAGTATTGACAACTGAATAACAAGTTCTACAAGTGCTTTCAGCCTTGATTTTCTTACAATTTTGAAAAAGATTTTATTCAGCATTACAATGGTTAAGTATTGGTGCTTTTCGACATGAGTTCAAATATAAACCTGTACTTGAGATTGAAATCAAAAGACTTTTTCAAATGATTTAGGTTAGTACAAAATAGCAGGAAGAATCTTCCAACCCAATCACGGAAGAAAATTCTGAGGGAAACAATTGTGACAAAGGAGTAATTGCAATTTCTCCTATACTCAAAATGATTTGTAGTTATTTTCAAATTGATTTTTTTTTTAAATGTTGTCTGCAACTTCTTTCAATTTGAATCATTTGAAAATGTTGTTGTCTGGTAATGAGTTACAGACAATTTAATTCTTTGCTGCTTACAACTCAAATTTTGTCTTTGGCCAAGCCTTTGAATTTTGATGACTCCGAAATTAAGTGGTCCTAGAGAAGGTAAACAAGGGTATTTATTTGATGAATTAACTAAAGAAACCAATCTTCTTCTGTTGATTATATATTCTTGAATTCATCGTCTGTTTTGTTAAATTGGCTGGGTAACTGTCAACTTTAGTCACATGACTGTTCCCTGGTGACATTGGAATCCAGATTTATTTCAAGTGCTTCTCTTATAACTTTTTTGTTTTCTGAATTTTTGTAGTATTGGCAGATTTCAGAGAAAATTTGGTTTATGTAGTGACATCTCAATACTTCATGGTCTAGATCCATTACTACACATTTTAGATGGTGAAAAAATATGGCTATAGAAAACATTGTGAGAAAAGAAGAAATTGCTTGTAACATGAAGTTTTATACCTTATGTTGCCATAAACCTTTGTTTTGTCATTTACAACCTCTTTCATTTTAGACTAGTTTAAAATTTTGTTATATTCTTATTGGTTAAGAGCCTTCCATACAGTGTGTAATCATTTCTGACCTTTCAGCACTTGGACTATGGAGAATGCTATAAATATATTTTGTCAAAAAAGTCAAAAAACTAATGCAAAAAGTAGTGCATTTAACATTTAACTTTGTCATGCTGAATACTATTTTTTGTTGATATCAAAGGACTGAAAGCATTATCTCTAAAATAAATCAAACAGGCGATGTAGACTAAAATCAGACTGCACATATTTGCAGGGTGATCATGGTCTATATCTCCTACCAAAGTAGGAGTATTCCCAGCTTGGCATGACAAAGGTTAGCAGACTTTGTATCTAAAGATGCCTGTTTAAATTTAACTTTTTTTAACTGCTTTTCCATTTCAAAAATCTAAATAAACTTCGATAACTTCTATACTAATATAGCCATGCTCATATTTGATATATAAGTACCTACAGTTAAAATGACTTTGCTTATTTCAATGTCAAGGTCATCTGTCAGAGTAATGGTCAGTAATCAAGGTCATAAATAAAAAAAAATGACCAGTTATGTGGGCATGAGGTTTTCAAAAATACATCTTTTTTTAGAATTGTTTATAAGTTGAACAGGATTAACACATTACCAGACAGCAAAACTTTAGATTGGTCTGAAATTTGAAGAAGTTTCAGATGACAATATCAAGATGATGAATTTGTAAAAATCTATGTTTTTCTGGTAGAAAAGATTGTGGGAAATTAAGATCTTGCTTGTTTTAACAATTACTTCATTTTACACAATATTTTCCAAAGGTCTTCAATTGAGGGGCGTGAAACATCAGGATTGTGTTGGGATGGGTTAATAATCTAATTAATGTATACACCTTGTTTCAGTCTCAATACCGACTTATATATGACACATTAGCCTTATATGTACAAATGTGGAACACTGTGATACACTCTGCTCAGTTACCTACAATATCTCACAAGCTCATGTTGAAAGATTCACACACCAACCTTACTGGATTTGAAAGAGAATTTAAGGTAAAATATAGTTTTTGTTGATATTCCCTGCTCATTTACCCAATTTATCTCCCAAGCTCATGCTGGAAAACTTAATGGATTTGAAAGAGAATTTATGGTAAAATATATCTTTTGTTGCAAGTCCTACAATATCTCACAAGCTCATGTTGAAAGATTCACACACAAATCTGACTAGATTTGAAAGAGAATTTAAGATAAAATATAGCTTTTGTTTAAAGTCCTATAATATCTTACAAGGTCATGTACAAAGATTCACACACAAATCTTATTGGATTTCAAAGAGAATGGGAAATTTCTAAACAACCCATTACCACTAATATATGTACCTTATGATGCCCCTGTAGAATAATGATTAGAAAAATATTTTGTGGAAAGGACAGATGGCTGGTAACAAACCATTTCTTCTTTTCCCATGATGTTATCTATCATATTTGGTCATTATTTCACAAATTACACACACTTTGAAATATCATCTGCAACTTTTTTCAATTTGCACCAGTCCAATTATTTTTATTTTTGAAAGCTTAACCCATTACCAGACGGCAAAATTTTAGACTGGACCAAATTAAAAGAAGTTGCAGAGGACAATTCATAGTTTCTGAAATTTGGATCTTTTTTTAACTTTTTGGGTAGAAAACATTGTGGATAATGAAGAAATTGCTTGTAACAAGCAATTTCTTCATTTTCCACAATGTTTTCCTAAGCTTTTGTTCTTGGGGGCTTCTAAAAGCGTCACTGAGTGGGAATGGGTTAAGCAATTTCTTCATTTTTCAAACTGTTCTCAACCATGAAAGGCTGATATATAAAGGGATATTGTTTTAACTTTAATTATCATGAATAAAATCCTTGTCTGAATTTGGATAAAAGATCAAAGGCCTGAAAGCACTGGAAGCACTAGTTTAGGGTAAAAACTCATACTGAAAATTAATTTTATACACTGCTCTGGTTTGAAGGAGATAAACAGGAGGTGTAGACTAAGATCAGACTGCATATATGTACAGGCTGGTCTTTGTCTATACCTCCTGCCAAAACAGGAATATTTCGAGTTCAGCATGTCAAGGGTTAATATCATCCATCCATTCTTCTGTCCATCTATCTGGCACTCATCTCAGCTTTTCCAGAGCATTACTTTTACAGTTAAAGATCTATTTCAAACCAAGGTATACTTCTTTTCCACCATGAGTAGATGGTTGTGATAATTGGAAAGTTTCAAGTTTAAGGTCACAGGTCAAGCTGAAAAGACTAAATTTGAGCTTATCCCCACCATAGCTTTTAATTGGTAAGCACTAGGATCAATATATTTCACATGAGAGTGCCTTGTTCATATTTGGACATTGACTGGTATTGTTGTACATTTTTGTTGCTCTTTTCTCAGCAATTATTCATAGCACTGAATTGAAACTTGGTGTCGAGATTCATCTAGGGGTCCTCCATGGGGCTTACAAAATTTAGGGCCACAAGTTTAGTACTTCCTGTTTTATGACTGTTTATTTTTGGACACTGATTGTATAGTGCTACAATTGAGTATGGGAAGGTTTTCATGGAAAACACAGGAAAAATTTCCTTAATGACAATTTATTTTTATGCCAAATCCTATGGCCAAAATTTGGTCCAATCTTGATGATATTTACTCCGAGTGATTGTTTGGTTATAAGTATGAATCCTATTGAAAACTTGGGATCTATCCATTACAAAAAATCGAAACAGATAAAATTTCAATAGCCTTTTGAGCTTCTTGGCTCTTCACAAATTTGACTTTGACAAATTTCATAAGCAATGTGTACTGCTTAACACTTCACAAATTAGACCTGCTTTGAAGTTTCATAACTATGTCCTTTTTCCTTTAAAGAACTCAGGTGAGCTATCTATGGCCATCTTGGCACCTCTGATTTATTTACATGTTAGATACTAGGAAAGAAGTTATTTTGGGAAAATTCCAAGTCTTTGCCTAACCTAGAATACAGTGAAAATTTGTTTATAAATATTTCGCAATTCTAGGAAAATATGGGTTCCCAAAGGGCCATTATTACTACCAGAGAATTTCCTCATTTGATCAGATATTGTTGAATTAACATCCAAAGTTCCAGTCGTAAAGCTTCAATTGTTTTTATCAGTTCCTTCAGAAAATATTGCCAAGCATTCCAAATGAGATCCCTCTCTGCCACAGATCCTAGAGCAATCCTTCATTAGCAGGCAATACAGAAAACAATTAATATTGTGCTAAATGTGCAGTCTGCAACTGTACTAATATACCAATTTAAATGAGCAAGACATTTTAAACTATTTCACAGACACTGAGCAGCCCAAACAGCCACTCAAGGCATTTAAAATTCCTGCTGATTGGCTACAAAAGCATTATGTCAGTATATATCTATAGAACACATAGTTAACCCATTACCAGACGGCAAAATTTTAGACTGGTCAAAATTGTTAGAAGTTGTAGATAGCAATTTAAAGTTTATGGAATTTTGGATTTTTACAACTTTTTAGGCAGAAAACATTGTGGCAAATGAAGAAATTGCTTGACTGGTTAATCAACAAATTATCTTAAATTTTGATAACAAGAGTTCTGATTGGTCAAGATATTTGTATCATCCAATCAAATGTCTTAGATTTTTTTATTGTCCTTATAGATAAGATTTGTTGGTAAAGGCCGACCTTGATCGTTTCTATCTGTTGATTAAGCAGGACAAGGGTTAAAGATTCTATCATTTCTATCAGTTTCTTCAGGAAATCGTGCCAAGCATTCCAAACGGGGACTGTGCGAGTGGGCACCGAGATGAAAATCGGAATAAAAGTCGGGATATAATGCTTCTTCCTCGTAAGTGATTGGTCTCTGTGGACCACTAGTCTTTATATCTGTAATAATTGTATAATAGAAGTAGTTTTACTCTCTAGATTGATATTCTAACAATCAGAAAATGGAAATGCCTTCCCCTGAAGAATGTGATCAAGATCAGATTTCACAGGGCAGGCAGTACAATTTTTGAATAAATTGAATCTTCAGAGCTTAAACCATTCCCATACAAATTACACTTTTTGGATTCCCCTCAAGAAAAATGCTTTGAATAACAATGTGTCAAATAAAGAAATTGCTTGTCAAAAGCAATTTCTTCATTGAACGCTATGTTTCCTATCCAGAAAATTGAAAAAATCTAAAATTTCATAAACATTCAATGGTCGTCTGGAACTCCTTTTACTTCCACGTAAATCATAATTGGGCAAATATTATGAGAAAATGAGAAATTGCTTGTGTCATGTAGTTTCTCCTTTCTTATCATTATTTTTCTACTCTATAGGATGTAAACAAAAGCCTGTGTGTGATATTTCTAACCGTTTCATATGTGTGTGAAGCACAGACACTCAGCAGCCTTAATGGCCACTCAGGGCAAAAGGGATATTTCCTGACTATTTACAGTTAGAGTCAGTATCTATCTGTAGAGCCCATAAGAAGACTCTGATCAGACTTGGTGCACACATATAATGATTAGAATGTCAAACACAGGGTCATTCTATCATTGAAATTCCCTTTAGACTGCTTCAAAGATTTCTCAAGGATTAAAATACAAGATCAGTTAAAATGCGATGGGAAAGAGAATGTAATGATAACCTTTCTCTTTATTACTGTTAATGAAAAAAAAAAAAAAAAGAATTGATTAAAAAAATCATCTCCTCCTGATCCAGAAATTGAAGAATCTTTAATTTTGCATGAAGCATCAGTACTTTGACCTCTTTCAAAATTGCATATATTCCAGAGCCACAGGCTGATTGGGCTTAAATAGAAATAAAGAAGGCAACTCCTTGGCCAATTTTAACCAAATTTTGATAGAAGTTTACTTTAGGTTGCCCCCTTTTAATAATTACTAAAAGATTAGAAATCTGCAAAGCATCGGTTGGCATGGTAACATTAGTTGATTTTAAGTAAATTTTAAAAGGAGGTCTTCTCCTGACCTAGTTAGTATTAGGCCTTTAAAGAAAAAGAGCCTTATCTCAGGTGAGCGCCAGGGCCACTGGCCCTCTTGTTTTATGCCCACGACTATATACTTCAAATTAATGTGCTTCATTTACTTGGCAGAACTACTTTGTGACAGGTCAGAGGGAGGATCCAGCAATCTGTTAACCCATTCCCAGACAATGGTGCTTTTTGACACCCTTCAAGAAAAACAAATTGGAAAACATTGGGGAAATGAAGAAACTGCCTACAACAAGCAATTTCTTCATTTTCCACAATGCTTTCTACCCAGAAAGGGGGAAAATGTATAATTTATTAAATTTTGAAATGTCATCTGCAACCTTTTTCAATTTGGACTAGTCTAAAAAATTCTCTTCAGGTTATTTAGAAAAGATATCCCTAGATATTTTTTGGTAAAAACCTTTTTGGACTTTTTTTTTTCACTATCCAGCACCAGCTGGGTGTTGTGTCCACATGAGAAGGCATTGTATACACTAAACTTTAAAGGAATTTTGGTACAGTCCACTTTAAAGTTTTCTCTTTTTCTATTTTGATCACAGCTGAGAGAGCACGTCCTTATTTACAAACAATGGAGACAAGTGATATTGCAACAGATTTTATTAATGCAGTATTTATTGATGTAAGTCTTTAGTGTTGGCTCTACTATTGATAGTTTAAACCTATTTATATTACATTGTTTGGAAACAATTTCTTCAGAAATAAATTAAAACCCCTCAATTCAGTTTCATGTAATACACCAATGCTTGCGTCTATTATGTGGGCCAATGACAGAACAAAGATCAATAACCACTCCTTGTTATTGGTCAAAGTCAGGATCATTTTGTTGTGGTAAACTTTGTAAACTATTGGTGTGTGGTTTGAATGGAAACTGATAAAGCCTTCAAACCATTGGCAAATCTTTAAATAAAAATTGATAAAGTCTTCCTTTTTCATGTGCATTCCTAAATTAATTCAGTACATTATATGGTCTTCATAGTTTTATCACTCATTTGTTTTCGCTGGTCCTGGCACTAAAATTTATCTGTAGTCCAAAATCATATTGTCAAATTATACCTTTTATAGAAAATTGAATTTAAGCTAGGCATCTGGGCTTAGTAAACATTTTCTATTATAACAACCTGTTTACTATGTTGAGGAAATCTTAATTCTAATAACTTTGCTCTTTCTCATTGGCCTCCACTAAACATAATATTGTTATACTTTTCAGGGGTGTCATTATTCCAACAACTTTTTTGATACCCATTAGCAAACATGGTATTGGTTTATTTTTCAGGGATATCACAATTCCAATAGCATTGTTGTTATTCAATGGCTTATGTAAAACACAGTATTGTTCTATTTTTCAGGGATATCACAATTCCAACAACTTTGTTGTTACTCAATGGCCTATGCAAAACACAATCAACGATATCTGGAGACTGTTGTATGATTTTAAGATAACTTCACTAGTGGTGCTTCATGAAAACAAATATAGTAGGGTTAGTATTTTTAATCTGTTACCAGAAGACAAAATTTTAGACTAATCCAAATTGAAAGAAGTTGCAGACAATGGTGTAGTGGAATCCTCTTCATTGCACCCCTGATAATAGCGATTCACTATTTAATTGCAACTGACTGAATGCACAAACATGAGATTTAAAGAACAAAATTCTCTCTTTAATAGCAACTTCTGCTTAGTTGCAACAAATTGGTATTGTGATTAACAGGCTTCCACTGTATTTTAAAAATCTTTGCATTTTGAGGTAGAAATTTTATGGATAATGAAGAACTTGCTTGTAAAAAGCAATTTCTTTTTTGTCCACTAAGTTTTAATATTAAGATTGTCAAAAAGTGTAATTGTACAGAAATGGGTTAACCTATTATCACACAATACCACTTGACAAAACATTATGGAAAAGAAGAAATTGCTTGTATCAAACAAATTTGTTGTTTCCCTCAATGTACTCTACCCTGAAAGACAAAAGACTTTTAGAATTTTTTATCTTCTTAAAACTATCGTCATCAAATTCTTTTGTTTTGCCAAGTCTTAAATTTTATCCTCAGGTAATTGATTAACCTTCAACAAGACATCGGAAAATTGAGCAAGGTGCAGATGACAATTGAAGGTAGAAAGCATTGTGGATAATGAAGAAATTGCTTTGTACAGGCAATTTCATCATTTTCCACAATGTTTGCAAGTCTTTTTATCAGGGGGGGAATAAGGCAGGGTTGTGTGGGAATAGGATTAATTGAAAGACGTTGCAGTCAATGTGTAAATATGATCAAAATAGTAAGTTTTGGGAAAACTATATAAATCTAGTTACCAGAATGTTTTCTTTGGCCAAAATCTTACCAACTTACTGGTGTTTGTATATCCATCTGTCTGTCTGTCTGTCTGTCTGTCTACCAAAAAAAAAAAAAATCCTACAAATGAACATTTCCCTGTAATAAGAAAACTATTATACACTCTATATTCATTTTTGTTTTGATGATGAATTCACAAAAGCCAAGTTCAAGGTCATCCTACAAGGTCAAGACCATCTTCGCTAGCCAAGGATGACATCTACTATCTGTAACAGAGATGTAGTTGGCATCAACCTTATCGAGTGAAGATGGGCCAAACGACCAACGGTAAAGGTTAGAAAATTAGGTGCTACAGAAGCATAAGTATTTCACAAATACATCATGTTTGTTTGTGGAAATCAGGTAATTGTTATAAAGAGCTTATGATTTGGTTGTATAATTTTTCCTATGCTTTAACAGCTCACCTGAGCACAATCCGCTCCAGGTGAGCTAATGTGATCACTCACTGACCACCCATTTGCCTACCATTGGTCCACAATTTCTGTAAAACCCACCAAAACAGTAATGTTGAAACTGGGCAAGGATGTTTGGTAAAGCTCTTCTTAAGTTATTAAGATAATAAGGTTCCGTTCCTTAACATCAGAATTGTTGAAATTATATATAGAAACAAACAAGGGAACTTTAAAAACTCATCTCCTGAAAATAATAAGGCATAGAGGTTTGGTATTTTGCAAGTGACATCACATTGTGGCCCTTTACAAAAAGATGGTACAAGAATACCCATGGGGTCCCATTTTGACTCTGTTCAGCCATACCCTTTTTCACACAGAATGAAAGAAATAAGTCCTCTGCAAAATTTTGTAATAAAATGTTCCTTGGATCACATTTGGGCTCTACCTAGGCTCACCTTATTCAAGAAAAAAGAAGAAAATCTTTACAAGTCTTCTGCTGAACCAACAATAAGACAAAGCGGCTTGTTATTTTGAATGAGGCATCAGCTTGTGGGTTTCTACAAAATTTATTAAAAGAATGTCCTTTTGGTTATATTTGGGCTCCACCTGCACACACCTTATTGCACATAGAAAAATGAAAGGAACTTTTTACTTGACAAACTTTTGGGTTTAGGGTATTATTCTGCATAAGACCACACCATTTAATAAAGTTGTCTAAATAATGTCCCCGATATTCTAATAGGGCTCTAGCCAGATACAAATACAATTATTCTGGTTGCTGTAGGTATTTGTGAGATTGTTACTCAGGTGAGCAATTTAGGACCATTATGTTCCTCTTGTTTATGTAGAGTTTTCCATGTTTCTGGCCAAAATCCCTGGATGAGGAGACAAGATTTGGACCTATTGGAGTGAAATATCTAGGATGTCAGAAATACCCTCACATCATTATCAGGGCATTCGCAATAAGAAAGGTTGGTATGAGTATCGGTACTTGCAGCCTTTACTTTTAAAATTTTTAATTGCTTCATGCTAAATCTGATGTAAAGCACTTCGTATCTCTATATATTTACAACAGTTTTTCACTAGCCCCACAATTTGCTAATTGTTATTGAAACCCATTTTATTGCTATGGAGTCAGTGCAAAGCTATTGAAAGTGCCAATATGTTCATAGGCTATTAAAATAATCTTGCACTGATCCATACATAAATAAAATATTACAAAATGACAAATATAAGGCATTTTTTCTTTCTTGAGTGTGTAGATGTTACCTTAATAATGGTGGGTTTCACTATAACTGTACTACAAGTGCAACATCAATGAAGAATCGCCCATTACCAGACCACATGATTTCAGACTGGTCCAATTTCAAAGAAGTTGCAGGAGGCAATCTTAAGTTGATGATTTTAAAGATCTTTGTCGTTTGAAACAGAAAAGATTGTGGATAATGAAGAAATTTCTTGTAACAAACAATTTCTTCATTTTTCACATTGTTTCTTAGGGGCCATGAAAAAGTGATTGCCTGGGAATGGCTTAATCTTTCTTTCTTACAAAAATTTGAAATTCCTCCCTCACAAGATAGAAACCTCTTTCATTACTATAAGAATTGATAGATCGCTGGCTACTCCTATTGACCTCGGCTTGAGTGAGATTTTATTGATATTGAGTTGTAAAATACAGGGTTTGGGACTTGAAATAAGCAACATATGGTTATGACCTAAATCAATGGCCTAAAGGTCATAACTGCCTCAAGAATGAAGTTTTACCATTACAAAACATTTTAGGAAATGAAGAAAATGCTTTACACATGCATTTTCTTCATTATCCATAATGTTTTCTACTCTCCAAAAAAGGATATGATTATAATTTTATTAGCTGAATTTGTCATCAGCAACTTCTTTTAATTTTGACCAGTCTAGAAATTCTGCAGATTAGAATTTTAAATATTCTATCAACAAAAAAGTGTTGTCTGCATCTTTCTTCAATTTACACCAGTCTGAAATTGTGTTGTCTAGTTGAATAGGCTAGCACTAAAGTTCCCAGCAATGAACATTCCTCATTCCTATGTAAATTAACCCATTTCCAGACAGCCAAATTTAAGACTGGTCCATATTGAAAAGAGTTGCCGACAACAAATTGAAGCTGATGAAATTTTAGATTGTTTTAACTCTCTGGGTAAAAGAATTGTGGAAAATGAAGAAATTGTTTGTTTTGAGGGGTGTCCAAAAGTGTTGTTGTGTTGGAATGGGTTAATGATCGGGTGATCAATAGATTTTTTCATTGGCAGCAGTGATCAGTCAATTCTTTTTTCACGTCGACTAATAAAATCATCCTCTTACTTACTTTAACCCATTCCAACACAGCAAATTTTAGATTGGTCCAAATTGAAAGAAGCTGCAGATGACAATTTCAAGTTGATGGAATTTTGAATTTTTTCGTCTTTTTGGATAGAAAACATTGTGGATAATGAAGAAATTGCTTGATACAAGTAATTTCTTCATTTTTCACAATGTTTTCCAAAGCCTTTTTCTTGAGGGGCGTAAAAAGGAGGGATTGAGTTGGAATGATTAATCTTTACTGAATGAGTCACACTAGACTTGCAGTGCTTGTTCACTTGCGTGAAATATTTCTTAATCCATTACCAAACGACAAGATTTTTGACTGGTCCGAAATTCAAAGAAGTTGCAGACAACAATTTAAAGAAGAGAGAATTTTAAGTTTCTCCATCTTTTGATAACATGCTATTTTTTAATTTTATGCCCCTGAAAGATCGGGGTTTTGTTTTTCAGCTGTCCGTCTGCCTGTCTGTCTGTCATTCAGTCTTTCCGTCTGTCTGTCTGCAAAACTTAACCAAAAAACTTAACATTGCCGATTACAACCAGCCCATTCAAGATACAATGCTCATATTTGGCATGACGATACATCTTCATAATAAGCATCTCCTCATGTCAAGGTCAAGCTGATAAGGTCAAGGTCACATAAAAAGGTCAAATGTTAAGTTCTATTAAGGGGGCATAGTTTTTCACAAACACATCTTGTTCAACCTTGTTTTCTTCAAGGCTTTACTTGAGCGGCATAAAAAAGCTTGATTTGTGTGGGAATGAGTTAATCCTTCTTCTTGATGCCCTATAAAAAAGCTATGGAAAAAATTGTGACAAGAAATTTCATAATTATCCATAATGTTTTCTTTCCCAAAAGACAAAGATTTAATTTGAAAATGTTTGCCTTCAAAATCTTTGAATTAGACCTGTCTAAAACTTTGTTGTCTGGTAAGGAATTGTTCTAATGGCTTTGTAAATGTATGTTGATTTTTGTAACCTTTTTCCTGATGGTCCTTAAATTAATTGGACATCTTTTGTTAAGCTTTCAGTAAATCATGAAATTAGGTAACAATATCATACAGTATTAATTATGCCCTCCTTCATTTCTGGCCAAAGTTTCTTCAATTTTCACAATTGTGCTGTCTAGAAATAGTCTAATACAATGAGCACATCATTTTTATACCTCCCTAGAAAGATCTGGTATATATTGTTTTACCATAGTCCATATGTCATTTTGTCCGTCTGCAAAACATAACTTGAAACTTAGCATTTATTATCTGATATAGATTTTGTTTGTAGATACCTGAGGTTATTGAGAAAATCTTAACACTTGACTCTAAAATTCTCCACAAAACTTAACATAGATTATTCAAGATTTGGTTTGTAGGTATTTGCAGATACACATCTGGTGAGATTCTAAATATTAACCTATTACCATACAATAAAATTTTGGACTGTAGACAACATTTCAAAGCTATTGTGATTTGAAAAAAAGTATCACACAGGGTAGAGGGAAATAGATATTGCTTGTTACATCCAATTTCTCCTTTTCTCAAAATTTTCTAGATCTATCTGCCAGGGATAAAAATTAAGTGTTTTGTGGTAATTTGTCAACCAACATTAATTAATTTCAGTTTCATCTGTCTAAATTTGAGGTGTCTGATTGGTTGAAAAATATATTTCATACCACCATGAAAAACAATTAGAATACTGAACTATTTTGTATATAAAAAAAAGTTCCTTAACCCATTCCCACACAGTGATGCTTTTAAATGCCTCTCATTAAAAAACTTTTGGAAAAAATTGTGGAAAATGAAGAAATTGCTTGTCACAAGCAATTTCTTCATCCTCCACAATGTTTTCTACCACAATAGACAAAGATTTTAAAGATTTCATCAACTTGAAATTGTCGTCTGCAACTCGTTTGAATTTGGACTGGTCTAAAATTTTATCGATTGGGAATGGGTTAATTGACTGATAATTTTCCTTTGCTTTTTAGCTCAAGGGAGCACAAAGTGCTTAATGTGAACTATTGTGATCGGTCATCATGAGGCATCAAACTGTCCGTCCATTGGCCTGTTCACAAAGGGATTTCAACCAAACTTCACAGAAATAATCCTAAGATCTTTGAAAATACCTCAAAGAATTGAAATCCATTCCATGCAAAACTGTGGTTTCCATGGCAACCTGTTAAAAATCCTTTTTTCTCCCAAATCTTACTTAGATAGAGCTTTGACATTTGGCATAATCATTACCTACATGAATTCTTCATAGAATTACTCTACCCTGAAAATTAGCCCTCTGTTGTTAAATCCTTGATTTTATATAGGAATAATGAAAGAAATCTTCTTCCCCAAATCCTTAAGGCCCATAGCTTTGGTATTTGGTATATATCAACAACTAATGACCATCTATTAAAATACTTCAAAGAATTATCTCAATATTGTTGGAATCAGAATTTTAGACAAGATTAAAGAAGGAAATCTTTTAAATCTTGCTTCAAAACCATAAACCCTTTTTTTTGTTCTGATATTTGGTGTATATCATCAACTAATGATTCTCTTCTAAAATACTTCAAAGAATTAGTCCTATTTCATGGGATCCTAGATTATAAATAGGCATAAAGAAGGAAAGGCTTCTTCCCCAAAACTAATAGGTCTTGAACTTTTGCATGTAGCCATATGATCCTCTGCCAAAAAATGGAATCATGTCTCTTAGGTGAAAAAAGCCCCAATTTCGTGGGATACCAGATTTATCATAGAAATAAATATGGATATCTTTCAACGCCTAAAGCTCTCAATATTTGCGTGTAGCATTACTTTAGGGTCCTCAAACAAAATATTTCAAAGTATTGCTCAAAGTAGTTGAATGAAGCTCTATCTTGTCAGGTCTTGTACTTAAATGGACAGAGGAAAAGGAAAGTCTATAAGATTCTTCTTCTTTATCCCATTACCAGATGGCAAATTTTTAGACTGGCCCAAATTGAAAGAAGTTGCAGATGACAATTTATACTTGATGACATTTTGGATTTTTCCAACATTCTGGGTAGAAAACATTGTGGAAAATGAAGAAATGGCTTGTAACAAGCCATTTCTCCATTTTCACGATGTTTTCCAAAGCTTTTTTCCTGGGGGGAGTCTAAAGGCTTTATTAAGTGGGATGGGTTAAGATCATTAGACCTATATTGTTCATATTTTGCATGTAGAATTGCCTTATGGTTGAAATGGTAACAAACTTTTAAAGGTCATTCTAAGATTATAATTAGTTCTATATTGTGGGAAAGGTCATTCTAAGATTATATTTAGTTCTATATTGTGGGAACCCGGATTTTACTTGGCGATATGAGGAGGAAAGATGTAAAAAAGTCTTCTTAATATAGGGCCTAGTGCTTCAGCAAAAGTTATGGGGGTGGTCTATCCAGATCTGGATCTATCAAAATAAATCAAACTATAACTCTTAGATCATAATCACAATTGTTGTTAATTCAGTATTGTACAATGTGATAAATAAAAAAAAATGTTTAATAACCTTCTCAAACTCTCTAAAGCCTAGAACTATCATACTCAGGCCAGCAATAAAGGACCAACATTGTCCTCTTGTTTGATGTTTTAATGACAAAAAATAATAAATGAAGAGATTCTTCTTTTTTTGTCAAGCCTATGGTGAGCAGGACATAGTTGTCACTATGACAAGTCGGTGTATGTGCGTTAGTCTGTCTGTCCGTCCGAATTTGTCTGGACAATTTCTCCAACATTTATGGATGGATTTTAAAATAACTTGGCACAATTCCATCATGAGTAGATGTGGCATTTAAAAGAATTTTTGGGATAGTTCTAATGTCAAGGTCTCGGCTCAAGGTCAAACACTAAAATTGTGATTGTCAAGAGCATTTCTTCTACAATTATGGATATATTTCCTAATAAATTGGCACAATTATTCTCCACCATGAGTAGATGCACCATATGAAAGAATATTTTGGATAGCATCAAGTTCAATGTCAAAGCTCAAGGTCAAACACTAAAATTGTGCTTGTCTGGAGCATGATGCCTACAAAACTTTGTGGGCTCGACAGCAGTTGTCCTGGGACAACAATCTAGTCATTGAAGTATGGAACAAAAAAAGCTAATTACACGTCTGTATGTTTTGTCACACAAGCAGATTTAGTTTTTGTACCTCAATGTAAACATACACATTCTCTCCATCCCTTAACCTATTACTTAAACTAGTAAAGCAATTTCTTCTTTTTGCACAATGTTTAACCAATTTGTTTTCCTTGAGGGACATAAACAAGCGGAACTGTGTTGAAATGGGTTAAACAAATCATGTAGTTCCACTTATTTATGCACCTCAAGAAAAAAGGCTTTAGAAAACATGGACGATGAAGAAATTGCTTGTGTGAAGTAATATTTTAAATGTACTCTAAAACACAAAGATATTTCAAGTTTCAGGAACTTGAAATCTTCAATTTCGACTAGTCAAGAATTTTGTCATATTTTAACCCATTGTCACATGGCAAAATTGTAGACTAGTACAAATTTCAACTTTCTGAGTAGAAAACATTGTGAAAAATGAAGAAATTGCTTGATGCAAGCAATTTCTTCATTCTCCACAATGTTTTACCAAATATTTTTCTTGAGAGGCATTAAACTGTCACTGTGTTGGAATGGGTTGACCCATTCCTACACAATTACGCTTTTTGACACACACACATCAAGGAAAAAATTGAGTGAAATAAAGAAATGACGTGCAACAAGATTTTTTACCAAACTGTTTTCAACCCAGATGTTTAAAAAAATTAAAATTTCATAAAGTTTAAATTGTTGTCTGCAACTCCTTTCACTTTTGACCAGTCTAAATTTTGCAGTCTGGTAATGGATTAATGGGTAAAATGTTCATTGAAAACCAAATATATTCATTTCATCTCTTAAATGTTTTCAGCTTCCAAACACTTTATACAATGATTTACTAGAGAAATTGGAGCCTGATCATGTTTTGGTAACAATTTTTGATGCTGCAAAGGAATGGGTTGTTGTCTGGTGGTCAGATTTACACTTTTTTTCTAGGCATGTTTCATTTGAACTTCAGTCAAGAATGCTTCATTTAGTACTGCAATCTTTAGTTTGAATTGTTTAAGATAGTCTTAGTTTCAACAGGCTGTATAATATAAACCCTTCTCAGGCTGAACCCGGAATATTACTGTTTTGGCAGGAGGTATAGACAAAGATCAGCCTGCACATATGTGCATTCTGATCTTTGTTTACACCACCTGCTTGTCTCATTTAAGCCAAAGTTGTTTATAGAATGATTTTTAAAAATAATTATTAACCTAAAACTAGTGCATCCAGTACAATGAGCCCTTTGATTTTAATGCTGTTCTGCAGAGGATTTTTATTCAGCATGACAAGGGTTAAGACGAAATCATCAGAAACTTAAGAAGAGAAAAATGAAGCATATACTCCCAAGGTTAGATACTGTCCAACCTGTAAGCATCTAAGGGACAATAAAGTAGTGCTTTCTTAACCAATTTAACAAAATTTTAGACTTGTCCAAATTGAAAGGAGTTGCAGAACATTATTTAAAGTTTCTGAATTTTTGTATTCTTAAACTTTCTGGGTAGAAAACATTGTGGAAAATAGCAATTTCTTCATTTTACACAATGTTTTTCCAATTTTTTTCTTCAGGGGCATCAAAAAGTGTCACTGTGTGGGAATGGGTTAATATAAACCAATTTTGCACAATTCCACTTTTTACAAATCGAAAGGAAAAAGCTCTAGAAAAATGGAAAATGAAGAAATTGTTTGTTACATACACAATGACAACCATATTTTCTATCAAACAAGACAAAGAACTTAAAAATTTCAAAAACTGAAAATTGTTGTCTGAAACATTTTTTGCATTTTGACTAGTCTAAAACATTGTTGTTTGGTAAAGGGTTAACCATTGTTATACTGAACCAAGAATATTCCTGTTTTTGCTGGAGGTTTAGATAAAGATCAGCCAGCACATATATGCAGTCTGATAATAGTAAACACTATGTATTTGTCCCTTTCAAACCAGAGATATTTTTGAGAGAAATATTGACCCACAACCAGCTTTCAGCCTTTTTCATGATATTCTGAAAGAATTTAATTCATCATGACATGAGTTAAGGCAGGTAATTGCTTAAGGCTGGTGCTTTCTTAATACAGATGAATTTCTTTCAAATGGTGTATTTTGAAAAGTATTAGGGCAATTATCTCAGTTTGCATCAACTGGGGGGGGGGGGAATGGGTATTTAGCTCACTGTACAGGAAGTCCTAGACATTAGCTTTTATGATCTGGCTGTGTCCAGCATATTATAGGCACTCTAGAGTATATTCAATTTTAGCTCACATGTCTTGAAACTTGGTCATAATGTATGGCTCCATGAAATGTCAAAAATGTTTTCAATAATTGGGTCGTGAGGAGTCAAAAGCTAGGTCATGTGGTCAAATCGTTGAAAAACCTGTGCACTCAAGAGGCTACATTTTTGCCTCTTTTTTTGCCTTTTGATATTTGGTTAGAATGTTTGTCTTCATAATATTTGATAAAGTTTGATATTGATTTACACTGGGTCAAAAAAGTAGGTCACTAGGTCAAATCTTAAGAAAAACCTTGTGTGCGCTCTAGAGTGAACATTTTTGCTTTAAAAGCCTTGATATTCTGTCAATGCTTTTCTTCATAATTTCTCAGTGAAAACCAATATTGGGTCATGCAGGGTCATTAGGTCAGATCAGAGAAAAATCTTATATGCACTCCTAGAAGGCACATTTTGGAAAAGAATATGATATTTGGTCAGAATATTTGTCCTCATAATACCTTGGTCAAGTTTGATATTGTGTGATGGGGTCAAGAAGTAGGTCACTAGATCAGATCTTGATACCTTGTGTTAACTCTATGAGGGCACCTTTTTGCCTCATGCCTTGATATTTAGTCAGTATGTCTGTCTTCAGTATATCTTGGTCAAGTTTGATAGTGGGTCACATGGGGGATCAAAAATTAGGTTACTAGGTCAAATCTTGGAATTCTTTGTATGCACTCTACAAGCTTTTTTTGAGGCTCAAATACCTTGATATTTGGTAAAAAATTTGTCTCTGACATCTAGTACAAGTTCAATTTTGAGTCATTTGGGGTTTAAAAAGGAGGACGCTAGGTCAAACCTTTGAAAAACTTGAAAGCGCAGAGACTACATTTTTGGCTCAGACTCCCAATCTTCAATCATGGGATGTCATGGGTTTGATCCCTGGTGGTGGCACATGTCTTTTCTGACATTTGTCTCTCACCGATGGGTGGATAATCATAAACCCAAGTGGGATAGCAGCTGGAGGCTAGGAAAGGATGCAGTGATAGTACTGGTGTGAGAAATACCAGGAATACATTGTTAAATGCTCAAGCTGCCGAGATATACCTTTAAAAATGACATTAAGTACTAAATAACCAACCAACTACATTTATGGCTTGAATATCTCAAAACTTGTTTTAAATGTTATTTCTCCATGAAATGTGTAAGACAGAATTTTTGGTAAAGTCTCACATTGGAAAAAAATTTTGGTCACTTGTGCTTTTTAACCCAATCCCACACAGTGAAGTTTTTATGACGCCCCTCAGGAAAAACAACTGCAAAAACATTGTGGAAAATAAAAAAAATGCTTGTTACAAGCAATTTCTTCATTTCCCACAATGTTTTCTTCCCAGAAAATTGAAAAAATCTAAAATTTCATAAACATATATAGTCGTCTGCATCTCTTTTCAATTTGGACCTGTCAAAATTTTGCCGTCTGGTAATCTGTTAAGCCAATTGTTATTTGTTACTGCTGGTTTATGTCAGTAAATTCGGCCCTCTTTTTATTGAAAAAAATGCTTTTATGTCTGAAATTAAAGAAAATTCTATTAAAGCCTAAGGTAAATACCTTAACTTAATATTAAGGTGTTGATACATGCCCCTTCAGTCATCTATGCCTATCATCATACTATCTTGGTATAGATCTTATTTGTAATTCATTAATTTTTAGCTCACCTTAGCACAAGGCTCAAGATGAGATTTTGTGATTGATCAATGTCTGTCTGTCAATCAAAAAACAATAACTAAAAAAATCTTCACCTCCAAAACTAATCATGGTATTTCAACCAAACTTCACAGAAAATATTAATAATCTTCAGGTCATGCTCTTTCAAAGTATTTCACAGTATTGTAAATCACAAAGTACTCAAGTTGCCATGGTAACCAAATGAAAAAAAACTTAGAAAATCTTCTTCTCCCAAAACATAAGGCCTAAAGCTTTGAAACTTAGTATATTGCCCAATGACCTTCTGCCAAAATATTTCTTATTTATTGTTCTGCAATGAAAATTAACCCTATTTTGTTGAATTCTGGATTTTACACTGAAATAAGGAAGGAAGACTTTCAAAGTCTTCTCTTTCTAAACTATTTGGCCTAGAGCTTTCAAAATTAGCATACAGAAATTACTTAAGGTACTCTAAATAAATAAGGGTTTCAAGATTTTAATATTCCTTTTCTCCAAAGTCAATAGGCCGAGACTTTTCAAATTATGCATGCATACATGGTACTCAACCCATATTGTTAAAATTGTAACTCTGGGATCAACATAGGCTTTGTGTTGAGAGTTCCAGTAATTTACAAAGACATAAAGATGAAAATCATTAAAAAGCTCCATCCATAACGTTTGGAAGAGAGTTTTCAATTTTTGCATGCATGGTTGCCTTATGTTACTCTTTCAAAATACATAAAATTAATACTCTGAGATAATTCTAAGCCCTATTTTCTAGGTGTCTGGATTTTACATAGAGTTAAAGAAGGAAATATTTTGAAATCTTCTCCAAAACCATTTTAAACTTCAAACATTGCATCAAGAATCACTTTTTGATTCTCTGTCAAAATACCTAAAATTATTACTTGAGATTAAGTTAAGCCTTTTGATCCCGGATATTACATACAGGTAATGGAGGAAATCTTTAAAAAATCTTTTCTTCCCAATTCATAAAGCCTCTTTTTTTCAAATTTTGCATATGTATTCACTTTATTGTACCAGACTTAAATACATAAAATTATACTCTCTCACTAATGGGTCGATAATTGTAGACCAATGTGGGATAGCAGCTGGAGGCTAGGAAAGGATGTAATGGTAGTACTGGTGTGAGAAATACCAGGATTCCATTGTTAGGTGCTTCAGCCGCCGCGATATAACTGAAAGATTGTTGAAAGTGGCGTAAAACCCCATTCAAACAAGCATAAAATTATACAATTTTGCCAACATAAGACCAATGTTGTAGAGTTCTGGATTTTACAGAGATAAAGAAGGAATTTTTAAAAAATGTCCTCAATAATCTTAAAGGCCTAGAGCTTTTAAGTTTTGTATGGAAGGTTGCCTTATGGTTCTCTACCAAAATATTGAAAATTATTACTCTTGGATCAACAGAAATCCTACATTGTTGAAACCTTTAACTTTGAGATAAAAAACAACAACAAATCTTTAGAATCTTATGCTTGTCCCTAGCCATGCATGGGCTCTGGGCTTTCAAATTTTAGGCATTAAATCATTGCCATATGGTATTCTACCAGACTTAATTAAATTTCACAGTAAAACCTAGAGCTTTAATGTACAGGTGAGCGATATAGGACAATCATGGCCCTCTTGTTGATTACTTAGAAAAAGGAAAGGTAGGTGTAAAAGGTTATATGTATGGCAAATTGTAGAAATCATTTAATTTTAGGTATTTTTTAAATCAATTGCATGAATTACAATCATTTTAAATAGAACCTTGGAATTACTTTTGATAATTTATTCCTATTGATTATGACTAGATTCGATTAATTTAAATAGATGCAGTATTACATGAACAATTATTTTTGAAGAGCCTCTATTTCTTTGAGCAGAAGGTAGAAGCTTGTTTGCAGCTGTAACCATTGTCGGGCTGAATAAAATCCTTAAGTGAATTTGCATTAAAATCAAAGTCCTGAGAGCACTAGTTATGGGTCCTAGTTTATTTTTATAGTTAATTTCATAAACAACTCTAGATTGAAGGAGACAATCCGAAAGTGGAGACTAAGATCAGACTGCACTTACATACAGGCTGATCTTTATCTGTTCATCTGCCTGAACAGAAACATTCTCGGTTCAGCATGACTAGGGTTAATTATTAAAGACTCGTTTGAAACTGGCACATATGATGAATAGATAGTCTATATCTGTAAGTCTTGTTGAAATTTAAAAGCTGAATAAGATTCTAGTAGGCTGCCATAATCGACAGATAGCCCCTGTCAATATATATCAATATATACTGGTGTGAGAAATACCAGGATTCCATTGTTAGGTGCTTCAGCCGCCGCGATATAACTGAAAGATTGTTGAAAGTGGCGTAAAACCCCATTCAAACAAGCATAAAATTATACAACTTTGCCAACATAAGACCAATGTTGTAGAGTTCTGGATTTTACAGAGATAAAGAAGGAATTTTTAAAAAATGTCCTCAATAATCTTAAAGGCCTAGAGCTTTTAAGTTTTGTATGGAAGGTTGCCTTATGGTTCTCTACCAAAATATTGAAAATTATTACTCTTGGATCAACAGAAATCCTACATTGTTGAAACCTTTAACTTTGAGATAAAAAACAACAACAAATCTTTAGAATCTTATGCTTGTCCCTAGCCATGCATGGGCTCTGGGCTTTCAAATTTTAGGCATTAAATCATTGCCATATGGTATTCTACCAGACTTAATTAAATTTCACAGTAAAACCTAGAGCTTTAATGTACAGGTGAGCGATATAGGACAATCATGGCCCTCTTGTTGATTACTTAGAAAAAGGAAAGGTAGGTGTAAAAGGTTATATGTATGGCAAATTGTAGAAATCATTTAATTTTAGGTATTTTTTAAATCAATTGCATGAATTACAATCATTTTAAATAGAACCTTGGAATTACTTTTGATAATTTATTCCTATTGATTATGACTAGATTCGATTAATTTAAATAGATGCAGTATTACATGAACAATTATTTTTGAAGAGCCTCTATTTCTTTGAGCAGAAGGTAGAAGCTTGTTTGCAGCTGTAACCATTGTCGGGCTGAATAAAATCCTTAAGTGAATTTGCATTAAAATCAAAGTCCTGAGAGCACTAGTTATGGGTCCTAGTTTATTTTTATAGTTAATTTCATAAACAACTCTAGATTGAAGGAGACAATCCGAAAGTGGAGACTAAGATCAGACTGCACTTACATACAGGCTGATCTTTATCTGTTCATCTGCCTGAACAGAAACATTCTCGGTTCAGCATGACTAGGGTTAATTATTAAAGACTCGTTTGAAACTGGCACATATGATGAATAGATAGTCTATATCTGTAAGTCTTGTTGAAATTTAAAAGCTGAATAAGATTCTAGTAGGCTGCCATAATCGACAGATAGCCCCTGTCAATATATATCAATATATACTGGTGTGAGAAATACCAGGATTCCATTGTTAGGTGCTTCAGCCGCCGCGATATAACTGAAAGATTGTTGAAAGTGGCGTAAAACCCCATTCAAACAAGCATAAAATTATACAACTTTGCCAACATAAGACCAATGTTGTAGAGTTCTGGATTTTACAGAGATAAAGAAGGAATTTTTAAAAAATGTCCTCAATAATCTTAAAGGCCTAGAGCTTTTAAGTTTTGTATGGAAGGTTGCCTTATGGTTCTCTACCAAAATATTGAAAATTATTACTCTTGGATCAACAGAAATCCTACATTGTTGAAACCTTTAACTTTGAGATAAAAAACAACAACAAATCTTTAGAATCTTATGCTTGTCCCTAGCCATGCATGGGCTCTGGGCTTTCAAATTTTAGGCATTAAATCATTGCCATATGGTATTCTACCAGACTTAATTAAATTTCACAGTAAAACCTAGAGCTTTAATGTACAGGTGAGCGATATAGGACAATCATGGCCCTCTTGTTGATTACTTAGAAAAAGGAAAGGTAGGTGTAAAAGGTTATATGTATGGCAAATTGTAGAAATCATTTAATTTTAGGTATTTTTTAAATCAATTGCATGAATTACAATCATTTTAAATAGAACCTTGGAATTACTTTTGATAATTTATTCCTATTGATTATGACTAGATTCGATTAATTTAAATAGATGCAGTATTACATGAACAATTATTTTTGAAGAGCCTCTATTTCTTTGAGCAGAAGGTAGAAGCTTGTTTGCAGCTGTAACCATTGTCGGGCTGAATAAAATCCTTAAGTGAATTTGCATTAAAATCAAAGTCCTGAGAGCACTAGTTATGGGTCCTAGTTTATTTTTATAGTTAATTTCATAAACAACTCTAGATTGAAGGAGACAATCCGAAAGTGGAGACTAAGATCAGACTGCACTTACATACAGGCTGATCTTTATCTGTTCATCTGCCTGAACAGAAACATTCTCGGTTCAGCATGACTAGGGTTAATTATTAAAGACTCGTTTGAAACTGGCACATATGATGAATAGATAGTCTATATCTGTAAGTCTTGTTGAAATTTAAAAGCTGAATAAGATTCTAGTAGGCTGCCATAATCGACAGATAGCCCCTGTCAATATATATCAATATATACTGGTGTGAGAAATACCAGGATTCCATTGTTAGGTGCTTCAGCCGCCGCGATATAACTGAAAGATTGTTGAAAGTGGCGTAAAACCCCATTCAAACAAGCATAAAATTATACAACTTTGCCAACATAAGACCAATGTTGTAGAGTTCTGGATTTTACAGAGATAAAGAAGGAATTTTTAAAAAATGTCCTCAATAATCTTAAAGGCCTAGAGCTTTTAAGTTTTGTATGGAAGGTTGCCTTATGGTTCTCTACCAAAATATTGAAAATTATTACTCTTGGATCAACAGAAATCCTACATTGTTGAAACCTTTAACTTTGAGATAAAAAACAACAACAAATCTTTAGAATCTTATGCTTGTCCCTAGCCATGCATGGGCTCTGGGCTTTCAAATTTTAGGCATTAAATCATTGCCATATGGTATTCTACCAGACTTAATTAAATTTCACAGTAAAACCTAGAGCTTTAAAGTACAGGTGAGCAATATAGGACAATCATGGCCCTCTTGTTGATTACTTAGAAAAAGGAAAGGTAGGTGTAAAAGGTTATATGTATGGCAAATTGTAGAAATCATTTAATTTTAGGTATTTTTTAAATCAATTGCATGAATTACAATCATTTTAAATAGAACCTTGGAATTACTTTTGATAATTTTTTCCTATTGATTATGACTAGATTCGATTAATTTAAATAGATGCAGTATTACATGAACAATTATTTTTGAAGAGCCTCTATTTCTTTGAGCAGGAGGTAGAAGCTTGTTTGCAGCTGTAACCATTGTCGGGCTGAATAAAATCCTTAAGTGAATTTGCATTAAAATCAAAGTCCTGAGAGCACTAGTTATGGGTCCTAGTTTATTTTTATAGTTAATTTCATAAACAACTCTAGATTGAAGGAGACAATCCGAAAGTGGAGACTAAGATCAGACTGCACTTACATACAGGCTGATCTTTATCTGTTCATCTGCCTGAACAGAAACATTCTCGGTTCAGCATGACTAGGGTTAATTATTAAAGACTCGTTTGAAACTGGCACATATGATGAATAGATAGTCTATATTTGTAAGTCTTGTTGAAATTTAAAAGCTGAATAAGATTCTAGTAGGCTGCCATAATCGACAGATAGCCCCTGTCAATATATATCAATATATCAATTGACCAATTAAATCGGTTCCCACAAAACAAATGATATATACTGAAATTGCTCTGTCTGTCTGTCCATCTGTGTGTCTGTCTGCCTGACTGTGCACAAAAATTCAAGTAATTTTATGTTGTAAGTTTTCCTACAATTTTGCTTTAAGAGTAACAAAACTTTATACATAAATTGATCACTTGTTTAGTTTTGCAACATGTTTTTGTAAGGTATCAGCCCAAACTAGTAGAAGAATTATCTCCCTTTGAATTTCGACACATTTTCATAACAAGGCTCATTAAAGTAAATTTGCATAGTGCAGTCGGTACTGCATTAAACTCCCAATCTTCAACAATGGGATGTCATATGTACTATTCACTGTAGCGGGTCTTATCCTTTCCTACATTTGTCTCCCACCAATGGAAGGTTAATCGTAAATGGGATAGCAGCTGGAGGCTAGGAAAGGATGTAGTGGTAGTACTGATGCAAGAAATATCATTGTTAGGTGCTCCAGTTACCACAATATAACTAAAATACCATTAAAATGGCATTATACCCCATTCAATTAATAAAGTAATTTTGTGTTGCCAATGTGTTACATCATAAGTAATAAAACTTTTATACATACATTTATCATGTGTTGAAGTTTTGCAAGAAGCTTTCTTGTAGTCTCAACATCTTCTGGCAGTTGATTTATCTTCCCTTGAATTTAGACACTTTTTCCAAAAACATTAAAGTAATTTTGTGTCGAAACTCCTATAATATTGCTCCATAAGTAATAAAACTCCATACGTACATTTATCTCATGTTGTAGTTTGACAACAGGCTTTTTTGAAGTCTCAACTCGCCCTGGCAGAAGAATTATCTCCCCATGACATTTTTTCATTAATTGAGGCTCTTGTGGGGTATTAAGTCACCTGCTACAACAAGATCTAGTTTAGACTGGAAATGAATGGAGACCTCCTACATTTTTGTCAATCTTATTTAGTTTGGTGGCTAAAATGATATTTAAGTCATCAACTAACAATTTCCTTTTTATATTAGATTATTATATATTTATTAATAATCTATCATTTTCAAAGGTCATGATACAAGCACTTTAATGAATTTTCAAAAATTCTTTTATAGTTTTACCTAAAAATTTTGTAACTTATCTTCAATCTCTAAAATTGCCATAAAAAACCAATAGCCTGACTCGTCGAATTTGGTATATACATGACCAGGTGAAGATACCAGATATTCTTATTTATGTCCAGTGATTCAAAATATAGCCAGTGCCTTGAGTTCCAGAAATAGATTGTGTACTTCTTTGTGATAGCTGGGCAGCGATCTTATAATCCTTGAGGGTCAAGGGTTGCAGGTTTGTAACCCGGCTGCATCACCTTATCATCAACATATGTCCTTGGCATTCAGAGTTCCAGCCTGTTACTGTGGATAGAGAGAAAGTATATAAATAAATGAACCTCACCATGATATACACATTATCATCATTCCATAATTGTGTAATATTCCATAATGGTATAAAACCTGTTTGATTTTTTTCCTGTTATCAGTGTGCAAGGTAATATGAGCATTAGTGCTGATTTGATCAAAATGTAGGACTTACTCTTACAAAGAAGTCAATTGGTAGTTTTTCTATAGATCAACATACACCAGTGGCAGTTTTTGAGGGGTGCAGAGGCGTTCATTTGAACCTTTTTTGTTGCCTAATTATACCCTCAACCTATGAAGCAGGAGGGTTGGGGTATATTGGTTTCACTATGTCTGTCTGTCAATCTGTCTGCAAACATTTTTGTTTCTGTGCTCTAACTCAAGAACCAATAGACCTACCACCTTGAATCTTGATACATTAGTTGGCTATAACCCAGGAATTACCCTATTGTTTTGGGTCATGTAGGTCAGAGATCAAGGTCACAATTATTAAAGTTCGATCGAGATCCATTTCCATGCTCTAACTCATAAGCCATGTGACCTATGACCATGAAACTGTTATCCCTGATCCATGGAGGTACCCTATTGTTTTGGGGTGCATAGATCAAAGGTCAAGGTCACAATTGAACTTTGACTGAAAACTATTTCCTTGCTCTAACTCATGCGCAATTTGACCTAGGACATTTATTGAAACTTTATATATATATGTTGTTCAAGACCAAAGGAGATGCCCTTGTTTCAGGTAATGAAGGTCAAAGGTCAAATGTTCTACTTAAGTGACAAAGCGTGGTGGGTATTAATACGCCCTGCCACAATTCTAGTTATTTCATTCATGAGGAAAATTAATAGAGATTTAGTTATAATAGGAAATGAACCCCCATCGGTATGATTGAACTCAGAAATAGTGGATCCACCATAGATAGATGCCAGCTATATCGTATCCCATTTGATCTGAAAGGGGTTATAGATGAAATCCAAAGTGTGTTAGAATTGAAAAAAAATGGGCCTCATATGATAGGAAATATTGAGAGAAATGACAAAATAGCTTATAACAAGATATTTCTCTTTTAATAACTATATTTTCCAAAGCTTTTTTTCCTATAGCTCTTCAAATCCGGGGTTGTATAATATTGTTGAATGAATCTGACTTTATCTAGTCTTTTCTACACATTTCTGTTGATTCTTTTTTCTTCTTTCATTTTTTGTGCACTTTTTCTTATTTCTTATCTTTTACTTATCTAGATTTAGGCAAGGTAGCTTTTACTAAGAAAAGAAATATTTTACATTTGGACAAAAAATGTTTGTATCATAAGGTATTGTTAAATGTCTTTTGAAAATAGATTGTTGCTTATAAATATTCATCATAGGATAAGGAATAAAGCTTAGAATAGATTGAAATAGTGTCATATAGAGGTAAAAGCATTGTGAGAAAAGAAGAAATTGCTTGTTGCAAGCAACTTCTCCTTTTTAGCTCACCTGGGTCCAAAGTGCTCAAGTGAGCTATTGTGATCACCTTTTGTTTGACATCTGTCCATTGTGCTTCGGATGTCGTGCGCCGCCGTCAACAATTTCTTAAACAACATCTCCTCCCAAATTTGGCGGAAATGTTCCCTAGGTGGTCCTTTTTTAAATTAGGTAAAAGAAACCTGTTGAAAACTGGTTACCATGGTAACAAAAATGAAATTTTAAAATAATCCTTAACCCTTTTGCACAAAATCCCTCCTTTTTACGCCACTCTAGAATAAAAGCTTTGGAAAACATTGTATCAAGCAGTTTCTTCATTGCCCCTAATGTTTTTTATCCAAAAAAAGAAAAGAAAAGATAAAATTCAAATTACCATCAACTTGAAACTGTCTTCTGCAGCTTATTTTCAATTTGGACCATTCTTAAAGATTGTTATGTGGGAAAGGGTTAATAGTTTTATCCTCCTGACCCAGAAGGCATAGAGCCTTGATCTTTTTCATGAAGTATCAGTATATTGACCTCTTTCAAAATTGTTAAAACTATTATGCTTGGGTCCCCAGGGGGCGGGGCCTATACATAAATACATGTAATGACATATCCGCCTAAACCAATGTTCCAATTTGAACCAAATTTTGTGATAATCTTTCTTATGTAGCCCTGTATAAAAAATCTAAAAGAATTTAAAATCAATCGAAAACTCTGCTTGCCATGGCAACAAAAGTGAAATTTTACAATAATTATTAAAAATCTTCTACAGTCCTTACCAAGAATGGGCAACACCTTGATATTTTGCATGAAACATTAGTTTATTGACCTCTTTGGAAAATGCTAAATTCATAACCCTTGGGTTCCAATGGGGCAGAGTTCTGTAGGCATAGCCCCAGAGGAAGTGATTTACATACAAATAAATAGCCAATTTTAAATAAAATTTCCTCCCTAAACATCAGGCCAATTTTAACCTAATTTGGCAGAAATATTCCTCATGTTGCCCTGAATGAAAATAGTAAAAAGATTTTAAATCTGATGAAAACTCTGGTTGCCATGGCAACAAAAGTGAAATTTTAAAATAATCTTTAAAAAAAAAATTCTCCTCCTGTACCAGAAGGCGTAGTGCCTTGATATTTTCCAACAAAAATCAGTATTTTGACCTCCTTCAAAGTTTCTAAAATCATTCCCCTTTGGTCCCCAGGGGCAGAGCTCTGGTTGGTTTGGCCTATATTGAAATGATAAACGAGTTTAAATGACATTTCCTCCCAAACTAAAGAACCAATTTGAACCAGATTTGGCATTAGCTGGTCCTTTTTCACAATAGCTAAAATGATAGAAATATATTGGAAGAAGTGTAGTTGTCATTGCAATAAATGTTAAATCTTTTAAAATCTTCTCCAGTCCTGACCCGTTTGGCTTTCAGCCTTTATATTTAGCATGAAGCATCAGTTCATTGACTTCTTTCACATTCCCATGGATCAAAAGGGAGGAAAAATTGTTCACCTCCTTTCATATTAGTCCTTAAGCCTTTGAATTTGTCTTTAAGACTTTGGGATGGCCATGTAAAAAGCCTATATATGCATAGAGTATGGTCAGGCCCACTTGTATCATAATCATTACCTTAACATTAAATTAGACTGTTGGAAAGAAAAAGATTCTTTATCAAAAAGGCCTCAAGGCCAACTGCCCTCTTGTTTTGCTATTCTTCCTCTCGAATTCCTGATTGGAAAAAAAGTTTGGATTGTGTTGTAAGGAGGTGTTTTTACAAAACAATCTTTTCAATTAAGGAGTGAGTATCAGACTGTACTAAGTTTGTTTAAAATGAACAAAAATATTGAACTGTCTTGCCATTATCCTTTATCAGATTCCTTCAAATAATTTTGAAAGGATGAAAAAGACAGCTTTTATAGACAGGGTTAATTTCCATATATGGTAAAACCTTTAAAATCTTCAAAGAAACCAGTGAATAGATTTCAACAAAATTTCATATGAATGATCCTTAGATGATGGTTAATCAGATTCCATCAATTAATTTTGTTAGGTTGAAAACATGGCTTTGATGGTCGTGGCTTATGTCCATTTACGGTATACAATGATTTTTTGAAAAAATTGATAACTTTTTCATTTGACTTAGAAAGTGAATTGACTTTCGTAAAACAATGAAAAACTTGAAATATTAAAAGATTTCATTGTCAAGATTTATTTGCTATGATGAATATGATTAAGATTATATTGAATTCCTGAAAACACCATTTGCTTAATCAGTACAATAAGGCGCTCAAGCTCATCTGAAAACAAAGTGCTCAAGTAAGTTAATATCGTCACTCTATGACCAGTGTGAGTGTGTCATGCTTCAACTTTTTTTAGCTCACCTGACTACAAAGTGGCCAAGGTGAGGTTTTGTGATCTAGCTGTGTCCAGTGTCAGCCATCCAGCATCTGTCCTGTATCAACGTCTTGTGTTCACTCAAGAGGACACAATCATAGCTCAATGTCTTGAAACTTGGTCAGAATGCTTGTCTCCACTAAACCTCAAGTTGACAAGTTGAATATTGGGTCATGAGGGGTGGAAACTAGGTCATTAGGTCAAATCCTTTAAAAGCCTTTTTATGTGCACTCTAGAGGTCACATTTTTGCCTTAAATGGCTTGATATTTGGTCATATTTTTATCTACTCAATACCTCAGTCAAGTTTGAAATTTGGTTGTTTTGAGTAAAAACTAGAACACTAAGTCAAGTCCTAGAAATAATCTTGTGCTCACTCTAGAGGCAACTGTTTAGGCTAAAATCAAATGATATTTGGTAAGAATGTTTGTCCCCATACTATCTGGGCCAAGTCTGCATTTGGGTCTATTCTATTGTAAGTACCTTGGGTTCATTCTAGAGACCCAATTTTGGCTCAATTGATTTGATTTTTGGTCAGAATGTTTGGGTCAATTATATCTCCACCAAATTTGGATCTGGGTCACATGTGGCCAAAAACTAGGTCAAAAGTTCAAATCTTAGAAATACCTTTTCGGAGCTCTAGAGGCCCATTTTTGGCTAAATTGATGATTGGTCAGAATGTTTATGTTCATGGTTTCTTGACCAAGTTTCACTTTGGGTCTAATAGGATAAAAACTAGGTCACTAGGTCAAATCATCTAAATACCTTGTTTACACTCCAAGTCTATCTTTCAAGTTTATCGGGTCACATGGGGTCAAAAACTAGTTCACTAGGTCTTATTGAAAGAAATCTTTTCATTCACTAATACCTTGAAACTTTAAGAATGTTTTTTCTTGATTTCTCAGACAAGATTTGATAGTGGGTCACTTTTAGCTAAAACTAGGTGCTTTTTAATTCTACAGTCATAGACTCAGCTTAATGCTTTAGGGCCAATGCCCCCTTTGGTTTAAAGGCTATCTCTCAAAATCTTTTTCTCTTGATCATGTAGGCCTAGAGCCTTGATATTTTACATGAAGCATTGATGCAATGACCTACTTAAACTATCACCCTAGGGTCTCCTTGGGTTGAGCCAAAAAGATGATAACAAGCAATTTCTCATTTTCCCACAATATTTTCTACAACATAGGATGGTTTAATTTCAAATTGCATCCAATTTTCATTGTCACCTGCAACCTCTTTCAATTTGGACCAGTCTAAAATGCCAAAAACCGCGAAAGGTATATTGTACCTCTGTTACCGCTCAATGTAATAGTTTGAAACCTTGTACATGCATTAAGAATTTTACTTTCTAGACTAATAGCTAATATTGATTTACACAATTTGTTCTTTTTATGCCTGGCCGAGTACTGGTAAATGGCATATCAATGGTCAGCAAGAAACAGTTGTAACTGCCTATAAACATTCAGGTAGTTACAACTGCTTCACGCTGAACCATCCATATAGAGTTTTCTCTGTGTGTGCGTAGGTGTGTGTCCAATATATGTCCAAAGCATATTCTAAGTTAATCGATTGACATCAAAATGACTTAGCACAGTTGTTCCCCTTGAAATGTACTAGTGTCATATATGAAGTTCTATTGGATACTCCCATGTTCGGTGCGACAAGCAATAAAGCAGAGTTATCTATGTCAGTGACATATATACATAACAAACAGTTTTTTCAATATCTACAATTTTTCTAACCTTAGTAGGTAACCATTTTTAGCTCACCTGAGCACAGATTGCTCATGTTGAGCTTTTGTGATCGTTGAATGTCGGTCGTCCGGCGTGCGGCGTCATTAATTGAAGTGTTTACACTCTAGAGGCCACAGTTTTGACCCAATCTTCATGAAACTTGGTCAGAATAATTGTTAGGTCATGGAAGGGTTCTACTGTGTTCTATTGGACAACACAGGAAAAGGGGCCTTAATGATAATTTCTTTGTTTACAGTCTAGAGGCCACAATTTAGGCTCAATCTTCATGAAACTAGGCCAGAATAATGACTAGGGCATGAGGATGAAGCCTATTGATTATTGGAAGATTCTTTTGTTAAACACAGGAAAAGGGGCCTTAATGGCAATTTCTTTGTTTACACTCTAGAGACCATAATTTTGGCTCAATTTTCATGAAAATTGGCCAGAATAATTGTTTAGTCACAAGGATGAACCCTTTTAGTTATAGGAAGGTACTTTTGGAAAACACAAGAAAAGGAGCCTTATTGACAATTTCTTTGTTAACGCTCTATAGGTCATCATTTTGGCTCAATCTTCATGTAACTTGGTCAGGATACTTGCTAGGTCTTAAAGATGAACCTTAGTATAGATTATGGGAAGGTTCTATAGGATAACACAGGAAAAGGGGGCATAATGACAATTATGTTTACAATATAGAAGTCACAGTTTTGGCTCAATCTAAATGAAATTGATATAGTTATTTGTCTCTAGTTGCATTTTTTTAACAGCAGACAGTTCAGGTGAGCAATCTAGGACCATCATGGTCCTCTTGTTTGGAATTCAAATTAATTTGATATTGCTGTTACAACATCTTTCAATTGAGACTATTGTAAAGTTTTATTGTGTGGAACTGGGTTAAGATAATCTCTAAAAAAATTTCCAACAAAAAATAAAACATTCTTCAGGAGCTGTACTCTTTGTAAATGTTCAAAGTAATTTAGAATCTAAGCTCATCGTAGAGTTATTTTACAAAGTTTTAAAGGAAATAAAATAATGATACACGCAAACTTTGTTTGAGGGGTATATAGGAGTCAGCTTGTCCGTCGGTTGTTTGGTCTGTCTTAGCTTTTTCTTGTCCACTCAGTTTTTCCTAAACCATTTTTTGTATTTGATTAAGATTTCACACATTTATTCAGTATCATACAAAAATGTGCACATGTTTTTTATGTCCCTGCCATGTTTTGGCAACAGGCATATAGAGTTTGTGCATGGTTGGGTGTGTGTTGGGGGGATAGGTGTGTTAGTGTGTGCATTCATTTCTTGCCCAGAGAATATCTTCTGGATTTCAAAATAACTTTGCACAGTTGTTTCCCTTGATGAGCAATAGTGGAATGTGCAAAATTTTGTTGGATGCTAAGGTCATAAGTTAAAGGTCACATCTGAAGTTCATGTTACAGGCACTGGAGGAAAGGCATACCTGTCTGTGACACATTTCTAGTTTTCCCCCGCTGTTTTGGCGAAGGGATATATATGTTTTTTTTAATTACGGCCCTTTCTTGAAAAAAGGCTTTATTTCAGTTCCAAATGTTTATGGAGATGTCGAAGAGGTATTATATGTAATCACATTTAGAAATATCTCATTTAAAAAATGTAACATTAAAGTTCAATATAAATTCATGACATCAATCCCACATTTTCCTGCTTTTTGATGCCCCTCAAAAAATATTCAGAAAAAATTGTTGAAATGAGGAAATTGCTTGCTTTCATTATGCACTATGTTTTCGACCAAAATAGACAAATAAATTTAAAATTCCATCAAAATTGTCATTTGCAACTTCTACCAATTTGGACCGGTCGAAATTTTTCTGTCTTGTAATGGGTTACTTTGTTCTGAATAACCTTAACCACTTAAAATGAGTGTTAAAGCTGTATCCAAGAACTGTTACAAGTACATGACTATATTTCATCAGTAACCAGATTGTATAACTGCGTATACTACAAAAACTTGAAATGATGATGGAGAGAAATGTAATGAAGTAGCCCTCCCCAATGTCAGCCTTTCTTGACAGAGATTGTGAATGTCAAATAACTGCTGTTTTTAACCCATTCCCACATAGCAAAGTTTTAGACTGGTCTGAATTTAAAGGAGTTTCAGACAACAATTTCTTCGTTTTACACAAAGTTTTCCTAATTGTTTTTCTTGAGAGGCAGCCAAAAGGGTCACTGTGTTGGAATGGGTTAAATAGCTGTCATGTACATGTATATGAATAGAAAGGTTGCTACCCTACTTTTGAAATATACCTTACCAGATTGTAGGACATTTAAAGGATGAAGAGAATAATTTTTGTTTTCATGGAGGTATGAATGAAAAATTTAATCACACTGTATGAATACGCATACCTCCATGAAAACAAAAAATATTCTCTTCATTTCTTGTAATTTAATAGCATCCATCAAACTTTACACATTTTAATACCTTTTTGTATGGGACTATTTGTGCGGAAGCATACAAATTCGCTCTTAATTGTGTTCATGGAGTTATGAATAATTTTTTTTGACCAATCAGAATGCCTGTTATTGATAGACGAAACTGAAAATTAAATTATTGTTAGACGATTCTTTGTTGTGGGTACATGCACTTACAAGATTGGTTGCTCTATAGATATGGATGCAAGAGTGCTTAACCCATTCTCACACAATAATACTTTTTGACGTCCTCAAGAAAACGATTAGGAAAAAATTGTGACAAATAAAGAAATTGCCTGCAACAAGCAATTTTTTTTTATTTTACAAAATGTTTTGTTTTCAGAAAGTTGAAAAAATCTAAAATTCCATAAACTTTAAATTGCAACTTCTTTCAAATCCAACCAGTCTAAAATTGCTGTCTGGTAATGGGTTAAGTAAGTTTTTACTGTTCTCACTTCTTCAGCAAAAGATGTCTGTATTACCGCTCATAGATTTACTCACCCAGCCATCAGAGACCATCATAGTGAAGATGTACCATTACACAAGTTGGCATCATAGAGAAAGAACACCACTGTCCACAAAATCATTTTTATACATGATGAGCAGTGTGGATGAATGGCAGAAGAAAACAAACTCTATGAGTCCTGTTTGCATTATGTCTAAGTGAGTAATGGTAAAATTTGGCTTTTGATCAAATAAATTTTATCAAGAACGTTTTTGAAGGCTAAACACAGTTGTAACTTTTTTTGGTGTAGAAGTGTATTTTTATCCAGCTGAAGGGCGAGCATATAATGGATCTTTCACCTGTAAGTTTGTTCATCAGTATTCCATACATAAGTAATTTCATTTGTCCATCAAAATTGGTTTTCCATCCCTTGGCAACATTAGATATAATAAAAACTCCATATGATTATACTCTGATATTTTTTGCCAACTTGTAATCTTGGACTTCTTTAAAACGCATGAAGAATAGAAATCTGATTAAAACTCTAGTTGTCATGGCAATGAAAGAAAAATGATTAACAATATTTTAAAAATCTTCTGCTCCAGACTCGGAAAGCTTAGAGTTTTGTATTTAGCAGAAAAAAGTACAGTGTATTGACGTCTTTCAAAATTACTAAAAAATCACCCTCAGGTCCCCAGAGGTTAAATAGGATATTTTAACAACATCCTCTCCCAAACTATCTTGCCAAATTATGCAGAAATGACCTTACATAGTTATCTTTTAAAAATAGCTAAAAGAATGGAAATTCATTCATAATTCTGCTTGTCATTTTGAAATGAATTTGAGAATTTTGAAAAAAAAAATCTCCTCCTGACCCATAATGAGTAAAGCCTCATTATTTTGCCACAAGCATCAATACACAAACCTCTTATCATATTCATATCAGGAATTCTTCTTTTCCTACAATATTTTCTAAAGTATAAAAGCAGGCATTGTAAGGAAAAAGGATTAAATACATTTTTGTAAGAAAATGCCCCCTTTTTGATTTGCACCCAACAGCTGAGCGTCAAGCATCGCTAGATAGTGCCCTTGTTTCTCTTACAGCTGACGTTAAATAGATTCAGTATTTTTTTACCCTTTCATAGAATAACCTCTATGCATCTTTATTTTGTTTTCAGAGATGGTTACAGTAAATGTGCCATATATTGTACATTACAAATCTGCTGTGATCAACTAGACAGTGAGACAGATGTGGACATCTTCAATACAACAAGAATGGTGAAGAAAAACAGACCACAGCTCATGCCAACTATAGTAAGATTAGTGCACTTTTCCACTTCATGAAGCTTTTAACTTCAATCTATTACCACTTGAAAAAATTTAAGAATGGTCAAAATTCAAACAACATCTGCAATAATTTTGGGTAGAAAACATTGTGGATAATGAAGAAATTGCTTGTTTTCCAATACTTTATTAGTCCCCCACCGGTTACTGGTTGGGAGACTATAGGTTTATTAAATTCTGTTTGTCCGTCCCTCTGTCACACTTTTGTCGAGAGCATATCTCCTAAATCATAAGTGCTGGAAACTTTAAACTTTATACACTTATAGATCACCCTGTGGAAAAGTGTCATGTGCAAGTACCATTACTCAAGCTTGCCTATTTTTTTAGTAATTGCCCTTTGATTATTTTTACCTTTACATTTTTGTCTATAGCATATCTCCTAAACCATAAGTGCTAGGAACATGAAGCTTTATACACTTACAGATCACAGTTTGGAGAAGTGTCATATTCAAGAACAATAACTCTAGCTTGGGTATTTTTTTTAGTGCTAGGAACTTGAAACTTTATACACTTATAGATCACAATGTGTAGAAGTGTCATATTTAAGAACCATAACTCTAGCTTCCTCTTTTTTGTGTTATTGCCCTTTGGGTTTTTTTACCAATACATTTTTGTCTGGAGCAAATATCCTAAATCATAAGTGCTAGGAACTTGAAACTTTATACCCTTATAGATCACAATGTTTAGAAGTGTAATGTTCAAGAAAAGAAACTCTAGCCTGCCCATTTTTAGCTCCCCTGAGCACGAAGTGCTCTGGAGGAACTATTGTGATCGGTCATCGTCCGTCGACCGTCCGTCCGTCCATCTGTCCGTCCGTCCGTCCGTTCACAATTACAAAAAAATCTTCTCCTCCTTAACTTACCATGGAATTTCGATAAAACTTCACAGAAATGATCCTTAGGTCATGCTCTTTCAAAATACTTCAAAGAATTGAAATCCTTGAAGAACTCTGGTTGCCATGGCATCGGAGTGAAAAAACTTAAAAAATCTTCTCCTCCCAAACGGTAAGGCCTAGAGCTTTTATATCATCATCTATTAACCCTCTACCAAAATACTTCAAAGAATTACCGTATTCTGAAAATTAGCCCTTTTCTTAATGATCCCTGATTTTACATAGAAATAAAGAAGGAAATCTTTTAAAATCTTCTTCTCCCAAACGGTAAGGCCTAGAGCTTTGATATTTGGTATACATCACCATCTATTGACCCTCTACCAAAATGCTTCAAAGTATTACCATATTCTGAAAATTAGCCCTTTCCTGGGCGATCCCTGATTTTACATAGAAATAAAGAAGGAAATCTTTTAAAATCTTCTTCTCCCAAACGGTAAGGCCTAGAGCTTTGATATTTTGTACAAATCATCATCTATTGACCCTCTACCAAAATACCTCAAAGAATTACCGTATTTTGAAAATTAGCCCTTTTCTTAATGATCCCTGATTTTACATAGAAATAAAGAAGGAAATTTTTATACGCCCGTCGAAGACGGGACATATTATGGGATCACCCGTGGTGTCCAGGTGTCCGGTTGTCCGGGCGTCCGGGCAGTGTCCACTTCTTTGTCCGGAGCATAACTCTGTCATCCTTAGTCTGATTGACTTTAAACTTGGCAGTTATATTCTTCTTATCAATACGGAGTGCAGTGCGCAATAACCATAACTCTACCTGGCCTATTTTTTGAGTTATTGCCCTTTGTTGTTTTTCATACTTGAATCTTGTCCGGAGTATATCTCTAAAAGTATTATAGCTAGAATCATGAAACTTCATGGGTGTATAGATATCACCAAGGGGGAGTGCAGTGCACAAGAACCATAACTCTACCTGGCCTATTTTTTGAGTTATTGCCCTTTGTTATTTTTAATACTTGAATCTTGTCCGGAGTATATCTCTAAAAGTATAATAGCTTGAATCATGAAATTTCATGGGTGTATAGATCTCACCAAGGGGGAGTGCAGTGCACAAGAACCATAACTCTACCTGGCCTATTTTTTGAGTTATTGCCCTTTGTTGTTTTTCATACTTGAATCTTGTCCGGAGTATATCTCTTAAAGTATAATAGCTAGGCTCATGAAACTTCATGGGTGTATAGATCTCACTAAGGGGGAGTGCAGTGCACAAGAACCATAACTCTACCTGGCCTATTTTTTGAGTTATTGCCCTTTGTTGTTTTTTCATACTTGAATCTTGTCCAGAGTATATCTCTAAAAGTATAATAGCTAGAATCATGAAATTTCATGGATGGATAGAGCTCACCAAGTGGGAGTGCAGTGTACAAGAACCATTACTCTACCTAGTGTATTTTTTGAGTTATTGTCTTTTGTTGTTTTTCATACTTTGTTTGACAAAAAATATTCATTCAAAATAACCTCAGTTCTATTCAAACCCCCAACATACTTTGTTTGACAAAAAATATTCATTCAAAATAACCTCAGTTCTATTCAAACCCCCTACTAATATTAAGCAGTGTGACGGGCGTATCTTGTGACAATTTGGCACCTTGTTTAAAATCTTCTTCTCCCAAACCATAAGGCCAAGAGCTTTGATATTTTTTACATATCCTAAGATATTGACCGTCTACCAAAATACTTCAAAGAACTATTATACTCTGAAAATTAGCCCTTTTCTGTGCGATTCCTGATTTTACAAAAGAATAAAGAAGGAAATCTTTGAAAATCTTCTTCTCCCAAACGGTAAGGCCTAGAGCTTTGATATTTTGTACAAATCATCAGCCATTGACCATCTACCAAATTACTTAAAAAATTAGCCCTTTTCTGTGCAATCCCTAATTTTAGTTAGGAATAAATAATGATATCTTTGAAAACCTTCTTCTCCTAAACCATTAGGCTTACAGCTTTTATACTTGGTATGTATTGATGTCTATACTTCAAAGCATTACCATCTTCAGGAAATTAGTGCTATGGTGGGATCATCAATATACCTAGGATTAAAATAGAAATCTGTAAACCTCTTCTCCAAAATAATTAGACAGAGGGCTTTGCCATTTTGTTTATATCATTAAGCCATGAACCATCATACTCAGGGGAGCGATTTAGGACCATCATGGTCCTCTTGTTTGAGTTATTACCCTTTGTTGTTTTTACCTTTACTTTTTATCCGGAGCATATCTCCTAAACAATATGTGCTAGGAACTTTAAATTTTTTTACACTTATAGATCACAATGTGGAGAAGTGTCATGTACAAGAACCATTACCCTGCCTAGCCCTTTGTTCCAGTTATGCCCTTTGTTGTGTTTAATTTTATAGTTTTGTCTGGAGCATATCTCCTAAACCATAAGTGCTAGGAACTTGAAACTTTATAAACTTATAGATCACAATGTTGAGAAGTGTCATGTACAAGAACCATAGCTCTAGCTTGCCTTATTTTCTAGTTATTGCCCTTTGTTGTTTTAAACCTTGTTTTATAAGATCCGTTTCTCTCATACAACTAATTTTTAGTTATTTTTAGTTTTTGATTATTTTAAATATTAAATTGCAATATTGAACAACCATGATAAATGGATCTTACACTGAAACAAACAAATATCCTCAAATTAAATCTTTCACAAGCAATAAATTTTACACTTCTCCTAAATTAAAGTGAAGGTTTACTCTAAAAAGATTTTTTTAATCTGGTGGGGGACTCCTGTATTGCATTGCAATACGACATGCACTTGTTCTGTTAGGGGCCTCTAGAGCCGTGATTGGTTGGGAAGACAAGAAAAATAATGCAAAAAACATTGTGGAAAATGAAGAATTAGCTTTTAACAAGCAATTTCTTCATTGTCTACTATATTTCTACCCTAAAAGAAAAAGATTTTTTGTTTTTCTAAATATTATCAAGTTGAAATATTTGTTTTTCACTCTCAAATTATCTTTATCTCTTATTTTTAATGAAAATATTTCTTACTAAGGTTTTGGCTTCAAACAAATAACAGCCCGTAATATCCAAATTCTGTTCTTGATATTTTTCAGGCAGAATATATCTACTGTTACTCGTACATGTCCTTAATAGCAAGAATTATGCAAGAAGGGTCTCCTAGAACAATGGTCAACTCTCCCAACCTGATAGAGGGGGAAGTACAGCATGGTTATGAGCTTTTAACAGGCTTTGAAAATATCTGGACTGCTCAATCTGGTGCCTCAACTGCCATTAATGGAAGTTATAAAAATGGTGTAAATAGTACGCTCTTCCATCAAAGTGACTCTCAAGACACCTTAGAGGATAGTTTTACTGTAGATATACCAGCGTCTTTGGAGAATAACACGAGGGCTTCAAGAAAGCT
Source organism: Fragum fragum (assembly GCA_946902895.1). Taxonomy (NCBI): domain Eukaryota; kingdom Metazoa; phylum Mollusca; class Bivalvia; order Cardiida; family Cardiidae; genus Fragum; species Fragum fragum. Next base: position 36,127,078 of record OX336367.1, on the reverse strand, counting down.
CACTAAATCCCAGAGTGTTACCTACGGTGTACGGTCTGGTGGCTATGTTGGCCATAATGGTTTTCTTGTTGAAAACAACAAAAGGATGTCAATGCCAGCTGGTCCCCTGTCTGCCCCTGCTGCTCCAGGACATATCTGGAAACCAGAGTTTCCGAAATCAAAAAGTTTTATAGAGCAACCAGGGAAAAGACAAAGTATTAAGAGACGGCCCTTCCTCCGACAAAATGCTGAAGAGGAACTGACAGAGTTTACGTCTTGCTCAATACCTGTGGAGGGCGCTACCATGGAATCTTGTGAATTATGAGAGATTGACAACAATCAGAGTTTTACTTTCATTACACATTTTTGGTATAATATTTCTCTTTCATTTTTCATCTTGTTGCTTTGCTTACATCTTGAAGTCATTCACATATAAACCAAATTCAACATGTTAATTCACTACCAGATGACAAAATTTTAGACTAGTCCAAATTGAAAGATGTTGCAGACGACACTTACAAGTTATTGAAATTAAAAAAATCTTTGTCTTGCAAGGTAGAAAACATTGTGGACATTGAATAAATTGCTTGTTGCAAGCGATTTCTTTAATGTCCTTAATTTTTTAAAACTTTTATTCTTGAGGGGCATACAAAGGAGGGATTGTGTGGGATTGGGCTGAATAGGGCCTTTGCTCTTTTGAGCAATGGCTTTCCTTGGAGAAATGTAATACAAAATTCAAGATTTTTTAACGCTTCTAGATTGAATCCCTTTCAAATTGATTATAATCAAAGCTCTTAAAGAAGCACATATTCCTTTTTCATGTTTTCATTTATTCATGATTGTTTTTTGCTTACTTATCAAATAATTCTATTGATGATCTTCCCATTTTTTAAAAAAATTATTACTCAGTTATGTGATAATGAATCTTCTTAAAATATTAATTCGATTGTTATTCATAAACATCTAATCTTTATTATTGTTTTCAAATCCATTGCCACAAAATGAGGCTTTTTGGTGCCCTAAGAAATAAGATCTTGGAATACTTTTTGGAAAAAAAACCAAGCTATTTCTCTTTTCTCACAATGTTTACTACCCTATTTGGTACTTATTTTCCAATTTTAGTCCAATTTGAAATGTTGTCTGCTTTTAATTTGGACCAGTCGTAAGATTTTCTTAGCTGGGTATTGGTTAAGATGCTCTATGATTGTTCTTCAATTAATGTCTTGCTGGCCTCTACATGGTAGTTTGACTGATAATTTACAACATTCTTTTGTAAATGTATGTGGTCAGGGACATATAATAAAATGTTAATTGTTGGTTGGTGACCTGAACATAGTAGCTACAGCTTGAATAATCTGTACCCACAGTGTTTAGGTAACCCATTAACCCTTTCCTGGACAAATCCGGGATTTTACATCACTGTGATTTTAAACTTGAGAAAATATTGTGGAAAAAGGAGAAATTGCTTGTAACAAGCAATTTCTCCTTTTCCCACAATATTTTCTACCACATAGGATGGCCAGATTTCAAATTGCATGCATTTTTCATTGTCGTCTGCAACCTCCGTCAAATTGGACCAGTCTAAAAATTTCACAAAACAGGAAAGGGTTAAACAAAAATGCTTAGCCAAAATGTAAGGATGTAATGTCAATTTCTGGTTGAACTGAATAACTTGATTGTAAAATTGATTTTTTGATTGACAGGGGTAGTGTGTCAGATATCAAAGGCTTTGTATATATGCGTTGGGTGAAAAAGGTCCTCCTTGGTATTCTGTAAAGAAATAGAGGTAGTATTCTGAAAATAAGTTCATAGTTAGGTAGAAGGGTCATTCTATGTAAATTCAGAAAATCTTCAAAGTTTTGCAGCCTGATAGGGGTGGATACTTTTTGTAAAACCCAGGTAGTCCACTTTTGTCACAAATGACCTCTCAGACAGGAAAACTACATGAAATATTATATATCTTCTACAAATTAAGCCAGGTTGTATCTGGGAAAAATGAAGAAAAAGTAAAATATATGACCTTAACCCATTCCCAAACAACAAAATTTTAGACTGGTCCAAATTGAAAAAAGCTGAAGACGACAATTTCAAGTTGATGAATCTTTTATTTCTTCATTTTTTGGGTAGAAAAAATTATGGATAATGAAGAAATTGCCTCACATAAGCAATTTCTTCTTTTTCACAATGGTTTCAAGAGCTTTTCTTCTGAGGGGTGTCAAAAAGCGTCACTGTATGGGAATGGATTAGACAAATGAGGGACCAGATTGGAAAAATACAATTTGAACATTGATAATACAAATCCTATTCATCAGAGGCCAATCAAAGTTTGTATTTCAAAAATGAGGTTGTAGTGGGGTAGAATGTCTATTTTTACATACAGAAAACCTGCAGAAAGAGAAACGTTTTGACTGTTTTCAGACTGTGGAGTCTGTATACATTGCTCACTTTCCAGATTTTCACTTGTAGTGCGATGGGTCACATTTATGTAGCAATATGAAGCAAAAATTTTGATCCAGTGTGAATTTCGAAGATGGATTTGTTTGACAACTCAATGTTGAATTCCATTGAATCCAGTTATTGGTACAGTTAGTAAGCATAATGCGTCCTCATGAATGCCATTGAAAGTAATTTAGTCATATTTCTATTATTATTGAAGATATTTTCTTAATACTCAACATGTGTGCACCCTATCACAAGACCAATCCATACTATCAGGGGGTATAACTCTACAAGTATTTATCTCAAGTTGAAGGCCAACTGTCTGTTGTGTATCGATCCACAAACCTTTTCTTTAAGGATATTATCTGAAACAACTGGCTGCATTTCAACCAAACTTCACAGGACTGATCCTTGGGTGACCCTCAGGTTTCTTTGGTTGGATAAAAAAAAACCTGGCTTTTGTGGTTGGGAAAATTTCCATGTTTAGAACTAGAGGTGCTTAAAAGCCTATATTGCTCCACAGGCCTGGAAAGGGTTTAACATTTTCTTTTAAAAAAAATCACTGTATACCACATATTGGTATAGACCACATCTATAAAAGCCATGTTTTCAACCAATCAAAATGAATTGATGGAATCTGAAAAGGAGTCACCAGAGGATCATTCCAGTGAAATTTGGATCCATCAACAGGTTTCTGAGAAGAAGATTTTTTAAGCTTTCACCATATATGAAAGTTAGCCCCCCCCCCCCCCCCAATTAAAGCTATGTTTTTCATCTGTTTAAAATTCTCTTAAAGAATCTGATAAAGGGTCATACAAGGAATATTCCTGTAAAATTTGGTTGAAAAACACCAACTGTTTTTTTGGAAGAATATTTTCATAGCTTGCATCATATAATCAGCCCTGCCCATCAAAGCTATGTTTTTCATCCTATCAAAATTCTTTGAAGGAATCTGATAAAGGGTCACCTAATATTCATTTCTGTGAAAATTGGTTGAATTCTGTTCAGTACATACTGAGAAGAAGATTTTTATAGTAAAAGTTTTTCGGACACACACACGGACAGAAGAATGCACAACGGACATAATGCCATGAAACAGTTCTTTCAGCCAGTGGAGCTAAAAATCACTTACAGTGAATTTTAACCAAATTTTACAGGAATTATCCTTTTATCAGATTCCTTGAATAAATTTTGATAGGATGAATAACATTTCTTTTATTTGGGGTGATTCTATAAATGGTATATAGTTTTACATTGATATTTGTGGAATGACCTATTAGAATGCTTGTTTCAAGCTATTTCTTCATTTTACTTTTTCTCTAGATAATCATGAGAAAAGGGTGATTTGGATTTTCTTCTGTATATTCAAGAATGTAGAGCAATATTGGTGATCTAATACCTCTAGTTGTAGGAATTTTGCCCCTTTTGTAAACTTTTTTCCAGCTGAGTGTTGATGTCAAACACTATGCTAGCTCTTGCTATATTTATCCCCCTCACCTACAAAGTAGAGGGAAATTAATGGGTTCACCAAGTCAGTCTTTTTGGTCATCTTTTGATCCATCTTTGCAAAAGTTAATAGGTTAATGCCTCTTGGGTCAAAATTTTGGTTCTACTAAGAGCACCAAAGGTTATCCCCCCACATACACACAAAAAAAGAAACAGGTTTGATACTATGTATATTTATCACATGGTTGCTCTCTACTATTGTTTTTGAAATTAAGATTTTCTGTCCTATTCTGGCTACACTAGATCTGAACTTATTTTACACAGATCTGGTAGAAAGATATCCGTAAAATTCTCCTTGCAAATCATAAAGCTGAAATTCTTCATAATATGTATGTGGCATCATCTTCCTAAAAAGTTATTTGAGTAATGTTCCCAAGTTGCAATTAACCCCCGAAATGTTTTCCATCAAGAGTAGATTTGCATTAATTTTACATTTTGGGGTGGATTCATAATTTAGCACACTTGTTTTCATTATTTATGAGCAGATGTGCCATGCAAAATCAAATTTTGGATATCTGTAAGGTCAAGGTCAATGGTATGAATGGAACATTTGATGAGGAATGTTTCCTAATTTTGCATTGATTCCATAATTTATATTGCACATTTGTCATCTATCTAGAGTTCATTTGCCATTTTGAACAAATTTCGGCAAAAAACCCCAAACTAACTGGGATGGATTATGGACAATGTCCATTTGGTTGGTGATAATTTTTTGTGTGTGTGATACCTTTTCTTATCACATTATTTCTCTACCTTATCACTTACTAAATGTTTCAATTTAAAGAACACAATTCCTTATATAGTTTTCGTAACTTTTATCTGGTATGTTCAAAAAGAATAATGGGTCTTTGGTAAATGGTTTAACCCTTTCCTGTATAATCACTGATTTTATTTCTCCTGGGATATCATGCTTGAAAACTTTGTGGAAAAAAAAAAAGAAATTGCTTGTTACAAGCAGTTCTTCTATTTCCACAATATTCTCTGTCATATAGAATGTACTTGATTTATAGTGTCATCTGCTACCCCTTTGAATTTGAACATTTGAAATTCTCGAAAACAGTAAAGGGTTAACCAATTTCCAGATGACAAAATTTTAGATTGGTATTTTTGTGTTGATGAATTTTGATTTTCATTTTCTTTAAAGGTAGAAAACATTGTGAATAATATAGAAATTGCTGGCAATAAGCCATTTCTCAATTTATCACAATGTTTTCCTTGGCTTTTATCTGGAGGGGTGTAAAAAAGCAGGATTTTATAGGGAAGAGTTAAAGGGCTGACTGTGTTATTTTTTACAACACAGAGAGATACAAAGAATACACTTTTTTTCTTTTTTTACTTTTGTACCTTTTTCCACATTTATTGTCTACTTTTGTATTCTGAATTATTATTTCTGTTTATTATCAAACATTGTCTATAGATTTTGTAAATATTCTCAATTTACATTTTACTTTCACATATAGAATTTATTTTTGTACAATCAGGAAATAAAAAATATAATCATAAGTCATGTTGTTCTGCCCTTAATCATCTAACCCATTACAAGATGGCAAAATTTAGACTGGTCTAAATTGAAAGGAGTTACATACGACATTTAAAGTTTATGAAATTTGTAAAATCTTTGTATTTTTGGTTAGAAAACATTATGGATAATGAAGTAATTGCTTATAAACGGCAAGTTCTTCACTTTCTACAACTTTTACAATAGCATTTTTCTTTAGAGGCGTCAAAAAGCGTTACTGTGTGGTAATTGGTTAACCATGTAATACTTCTGTGGCCAGAAATCCTTTATCTGTTTGAAAAAAGCAAATTAGATCCTGCAGATGTCATTAAGAGTAAGTACCATAAGTTAAAAATAAATGTATGAGGTAGAATGACAATTTTGTATTCAGAATATCTGCTAAAAGGGAAAAGTTTTGACCCTGGTCAGTGTCAATTCTGCAAAAAGTATTTGTTCAAGGTTATTGTAAAACTAGTTAAACCTTGAGGCAAAATTTTACACTGGTCCGAATTGAAAGAAGTTTAAGTAGACACTTCCAATTACACATAAAATTAGAAAATTAGTGCCAAATAAGGTGACAAAATTAGAAATTGCTTTTTACAAGCAATTTTTCCTTTTCCCACAAAGTTTTCCTAGTTGGAATTTTTTCTGTGTGTCAAAAAGTGCTAGTGTGGTATAATGGGTTAAGCTAGAACTATCGCAAAATAGACTGAAACCCCAACCATCTTTTTAAACACCTACATGACCCAAAAACAGAAGGCACTTCTTTGAATTACATCATATTTGAAGCAATTGAAGTTTCATGGTTGTAGGTCAATTGGGTCTAGAGTTAGAGCATGGAAATAAGAAAGTCTTGATGAACTGATGAATTGCTAGACATGGTAAAAGCAATGTACTCCTCTACTTTGTAGTTTGGGGAGATATAAGTACAATATCCTTTATTTCAATCCAGTGCGTACAAAGATTTGCAGTAAAATTGAGAAATGTAGTTATTTTTTCTCAGTATACTTTTTAGTTAGGATTTACAAATAAAACTTTGCATGTCTTGAAGACGTATTGTCTAATTGATAAGACCCATGTTACAGCAACGGCATGTGGTTTTAAATTTTTCAAACAGTTGGCATAATATCTGTAAAATTCATTTGATTGAAAAAATCAAAGATAACAGCTAATGCGACTTTTTACAATTCCTTTTTGTCCTGAAAACATGTATATATTTACAATGTTTCATATCTTTACAAGAGAAAGGCAGCTGGTACTTCACAAGCTTTCAAATTTATACTCATGATTTACTCTTTTTAGTTAGCAAATCGTAAGCTTTGATAGCTTATTTTAACAGACACAATTTTGAGGACTTCTTGGATTTCAATGAGTGCAAACTGCCACTGGAGGCTTAACCACTAAATCTGTTAAATCCCTATGCTATAAAAAGTAGTTCCTTGTGTATTTCAGGAATATTGCAAACTCTGCCTGCAAGTTCATCTTCTAAGTTTTTTTAGCTCACTTGAGCATATCATGTTCAAAATTAGTCAGAGTCTTCACTATGCTCACTGCTTTGTATTGCCACATAGATTAACTTTATTCAAATTGAAGAGAACTCCTTCAAAAGCGTGCTATTTACCCAGTTCCCACTCAATCCCCTTTTTGAAGCATTTCAAGAAAAACAAGCATTCTGAAATATTGCATGGGAAAACCAAGCCCACTACCTGCTTTATATATATCCCTAGAGCTGTACCTTTGGTAGGTAAAGGTATTACTACCCCTCCAAAATATTACAGTTGTATCAGATTTTATGAGCAATTCTTAACCACACACACACATAAAAATTAAAATGTATTCCTGGTAATTCTTTCACCAGTACCACCAAAACATCCTTTACATTAGCCTTGGAAGGGACTGCAATTATACTCAATATTATTAACCCTTGTTATGCTGAACCCAAATATTTTGGTTTTAGGAGCACATAAGTGCAGTCTGATCTTAGTCTACACCTCCTGTCTGTCCTTTTAAAACCAGAGTTGTTTATGAAAATAATTTTCAAAAGAAGTATTGACAACTAAACGTCAAGTACTACCAGTGCCTTCAGCCCCCCCCTTTTTTCATATAGTTCTGGAAAGTTTTATTCAGCATGAAAAGGGTTAATATGTAGCCTATTTTCAAAAGCATCCATATCTTGCTAAAAAATCAATGAACTGGGACATAACTTGAACTCATTCTAAAACTCATCAATAACCACTCACTTACCAAAAATCAGCTCAATACCTGCAAGTGTTGAGAAAAAAAATCTGGAAAACTGTGATTTCCCAAGTCAAGCATCCATATCTTCCTCGAAAATAAATGGACCAAAACAAAACTTAAAATCGTTCTGTAACTCATCAACATTGACTCACTTACCAAAATTCAGCTCAATACCTGCAAGAGTTTAGAAAGAAAGTCCAGAAGACTGAAACTTTGTAATTTTCTGAGTCCAGTATCCATATCTTGCTAAAAAATAAATGGACCAGAACGAAACTTAAAATCATTCTGTAACTCATCGATGATGACTCACTTACCAAAAATTACCTCAATACATGCAAGTGTTAAGAAAAAAAGTCTGGAAAACTGTAATTTTCTAAGTCTAGCATCCATATCTTCCTAAAAAATAAATGGACCGGAACCAACCTAAAACTTGTTTTGTAACTTATCAATATTGACTCACTTGCCAAAAATCAGCTCAATACCTGCAAGCATATTAAATCCGTATCTTTCCCAAAAATCAATGGACTGGAACCAAACTTAATCTTGTTCTGTAACGCATTAGTGTGAACTCTCATGCCAAAAACCACCTTCATATTAAAAAGGGTTTAGAATAAAAGTCTGGAAAACTTAAATTTCTAAGTCCAACATCAGTATCTTCCTAAAAAATCAATGGACTCGAACTTCAGACTTATTCTGTAACTCATTGATGTGGACTCACATACCAAAAACCAGCTTAATATCTCCTAGGGTTAGGAAAAAAGTCTGGAAAACTGATATGTCTGGACTGACTGACAGACGGACAGAGTGACAGAGCGCAAACCTAAAGTCCCCTTCGGCTTTGCATGTAGGGGACTAAAAAACATTATTGACATTGAAGAATTTTCTTGTAACAAACAATTTCTTCAATGTCCACAATGTTTTTTGCCCTACAAGGCAAAGACTTTCTAAATTCAACAAACTTGAAATTGCCTTCTGCAATTTCTTTCAGTTTGAATCAGTCTAAGATTTTGTCAAGTTGTAATGAGTTAACTTCTAGGTTACTTTAACCCTTTCTTGTTTTGCAAAATTTTAGACCTGTCCAAATTCAAAGGTTTTGCAGACGAAAATTTGAAGTTGATTATATTTGAAAAGTAACCATTTAGTAGGGTAGAAAATATTGTGGAAAAAGAAGAAATTGCTTGATACAAGCAATTTCTTCTTTTTCCACAATGTTTTCTCGATTACAAAATCACAGGGACGTAAAAACCAGGGATTAAACAGGAAAGGGTTAACTTCATTTATTTATCATGATAACCTTTGACAAAAAAGATTACATAATAAAACCATGCTTTGCTAGCTTACAGTACTTACACTACTTTGATTGTTGTTTTGACCCCCTTCAATATCCATAGAATTTCATGGTCAAGGAGTCAATGACTCCTCAATTTTAACCCATTCCCACACAGTGACACTTTTGAACGTCCCTCAAGTAAAAAAATTTGGGAAAATATTTTGTAAAATGAAGAAATTGCTTGCAACAAGCAATTTCTTCATTTTACAAAACATTTTCTCCTCAGGAAGTTAAAAAAATCTAGAATTTCATAAACTTTAAATTGTCGTCTGCAAGTCTTTTCAGTTTGGTCCAGTCTAAAAGTTAGCTGTCTGGGAATGGGTTAAATGCTAAGACAAGTTCTAAAAGGACAAGATAGTCTTGAGACCTTCAGATTAAAGGGAATGGTGAAGCTTGTGCTAGCCTTTGGAATTCAGGAGTCATTGCCCCTATAAACGTTTAATTTTAGGGGTCAAAACTGATTTTTTAAGGGTTCAAAATGACAAAAACAGTGAATTATGTGTTTTTATTTGAAAGTTTTAGTGCTTACAGACCTTTTTCTTGTTTCTGATGATTCGGGTTTAAAAATCTCTCATAAAATATGAAGTTAACAATTATTTTAATTCATATAATTTTCAATACCACAGAAAATGCATCGCCTAAAATTTTGGGGATTAAAGTATCCTGCTTTGACCTGGTGTTGAAACAGGTTGTTTACAGACTTTTAATGAACAAAACCTTAGCTGATTTACAAGTCAGAAACAAGTCCTGAAATTCTTGTAATCTTCTCTGTCCCTCCTTTTAGTTGCAATTTTGTTTCAAAAGTAATAAAATTTTAGACCTATGTACATTGATCATATAACACAAAATCTTCAAGGTGAGCTTATGTAATCTAGCCGTTTCTGTCATTCAATATTGGGTCACATGGGGTAAAAAACTAGGTCAATTGTTCAAAACTTAGAAAAGCTTGTGTGAACAACAGAACTACCACTACATACTTTCAGAGCCTACGGCTGCTCATCTCACTTCCACTGATTTGTGGGAGACAACTGTGCTTCAAAAGTAAGTAAACTTTATACATACATTGATCACAACTCCCCCTTGTAATGAAATAATCTCCCATTGATCTTGGACAGTTTTACATAAACAAGGTTCATTCAATTATGACCAAACAATCATTCTGGCCAAGTTTCATCAAGATCAATCCAAAATTGTGGACCCTGATGTAAACTAAGAAGTTGTCATTAAAGTCCTATTCCTGTGTTTTCAAAAAGAACCAGCCGCTGTCATAGCGCAGTTGGTAGCGTGTCGGACTTTCAATCTCGAGGTCCCGGGTTCGATTCCCGACGGCGGCACTCATCCTTTCTGACTATTTGTCTCTCACCAATGGGTCGATAATCGTAGACCTATGTGGGATAGCAGCTGGAGGCTAGGAAAGGATGTAATGGTAGTACTGGTGTGAGAAATACCAGGATTCCATTGTTAGGTGCTCCAGCCGCCGCGATATAACTGAAAGATTGTTGAAAGCGGCGTAAAACCCCATTCAAAAAAAATTCAAAAAGAACCATGCAGTTTCTATAGGTTCATCCTTAGGACCTAATAACCAATCTGACTACGGTAAGTTTTATCAAGATTGAGCCAAAATTAATATGTCTGCTAGAGTGTAAAGAAAAAATTGACTTAACCCTTTCCTGTACAATCCCTTGTTTTCACGACCCTGTGAATTCATACTTGAGAAAACATTGTGGGAAAAGAAGAAATTGCTTGTGACAAGCAATTTCTTCTTTTCCCACAATATTTTCTAACCTGTATGTTCGTTACTTTTCAAATTGCACACTCTTTTGATTGTTGTCTGCAACTTCTTTGAAATTGGACTGGTCGAAAATTTTGAAAAATGGGAAAGGGTTAAGGGCTCCCAACAACTTGCCATGAGCACACCGTGCTCAGGTGAGCTAAAATGATTGGAAATAATGAAATTGCTCGTTAAAAAGGGGATTGTGAAGAAATAGCTTATTACTAGATAACAAATTTAGACTTGTCCAAAATTAAAAAGGTTGTAGAGGACTATTTCCTGTTGATGGAATTTTAAAAATCTTTCTTTCTGGGTAGAAAACATTGCTGGAAATGAAATTGGTAGAAAAAAGCTGAAAATGAAGAAATTGCTTTTTACAAGAAATTTCTTCATTATCCTCAATAATTTCTAACCCTAATGACAAAAACAAAAATCATCAGCTAAAAGTTGTCGTCTGCAATTTCTCTCAATTTGGGCCAGTCTAAGATTATGTCATCTAATAATTGGTTAATACACATTAAGCATATCATAAAATGTGGCACAGAGTAAAGGGTTATTTAGCCTTGACATTATTTGCAGGAATCCATTGACCGAAATTCTGTTTGAATGTGCAATTATGTTGCACTTTGACCAAATTTAATAGGCTACATTAATTACGCATTAACCCAATTACTTCTAAATTACTCATTTTAAAACACCTAACCTATTACCAGATAACTTAATTTTAGATCGGTCCAAACTCAAAGAAGTTGCAGACAACAAGTTAAACTTAATGAAATTTTAGACTTTTTTCTTTTAAACTTTCTGGGTTGATGAAAATTGTAGAAAAAGAAGAGATTAATGAAGCAATTTATTCACTTTCCACAATGTTTTCAAATTGTTTTTCTTGAAGGGAATCAAGTGGCGTCATGGTGTGGGAAAGGGTTAAGAAATAAAGCTCAAGAAAAAAATTCAAGAAAAGTTGAAACTGCTTGTAACATATTCCAACTTCTGCAAATTTAGACCAGTTTAAAATTTTATTGTTGGGTAATAAGTTAAATGAACTTTTGAACCTAAGTAGAGATCATTTCTTTTCAAACAATATTATTGAGATGAAAAGTATTGCATTGTCATAAATTTTTCCTTAGAAAAATAACAGAATTTTCAATAGCTTGAATTACTCATAAGTCAACCCTAGTATAAGTCATGCTGACCCTAAAACATTTCTGCATTTGCATGGCGTAAGACTAAGATCAGCCTGTACATATGTGCAACCTGATCTTAGTCTACACCATCTGCTTGAAGTTGTAAGCCAGAGTTGTTTATAAAATTAAGTAACAAAATTAAGAGCTATTGGCCAACATTCAGGGCCTTCCATAGTCTTCATTTTGGATGATAGATATTTCATTCTAAAAATAATATCACATTATATGTTTTCTACCCAGAAAGTTAAAAAAAATAAAATAAAATTTCTTTAACTTAAAAATGTTGTCTGCAACACCTTTCAATTTGGACCAGTCTAACTTATTGTTGTGTGGGAATGGGCTCACATGACAAGGGTTTTAGTAAGTTGATGGAGAAAAGGGATAAAACAGTTTTACTGATGAATACTTTACAGATGCAGTCACCGTATTTCAGTACAAATATAGGCTAGATCTTTTTAATCTATAATACAGTATCATTCTGGGCTCTGTCTGGTTCACAAATCCTTGTGATAAATTGATAAAAACAGGATTTTAAACAATAATTTCTAGGACTTGCCACTTTTTCATAGGATTAGGGGGAAAGTTGTGACCTTGAATTGTGATTGTAAATACTGATTAAGGTATGTAGGCTAATTTCTTCTTGTAACTGTAACCCTTTCATGACTAGAGAAATCATTGTGGGTAATGGTCAATTTTATTTTTTTTCCTCTAATATCTATTGCAATAAATAAATTAACCCATTACTACACAAACCTGACATTTTATAACCTATCTAAAGAAAATTATTGTGTGAAAAGAAGAAATTGCTTGTTACAAACAAATTCTCCTTTTCACACAATATTTGTCAGATTTTTTCTTGCCCTGTGTGCCACTAATTTTTTAAAAAAAACACAAACTTTAAAATGTTGTCTCAAACTTCTTTAATTTGTGCCAATCAATGTTAAAAGGTAATTTAAGTTTAACCAATTCAATGATTGTAACCTTGTTTAAATTGACTGTTATAAAAGCCATGCATTTTGCGAGGGTTAATGTTTCTGCAAGATGACTTTCAAATGACTTAATTCCAGCAATATCAACATAAAGTAAGGGTTTATTTATCAAAATCAAGGTCAAGTATATGATTATTTGCAAGTTGGCCTACAATCTTGTACATGTTTTTATCTGTTGCATTTGTGTGCTACGAAAAACAACATTGGATTTGCTATATTGCAGGGGTAAAGTTTAACCCTTGTCATGCTGATCCCTGAATATTCCTGCTTTGACGATGGCTTTGGCAGGTGTATAGACTAAGATCAGCTTACACAAATGTGCAGTCTAATCTTAGCCTACACTACCTGCTTGTTCTTTTTGTCTTGAGTTAATCTTCGAATTCAATGTTGATAAATTTATATAGAAGTTTTAGATATAGTCAAAAGATGATATATATTCAGCAGGCCAAGGGTTAATTTTTTTTTCTTTTGTGTTTGCATTGTTTTTAGCTAGCAAAGCGTCAGCTTTGATAGCTTAAGTAAACAGACAAAATTTTGAGGTCGTCTCAAAGTTCAACGAGTGCAAACTGTCACTGGAGGCTTAACCACTAAAACCGTTAAATGCCTACGCCATAAAAATAGTTCTTATGTATTTCAGGAATATTGCAAACTCTTTTCAAATTGTAGAGATCTCTGTCAAAAGCATATCATCTAACCTATTTCTATTCAATTCCATTTTTAAGCATCTCAAGGAAAAAACAACAACTTTGGAAAACATTGTGGACAATGAAGAAATTGCTTGTCACAAGCAATTTCTTCAATGTCCACAATGTTTTTACCCGACAAGGGAAAGATTTTCTAAATTCAACCATGCTTTGCTAGCTTACAGTACTTTCAGTATTTTGATTTTTGTATGTGAACAACTGACACTTTATTGTCTGTGAGATGTATCAGATATACTACATATGAAATTGTTTGTTTTGTTCATAGGGGTCCATAATTTGAGTTCCCTCCACCCCATGGACCAATATTATAATATGGTCCTGCAATTGTGGGTCATCTGTCAACAATTTCTTTAAACAACATCTCCTCCCAAACCACTAGGCCAATTTCAACCAAATTTGGCAGAAATTTTCCTAAGGTGGTCCCCTTTACAATTAGCTAAAAGAATTGAAATCTCTTGAAAAATCTGGTTGCCATATCAGTATATCACTTCGCGCTCAGGTGAGCTAAAAATTGAAGATTTTGGAACATTTGAATGGTCATGTGCAACTTCTTTAAATTTTGACAACTTTAAAATTTGTGTGGTATGTGTTAATAAAAAGAAATACTTTCACACATTTAGGACCATTCCTTGCTCTCAGCCCTTTAATTTTATGCATTTCTGAGGAGAGATTTTATTCAGCATGACAAAATTAACCCGTTACCACATGATAGAGCTTTCTGATGCACTGAAATACCATCATTGAAAATTTTGAGTCAAAAGAAAATTACTTGTAACAAGCAATTACTGCTTTACTCACATTGTTTTCTACCCTTTCTTGCACTTATTTTCCAATTTCAGTGCAATTTAATACCTTCTGCAACTTCTTTCAATTTAGGCAAGTCTAAAATTTTGTTGTCTGGTAATCGATTAGGGGTTAAATGAATGTTCCCATTACTTGTGACATACTGTCATACCTGATATGCATAATTGTTCAGCAGGAACCTGAACCTGATTAACTCTAATCATGAATGGCACTTTACCCGATGTCATACCATTTGAAGAGATAAAGGCGGCACAACAGCGGATCAAAGCTCATGTGATCAAGTCTCCATTACTCCCCCTTAACATAGAGTGGGATGGCGGAAAGGTATTTTTTTCAAGTCATCAGATCATTGTTAGAAAAGGAGATATTTCTTTTGAAAAGTGCATGTACATTCTCCTACTTCCACAATATTTTCTAACTAGATCATTCATTGAGACAATGTCCAGATGGAAATTTCGTTGACCCATTACCAGATGACCATATCTTACATTTTTGATAATTTTGTGTTGATGAAAATTTAAGAAAGAAAAAAATGTCTTAACAGAAGAAAGCATTGATAGAAATGTAGAAATTGCATTGGTTTAATTCTTCACTTTCAAAATCGTTTTCCAAGCTTTTTTTCTGAGTCATAAAAATGCAAAATTCAGTAGAAATGGCTTAAATGAACTATTCCATATTTCAAGTTCCGATTTGAGCTCAGTGGTAATATTAGTAACTATGATAACCAAACCCTCTCTTTTACACCCAGCAAGAAAAAGATATTTGCAATAGATTATGGAAAATGAAGAATTTGCTTGTGCTAAGAAAGTACTTCATCTCCCACAATACTTTCTGACATAATGTTTTCTTTGAATACTTTTCTTCATTGTGATAAAATGTAGAATTGAGTGGTAATAAATTGATATTTTTTTTTTTTTCTAGATCTATCTAAAGCTTGAAAATCTCCAGCCAATTGGATGTTTTAAGATTCGTGGAGCCTCCAATGCTGTTGGTTGCCTTCCAGAAGATTCTCTGAGATCAGGGGTGTACACGTCCAGCGCAGGAAACTTTGCACAAGGCCTAGCTTACTGCACCAAAAAGTTCAATGTACCATGTCACATTTTCGCTCCAGATCATGCTCCCCAGGCAAAGTTAAACGCTATAACTAATCTTGGTGGTTATGTACATAAAGTGACGTTTGATGACTGGTGGAATATCATGACAGAACACAAGGTGGATGGGCAAGATGGACGCTTCATACATCCCGTGTCGGATACAACTGTTATTGCAGGTAAAGACAATCTTTTAGACTGGTCTGAATTGAAAGAAGTTGCAAAAGACAAGGATGTGAAATACAAATTAAGTGCTATATGGGACAAAAAAAATATAAGAAAAAGAGAAATTACTTGTAATGATCAATTTCTCCTCTCAAAAAAAAAGGTTTTCTAAAAATTCTACATGGAACTAGTCTTCCCTTTAGAACCCTATTTTCCCCATCACTTTTAAAATTTTCATAGAAAATTTATGTCATTCAGCAAAATGTGTTGCCTTGTGGAAAACAAAGAAGTAAACACATCATCTTCTGGAAAACTCTCACCCATGTGAGTACATCAAATTGTATGACTGTATGGTAGTATGTTAATTTCCATGTGGATATCAAAATTTGGAAAAATAGAAATCTATTTCTATCCCGAATTACATCACCTGTTTCTATACAACGGCTAGTTGTCACATCATTGAATTTTTCACTTTTCAAAGAAAAAAAAATGATGTTAACCCTTTTCCTGCTAATTATTTCATCTTTTGACTATAATTTAAGATTTTTCACACAATTAGATAGATTTTGTGTTCCAAGATTTTTCTGAACACATCAAAAATGAGCAGGTAGTGTATGCTTAGTTCAGACTGCACGTCTGTGTAGGCTGATCATAGTCTATACACCTACCAAACCATTGTCAAAGCAGGAATATTTCAGGATCAATATAACGAGGATTATCATTTGCTTTCAACAAATATATGTATGTTTTTATTAACCTATTACCTCACAGCATAATTTTAGACTTGTCCAAATTGAAAGAAGATGTGAAGATACGTTTCAAATTGACTTAATATTGGAATACAAGAGCCATCAGAGACAGATTATGCTCCCCGAATATAGCCCTGTCACAATAAGTATAAAATAAACAGGGAAAAGGGTTTGGATGGACCAACAGATGCAGATGTGGGAATATGCTTTCTATATTTCAGACATACTAAATTTAACGTACATCCTTGTGCTGTGACCTTTACCTTGGAGCTTTCTGAGAATTTGTTTCAAATGGCACATCTACTCACAACAGAGAACAATTGTACAAAATTATTTTGAAATCAATGCATAATCTTAGGAGCTATGCTCTAGACATGCTTAATTTTAAGGTTTCACCTTTAGGTGTGACCTTGACCTTTGAGCTATCAGATTTATTTTTTTTCAAAATGCACATCTACTCATGACTGAGATCAATTGTGACAAGTTATATTGAAATCCATATATAGTTGAAGGAGCTATGCTCTAGACATGCTAAATTTTAATGTTTGACCTTGAGCTGTGACCAGTAACTTAGTAGTATATGAAAAACTTTTTGAAATGGCACAACAAACTTTTAAAGTTATATGCTCTAGACATGCTTAATTTTAATGTTTGACCTTGAGCTGTGACCAGTAACTTAGTAGTATATGAAAAACTTTTTGAAATGGCACAACAATCTTTTAAAGTTATTTCGAAATCCATCTGCTATTGAAGAAGCTGTGCTCTGAAAATGATAATTTTTTTATGTTCAACCTTGAACTGTGAGCTTATAGTTATCTAAAAAATTGTTTCCAAATTCCAGTAACTTAGTAGTATATGAAAAACTTTTTGAAATGGCACAACAATCTTTTAAAGTTATTTCGAAATCCATCTGCTATTGAAGAAGCTGTGCTCTGAAAATGATAAATTTTTTATGTTCAACCTTGAACTGTGAGCTTATAGTTATCTAAAAAATTGTTTCCAAATTGCACATCTACTATTGATAGAGAAAAAATCTGTAAAGTTATTTTCAATTCAATCCATAATTTTAGAAGCTATTCTCCAGACATGGTTATTTTCATCATTTGACCTTGACCTGTGACCTTTGAGCTATCCAATTTTTCCCAAATGGCACATCTTCTCATGACTGAGAATCACTTTGAGCTATCTGAAGATTTATTTCAAATTACACGCCTACTCATGCTAGAAAATAATTGTGAAAAGTTATTTTGAAATC
The DNA here is from genome assembly GCA_946902895.1 of Fragum fragum. Taxonomy (NCBI): domain Eukaryota; kingdom Metazoa; phylum Mollusca; class Bivalvia; order Cardiida; family Cardiidae; genus Fragum; species Fragum fragum. The sequence goes on along the minus strand of OX336367.1, from coordinate 36,109,376 downwards.
CATCAATAATTGAAGGAGCTATACTCTGGGAATGCTTAATTTGTTTGGCCTTGAGCTGTGTTCTTGGTACATCTATTCATGATAGAGAGCAAATGTGCCAAGTTATTTTGAAATCAATCCATAATTGAAGGAGTAATGCTGTGAACAAGGTCAATTTTGACCTTTGATCTTGACTTGTAACCTTGATCTTGGAGCTATAGTTTTTGGGTGTATCGAAAGGAAACGTTGGCCAAACCGAGTTATAGTGATGTCTAGAGATCTTGACATCGGCATAGAAAATTACGCTTCCTCTACCATAATATATTTTTCTACCACATATGATGGCTTCATTTTGAATTCCATTTAGCATTTATTGTTATCTGCAGCCTCTTTGAAATTTTGACTAGTCTAAAATTTCTAAAGAATGTGAAAGGGTTAATGGGATTGCAATGGGATTGCTCCAAGATTGCCTCTTTCAGTATGATGAATCATATTTTTCAAATACCTACAGGTAATGGAACAATTGGAATAGAAATATTTGAGGAGCTACCAGAAGTGGATGCTGTTATTGTGCCTTACGGGGGAGGTGGTTTAAGTTGTGGAATAGCCTCCGCACTTCGACATCTTAAACCTGAATGTGACATTTATGCAAGTGAAGTGGAAACTGCAGCGCCTTTATCTGCATCTTTTCAAGCAGGAAAACCAACTCCATGTACATATACACCTTCTTTTGTTGATGGTATTGGCAGTAAAGGTTTACTTGAAGAAATGTGGCCTATGGTGAAAAACTTGATCAAGGATTCCTGTGTTGTGTCACTAAAACAAATTGCTGATGCTGTTAAACTCTTGGCTGAAGTGAATCATGTTATTGCAGAGGGTGCTGGTGCTAGTTCTGTTGCTGCTGCCCTGGCTGGTAAAGCAGGAAGAGGCAATATTGTTTGTGTTGTATCAGGTGGACATATAGATACAGACAAACTGATATCAATACTCCAAGGAAAGATACCATAGCAGATGATTATCAACAAATATATCTTTCTTTATCAGGACTTTTCATCACATGAAATTTAAGGTAATAACATTACATGCATTCCTTCAACCTTACCTTCCATCAAAGATCAGCCTTTGTCTCAATTTAAAACAAGAGCCGTCGGAGACGGATTATGTTCCCCGAATAAGGCTTTTGTCACAGAACTATATGCCATTATTGGACAAAAAACTTTTTATTTAATGCAACTATAGTTTGAGACTTCAGTTCACAAGAAATTTGGAAGTTTGACAAACATTGAAGGAAGCTGTTTGGCTTCACAGGCCTGATTCTAGTAAAATTCAATATCATTATATGGTAAAGGGTTAAATATTTTACCTTCACTATCAAAGTTATCAATGAAAAATGTCTCCATACAAAAAATGAAGACTCTAACTTGAGTAGTCTTGCAGAAACAATAGACTTATTTATTTTAAAATAGAATAAATACAAAATGTAAAGCTACATGGCATTAAGCCCCCTTTTAGCATGGTAAGGCTCATAAGGTCAAAAATTGAAATAAAAATCACCTAGGGCTTTTAATGAAAAACATTTGTGAAAAGTAACAAGAAATTTTGGCAATTAGTAAAGGAGGAATATTTGAAAATTAATGACCTTGACAATTTGACCTTGACCAATGACCTTGAACTTAGTACCAACAGAAAGTCCATGCCATAAGCAATGCACATGTAAAATATGAAGGCTATATCACTTACCATTGTTTACTTATGGGAGATGTTAAAGAAAATTTTTCGAAATTTTGACATTGATAAATGACCTTGACAGATGACCTTGAACCTCATACCAACAGAAATATCATGTCATAAGCAATGCACATGTAAAATATGAAGAGTGTGTCACTTACCATTGTAAACTTATAGACAATGTTAAAGTTAAGCTTTTCTTAATTTTGATCTTGAGAAATGACCTTGAACTTGACAGATGACCTTGAACTTAGCACCAACAGAAAGTTCATGCCATAAGTAATGCACATGTAAAATATGAAGGTTATATCACTTACCATTGTATACTTATGGGCTCTGTTAAAGTTTATTTTTTGAAATTTGTCATTGAGAAATGACCTTGACAGATGACCTTGAACCTCATTCCAACAGAAAGGTCATGTCATTAGCATTGCACATGTGAGATATGAAGGCTATATCACTTACCATTGAAAACTTATAGACAATGTTTAAGTTAAAATTTTCAAATTTTGACCTTGAGAAATGACCTTGATCTTGACAGATGACCTTGAACTTAGTACCAATAGAAAGTCCATGTCAAAAGCAATGCACATGTGAGATATGAAGGTTATATCACTTAACATTGTAAACTTATAGACAAAGTTTAAGTTAAGATTTTCTAAATTTTGATCTTGAAAAATGACCTTTACCTTGAATGATGACCTTGAACTTGGTACCAACAGGAAGGGTTTGTCACAAGCAATGCACATGTGAAATATTAAGACTTCATCTGTAACCAATCAAAAGTTATTGCCAATTTTTGTTTTTGCAGGGAAAAAAGACAGTTAACGTAAAGGTTATGACATTAAGGCCCCTTTTCCCATGATGCATTTTTAAAACAAAAATTCCTGTTAGTGTAAGTTCAAGGGGATCTGATTTGCTACTCAAATATGAAATTTCATGAAATTCTAACAATTAGTCCTGGAGAAATTGGCAAAAAACTAGTTTTTACATTAAGGCCCTTTTTTCCATGACGCAGCCTTGAAATATGAAAAGTCAAAAAATGGGTCTAGGAAGATTATATATGAAGTTTCGTCCAATTTGGCCCAGGGGTTGCTGAGATATGACTTCAGACGGACGGACAGAAGGACGGACGCACAGGCCGGCAACTATATGCTCCCCCAGAAATTTTTTTCGGGGAGCATAAAAAAAGTTGTGTTTTTTTTTTCAGACATCAACAAAGTTGGATCCCAGGGACTTGATAGTTGATGACATCAGGGTCTTTGTTTTAGATTAAAAAGTCCCTGACGTAAAAAATTTTTTTCTTTTACCATCTTTTTTATACGCCCGTCGTCAACGGGACGTATTATGGAATCACCCGTGGTGTCAGGGCGTCCGGGTGTCCAGTTGTCTGGGCGTCCGGCAGTGTCCACTTCTTTGTCCGGAGCATAACCCTGTCACCATAAGTCCGATTGACTTCAAACTTGGCAGTTATATTCTTCTCATCAATATGGAGTGCAGTGCACAAGAACCATAACTCTACATGGCCTATTTTTTGAGTTATTGCCCTTTGATGTTTTTTATACTTGAATCTTGTCCGGAGTATATCTCAAAAAGTAAAATAGCTAGGATCATGAAACTTAGTGGGTGTATAGATCTCACCAAGGGAGAGTGCAGTGCACAAGAACCATAACTCTACCTGGCCTTTTTTTTGAGTTATTGCCCTTTGATGTTTTTTATACTTGAATCTTGTCGTGAATATATCTCTAAAAGTTTTATAGCTAGGATCATGAAACTTCACGGGTGTATAGATATCACCAAGGGGGAGTGCAGTGCACAAGAGCCATAGCTCTACCTGGCCTATTTTTTGAGTTATTGCCCTTTGTTGTTTTTCATACTTGAATCTTGTACAGAGTATATCTCTAAAAGTATAATAGCTTGAATCATGAAATTTCATGGATGGATAGAGCTCACCAAGGGGGAGTGCAGTGCACAAGAGCCATAACTCTACCTGGCCTATTTTTGAGTTATTGCCCTTTGTTGTTTTTTCATACTTGAATCTTGTCCGGAGTATATCTCATAAAGTAAAATAGCTAGAATCATGTAATTTATTGGATGGAAAGAGCTCACCAAGTAAGATTGCAGTGTACAAGAACCATAACTCTACCTAGCGTATATTTTGAGTTATTGCCCTTTGATGTTTTACATACTTGAATCTTGTCCGGAGTATATCTCATAAAGTATAATAGCTAGAATCATGAAATTTATTGGATGGATAGAGCTCACCAAGTAGGAGTGCAGTGTACAAGAACCATAACTCTACCTAGTGTATATTTTGAGTTATCGCCCTTTGTTGTTTTTCATACTTGAATCTTGTCCGATGTATATCTCTAAAAGGATTATAGCTAGGATCATGAAACTTCATGGGTGTATAGATTTCACCAAGGGAGAGTGCAGTGTACAAGAACCATAACTCTACCTAGCCTATTTTTTGAGTTATTGCCCTTTGTTGTTTTTCATACTTGAATCTTGTACAGAGTATATCTCTAAAAGTATAATAGCTACGATCATTAAACTTCATGGGTGTATAGATCTCACCAAGGGGGAGTGCAGTGCACAAGAACCATAACTCTACCTGGCCTATTTTTTGAGTTATTGCCCTTTGTTGTTTATCATACTTGAATCTTGTCTGGAGTATATCTCTAAAAGTATAATAGCTAGAATCATGAAATTTCATGGATGGATAGAGCTTACCAAGGGGGAGTGCAGTGTACAAGAACCATAACTCTACCTAGCGTATATTTTGAGTTATTGCCCTTTGTTGTTTTTAATACTTTGTTTGACAAAAGATATTCATTCAAAATAACCTCAGTTCTATTCATACCCCCAGTTAATATTAAGCAGTGTGACGGGCGTATCTTGTGACAATTTTGCACCTTGTTGAAGGTATGGCATAGTAATAGGAAACAAGGTATTGAATAGGGCTCAACTTCAGAAAAGAATTAAAGACTGTCTTCAATTCTTTACTGATGTTGAGCCCCATAGGGTCAATTGGACTCACATCAATCAGACAAGGTTCTGTCTTCTTATTTGTGAATCTGGTACCCTGAAAATGTTAACTGCAAACGTGTAACGATAGTTTTGCTATTACAATCTTAACCCTTTCCCGTTTCTTGAAATTTTAGACTGGTCCAAATTGAAAGAGGTTGCAGTCAACAATGAAAACTGGATGCAATTTGAATTGAAATCCTCCTTTGTGGTAGAAATTATTGTGGGGAAAAAGAGAAATTGCTTGTTACAAGCAATTTCTCCTTTTTCCACAATGTTTTCTCAGATATAAAATCACAGCCATGTAAAATCCGTATTTGTAAGGGAAAGGGTTAAACAAATGCTATTTAGGCACACTACTTGAAGTAGGACCTGTGCTGTAGACAAGAATGGGAATACACAGGCACTCATGAAAAGGCATAGACAACTATATGAACTTTTTGTCTATTCAACTCAATACCATGCCACAAAATTGTCTAGTCCAATTTCAAAGAGCATCTCTTTAGGTAGAAATTCTTCATTTTCAACAATGTTTTCAAATGAATTTTCTTTAGGGGCATAAAAAGCAGGGTTGTGTGGGAATGGGCTTAAGGTAAGGGTAATATCATTTCATAAAAGAAGAAAACAGAAATTGGAGAAAATAAAGAGAATAGAACAGTCTTTATCAAAATTAAAAAAGAATAGAACAATCTTTATCAATTTATTTTAATGAGAATTCCCTTAACTTACAAAAATGCTATTAAAAAATTGTTATAAATGAAGTTTTCTTCATTAACAACCATGATCTATAACAAGATATGAAGTGCTGTAGTTATAATTTTAACCCTTTCCCCTTCAAATACGGGATTTTACGTTCCTGTGATTTTATACTCGAGAAAACATTGTAGAAAAAGAAGAAATTGCTTGTAACAAGCAATTTCTTCTTTTTCCACAATATTTTCTACTGCATAGGATGGTTTCATTTCAAATAGCATCCAGTTTTCATTGTCGTCTGCAACCTCTTTCAATTTGGACCAGTCTAAAATTTCCAAAAACGGGAAAGGGTTAAGGAGTCTTCATTAAACATCAATCTTCACTCAAGAAACGATGATTCAAAAATGCCACTCTCTTCTAAATTTGGATACAATTAGAATTTATGTGAATTCTTTGGTAACATTAGAGGGTCAATTTGAGGATTAAACTAAGATTCCTTCAAAACCAGTAACCTTTAAATTTATCAGTTCAAACAAATATCTTTGAAAATGTCTTTTATGTCAACTTTGAGTTATATCATTATTTGATCTACTAATAAATGTCTCATTCAGTATAACATGCTTTTGTCTTCTCTATACCAACATTAGATGTGCAAGAACCCCTGATGACAAAATTCTATCTGCAACCTTTGTCATATATAACTCTTTGCCACAATGGTCCAATAAGAGTGATGTTAAAGATAATTTCAAGTTGGTTAAATTTAAAAAGGATACTTGCCTGTTAGGGTAGAAATCACAGTTGACAATGAAATAATTGCTTGCCACAAGCAATTTTTCATTATTCTCAATGTCCGAAACCTTTTTATAAGGAGTGAAAAAGGATAAATTATGTGGTAATCGGTTAGGTCTAGTTTAAAAATCAAGCTTTTTCTTCTTTTCCTTTATACTGGAGAAATGAATTAAAAAGTTGATCACATGCTATGAACCCAAAAAGTAGATTCACACAGAATAAAAATTAGGTTTTTAATTTCATACCTGAATGTTAAGTACGAAAATCTACATTTCTTTTAATTACAGATTTTAATATTTGGCAAAGGAAAACTGTTTGTTATGAGCACCTTTTCATGTTGATTCAGGCAATTTAATGTAATTTTTAACCCCTTTTCATTGTATTGTTAGTCCAGAAGTTTTCAGGTAAGGTATTTTATAATGAATCCATAACATGATTGCAAGAAGTGCAGACCAAATTAATGTAAAATAACACACACTAAATTGTTTCAGAACTTTTGTTTTCAAACAGCTGCTGTAATCTGTTATAATTGACACAAATGGCTGAATAATTGACACTTTGATCTCACAAGATTGCACTTTTACAGTAATCCTTCCCAAACTTAGCGTTAAACCCATTCCCATACAATGACCCTGTTTTACGCTTCTCAAAATTTTCTTCATTGACTAAAAATTGTTGACTGCACTGCAACTTCTTTCAATTATGACCAGTCTAAAATTTTATCATATGGTAATGGGTTAAGAACCTCATATAGCATATTCACAAAATATATTGAGGAAAAGAAGAAAATGCTGCCAGTGTATGTTTTCAATCCTGTAAGACTCCTCCCTCTTTTCCCGAAAACAATCACCCTCTAATTTCCTTCAAATATTGGACAGCTCCAAAATTTTCTTGTCTGTACATGACACATACAAAATGCCTTTTGATATTCAAAATAGCACTAAAGTCCAGGCATGATGTAGGCAATATTGTCCAAGTTTTTCAAATGAACTTGTTCTGGAAGCCCGTCAGTTTCAGGTAATATTGAAGTAAGACACATTAACGGGGCAACAGCACACAACATGGAGTCTAGTAACACTGATAAACTTCCTTGAACAGCTATCAAACCCTGGAACAACAAGATGTGTTAGTGAAACACTAATGCTAAGGGAAAGCAGTTTCTACAATATGGCCTCATATTTGACTTTTACTTTATCACATAACCTTGGCCTTAACCCTTCCAAACAACAACATGTTAGACTGGTCGAAATTGTAAGAAGTCGCAGACGTCATTTCAAAGTATGTATGATTTAAAAAATAATGACAAAATAATGATAATGAGGAAAACATGGTGCTTAACCCATTCCAACACAGGAAATTTTTAGACCGGTCCAAATTGAAAGAAGATGCAGACGACAATTTTAAGGTGATGAAATTCTTAAATTCTTTGTCTTTTAGGCTAGAAAACGTTGTGGACATTGAAGAAATTGCTTGATGCAAGCAATTTCTTTAATGTCCACAATGTTTTCCTAAGCTTTTTTGTTGAGGGGCGTAAAAAGGAGGGCTTGTGAGGGAATGGGTTAAAAGGAGAAATAGCTTGTTACAAGCTGTTTCTCTATTTCCATATATTTTTTTCATAGTATTATTTTCATGTGCGTCAAAAGATTTTATTGAGTGGTAATGGATTAATATTAGTAGATGCTTATTGATAAAGGTATCTTCAATTGAACATACATATTGTGAATGAACTACATGTGGTTTGGAGTAAATGAAATTGAAGGCCACTGATCCATTATCACTTCATTGTTTTGTAATTTTTAGATTTTAGAAACGTGAAAAATCCTTTGCTCCTAAAGTTTCAAATCATATTATTTACTTAAATTAGTCCCTCCCATTAACTAAATACCATGTAACAAAATTCTAGATGGGTCCAAGATGATAGAGGTCGCAGACAACATTTCAATGAATGTTTGAATTTAAAAGTAAGTGTCTTGAAGGGTAGAAAACATTGTGAGAAAAGGACACAGTCTGTTGCAAGCAATTTCTTTTCCAGAATACTGAGAGATTCTCTACCTATACTATGTTTCTTTAAGTTTCACTTCTATATTACTGCAATTTTTTTTTACCTAACTATGTTCCTTAACACTTTCCTGTTCACTCCCTGGTTTTTACATCCCTGTGTTTTCATACTTGAGAAAATATTGTGTAAAAAGAAGAAATTGCTTAACCTTTGAATTTAGACTTGTATAAAATTTTGAAAAACAGGAAAGGTTTCAATTTTATTTTTCATAACACTGACATGTTCTCTACCTACCCTAGGTTCCTTAACTTTTATTCTAACTAGACTATCACTAAATGTAATTAATAACTCCCAAAGGTTCCTTGTCTCAGAAAACACATTTTGTCATTAGAATGAAGCCTTTCTTCCACAAAAGACCAAACCTCCAAGAAAAGTTAACAAGTTGCTTAGAAAATGAGTTGACAACTCAATGTTCCTGAAGTTTCATTTCTGTATTACAGAGGGATTCTCTACAAACCTTTTATTCCTGAGGTTTCATGTCCTTTATCTCTGAGATATTTTCTACCTACCCTATGTTCCTGAAGTTTCATGTCTTACATTACTGAGGGATTTTCTTCCTACCCTATATTCCTGAAATTCATGTCCTTTATTATTAAGGGATTTTCTACCTACCCTATGTTCCTGAAGTTTCATTCCTATAATACTGAGAGATTCACCAACTATCTTCAGGTGAGCAGCAACATCAACAGGTTCTTTCCCAAATCCCTACGATAGACAAGACTTGATATGAAAATTTTGTAACAATTAATAAAGTCATTATTGTTTTTTTTGTAGCTAGTATCCCATCACCATACTTAGTTACTCTAAAGGTCAGTTTGGAAGTCACTAGTCCATTTCTACAATAATATGTTTTTAAATGACTTTAAATGTTAACAATCTGGTTGCCAGGAAATGATGTAATGGTGGTTCTGGTGTGAGATATACCAGGAATCCATTGTTAGGTTCTCAAGCCAACACGATATGACTGAACTTGAGGCACTTGTATTGCCTCTCAGTCCTGAATGTACTGATTGAGCAAAGGGTGTTTTCAAAATACAGGAATTCAATATAAACTGAATCATCTTTGCCATCTCTAGCAAATGAATTTAGTTACTGAAATCTTTGAAATAGTTCTAGAGAAACATTTCAAAATTTTTTCACTGTTTAAAAGTCTAGTTAGGTAAAAGTCAGATAGAAATTAGCAACCCTCCAACCCAACAAGGTCATGTTTTCAAATTCATTGAAGAAATCTGATAAACAGTCTCCAAAGAATAATTCCTGTGAAACTTGGTTGAAATCAATCTACTGGTTTCTGAAAAAATATATGTTTAAGGTTTGCGTCATATACCATCTATGGAAATTAACCCCTCCAATTAAAGACATACTTTTCATTTGATTAAGATTCCATAAAGAATCCGATAAAAGGTCACCAAAGGATCAAATCTGTAGAACTTGATTGAAATAAATTGACTGGTTTCTGAGGAAAAGATTTTTAAAGCTTTCACCATATTTGGAAAGTAGCCCAACCCATTAAAGCCATGTTTTTCATCAAATCAAAATTCTTTGAAGGAATCTTATAAAGGGTAACCCAAGGAACATTCCTATGAAATTTGGTAGAAATCCATCGACTGGTTTCTGAGAAGAAGATTTTTAAAGGTTTTTCCATATTTGGAAATAATCCCCGCCCATTAAAGCCCTGTTTTGCATCTGATCATACTTCTTTGAAGGAATCTGATAAGGGGTCACCCAAGTATCATTTCTGTGGAATTTGGCTGAATTCTGTTCAGTACTTTTTTGGGGGAAGATTTTTAAATTAAAAGTTTACGAACAGACAGACGCACAACGGACACAAAGCCATAACAATACTTGGCTGGCTTTATGTCTGAAAATTGTTAAAAGCTGTGTTAAACCCAGTACAAACATGATAACCAACTGTCTTTTTTATACAACTTATACATGTAATATTCTTACCATAAGAATAGTTTGCATTGCAGTATTATTCCAGCACAAAATTTGATGTTATCACCTTGACAAATTTGACACAGTATTTAAACATTGTCACTTACTGATATTTTCGGGGGGTTTTTTTGCCTAAGCCATCTATGTACTCATACTAGGACCAGTCAATCTTTTTGATGAAACGCTTCTAATGAATGACCACTTACCACAAAGTATTACCAGAAAAAATTTAGGTCAGGCCATATTGAAAGAATTTGAAGATGACTGCATCCATGTGTAGGCAGATTATTGTCTATACCTTCTGCCAAAACAGAAATATTCAAGGCTCAGCAAGACAAGAGTTAATAAATAGAGGATAATCAACTGGTTATTTTTGATATAAAAAATTTCTCACAAGAATGCGTTGTTAGGCGTTGAAAAACAAGTCCAAGGGACGAGTTTTTCTAATGCATAACAATGTATTGGAGACTATTCATATCAAAAATAACCAGTTTATCATTCTATATATCATATTTGAAACAGTTTTATTTTTGAATCGTTACCTATTTATTTCAATCATACTCACCATCTTCGGCCCTGGGAACCATGAGCATTAATATCAACAAATTTTGTTCTCAATAATTTCTGTTTGCCATCGCGAGAGTTTTAGGTAACTTTTGAGGGAAAGTCTGTATTGTACGACACTTAGAGATTTGCATTTTCAGGCACAAAAATTTGGGTGAAAGATATGCTGTATCTAAGGGCGACAATCTTATCATTGATCTAAAGGCCCAAGGATATTTGGAGCATCGATCGACCATTCAAGACTTGGACAGAATCATAGGCAGTCTGTGATCAGTCAGTCTCCTGACTTGGGCGTACAAAACAAACTCATGCGGGTTAGGTTTGAGTGTCTATCACTTTGTATGCAATATCATCAGTATCCGAGGACGGGAATAATTTTGGACGTTACGGAAAATTATCCATTTGTTTGAGTCAACCAGTGATAACACAAACATCCAGGTTCGTTACTCTTTAAAACCAGCTGTTATCAAAAAGGTTATTTTGGTGTTGTAATTATGTTTGTTAATTTCTTCTTACTTTACTGTTTTTGAATTGATTTTTAGCCTAAGAAATAATTGTAAGGTCACAGAGTCAGCTGGCCCTTTGGAAATAAATGTAGTTCCTGAGTATTGGAGTGAAAGTTTATATCATCACTAGTGATGATATCAAAATTTATTACACAAGGAAATGCCAAAATTTCACAGCTAGGTATATAATAAAATTTACTTCTCACCCTCAAAGGTACACTAACATCGTCTGCCATGACTTTCTGAGATTTTGAAGCTGTTGTTGTAGACTGTACCATAGCAACTTTTTGTAACATTTCTTTCCCCGGTTTGGGTGTGGGTACTATTTGTGGTACTGGAGCCTTAGGTATTGCTCCCTTTCCAGTAGTTATCAATGTAGACCCTTTCCCTGCGGCTTTCTTGGCTTTTCTTTTCCATAGCTATATATTAGTAAAATATTCTTACATAAAAGAAATTAACACAAAATCTTAACCCTTGTCATGCTGAACCCAGAATTCCGGTTTTGGTAGGAGGTGTAGACTGATCTTGATCTCAACCTCCTGCTTGTACATTTCTTGTCTGAGTTGCTTATGAACTTGATTTCTAAAAGTTGTATCAGTGCTTTCAGCACTTTGATTTTACAGCAATTCAGTAAGGTAATAATACAGCATGACAAGGGATAACAATGTACATGTTTTACACAACTATAAAATGCTTTGAATATGCTTAATAACGACTCTTCAATTTCTGACTGATATTTTAACTCCATTACCACAAAATGACACTTTTTGACGCACTCTAGCAGTATTATATTTGAATTTGTACTACTTTCAAACGTTGTTGTCTTGATTTTTCAACCAAACTGCCTTGTAGGATGTCAGAGGAATCCATCAATACTTTCTTACCATCTTCTCTTTTTCTGAGAGAGTTGACCACATTTCACCTAATGTCTTGCTGATTGTGGAAAAATCTGGAAGAAAAGGCTTATTTATTTAATGTTCAAACAAATTTTATGAGAGTTTACAATAAAATCTGGAAGAAAAGATACTATATTTTAAAATTCAATTATTTAAAATTTTATATGAGTTTACAGTAAAATCTGGGGAAAAGATCATTTATTCAACATTCCAGAACTTGTATTAAATTTTGCTAGTGACCAAATTTTAGATTTTCATTGTAACAAGCATTTTGACCCATTTTCAGGTTGATTGAGCATCAAATTTTAACTCTACAAGGTTTTTTTTTTAAGATTTCACCTAGTGACCTAGTTTTTTACTCAAAGTGACCCAATTTCTAACTTGTTTGAGATTTAAACAAGACATGGATATTGACCAATTTTTATGCTGATTGAACATCAAAAGTGCCAACATGGTGTATCTTCAATTTGACATGGTGAACTAGTTTATGACCCTGTATGACACAATTCTGAACTTCTCTGAGATTTAATCAAGACAAAAATTCTGATAAATTTTCTGGCTGATGAAGTTTTAATAAGATTCAGCCTAGTGACCTCGTTTTTGACTCTAAGTGACCCAACTTTGAATTTTACATTTAGCAAAAATTCTGTGATAGACAAGTATTTCTACAGTCAGATGATATTTTGAAATATGAAGAATGATGAAACAGTAGGATTATTTGTTAAAACGATTTCAGCAAAGTTTATTTTTAGGCAACTTTCCAAAACTTTTTCACTTGTATATATATATATTGATATATCAGAGACCTAGGACCTTGCATTGGATTCTTGACAATGTAGCTTAAAACTGATACAGGGAAGTGGATCACAAGCATAACATTATATTCTCTGTTTATATCACAACCTTTGGTGTGTAAGTACAATAACAAGTTAAATACATGTATTTTTTATATTACACTAGTACAATAGTAACATTTTGATATTACACTAGTTTAATAACTATGCAATTGAGATGAAGCCTGAAGTTGCACCTTTTCTTTAACATAAAAATGATGTCATAATGTATGTAATGACATCATTTAACCCATTACTACAAAATAAAATTTTGGATTGGTCAAATTTGAAAGATGTTGCAGATGACAATTAAGAAATTCAAGAATTTTTCATCTTTTATGGACGAAAAAATTGCAGGAAATGAAGAAAAAGCTTGTATCGAGCGATTTCTTTATTTACCACAATGTTTTCATATCCTTCTTTTCTCAAGGGGCATAAAAAGTGGGCTTGTGTGGGAATGGGTTAAAAAAGATGTCACATCTTTTGCAGAATATAATGAAATGATAAATTCAAAGAAATTCATTGATTCCTTGCAAGAATTAAGGCCATATCATTAACAGAATATCAAATTTGTGTTCATGAAAAAAACATATCTCAATAATCTCTATTAACCCTTGTCATGCTGAACCAGGAATATTCCTGTCTAGGCAGGAGGTATAGACAAGGATCAGCCTTTACATATGTGCAGTCTGATCTTAGTCTATAGCTCATGCCTATCCCTTTTAACCCAGTATTGTATATAGCACACTTTTTTAAAAGATTTATTAAACTCCAATGATTACACCCAGTACTGTCAGCCCTTTGACTTTAATGTAATTCTAAAGAGGATTTTATTCAGCATGCTAATCAATTAATCAGCATGATAATCAATCGATCAGCATAATCAATCAGCATAATCAATCAATCAGCATGATGAGGGTTAATCATACCTATTCCTGGATTTTCTGCCACTACTTTAGGTCTGATTGAGCCACACCACAGTGTATATGCTGTTGGAGCCCTCTTTCTCTTCAAAGACTGTAAATAAACCACACTCTAATCTAATGGCACTACTGATGGATATACACTGAAAGGTTAACACATTTCTAGACACAACAGTTTTGGACTGGTTCATACTCAAATATTGCTGACAACAAGGTTTTGATTGATGAAATTTAAAAATTCCTTGTCTTTTATTTCTTAACCCATTCCCACACAATGATGCTTTCTGACGCCTCTCAAGAAAAGAGCTTTTGAAAATATTGTGGAAAATAAGAAGTTGCTTGTTACAAGCAATTTCTTCATTATCCACAATGTTTTCTATCCTAAAAGTAAAACAAGAGGGCCAGTGGCCCTGGCGCTCACCTGAGATAAGGCTCTTTTTCTTTAAGGCCTAATACAAACTGGGTAAGGAGAAAACCTCCTTTAACATTTAACTAAAATCAACAAGCCCTATTTGGTTTAAAATGGCCAAATAGTTTTGAAAAGGTTGCCTTCTTTACTTCTATTTAAACCTAGTCACCCTGTGGCTCTAAAATTTTATCAATTTTGAAAGAGGTCAATGTACTGATGCTTCATGCAAAATAAGATTCTTCAACTTCTGGGTCAGGAGGAGATTTTTTTTTTTTTTCAATTCTTTTTTTCAATTTTACTCTTGTTGTCATAGCAACTAGAGTTTTCAACTGATAAAATTCTTTGGTTGAAATCAGCCCAGTGGTTTGGGAGGAGATGTCGTTTTAAAAATCCTTTTTTATTAAATTTCCAGTTTTGTTGCCATGGCAAACAGAGTTTTTTAAGGATTTTCAATTCTTTTAGCAATTTTCATATGGCATCACCCTAGGAACATTCCTGCCAAATTTAGTTGAAATCTGCCCAGCAGATTTGGAGGAATTGTCGTTTTAAAAATCCTTCTTTATTTCTATATAAGCTCCCCCCCCCACGTGGCTCGCCACTGGGTACCCGAGGATGATGATTTTAGCAATTCAGAAAGAGGTCATTGTACTGATGCTTCATGCCAAATATCCAGGCTCTACACCTTCTGGGTCAGGAGGAGATAATTTTCAAAGTTTTCATTAAAAATTCAGTTTTGTTGCCATGACAACCAAAGTTTTTAAAGGATTTCAATTCTATTAACAAGTTTATAGCGCAACACCAAAGGAACATTCCTGCCAAATTTTGTTGAAATCCTACCAGCGGTTTGGGATAAGATGTTAATCCTTCTTTGTTTCTATATAAGCCCCACCCCCCTGGGGCTCTGCCCCTGGGTACCCGAGGATGATGATTTTAGCAATTCTGAAAGAGGTCATTGTACTGATGCTTCATGCCAAATATCAATGCTCTACACCCTCTAGGTCAGGAGAAGATAATTTTTAAAGTTTTCATTAAAATTTCAGTTTTGTTGCCATGACAACCAGAATTTTAATGGATTTCAATTATTTTAGCAACTTTTAAAGGGTACAACCCAAGGAACATTTCTGCCAAATTTTGTTGAAATCCGCCCAGCAATTTGGGAGATGTCGTTTGAAAAATCCTTCTTTATTTCTATATAAGCCCCACCCCCCTGGGGCTCCGCCCCATGGTACACGAGGGTGATGATTTTAGCAATTCTGAAAGAGGTCGTTGCACTGAGGTCATTGCACTGATGCTTCATGCCAAATATCAAGCCTCTACGCCTTTTGTGTCAGAAGGAGATGATTTTTAAAGATTTCATTAAAATTTCAGGTTTTTTGTCATGGCAACCAGAATTTTAAACGGATTTCAATTCTTTTAGTTATTTTTAAAGGGCACCACCCAAGGATTATTCCTGCCAAATTTGGTTGAAATCTGCCCAGTGGTTTGGGAGGAGATGTCATTTTATGATTGTTGACACACGCTGGACACAGGACGATCAAAATACCTCTAAAAATGCAGGGGTAGACCTTAATTGGCTGTTTTAAGCAAGGAGATAACTCAGGTGACCAGTCAAATTTGTCTGCAATTCAACAGTCAAAATTTTGGGAGGAGTGAAACTAAAAGAATGAAGGATTTCTGATGGACAAAACTAAATATTTTTCATATGATTACAGACATATAAGAGATCTTGTGTAAGTGAATACCTCTATCAAGTGTGTATAATTATGCTTCCAATTATTACCTTTTCATCCTCTTCAACAACTTTCTTCTTTTTCTTGTCAGCGTTTTTCATTCTGGAGAAATCCATTACCAGCTCTGAAACAAACATTATTTGTAGAGATTTTTGCTAAAAGTTTTTAACTTTGACAATGCATGATCCAAATCATTATCTATAAAAGCTGTTTAATTCATTCCCAAACAACCCTGTTTTAGACTGGTCCCTCAAAGAAAGTGCTGTATTTTCAATAGCTGAAGAAAAAAAGCTTTGGAAAACGTAGTGGGGAAAAGAAATTGTATGTAACAAGCAATTTCTCCTATTGTGATTATGTTTTCTACCTCATATGTCAGTTTTACCCTCCAATTTCATTGCATATAAAAAGTTGTCTGAAACTATGAATTTGGACCTGTTTAGATATTTGTTAACTGGTAACAGATAAATAGGTGAATATGCCAAATACATAATCCTTCAGATGAAATTTCAAACAATAACTCGTTGAGCAAAACAAGGACTGATCTCAGCCAGCAAAAATTACGATCTGAACTAAATCTACATAGTGACCTCTATAGATAGGTACTTAAAAGCCTCTTAAGATAATGAGCAAATATAGTTAAACTTATATTAACCCTTTCCTGTTCAATCCCTGGTTTTTACGCCCCTGTGATTTTATGATTGAGAAAACATTGTAGAAAAAGAAAAAATTGCTTGTAACAAGCCATTTCTTCTTTTTCTACAATATTTTTTACCCTACTGAATGTTGTTTTTTTTTCTTTTTCAAATTAAATGCACTATAAATTTTTGTCTACAAAACCTTTGAATTTGGACAGGTCTAAAATTTTGCAAAACAGGAAAGGGTTAAGCAACCAAAGGACAACCAAAATGTGGACGTTCAAGAGAATGGTGGCTTTACACACTTTTTGGTGAAATATATGAGGGATCGGTTCAAATGCATTTATAGATTACTGCAGGATTCAAACTTAATCCTATGTATATGGAACTTTGAGACAATTCACCAAAATAGGATTTAGTTTTGATGTTCATATGAGCAAAAACATCTAACTATGAAGATCCTTTGTTTTTGGAAAGCATTGAAAGTGGTCATTTAACCCTTGTCATGCTGTATAAATTACCTTACTGAACTGCTGTCAAATCAAAGGGCTGAAAGCACTGATAGAACTTGTTCAAAAATTAATATTTCTTTAAGAAATCAACTTCATAAACAACTCTGCTAGGAAAAGTACAAGCAGGAGGTGTAGACTAAGATCAGCCTGCACATAAGTGCAGTCTGATCTTAGTCTTCACCTCCTACCAAAACCGGAATATTCCGAGCTCAGCATGACAAGGGTTAAAAGAGATGGTAACTTGAGCAAGATTGACATGAAGCATCTTTAGACAATGAGCATTATTCTAAATGCATTGTGTGTATGTCCAGGTTGCTCAGTGTCTACAATTCATGCATTAGTCAAACATATTTTTTGAAATGAGCCTATGTGTGACATTTCCAACCATTTCGTATTTGCGTGATTTGCACACATTGAGCACCCTGGACAGTGATTCCGGCCAATTAGAATATTCGCTGATTGTTTAAAGAAGCTTTGGGTCAGTATCTATCTACAGAGTGCAGAATCTGATCATACTGTTCCGATGCACAGGCTGATCTGAGTCTTTACTTGGCGCACATGTGTAAAGGTTGCATGCGCTCAAATATGAACAGTACACTAACCAGAACTAGGCATATCCAAGGAGTCTGGTACAGCAAGTTTGTCACCTTTGTCTTTGGATGCTTTCTTCTTTTTCACTGTCTTCGGTTTCACCTTAAACTCATCGTGAATTTCAAGACTAGAATCTTCCATCTTCATGAATGAATCTTCACCAGGTTCACCAAGTTCAATATCAGGAACGTCAAGTTCATACTCATCCTTTATTACTGCTTCCTCCTCTCTTTCAACAAGAACTTTAGGTTGTCTTTTCTTTTTTGAAGACACAACTTCCAATTCAGGTTTTATATCCATGCCTCCCATACTTAAAGCTCCAACATGAATCACATTAGGAGATGGCAATGGGGGAGGAGGGCCTAAGATTTGGGTATCTTTGGGAAATTTTTTCTCTTTTTTGATCTTTGGCTCTTTAGCAGTTTTAGGTTTCTCTTCCTTAACTGCTATGTCTTTTTGTTCCATTTGAAGCAGAGCATTTACAGACATGTCTTCTTGTATGTCAGTTTCTTGCTTTATCATACTAGGCTGTTTAGCAATGTGTATAACTTGCTTTAGAGGTCCCTTTTCACTAACTTGACTAGTAACAACAAAGTCTTGAGCACTCTTCTCTTTACTCTTTCCTTTCTTTTTTGTAGAACCAGTGACAGGTTTGGCTGCAGGAGGAGAGATTTGGCCCACAGAAGCAGCTGATAGTAATGAGCTTGTAGATTGTGCTGGTGAACTCAGAAGTAGTTTAATTACACTGGCTTTCCCCTCACCATGAGCAGCTATAGGTGATTTAGGACTAGTATTCTTCTTTGGAGGACTCATCTGTGAGGCTGGTGGACTACTCAATGTTGGTATTACTGCTGTTTTTAGCTTCATTGTGGGGATAGGAGGTGGTGAAGCTACAGCTGACACAGGTGATGGCGGAGACTTCGGAACCTTTTTGGGAAGGCCCTGAATGGGGGTTGCTGTTTTCTTGCCAACATCTTTTTTTAAACTTTTCCTTTCTGCCTCTTCAAATTCTTCCATTTCAAGAACTTTTGCAGACTTTTTCCTTGCCTTAAAAACAAAAGATTAAGAATAGTATCATAAAAAGGATAAAATGGCATCTTGAGAACTTTTGAAAGAGACAATAGTGCAAAGGACCACTGGATGAGAATGCAGTGGGAAAAGTAAGAAACCAGATGTAATGTATAATTCTCCTTCTCAAATAACTTTTTTTTCATATAATTTAACCACTTTTGTAAAAGGAATTGTGTCATAATGGGATTAAATACAAGTTTCTGTTGGTAATGCTGTTAAAACTTTTCTATTAAGCATAAACTATTATAAATTGGGTACTTCACACAGAAAATGTTATAAGAAGAAATGTGCTAATTTGGAAAAATTCTTTGTTTAATATTTTTTTCTTTTTGATACAATGTTTTATACCCTACAAGGCACTTATTTTCCAATTTAATTGCACTTTTTAAATATTTCAAATTAGACCAGTCTAAAATTTTGTTGTTTTGGTAATGGGTTAAAAAAAACATTTCAACTCCTTCAAACTGAACAAAAGTCTGTACATTTAAGACACTTACAATGATGTTAACCCTTCTCATGCAGAATATTTATCCTATCTTCCCAAAATTCCCATCTGTACAGGCAGATCTTAGTCCATACGCTTGCCACAACTATTGTCAAGACAGGAATATTCCGGGATCAGCATTAAAAGGGTTAACAAACACACACAAAATTTCAAACTGGTACAAATTAAATCGTTCCAGTAAAATTCTGTAATAGTGTATGCTTAACCCATTAACAGATGGTAAAATTTTAGACCGACCCAAATTCAAAAATGTTGCAAATAACAATTTGAAGTTTATGAAATTTTAGACATTTCAACTTTTTGGGAAGAAAACATTGTGAGCAAGGTGCCAAATTGTCACAAGATACGCCCGTCACACTGCTTAATATTAACTGGGGGTTTGAATAGAACTGAGGTTATTTTGAATGAATATTTTTTGTCAAACAAAGTATGAAAAACAACAAAGGACAATAACTCAAAATATACACACTCCCACTTGGTGAGCTCTATCCATCCATGAAATTTCATGATTCTAGCTATTATACTTTTAGAGATATACTCCGGACAAGATTCAAGTATGAAAAACAACAAAGGGCAATAACTCAAAAAATAGGCTAGGTAGAGTTATGGTTCTTGTGCACTGCACTCCCCCTTGGTGAGATCTATTCACCCATGTAATTTCATGATCCTAGCTATAATACTTTTACAGATATACTCCGGACAAGATTCAAGTATGAAAAACAACAAAGGGCAATAACTCAAAAAATAGGGCAGGTAGAGTTATGGTTCTTAAGCACTGCACTCCATATTGATGAGAAGAATATAACTGCCAAGTTTAAAGTCAATTGGACTTAAGGTGACAGAGTTATGCTCCGGACAAAGAAGTGGACACCCCCGGACAACCGGACACCCGGACACCACGGGTGATCCCATAATACGTCCCGTCTTTGACGGGCGTATAAAAATGATTTGTTTGTTTGAATTTGGTTTAATGCCACTTTTAACAATTTTTCAGTCATATCGCAGCGGCTGGAGCACCTATCAATGTAAAAAATGAAGAAATTGCTTGTTACAAGTGATTTCTTCATTTTCCACAATGTTTTCTCAATTGTTTTCCACGAGGGGCATCAAATTAGTCATTGTGTGGGGAAGGGCTAAATTGAAAATAAATATCATATAGGATAGAAAAAAATGTTTCTATCCAATTCTCCTTTTCCACCATTGCTGCCTAATTATTTTTTCCTAAACATTGTTTTTCAGTAGTATCAAAACAAGCCACTATATTTTAACTGATTTTATTTTGTTACCCGTCCTGATCGGCCTCCTGACTTCCCAGTATCATCCATCTTCCCAATATCTTCATCTGCAGAGAAAGATGTATCTATTTTCATTGGTGTGAAAAATTCTTCTTGAATAATTTCTGGCTCCACTTTTGTGACGAGCATTTCTTGAACAGACACTGGAACAGACACTGGGATCAATTCTGGTTCTGCCTTTATTTTAACCGTCAAATCTGTTTCATGCTCATCTTCTATAAATTTGGATGGCTTCTTCCTGACTCGGCCAGATCTTTTTACTGTAATTCAAATATTAACCCATTCCCACTCAACAAAAATTTAGACTTGTCCAAACTGAAAGAATTTTCAGACAACATGTAAAATTGTGCTAAAATTGAAAACAAGTATCAAATAGGGTAGAAAACATTGTGAGAAAAGGAGAAATTGCTTTTTACAAGCAATTTCTCCTTTCTCCACAAAGTTTTCCATGACTGATATCTCACAACCTCAAAAAGAGTAATTGTGTGGTAATTTGTTAAAGTCTCTAAAGCTCTCTTAGGGAAGGAAATTCTAATCATAAGAAATTTTAATCATTCAAATTGTGTATCCTTCTCAAGTCCTGTATCAATAATTTCAGAATAGGTTTCACGCCTGCTATGGAAAGCTTTGCCAAACAGAAAACAAAAATAAATTTCTAAATTATTTAATCTGAAGCCCATTATTTTCTTCATTAACCGCAATATTTTCTACCCTTCAATATAAAGATTTTGATATTTTCACCCAAAATATGATGAGTTATTTTTTTTCATTAACATTTTCTTAAAATTCATCTTTTCCAGGGCTCTGCAGACTCCCAGAATTTGGGGAGAAGTCACTTCTCACTAGTCTGAGAATTGGGAGAAGTTTTTCAAAATGGGGAGAAGTGGTGAGACTTTCAGGAGAAGTGGATCGCGTTAAAAATTAAGTTTTTGCGCATATTCCTCATTTCTATCAGAAAAAAATAGCTTTACAACCAAGTAGTTGCATTTTATATTATGTATCGTGCAATAAACATAGAAAATACTGCTTATCCTTTCAGTCCCCAACAAAGATCTTATTCCTGTGAACAAATACTTTTGTATTTTTATTTTTTTAGGTTTGAGAATTCCGGAGTTTGATTCTGAATTTATTTTTTTTTCTTAATATTTCATAATAGATTCATATATGATAAAAAAAGTCAACTAATAAAAAAATGCAAATAGTGTATAGGCAGTCCGAATGAAATGAGTAGTGTTCCTATTTGAAGCAGAAAATGAGAAAAGATTTTATTGTAACAACATGTATTTAATCAAACCATTACCAGAAGAAAAAATTCAGACTGATACAAATTGAAAGAAGCTAAATAAGACATTTCAAAGTGAGCTTAAATAAGAAAGAATGTGCCAAAGAGGGTAGAAACATGTGGGGAAAGGATAAAATGCTTGCTGCAATCATTTCCTCTTTTTTCCACTGTTTCTCATAAAAACAGTTAAAGATGTCAAAATGGGGGAATGTGTGGTAATGAGTTAAAGTCTGTCCATTTTACCTGATAACATATAAATGGATAAAATTGTCGTTAATTGATCAAAAAAGGTCCTTCTCTGATTAAGACAGTTATAGTGTGTAAAGGGTAAGGGTTACTGCTCAAGACTGTGTACATGCAGAGGTTTAAAGTTAACACAGGATAATTTGCTGCATTTTATAGGATTACGTTATTTAAAGGAATTACTACCAACACAAGTAAGTGAGATTTAGTTTTTGGAAAGAATGTATCATAACAAGAAACTCAGGAAAAGATCGTAGCAGCCTTAAAATTGTTTGCCATAATTTTCTTCACTTGTTACAATTAAAGCAGATAACTCAAATTGAAGGATTCTAATGAAAAATGAATTTACTCTACGTAGATTTTCGGCAGAAATATTTTTCATCAAGATTTCAAATTTTTAACAAATTTTTGACTTCTGGTAAATGACACGGCGTTCTTAAATGTCGGCCATTATTCTCATTATGTGAAAGTAAGCAACAAATCTCGTATTCTGATGATAACTTAATTTACAGAAATAATTAAAACTTAAGAAGGGAAAGTATTTTAAATAAAGATTTCTGGTGCCGATAGTATACAAAGCATTGCTGAAACCAATCAGCGTAGGTGTGAATGAAGCAAGCATGTTGACTATTAGCTGCCAGAACATACCCCTCTCTCTGATAATCTACTGGCCTTGCGACTATCGATACACGCTTTAATTACGATCAAAGGGCTTCCGACTGGCAGTTGTATAATTGCGCACTGTCCCCTACTTTTATAGCCACTGGGCCAGATTTGTTTATCACCTATTGTATCCAGGCGACTTCCCGAAAATTCCAGGCGACTTCGACTTCGCTTTGATCAGCAATTCAGGCGAAGTTTTATGAAACCAGGCGACTTTTTCGCCTGAGTCGCCCACTCTGCAGAGCCCTGCTTTTCAGTTTCATTTTATGGACAAGCTCATTTCAATTCCATACAAGTAGAAAATTATATATCTTACATCTCAAGGGACATGTGGAGAAAACCTGCATTTCCATGCCATTGATTGTGTGTAATTTATATCTTTGCAAATAAATGATTTATAACACGTCTAATGGCTGTTTGAGTGAACAAAGCCTATGATAGAATGGCAATGCTTTGCTAGGTTGTGAAAACATTGGATATATGATTTCAAAGAGATGTTGTGAAAAATCATGATTAGAAATACAATTTTCTCTGCAAATTTCACACTTTCTTTTATTTATGGAAGAATTTACCCTTATTTGAATACTCTAACATTTTTTCTACACTATTATTATTTTTTCTGTCTGTATTAAATATGATTGAATAGTTTTGAAATATCATTGTTTTAAAAATGGCCACGTTCAGCCTTATTCTAAAGGAAAATTTGATTAACCCATTCCCACACTAGAAATTTTACACTGGTCCAAACTAAAAGGAGTTGCATACCACAATTTAAAGTTTTTGAATTATGACAAGCAATTTCTTCATTTTCAACTATGTTTTCCAAAGCATTTTTCTTGAGGGGCTTCTAGAAGCATCATTGAGTGGGAATGGGTTGGGGAAGCAGCTGGAGGTTAGGAAAGGATGTAGTCATAGTACTGGTTTGAGAAATACCAGGAAACCATTGTTAGGTGCTCCAGCCACTGCGATATAACTGAAATACTGTTAAAATAGTGCTAAACCCCATCAATCAATAAGTTAGTTGGTTACTGAAAAAAAAAAACAACACTTTATTAAGGGATACCTTAACTTCAATTCAAATAACTAAATCAAATACAAGACATGGTCGAACTTCAATGAGAACGAAATACGAAAATTTTAAACAGTATTGAAATTCTTTCAGTTTATTGGAATCTATTTTCTATTAAATCGAAAAGTAAAAAATTAAAGAATAACCATCTTCTTCCTTTATCAGTTTTAAAGGTGGACTTGACCAGGTTTCTTCATCCGATTCTCTTTTTCGTTTTGTGGCCATTGTTTTGATTTTTGTCGGTCCTTTACTGACGAAAAGGAAAATTATCAGTGAAATGTATTTTTTCGATACCTCCCACTCCTCGACACACACGCAAAATACCACCGCCCCTTCGACAATATGCCATGTAGTTGAGAAAAACAATGTGGAAAATGAAGAAATTGCTTGCGGCAAGCAATTTCTTCATTTCCCACATTATTTTTATCCTTAAGAGATAAATATTTTAGATGTTCAACAATTTGAAAATTGTCGTCTCCGTTCTTTTCTCCAAAATTCTTGTTTAGATTCATTCCTAAAAAAATATTTTTAAGCCACTTTATTGCTTAATGAAGAATTTAAGCGTAGGCCTACTCAGCATTAGCTTAAATGGGTGTCAAGTTTTCGTTCAAAGTGATAAAAAACGTTCTTTTGAACGTAACAAAAATCTTTTCGGGGGGGGGGGGGGGCGTGTCGACGTAAAGAACACACACTAGATTTATCCATTACCACATAATGTCCAACCCGGTATTCAGTAAACGATCTTGCCTGGACCCTCAGATAACTTCAAGTTGAAACAACAAACAGTGCTATGAAAATACGTACCTTCTTTTCTCGAAATTTTTTATAAGCTTCTTATTTTCCAATAGTTTACCATATCGACGTATTAGAATGAAACATTTGTAACTGCCTATATATCGACATGATAACCCGGCTAAATTGCCAGCATCCAAAGACGTCGAGAAGAGGGGATGGGCCCGAGGAAGTCATTGCGCCGGTCACAAATGAGGCTTTTGGAGCCGGGGCTGTTGAGTGAAAGTTCTTTATAACGTACGGTAACATGGTGTGGCAGTATAGGTTAAGAAGATCTGGCTCAAGCAATCATTTTTTGAAACAGGTCCTTTATCAGTAAAATATCATCAGACTCGGTTAATGCAAATATGCGATGGTCATCGAATCGCCACCGAATAAAACATTAGGGCCAGGATGGCCCTAGATAGTCAGATGAATTCACTTTCTAAAACTCAGCAACGATTTGAAAACAATGAGATATTTTACTAAACCAAATTGATATAAAAGCAAAACTATATGATTGGATGAGAAGATGTTATCATTAATGCCACCACCTACAATAGCCTATTCAATTGTGGTTCTTCTTTCATGACAATACAAGCATGTACAATTAGTTCGAGAAAGATTAAGCCAAAATTGTGACATCAATAGCTGTAACAAGGAAATTGTCAACAATGTCCCTTTTCTCATATATATCATAATGTCTCTGAATTAAATAGGGGGTTTTCCTCGTGACTATACAAACATTTTCACCAAGTTTGAGAAAGATTGAGCCGAAATTGTGACGATCTAGAGTGGTGACATGGACATTTTTAATAGGGTCCCTATTCCCTTGATTTTCGTCAGATTATCACGATTTTCAATAGGGTTCTTCCTTATGACTATAGAAAAACACTTTCAGCAAGTTTGTGTAAGATTGAAGGAATATCATCGTAATCAATAGGGTCCTTTCCAATGACCAAACATTTTCAGCAAGTTTTAGAAAGATTTGGGCAAAATTGTGCCCTATATAGAATGGTAACACTGAATTGTTGACGACGCTAACCACACGAAGAACGATAGAAAATCAAGTATCCAAAAATACTCAGCATGGGCACATTATGCTCGGGTAAGCTAAAAATCGATTGCATACAATCAAATAATTCATTTAGCATAGAATGTTAGCTTTGGGCTCAGAAATTTATGTTGTTTTGGCGATGTAAACGGCGTACGTAGCAAAAGCTTATTCAAACAGTAATTATGACGTTACTGTCATTTTACTTGTTCATGTTTGCCTTTTGTTATATACCTGTAAATATTCCTAGTAAAATATATACACTCTACAGACAAAATCGGACACGAAAGAACAAATCCGTAACTGACAGAGTCTAATACGATTCCATATAAGGTAGTCTAAGATGACGTCATTTTCATTTTGCATATGACGTCATAATGCAAATAAAAGCATTCAGAATTGTAAAGGAAAAGAGAAATACTTCTAGGAATACAGGTTTTTTTTTCATCGAATGTATTTCATAAAAGATAGGTATATCACGAATGGAGTATTATATTACGATTGCGATACAACATCTTGTATTTACTTCTCGCTGCGGAGGAACATTTGATACTGCACTGGACCTTCGGTCTCATAGAATATCAAACAATTTCCTCCGCAGTTAAAAGCAAATACAAGATGTTGCATCTCTATCGTAACATAATATCCCTTATTGATTGTTTAACCCTTTCCTGTTTAATCACTGGTTTTTACGTCCCTGTGTTTTTATACTTGGGAAAACATTGTGGAAAAAGAAGAAATTGCTTGTAACAAGCAATTTCTTCTTTTTCCATAATATTTTCTATCCAACTGAAGGGTTATTTTTGAAATAAATTCAACTTTGAATTGTCGTCTGTAAAACCTTTGAATGTAGACCAGTCAAAAATTTCAAAAAAAAAAAAAAAAAAACAGGAAAGGGTTAAGTCGAACTTTCCGTTTCAGGTCAGTTGCAGTGGCCAGCGAACCGTCATTTGCCATGCATCGACTATTCATCTAAACACTTCCGTTTCGAGGAAGTTATCAACCAAAATCAGTACTGAAAATTGATTATCATAATATCACGGAATTAGTAAAACCTTTGATATTTTATCACCATGCGAATGAAATTTTTTTGAAAAAAAGTAGGCTACTGCATGGTCAATTACGTGATTAAACTAGACTTACCGACAGCGGAGGTAAGTTGCTGTTTGATCTGGATTCCATCGTCTGACAACTCTTGGAAGGGCTTAACAGAGATAACGTGGCTTGCCAGCAGAAATAAGCCTTTAGAGTCCATTGGAGGTCAATTTTGTTATGATGACACAAAGTTGACAACAATATTTAAGATTTAAGAACAGATAAACTAATTGGTAGGGAAGGGCTGGGTGTTAAGCCCTTCCAAGACTTGACAGACGACGGAATCCAGATCAAACAGCAATTTAACTCCGCTGTCGGCAAGTCTAGTTTAATCATCTAATTCCATCGTCTATCATACTCTTAGAAGGGCTTCACAGTCATATTCTTAGTAGGGCTTCAGAGAGATTTTAGAGACACTGGTCAAGCTGCATCTATAGGATTAACCCAAAACACAAGATATATAATAATTATATATGTAATCTACTAGTTGACATGTCTAATTCATATAAATGACAAATGCAAGATTAATTATACAATTTACAGTGTCATACTACCCTACTGTAAGAGACTACCTTGTATTGAGGAGTCATGTTCAATAACTTTATCATTAAATTTTGCAAATGTTGAAACATTGCTCTTACCAGCAGTTCTGAGTAGATATTGAAGGGGAATCCCTTTAGTTTTAGCTTTACTTGTAGCTGCTGATCTTCAGCTATTGGGCTCATAACATTCCAAAACACCTGCCAGATTTAAGAAAAGTCTGATCCAATGACTAAAGTGTTGTTATAGAAATCCCTTTATGAGGTTTTGGAGTGCTAACTAGTAACTTGTCACTGTTGCGGAAACCTTTAGTTCTACTTATGTAATCCTGAAAAACTTTAACGATACATAAGCTCTCATCAATATTGTGATTCAAGTATCAACGGCCCTGAGTGATTACCTGGCCTGGACTGCTTAAGTAAATGATTGAGCTGTTATCATATTGTTTCCAACAAAAGGAATATCAGATAAATGAATCAAATGTAGTGTATGGCATCTTTGAGCAGTCAGTATTAGAAACAACACTGCTAATTTCCCTGACAACACCATCAGTGTTAAATCTTTTGGCAGCGATTTGGTATAATCATGAACGTTTTGAACATCCCAATTCTGGGTATATTTGGGTAATGCAAGCCGCAATTCAAATATACCTTTCATGAATTTGTTTATTAGTGTGCAGTGACCAAATTTTTTTTAACAAATTGATTTATGGCAAATCTGGCAGTGTTTATGACACTATATCCTGCACCTTTGTTGTACATTTGAGTTAAAAAAAGTGATAATGTGTGATGGAGCAGGCAATAAAAGATTGAATTGTCTACCACAAGCAAAATTAATGTTATCAACCTATGTAAGGAAACATACTATGTTATTTCCTGCTCTTGTAGTGCTTTTCTGAGATGTGAAAACCTTCCAGTAGTGGATGTCTTGTTTCTGGCTTATGATGAAGTTTCAAGTATAAGTGGACCGAGGGTATGATGTGCCAATCTTGGCACAGTAATTACACAAGTTGTGGCCACCAAGTCTGCGTCTTCCGAATGGGAGCAACTAATATTACTTCAGCCTGAATGGACCCTAAATACACCTGGCTGTTGTCACTGCAAGAAGCCTCGTTTTGATTTCTGTTGGCAAGCCACGTTATCTCTGTGTAGCCCTTCTCAGAGTAGGACAGACGATGGAATTGTATATTAATTCATTGTGTCTTGGTTAAACAACCAATTCCATGTGGAAACCGTGAGTACATTAAAGAATCGCCGGAGTATCGCGGCAATAAGATCGGACCTTCAAAGGTTACTGCTGTCGTAACATTTAAGTGCTAAAATTTGAGCATAATGTTTTATTAATATATAAAACTGAATGTAAACTTCTCAATGATGATATCTAAAACGCTAACTTAGGAAAACTGACATTAAATATGAGTGTAAGCAAACTATCTGCCTTGCATTTTCTATTTACTATATTTTCTCTATAGAGTGTCTTATGTTGCTGCAACGGACCTACACATGTAGATAAAACATGAACTGAAAATATCGCGAAAATTGATCAACATCTCAACTAAACAAGAGGCCCAGTGGGCCTTAACGGTCACCTGAGTAAAAGAGCACCAAGACAAGTGATTTTGTTTGAAAGAATTAGAAAAAGGTTTGGTTGAAATCCACTCAGTAGTTCTTGAGAAGAAGATGAAAATGTTTAAAAGTTACCAAAAATGACCCCCTTTTGGTCCCCATTTTAGGCTTCCCTGACCTCCAGCCTTTTAATTTTCACAAATCTGTATAATCAGTACCCAATGATGCTTTTCACCAAGTTAGTTTGAAATTGGCTTAGTACTTCATCAGAAGAAGGTGAAAATGTGAATTTTTTAACATGATGAACTTTGACCTCTGGGTGTGGCCCCATACATGACCCCAGGGACACGAATTTCACAATTTATAATATACCTGTCCTAGTTGTCATGCACACAGAATATTTAAGCCCTGGCATTAACAGTTTATTAGAAGAAGATTTTTAAAGAAGTACCAAAAATTACCCCTTTTTGCCCCCTATTTGGGCCCCTTTGACCCCCAGAACCTCTATTTTCACAAACTTGAATTGGCATCCCCAAATCATGCTTTCTACCAAGTTTGGTTGAAATCCGCCCAGTAGTTCTTGAGAAGAAGAAAAAAATATTTAAAAGTTACCAAAAATGACCCCCTTTTGGTCCCCATTTTAGGGCCCCCTGACCCCCCAGCCTTTTTATTTTCACAAATCTGAATAACCATTACCAAATGATGCTTTTCACCAAGTTTCTTTGAAATTGGCTTTGTACTTCATCAGAAGAAGATGAAAATGTGAATTTTTCAACATGATGAACTTTGACCTCTGGGTGTGACCCCATACATAGCCCCAGGGGCATGAATTTCACAATTTATAATATACCTGTCCTAGTTGTCATGCACACAAAATATTTAAGCTCTGGCATTAACGGTTAATTAGAAGAAGATTTTTAAAGAAGTACCAAAAATTACCCCTTTTTGGCCCCTATTTGGCCCCTATGACCCCCAGAACCCCTATTTTCACAAACTTGAATTGGCATCCCCCAATGATGCTTTCTACCAAGTTTGGTTGAAATCCGCCCAGTAGTTCTTGAGAAGAAGATGAAATATTTAAAAGTTACCAAAAATGACCCCCTTTTGGTCCCCATTTTAGGGCCCCCTGACCCCCCAGCCTTTTTATTTTCACAAATCTGAATAACCATTACCAAATGATGCTTTTCACCAAGTTTCTTTGAAATTGGCTTTGTACTTCATCAGAAGAAGGTGAAAATGTGAATTTTTCAACATGATGAACTTTGACCTCTGGGTGTGGCCCCATACATGACCCCAGGGGCATGAATTTCACAATTTATAATATACCTGTCCTAGTTGTCATGCACACAAAATATTTAAGCTCTGGCATTAACGGTTTATTGGAAGAAGATTTTTAAAGAAGTACCAAAAATTACCCCTTTTTGGCCCTTATTTGGGCCCCTATGACCCCCAGAGCCCCTATTTTCACAAACTTGAATTGGCATCCCCCAATGATGCTTTCTACCAAGTTTGGTTGAAATCCGCCCAGTAGTTCTTGAGAAGAAGATGAAAATGTTTAAAAGTTAACGGACGACGCACGACGGACGACGCACGATGACGGACAAACGATGATTGCAATAGGTCACCATGACCATTCGGTCAGGTGACCTAATGACATAGCTATTTTTGCAGAGTAAAGACGGCGACAAGCTCCCGACGACCAAATTCCTGTGGGGATTCTTAAATTATGGGCCATGACCTAGTTTGAAACTGGCCTCTTGTATTATAACACGTACCAACCGAGATCTATGCAGATATAGTATTATAATCACTGCATTGACAGTATGATTTTTTTCTCTCTGTTGTTCGACAGAATTTTTTTCTCAAACCTACCCGACCACCATGCGCAATTTTAACAAATAGAGGCAATAATGGTCATCGTGCGCTTATTCAATAGGCTTATTGCTTAACCCATTCCCACACAACAAAATTTTAGACTTGTTCAAATTGAGGAAAGCTGCAGACAACAATTTCAAGCTGATGGAATTTTAAATGTTTTCAGCATTTTAGATAGAAAACACTGTGGATAATGAAGAAATTGCTTGATATTGCAGAGTAGAAACTGAGATCTGACACTTGCACGTAAGGTTTAACCAAACCATTACGCCGACGATGATTCCTGAGTGGCTGGAATAGCCCCCTTTTCTTCGAATAGTCGAGCAAAAAATTAATACATCAGTCAGGAATGAGATGTTTTAAATAGCTGGTAAAAAGTGTATTTAAACCATCAAGGACTCTGATTATTCATACAGTGCGAATCTAATCTCATCCATAAAATGGTATTTAGCCTTCATAAAAACTTAAACCCAAAATTCATATATCTTGGCCATTTTTCATCCTATGGTGCTCATATTTCTCACATGCATTCATACGGGGATGCAATTGACATTTAACCCAGTTTTAAATAGTCAAAGGTTTTGGAGAAAATTTTTTAGTCTATGTAATTCCAAGATCTCTAATTTTCAGAGTTAAGTCATTCTTTGAAATATTTTGGCAAAGCTGAAATAAGGAACGATAATACCAATGCAGGAATGTGTGGTGAACAGTTAAATTCACTTAACCCATTCCCACACAGTGACGCTATTAAAACGCCTCTCAATATGAAAGCTTTAGAAAACAATTGAGGAAAATGAAGAAATTGCTTGTTCCAAGCAATTTCTTCATTATCCACATTGATTTCTAACCAGAAAGATGAAAAAAAAAAAGAATTTTCATAAACTTTGAAATGTCGTCTGCAACTCCTTTCAATTTGGACCAGTCTAATTTTTATTGTGTGGGAATGGGTTAAACAATTTCTCCCTTTGTCATGTTTTCTATCCCTCATGGCAGTTGATTTTCAGTTTCTGCTCACTTTGAAACATTTTCAGCAAGCTTATTAAATTAGGCCAATTCTAAAATTTTGTTCTCTGGTAATATGAGAAACCAAGAGAAATCATTCTTCAACCAAACAAGGTGGATATGAAACCACACAGTACATTATTAATGTATCACAACAGATGCAACAATAAAGGAGTTAGTCATCCAAATGGCAGCGATTGTATATCATGTAGGCAATATAAGCATTGCATAAAACGCAGTACACAAATCTCAGCAGGAAGGACAAATAGTTCAGAACATCTTGTCTTGGAAATAACTTCAGCTTGAACATAATCAAAACAAATGAATTGATTCCCTTTTGAATTCGTATTTAAATAGGTTTTTTTTTTTAGTTTCCATACCTATTAAAACAATCATGTGTTATTCTTTGTCCTACCTATTGGAAAGCGATGCGCGCACGTGCAAAAGATGTTTCTAATATTAGTAACAAATCCCTTAAAGGATGGCTGCTGTAGCCAGACCCCTGGCCCTCCAACTGACCTTGCAGAAGGCACATCAACTGCGGTATCAAACGTAGATGGTTTGCTCAATTCATACTAATTTATGGGGACACAATATAATAAGTATGGTCAATCTTGCCCCAGCCACCGCCTCTATTAAGGGACCACATCAATTACACAACCATAATCAAAATCCCTTTTCAAAGGCAAAAGCTCTTTGGAAGTGAAGGAATTTTGCCGAAAATAAAACCAAGATTAAATCCTATAATGTTGGAACTTATTAGAATTTTCTCAGGGAGATGATTCTAATGAATTCCTACATCATAGGATTAAGTAAAAATTCTGTAATAATTTATGTATAAAATCAAATGAACATCTTTGGCAAAAAGCTAAGCGTACATTCGCTTGAGCCACCACTTTTTGGTGGTCACTTAATACAAGATTTTACGCGTATTTTGTTATGCAACTTAATTCAATTTTGTAACTACAGCTTTAGTCAGTTTTATAGTTGCAAAACAAAACAAAAAAGACTTGTTGTAAAAGTAACCGTCAAAATTCACTTCCAGTTAAATGATTTGACTAGCCAATCAATTCTTTCATATACATTAGTCGTCCAATAATTATCCACAATTTGTACCAATAAATTTACCAATTTCAGTGTATTCCAGAAAACACAAGTTGGACGGCTTATAAATTTTGACGAGCAATCATTGTGTCAAATGAGGGTAGAGAAAAATATCAATACAACATATACTTATGAATTTTATTGAAAGTTTATTTATGGTAAATATGATACAAATGTATATAACTTCAGTGAACCATGACAAATACAAATAAAAATTTTGGGATAAAATCATGTTCAAATAGAAGTGAAAAATTTATTACTTCATTCAATCATTGACATAGTAGGTAATAAGGCTGTAGTTTGTCTCTGGATATAAAAGTAAGATTGTTGACAATCTAAATCCTGAGTACTCAGTGAAATTTGATGCCAACGAGTACCCACAATATACCATTTGATTGAAAATTACCAATATTTCACACACTGAATCACTCCTTCGATCTGCATCTCTAAGGTAATCATACCTTTACAGGGGTTGTCACAACTTTAACCCTTGTCATGCTGAATAAAAATCTGTTCCAAGAATATTTTTAAATAAATGGACTGAAAGCACTGGAAGTCCTTAACCCATTACCAGACGGCAAAATTTTAGACTGGCCCAAATTGAAAGAAGTTGCAGACGACAAATAAAGTTAATGAATTTTTTTATTTTTTCAACTTTCTGGGTAGAAAACATTGTGAAAAATTAAGAAATTGCTTGATTCAAGCAATTTCTTTATTTCACACAATGTTTTCTCAATTCTTTTGCTTGAGGGGCGTCCAAAAGCGTCACTGTGTGGGAATGGGTTAAGGAGGGTTTTTATTTCATTTGAAAATTAAATTCACAAGCCATCACCACTAAAAAGTGCAGGCTGATATTTATCTATACCTCCTGCCAAAACAGGAATATTCTAGATTAAGTTTGCATTCTCAAAAAAATATTCCTGGAATTCAGAAAAGAATGCAAAGAATGTAGAACAATACCCTCTTTTTTCCATTTCATTTCTCAATTTGTGCAAATATTTTCATATTTCTTGAACATTTATCAACTCATTTTCAAATAACGAAATTGAAGACTGCTAAAATTGTAGATAACAATTTATATTCAACAAAATTTCAAGTATTTTTATCTTTTTGGGTAGAAAACATTGTGGATAAAGAAGTAATTTCATGTAAAAAGCAGTATTTTCATTTTCTACAGGGTTTTTTTTTTTTTTAAGGGAGGCAGGATTGTTTGGGAAATATACAGGATTGTCTTGGCATCAGTAAATAGGTCAAGTAAATACTTTCATAATCTATAACTGATTCAGTTATCCCTTTCCAATCAAATCCCTGGTTTTTAACATCCTTGTGGTTTAATACATGAGAAAACATTGTAGAAAAAGAAGGAATTGCTTGTAACAAACAATTTCTTCCTTTTCCACAATATTTTCTACTCTACTATATGATTATTTTCCAAATGAAATCCACTTTAAATTATTGTCTGCCAAACCTTTGAATTTGGACAGGTCTAAAATTTGCCAAACAGGAAAGAGTTTATCCATGCTCTTCTAATTTATGAATTGTTTTGATAGGATAAATACAGTTATTAAAGACGCGGTTGGAACAAGAGCTATGCAAATTGTAACTGTAGGAGGAATGACGGAGGAGGGGGACCAGGATTATAACATAATACGACCCTTCAAGGCTATAAAAATACAAGTACTTTTCACACAATGCTTTCTAGTCCAAATCTCACTTTTTCTTTAATTATAGTCTGCTACTTCTGCCATTTTGTAACGATGTAAAACTTTGATTTCATGCAAATGGCTAACACAATCACCGGAAAGGTTTTTATTTATAGTAGAAAACAAAGTAGGAAAACTTTTAAGTTGCTCTATCCTTCCAAAAACAATCTCTTCTTTCTATGACTCACTCTTCACATTTAAAAAGGAAAACCTTGTTTTTTGTGGGGTTTTTTTGTGGAAAACATTTTGAACAATGAAGAAATTGCTGGTAACAAGCAATTTCATCATTTTCTATGTTTTCAAAGTGGAATGGTTTAAGCTAAAGATATGCTCTATCAATTAGTGGTCATAGTAATTTTCTTAAACTTTGAAATCAATTTGCATTGCCATTTTAACCCCATAACATACAATTTTTTTTAGAATGGTCCAAAGTGAAGACATCATTATGTACTAGTTCTTTGAATTTTATATCAGATAGGTAAGAAAATATTGTGACTTCATTATGTACTCAGTTTTTGAATTTTATATCAGAAAGGAAGAAATGCTAGTTATCAAAGTTTTCCATGGTTAATTTTTTTATCGCATTAATAATAGGGATGGCATGGTTATTGGCTATTATATAAACAAGTAAGCAACTTCCTCTTTCCTCTCAATGTTTTCCATTGCTATTTAAATATGCTAGATTGTGCGCTTATGGGCTAAGGAATGAATGTTTACTCAGATGCGCAGCAAAATGAAATTTGCACATATTCACTCAAACTCAATAAAACTCTTCATTATCATTATTCTTTTTCTGTGCAAAAACAATCACGCAAGATCATTAAATATAAATTCCCATGCTGAACCCCGGAAAATTCTTGTTTAGCAGAATATAGACAAAGATCAGCCTGCACTTATGTGCAGTCTGAATTTAGTCTACACCACCTGCTTGTCCCTTTTAAACCAGAATTGTCTGTAACATAATTTTTCGAAAGAAATACTAACCTATAATTGGTGCTTCCAGTGCTTTCAGCCCTTTGATTTAAATACAATTCTGTAAAGGATTTATAATTCAGCATGTCAAGGGTTAAGTAGAGAAGTGGTCAAACCTTTGTTGTCAATTTACAGATGGCTTCTTATGCCCAATGATATTCAATAAGATAGAATGAACCCTTTCCTGTTTTTGAAATTTTAGACTGGTCCAAATTAACCCTTGTCATGCTGTATAAATTACCTTACTGAATTGCTGTCAAATCAAAGGTCTGAAAGCACTGATAGAACTTGTTGTTCAAAAATCAATATTTCTTTTAGAAATCAACCTCATCAACAACTCGGGAAGGAAAAGTATGAGCAGGAGGTGTAGACTAAGATCAGCCTGCACAAACGTGCAGTCTGATCTTAGTCTACACCTCCTGCCAAAACCGGAATATTCTGGGTTCAGCATGACAAGGGTTAAAAGAGGTTGCAGTATTAGGTGCAATTTCGAATGAAATGATCAAATGTGGTAGAAAATATTGTGGGAAAAGAAGAAATTGTTGTTACAATCAGCTTCTTTTTCCACAATGTTTTCTCAAGTATAAAATCATAGCATCATAATATCCCGTGTTTGTACAGGAAAGGGATAAAATAATCTTTAAAATATCTGGTCAGCAAATCATTGGAGGGTCACCTGAATATTGTAACAGCATTACACTCCCAGTCGATATGAATTGTTCAATGAATGTTTTTGATAGGCAGTAAAAGTCTGTAAATTGTTCTATACAATAATGAGGTATCAATGCAATAAAAGTATTATGGGGTCAGTTAAACTACCTTCCAGCCTCATAACCTGGGAATAATTTCACTAAAACTTCTGACAGAGTTTTGTTGATGGGCATGCTGTAGTCTTTACCTAGTTCTGTACGACATGCAGGACATGAAAACACTTCTGCTTTAAAGGACCTCTGGAGGCATGACTGAAAAATAAAGTCAAATAGCTTTTGTCCACCTGTTATCAAACAAGTTCAGAAGCAGCTTAAAGAATAATATAATGGGAAACATTTTGGGAAAACGAGTGTAACAAGCAATTTTTCTTCCAATTTGTTTTCAATCAAACAAAATGCTTATTCTACAATTCATATTATGATCCTGATTATTTTTTTCTACAATTCATATGCTCTTGAAAAACCCACAACTGTACATCTGGTTTAAAAGTCAATCACCTTGTCAGAGTGTTCTATACTGATTTCTCTTTGAAATGGGTGAGGCAATCTATCATTTGAGAAACTGACCTTTGACCTTAAAGCTGTAGTCTATGATTGTTATCCCATTCCAACACAATGACTCTTTCAGACTTCCCTAAGGTAAAAAAAGCTTTAGAAAATTGTGGAAAATGAAGAAATTGCTTGTTACAAGCAATTTCTTCATTATCCACAATGTTCTCTACCCCAAATGTAAAAAAGTCCAAAATTTCATAAGATTTAAATTGTCATCTGCAACTCTTTTCCATTTGGACCAGTCTAAAATTTTGCCATCTGGGAATGGGTTAAATAACAAATCACCCAAAATGTTTTACATAAATGTCTAAGGTGAACATCTCACTTCCAGTCTAAATGCATTGTTTGATTGGTCAATAAATTTTTGATTGAAAGCATCAATCTGTCAATGGTTAATAATTTTCGTTTCATACTTGATTCGTATCACATTGTTAATACCTATCAAATCTAAACAAGGGCATTAACCAATTATTACACAATTTACGACTGGTCCAAATTCAGAGAACCCATTCCCACACAACAAAATTTTAAACCGGTCCAAATTGATAGAAGCTGCAGACGACAATTTAAAGTTGATGGAATTTCGAATTTCTTTGTCTTTTTGAACAGAAAACATTGAGGATAATGAAGAAATTGCTTGATACAAGCAATTTCTTCATTTTCCTCAATGTTTTCCAAAATATTTTTCTTGAGGGGCGTAAAAAGGAGAGCTTGAGTTGGAATGGGTTAAGACGACAATTTGTAGTTGGTGGCATTTTAAATAGCTTTGTCTTTTCATGTTGAAAACATTCAGGATAATGGAGAAATTGCTTGTGGTAAGCAATCTCCTTTTTTCAATAATCTTATACAAAGCTTTTGAGGGGTGTAAAAAGTGGGAAAAGGTTAAACTTGAATTTCTTGTTTGTCTGTGCCAGTAATACTCGTCATTATTACTCTATCAACAAGGATGGGTAAAAGGTCTATGAAAATTATTTTCTAGATATGGTGAAAGAACCTTACCTTACAAATATTATGAAAACATGGTGTTGTGACAGGTTTGAAAGCTAAATCTTGACAACAAATACAGGTAAATAATTCTTCCACCTTCGATAAAAATTTCTGAAATAAACAGTGATATCTATAATAAATATCTAACTTGTAACTGCAAACAGTTGTACAAATTTCCCTTCCAAGTTGCTACATGAAAGGAATCTGTCTTTTTTAAATAGGATACAAAAGGACAATAGTTACCCAAACAGGAAAAAAGATTTAACCGATTCCCACACAACAAAATTTAGACCAGTCCAAATTCAAAGAAGTTGCAGACGACAATTTTAAGTTGATGAAATCTTTAAATCTTTTCTTTTGAGATTAGAAAACATCATGGATAATGAAGAAATTGCTTGTTACGAGCAATTTTCTAAATTTTCCAAAACGTTTTCTAACGATTTTATGTTAAGAGGCGTTTAAAAGTGTCACTGTGTGGAAAAGGTTTAAATAAATGATGAACTTGAGGCACTTGAGTGCCTGATTTGCTCCTCAGCCTTATATACTTTTTATGTAGGTAATTTAGTCTTCTTAAACACAGGAGACAGATTATTGCAGTAACAACTGTTTCCCTTAAATCATTTTAATATCTAAATGAAATTTGTCAAATACTTCAAAAGAATGTTGTTAAACCTATGAAAATTTCTTCAAGAAGTCTGATGAAGGTAAGATAATTCCTGTAGAATTTGATTGAAATCTATCCTCCTAAGACAAGATATTAAAGTGAAAACTTTATACCATATATTAGCCATATCAAACAATTGTTTTTGAAGGAATCCTATAAAGGCTGACCAAAGGATCATTCCTGTGAAAATTACTTGAAATCCATCAGCTTGTTTTTAAGATTTTCAAAGATTTCACCAACATCATATTTGGAATTTAGCCCACAGTACTACTGAAGCATCCTTTCAGAGCCTCCAGCTGCTCAACCCACTAAGGTTTACAGTTATCTACCCATTGGTAGGAGACAAATATTGGAAAGGACCTTCACAGCAGCCAGGGATCCAACCCATGAGCAAGTTCTTAACCTCAAACCTGTTCATTATAATCTGATACAGCAGTAGATCCTCTGATGAAACAGATTTCCACAGTCTAGGTGAATATAATGTTATACCCCTTCAGTATAAGCAGTATATGCTATACCTTAAGGATACAACAAGGATGACAAGAATTAAAAACATCCAATCAAAGAAAAACACAAACAGAAAACTTACAGGTCTTCCTTCACTAGTAGTTTCCAGCGCTTCCTGCCATGTTTTCTGGTTTCCCTCATCCTTTTTTATCTGTTTCATGATTTCAGCTTCTATTTTATAGGCTGCCGTTTTAACCTTCTTCTTGCTTTGTTCTTCTTCTACAAGAACGTTAAACTTGAAAGTTTATATGTTATCAAAATATATTTGGTTCTGGTTATATGGAAGTTAATAAAGATCTTCCATTGGATTTCCAGATTTTCTTTCTGCAAAGATGAATTTTTCCAAATCATCTTAATATCATCACATATTACTTATAATTCTGGTTACAAAAAAAAAAAGGATCTAATATGGGGCGGCAAAGCTTTAATGCAAACAACAAAATTTTAGACTGGTAAAATTGGAAGAAGCTATCAATTATAGGACAAGAGGGCCAGTGGCCCTGGCGCTCACCTGACATAAGGCTTTTTTTTCTTCAAGGGCATATACAAACTGGGTCGGGAGAAGACCTCCTTTAATATATAACTAAAATCAACTTATGTTACCATGCCAACCGATGCTTTCAACAGATTTCAGTAATTATTTAAAGGGGGCAAACTAAAGTATTTCTGCCCAATTTGGTTTAAGTTTGCCAAATAGTTTTGAAAGGGTTGCCTTCTTTATTTCTAGTTAAGCCTAATCAACCTGTGGCTCTAAAATTTTATCAATTTTGAAAGAGGTCAGTGTAATGATGCTTCATGCAAAATTCAAGATTCTTCAACTTCTGGGTCAGGTGGAGATGTTTCTTTTCCCAATTTTACTCTTGTCATAGCAACCAGAGTTTTCAACTGATTAAATTCTTTGGATGAAATCAGCCAAGTGGTTTTGGAGGATATGTTGTTTCAAAAATCCTTCTTTATTTCTATATAAGCCCCAACCCCTGTGGCTCCTGGGGGCCCAAGCTTGATGATTTTAGCAATTCTGAAAGAGGTCAATGTACTGATGCTTCATACAAAATATCAAGACTCTAGACCTTCTGGGTTAGGAGGAGATCATTTTTAACAATTTTATTAAACTCCACTTGTGTTACCCTGGCAACCAGAGTTTTAAACGGATTTAAATTCTTTTAGCAAATTCATAGGCCACCACCAAAGAAACATTTCTGCCAAATTTGGACAGCACACACTGGAAAGATGATAATTAAAATACCTCACCATGAGCACTTCATGCTCAGGTGAGCTAAAAATAAAGGCAAAATAGGGTAAAAACACTGAGAAAATGTAAGTAAATGTGACTGACTGTGACAATTATTTTCAGTAATCCTTTACCAGATGGCAAAATTTTAGACTGGTTCAAATAGAGTTACCGACATCAATTTAAGTTGGTGAAATTTTGGATTCCGTAAAATTTCTTGTGTAAAATGAAAAAATTGCTTGTTACATGACCCCGATCCGAAATCTATCCTCATACTTAATATGAGCTTGGTATCTTAGATAGGCTTAAACAAGTTGTAACTATTAAGCTTTTTTGTTAAATCTAACATACAGACGAGGCAAAACAATATTCCCCCTATCTTTCAATGCAGGACCATAAAAAAGGTAGGAGACAGGGCACACAATTAAACGAGTGGAAAATGAATATAATACAAGTTACATAACTCTGTGAAATGTACATAGTGTAACCAAACAATAGGATTTGCTTGATAATGACAATATCTATGAAATATGAATCTAAATGGCTCATGAGAAAATTTGTGAACAAAAAAAATTCATCAAACAACGTCTTTCTGTGAAAAGCAATTTGACAGAAACAATGATAACAAGTTGTTGAGAAAATGAGCAGACAAGAATTTAATCAGAGGGTTATAACTCCCTGTAAATGCAACGTTCTACAAGCAAATTATTCACATTTCTCCTTGATCCTGAGTATGAACTTTAAGTTTAATTCCATCCAATTGTTGATGATAGAGCTCAAAAAGACAATACCAAAGAGTTCTTACAAGAAGAGGAATAACAGAGTTAGATTGGTATCACAATTTGTTATCTAGATCTCAAGATTCAGGCAAACTAAGTACTCACACCCTTAACAACATCACCATTTACCCTCATGACTGCAAAAATGTCAGCCAAACTGGAGTTTGGTGACATTTAAAAAATTAGTAAAGATATGTGAGTAAATAAACCAAGGGATTCTCACGAATGAATGGCCTGGATGCAATATTGATTTTATAGACTGGACAAGAGTAAGCCCCTTCTCTATTTTCAGAATTTTGGTAATGTCCAATTTGAAAGAAGTACGAGACAACTTTTAAAATGAGTGCAATTTGAAATGTAGCCAACCAACAGAGAAGAAAATATTGTAGGAAAAGAAGAAATTGCTTGTAAATTCTTCTTTTCCCACAATGTTTTCCTAAGTATTAAATCACAGGGATATAAAATCCAGGTGTTGAACAGGAAAGTGTTAATTTACCTTCTTCCTCATTTTCATCATGTTTCCTTTTCCCTTTTTTCCCTTTTCCTGATGGTGTTCCCCCTTCATTTTTCAATCTCTCCTTCTCAGCTTGAGCTTCCAGGTATCCCTCAGGGTATTGAATGGTGAGCCCAAGCTCATTAATTCTTTTCTTTCCAGCTTTTGTCCATGGAGCAGGTGTGGTGTCATCCCGTTCTAACATGTATCTCCAAACCAGGAAGCCAGATTTTCCCTTCTCTGGCCAGTATCTGACAACCTATAAATTGAAATAATAAAGCGGCTGAGCGTATAGCAGTATTCTCTATTGACTAAAATTTATGATTTTAACAAACAAATAATAGGTTTAACACCAAGCGAAAAACAATTCTTGGAATGAGACCTTAATACCTGACCATGAAACCAACAGAAGGGACTTCCCACAAGAAATACACAGGTGAATCACTAAAGTCCTATCTCTATCTGTTCAAAAGTTGTGATCAATGCTAGAGGATCTTTTTACATTGATTGTATTCAGTTTAATGCCAAAATTTCACTTACATGGCAAGAGCTATTAAACCTAATCATGGCCTCCTTGGTTGGAGATCGAACCCATGACACCCTCTTATTGAAGATTTGGAGTCTGATGCGCTACCAAATGCGCTAATGGAGGAATGCCTGATGTCCAATACACTTACACTTTGTACTTATGTCAGCTCATATCATGGTCATACATGGAAGGCTTGTTGACATCATTATTGAACATAGCTACTGATAAGCCAACAAAACCGCTCTCAGGATTATCAGTCCTTTGATTCTCTCTTGGATGATATGAAGGATATGGTTAAATATACAGACGTAAAACGGACATGTTTTACAGTATTTTCAGTCGAAATTGCTACTAAACTGGCATCAAACATATATTTCACCACCTGTGCTTTCTTTTTTAAAAACATTTTTCTCTTCCTTTTCTTGCATGATTTGAAGTATTATGCTTGGAATTTGGGAAAATACTATCAAAAATTTCATCTGAGAATTTGGATGAAAGAATTCAATGTTAATCCCTTTAGCTTGAAACTAATCCATGTTTTGAAATAAACAACATACTTTATAAATTCCATCATATCTGTTGCCCTCTTCTGGAGCATACTCTGAATGTTTTCCCAGTTTACAGCTACGTACAACCCTCACTGGTTTTCCTGCCCTCCAATCTTTTGATGTGGCACCATTCTTTACATCAATAGGTGCATTGCACATTTTAGCTAGGGCTCTACAGTTACAAAAGAATTCAATTTTATCTATTTACATAAGATAAATCATTTTATGTATCATATAAATCATTTCATTCTAGTTTTATCTTTAATCCATTCCCACACAACAAAATTTTAGACTAGGTTAATTGAAAGGAGTTGCTGATGACAGATTACAGTTTA
The DNA here is from genome assembly GCA_946902895.1 of Fragum fragum. NCBI lineage: Eukaryota > Metazoa > Mollusca > Bivalvia > Cardiida > Cardiidae > Fragum > Fragum fragum. The sequence goes on along the minus strand of OX336367.1, from coordinate 36,066,420 downwards.
TGAAAGCAATTTCTTCATTTTAATCCATGTTCTCCGAATAGTTTTTCTCCAGGGGCATCAAAAAGCTTCAATGTGTGGGAATGGGTTAAGGTACAATTTAAGGTTCAATTTACAGAGAATCTCTACTTATCCCTATTCTTACATTTGACCTTGACATGTGGCCTTGAAATTTTAAATACCTGATTTGAGAACAATATGGTTGAAACAAAATATTTTTGCCCATCAGTGGAGAAAGATAATAACAGGTAATGAGTTTTTGTGACTAAACAGTATTGCATAAGAATATAGTTTTTCTGTCAGACAGGACTTACTTGTTCATGCGTGTAAGAGTTTGATCACATGACTGTTCAGCTGTTCGTTTATTTCCAGATAAATCACGACCACCACTACCAGTATATAAAAATGTGTCACCGTTATCCTGAAAGAAATAGACAAGCTTATAAAACAGATACAAAACAGATACCAACTTAGAAACACAGCTTGTAGTATGGAAAAATGAATGCTTCATTAAAGAATTATTTGACTTGGGATTTTATACTTTTAAAATCAAGCTTGCCATGAATAAGCCAAATTGAAACATTCAACAACAGTAAACTCTGCTTATGAAGATATTCTTTGATACAACAATTGGCTCATATCAAAATAGATTTCAAAGTCCCATGTGAGAAAAGTAATCAGTTATATTGACATTTGGGTGACACATTGCATTTTTTATTGGTCAACCAGAGTTGACTGTTGTCATCATTTCAGTTCATTTCAATGTCACAGGAATTTCATCCATTTAAACTTTCTTTGAATGAACTTACTTTTTGACAGGTACAGTAAGACTCTTGTGTTTACTAGTGCTAAAACTCACCTGCCAAAAACAAAGGATTGAACAGGAATAGGTTTAAAGGTTTAATAAAAATGATTTTCAGGATCATGCCTGCAGAAACAATTGGTTCTTAAAAGTCCGCCACCCATCGGCAATCTATATTCATTTTGAAGTAATATATCACTTATTATAGAAGATGACTGAAAAACAATGGTGGAAAAGAAGAAATTACAAAATGATGAATCAATCAAAGTGTTTATTTTATTGAAAGCGATCATCAAACTCTATCATATATGATAAGTATTTTTGTTGGTTCTGCAAATTAAACTTCATAACTATAGGTCACCAGCGATTTGCTCTTCTGTTTTTGATCCTGACAATAAACAATGCAAACTTCCATTGTTTGATATCTAAGTCAAACTACTGTTTGAGGGTAGTGGATTTGCTAGCAACCCATGAACTGGATGCCATGGACCAATTGTCTATCTACTGGATGCCAAAGTAAATTCAAGTTACTTACTGTATCATCTTCATATCCCCCTGATAACACAATAGAGTAAGCTCCCTCATTCTCTCTCCCAGCAATACCAGCAACATGGGGTCTATGGACACCAGCCTCGCTAACCTAAAACACATTGGATCAGGGTTTTCACTAGTCAAGTGTCACTGATCCTTGCACCAAAATTTTTTTAAAAGTAACAAGATGTGTTTGTGAAACACTATGCCCCCGAAACGGGAATTCTTTAGAAACGGGTAAAGGGTTAAAATTTTGACCTTGACGAAATGACCTTCCCCAGTTGCGCCTTGTTGAGACCTATCTACATACCAAATATTAGCTTTGTAACTTAATCAGGGTTGAAGTTATAGGAAAATGTTTAGTTGGCAGGTTAAGTTTTGCAGACAGACAGACAGACGGACAGACGGACACCGGTAAAACAATATGCCCCTGATCTTATCGATGCGGGGGCATAAAAATTAAAATCTGTGAACCATGAACATTTTGTCCTATGTCCCCAAATATCTTGCAAAAACAATTTTCTTTGTTGAAATAAGATAATCCAATAGTCAACACTAACAGTGTCCTGAGATCCTGGGAATCCAAGAAAATCGGAAGGGATACAAGAAAATCCAGGCTAAGGATTCTGTCAAAATTATTTCTTGAGTACAATTAATATTAGTGCATCAACTAATGATCCTGATGCACCAAAGACGTTTCAGTAAATTTCAACTTGTTCTTTGACATTTAACCACACAAATTTTTGACTGGTCCAAATTTGGAAAAGTTGCAGACATGTTTAGGCAATGGAATTCTAACAAGAGGACAATGATGGTCCTAAATTGCTCACCTGGATCATTTGCTGTTAAAAAAATGCAATTGGATCCAAATAATGTAAATAAAACAAGAGCACTGCCTACAGGTGCCTACACTCGGCTATTGGGTGTTGGATAATGGATAAAAGTATCTAGAGTTATCCCCCTTGATAGTATAGGTTGCTCTTTTGATAGTGAACAAGTGTACCAAGTGAATGCCTTAAGTAGAATCAGAGATATCACAAAATGTCAAACGGTGACGACAACCAAGGCTATAGCAACACCTCAGATATTCTACGAAAACAGCCGAGCTAAAAATTATCATAAAGGCCCATTTTCCTATGTTTTCCAATAGAACCTTCCCATAATCAATAGGTTTCAGTCTTATTGCCTAACAAGTATTCCAGCTAAGTTTCATGAAAACTGAGTAAAATATATGACCTCTAGAGTGTAAACAAAGAAATTATCATTATGGCCCCTTTTCCTGTGTTTTCCAATAGAACCTTCCCATAATCAGTAGGATTAATCCTCATGGTCTAACAATTATTCCAGCCAAGATTCATGATGATTGAGCCAAAATGGTGGCTCTAGAGTGTAAACCCTTCAATTATTGATGCAGCACGACACACATCAGACAACAGACATTCAACAATCTTCAAAGTTCTTCATGAGCACTTCGTGCTCAGGTGAGCTAAAAATGTTTGTGTTTTTTTGGTAGAAAACATTGTGGATAACATAGAATTTACTTGTAAAAGGAAATTTCTTCCTTTCAGCTGCAATCCCACTTAGGTTTACAATAATTCACCCATTGACAAGACAAATGAGACAAGAAATGTGTGCAGCCCCCAGGGATCGAACCCATGACATCCTATGATTGAAGATTAGGAGTCTGATGCGCTACCGTCTGCACAATGACTGCAACTAAAATAGAGAATAACTGTGCTAAATTATTTTGAAATCCAATTCAAAATTTAGGTGTCATGCTCCACACTAGATCAATATTAACCTCTGTCCTTGGCCCGAGACCTTGAAATTTACACAAAATTAGTTTCCTATGTCCAATTTTCTTTTGAAAGAGAACAACTGTGCCCAATATTTTATTTCAAAATACATCAGTAAATTTTGTCTTTACTCTGGACAAGCTCGAATGGACGCTAGATGGATGGACAACACCAAAACAATATTCCTTGACAGGGTTTTCCCTCGACTTTCAAAACAGGGGGTCATTTTGCCACATTATGACCCCTATCAAATAAGATAAATAAGGTTATCTAGCTATTTTGGGGGTCATTTATGAACAAGAGGCCCATGAGGGCCTGAGACGCTCTACTGGTTATCAAGTTTTCCGTTAAAGAAATCTGATATTTACCTTATGACCCTACAATCATTCTGTGAATATTTCATCAGAATCTGACAATAATTGTGGACTTAATCACATAAACAGGATTGTTTTGAATGAAAATCAATAAGGCCCCTTTTCCTGTGTTTTCTGATGGATCAATTTCATTCCAAAAGGAAGTTTCCTTACAACCCGACAATTGTCCTGTGAAATCTAAAAGACAACTTGATAATGATTGTTATCTTCATCACATACACAAGAATGTTTTGAATGATAATCTGTAAGGCCCCTTTTCCTGTGTTTCAAATGCCACAGTTATTCCATGCATCTTTGAAGTGAATCCAATAAAACTGTTGACTTTATTGTGTTAACAAAGATATTAATTCAAGTTCTCATAGGGCCCCTTTTCCCATGATATTTTACTGTTGGTTTTATCATTCTATGAAAGTTAAAAGTGAATCCGATGAAATATTGGAAATTCATTATGTTTACTAGAATATTAAAAAAAAAAAAAATCATATGTCCCCTTTTTACATGATACTTGATGGATTGTACCCAGTTCTGAAAAGAACCATCTAAGTATTTGTACAATCATTCTGTGAAATTTTGAAGTGAATCTGGTGAAATCAAGGGACATCATTGTGTTAACCAGAATATTTAAGAGAGTTTTTCATAAGGCTCCTTTTTATGTGACCCTTGCTATAGTCAGATCCACTGTCAAAATCAACAATTGGAATGATGGTACAATCAATCTGTTTAATCTGTGGAATTTATTGTGTTAATGAGTTTATAGTGAAATATTCATAGGGCCCCTTTTCTCATGATACTTTACAGAACAAACCAAATTTCAAAAGGAACAATTCTAATGAAGGTAGAATCATTCTTTAAAAGTTAAAAAGAATCAATGAAAACAGTGGACTGAATTGTGTCAAGAATTTTTGTAACTAAATTTTCATAAGGCCCCTTTTTCTGTGAAACTTAACAAATCAGACCCAATGTACAAAGGAACAATCCTAATGATAGTTTGAAGAAAATGATTAAGACTGAGGACTTTATTGTTATATTGATGTTTTGTAATAAAAATTTTTATAAGGTCCCTTTTCTTGTGTCACTTAACCAATCAGACCTAATTTACAAAGGAATAGTTCAAATGATGGTACAATCATTCTATTAAAGTTTGAAGAGATTCTGATAAAGACTGAGGGCATTGTTGTGTTTTTGAGGATTTGGTAATAATTTTTCATACATCCCCTTTTCCTATGATACTAGACAGATCAGGCCCAATTTGGAAAGAAACAATCCTTATGATGGTACAAACATTCTGTGAAAGTTTGAACAGAATCTGATGAAAACTGCAGACTTTATCTTGGTGTCAAATTTTTAAAATAAAATTTTCTTAAGGCTCCTTTTCCTGTGATACTTGAAGGATCAGGTCTCATGTCAGCATCAAAAATCGTGATTATTGTACAATGATTCTGTGAAGGTTTGAATAAAATCCAATGAAAGCTCTGGACTTGGTTACAAGGATTATAGATAAAATTCTCTAAAGGCCCCTTTTCCCATGATACTAGACAGATCACGCCTTATTTGAAAAGAAAGAATCCTTATGATGGAATAATCATTCTGTGAAAGTTTTAACAGAATCTGATGAAAACTGTTGACTTTATTGTGGTACAATGATTTTAAAATTAAATTTCATAATGCTCCTTTTCCTGTGATACTTGACGGATCAGGTCTAATGCAAACATCAACAATCATTATTATTGTACAATTATTCTGTGAATGTTTGAAGAAAATCCGATGAAAGCTCTGGACTTGGTAACAAGGATTTATAAATAAAATTTTCATAAGGCCCCTTTTCCTGTGCTTCTTGACAGTTCAAACCCTGTTATGAAAAGAATGATAGTTATGACCTTCCAATCATTCTGTGAAAGTTTCAACAAAATCTGATCAAAGCTGTGGGCTTTATTGTGTTAACAGGGTTTTATTAATTGATTTTTCATATAGCCCCTTTTCCCATGTTACTTGATGGATCTGAACCAATTCCAAAGGGAACTCTTCTTACAAAAGTATAATTATTCTGTTTGGGAATAAAGACAACCCCATCTCATCTGTGGACTTACAAGCATTAATTAAGATTTTTTTAATTGAATTTTCCTAAGGCCCCTTTTCCTATGTTTCTCAATGGATCAGACCCAATTTGAAAGGAACAATCCTTATGATGGTACAATCATTATGTGAAAGTTTTAAGTCAATCAGGTGAAATCTAGGGCCATTACATGTTAACTAAGATTTTTTTTATTAAATTTTCATAGGGCCCCTTTTCCCATGAAACTTGATGGATCAAACCTACTTCCGAAAGGAACAATCCATTTAATGTAATAATCATTCAGGGAATGTTTGAAGAGAATTTGTTGAAAACTATGGACTCTATTGTGTTTTCGAGGACTTTTTCAATCCAGTTTTAATCGGGCCCCTTTTTCCTGTGGTCCTTGACTGATCATACCAAATTTTGAAAGGAACAATTCTTATGATGGTACAATCATTCTGTGAAAGTTTGAAGTCAATCAGATGAGAACTGTGGACTCTAGAGTGTTAACAAAGATCTTTGAATTAAATTTTAATAAGGCCCCTTTTCCTATGTTTCTTGAGGAATCATATCTGAATCCAAAAGGTACAATCCTTATGATGGTACAATCATTCTGTGAAAGTTTGAAGAGAATCCGTTGTAAATTGTTGGCTCTAGATTATTAAAAAGAATTTTTTATCAAACATTTCCCCTTTTTCCTGTGTTTCTTGAAGGATCATACCAAATTTCAAAAGGAATAATCCTTATGATAGTACAATCATTCTGTCAAAGTTTGAAGGGAATCCGATGAAAACTATTGACTCCAGAGTGTTAACAAGAATTTTTTAATTAAATTTTCATAAGGCCCCTTTTCCCCTGTTTCATAACAGATCAGACCAATTTTCGAAAGGAACGATCCTTATGATTGTACAATCATTCTGAGAAAGTTTGAAGAGAATCCGAAGAAAACTGTGGACTCTATCGTGTAAACGAGGATTTTTTTATTAAATTTTCATAAGGCCCCTTTTCCCGTGTTTCTAAACGGATCATACCCATTTTCGAAAGGAACGATCCTTATGTTGGTACAATCATTCTGAGAAAGTTTGAAGAGAATCCAATGAAAACTGTGGACTCTATCGCGTAAACGAAGATTTTAAATTGAATTTTTAATGAATTTTCATAAGGCCCCTTTTCCCATGTTTCTTAACGGATCATACCCATTTTCGAAAGAAACGATCCTTATGTTAGTACAATCATTCTGTGAAAGTTTGAAGAGAATCTGATGAATACTGTGGACTCTATCGCGTAAACGAGGATTTTTTTATTAAATTTTCATAAGGCCCCTTTTCCCATGTTTCTTGACGGATCATACCCATTTTCGAAAGGACTGATCCTTATGATGGTACAATCATTCTGAGAAAGTTTGAAGAGAATCCGATGAGAACTGTGGACTTTATGGCGTAAACGAGGATTTTAAATTGAATTTTTAATTAAATTTTCATAAGGCCCCTATTCCCGTGTTTCTTGACAGATCATACCCATATTCGAAAGGAACGATCCTTATATTGGTACAATCATTCTGAGAAAGTTTGAAGAGAATCCAATGAAAACTGTGGACTCTATCGCGTAAACGAGGATTTTTAATTGAATTTTAAATGAATTTTCATAAGGCCCCTTTTCCCGTGTTTCTTGACAGATCATACCCATTTTCGAAAGGAACGATCCTTATGATGGTACCAGTGTTGTGCCTAGGCCGCGGCATCGCAGGATTCCCGCAAATTTATTCCCGATGTCCCCTAAAATCTAAGCCATCGCGGGATTTCGGGCGCGCTCAAATTTCCGCGATCTTTTATATTCCGTAATGCCTACGAAAAAAGTCCTGCTCGATCAGCGTTTACATTTGTTTTGATAGTATAATTTACGCATTGAATATTATTACACGTACACGGTGCACCCTCAAAGACTTGACTGTGACCCGATATTTACCTTTCGATTCTGCAAATTTTGATGTAAAATATTATGAACCAGTCGCGCACCTACAAAAAACTTGACTGTGACCCACAATTGCCATTTGATTCAGCCGATTTTAATATAAAGTAACGAGAACCGGTCTCGGAATTGTTACTAAAATTGAAAATGGCTAAACGACAGATGCGCTTGACTGACTTTATGTCAGGAAAATGTGGAAAGGTAGCAGACGATGTTGAATCAACGGAGACGGCTGCGATCCAACCGTGTCTACATCTGCTGATGCAGACAGCGAAATGTCCCAGTCATCTCCTTCTTCCTCAGAGACAAAAAACGGAAGGAACGAAATTTCCAAAAGAATTGGTTGTCAAACTTTTCTTAGCTGCGAGAATCGGGTGACAGCCAGAAATGCGAGACCTGTTTGGAATCGAAACTAAAATTATCCAAACCATTTGCTACAGACACTTGGTGTACCAATATGCGCTCAATTACAGTAACAAAATTGGGCTTATCAGTTGTAGCTTTACGTTTGAAATATGAGGGGGCCCTTGCTATAGATCGCTCATTCAATGAAAAAGATGAAGCCATAACAAAACTTATGGAAATAGTGTACTTTATTGCAAAAGAATCCAGCATGGACAGAAAATTATATTCAAATTAGACTATTTATCAATAACAGGTAGGAATTAGTTGTTTTAGTTTGTCCCCCAAAATTTCCCAATGTCCCCTTGAAATTTAGGTAGGGGGACACCTGTGTCCCCCAAAAATTCTGACCTAGGCACAACACTGTGGTACAATCATTCTGAGAAAGTTTGAAGAGAATCCGATGAGAACTGTGGACTCTATCGCGTAAACGAGGATTTTTTAATTAAATTTTCATAAGGCCCCTTTTCCCAGGTTTCTTGACGGATCATACCTATTTTCGAAAGGAACTATCCTTATGATGGTACAATCATTCTGAGAAAGTTTGAAGAGAATCCGATGAAAACTGTGGACTTTATCGCGTAAACGAGGATTTTTAATTGAATTTTTAATTAAATTTTCATTAGGCCCCTTTTCCTGTGCTCTTGACGGATCATACCCATTTTCGAAAGGAACAATCCTTATGATGGTACAATCATTCTGTGAAAGTTTGAAGAGAATCTGATGAAAACTGTGAACTTTATCGCGTAAACGAAGATTTTTTAATTAAGTTTTAATTAGGCCCCTTTTCCCGTGTTTCTTGACAGATCTGACCCAATTTCAAAAGGAACGATCCTTATGATGGTACAATCATTCTGTGAAAGTTTGAAGAGAATCCGATGAAAACTGTGAACTTTATCGCGTAAACAAGGAAAAGTTTAACGGACGGACGACGGACGGACGGACGCCGGACGGGAAATAGCCATCGCTATAGCTCTAGTGGCCTTCGGCCAGTAGAGCTAAAAATGGGGGTTCAAATTCAAAGAAGGAGAGGGTCAGGGAAAACCCTGCCTTGCCTCTTAGTGGTTTAAGACTTGTGAGAACCATGTTTTAATTTCCCATCCATATTTCTTTTACCATGAATATTTAACCCTTGTCATGCTGTATAAATTACCTTACTGAATTGCTGTAAAATCAAAGGGCTGAAAGCACTGATAAAACTTATTGTTCAAAAATCAATATTTCTTTTAGAAATCAACTTCATACACAACTCTGGCATAAGAAGTACAAGCAGGAGGTGTAGACTTAGATCAGCCTGCACATAAGTGCAGTCTGATCATAGTCTTCACCTCCTGCAAAATCCGGAATATTCCGGGTTCAGCATGACAAGGGTTAAATTTGCATCCTGTATATGTATAATGTACCATTCTCCTACATACCTGTACTCTGAATTTCCAAGTTGTACCCACTTCTACTCCCGGTATAGGTCCAAAGTGGTTCATTGGAACGACTGTACATACCTTCTGTCTCCCAACACATGCCATGCCCTGAAAAAAACGTAATGTAAAATAATTGTTTCACAATTGATTGCTTAACAAATGGTGAAATTGGCAAATGAGATTAATAACAATGAAATGCATTTTCAGTTGTTACTATTTGACGCTTCATACTGAAACAATTTCATCAATTTTGATAACCAGTATCTGATTGGTTTTGAAATAAACTTTTTCTCACTAAATCATTCCCACACAAGCCAACCTTGTAAAATGTGGAAATTGAAGAGAATGCTCTTAACCCATTCCAACACAAGAAAATTTAAGACTGGTCCAAATTGAAAGAAACTGCAGACGACAATATCAAGTTGATGGAATTTTAATTTTTTTCGTCTTTTGGGATAGAAAACATTGTGGATAATGAAGAAATTGCTTGTGACAAGCAATTTCTTCATTGTCCACAATGTTTTCCAAAGCTTTGTTCTTGTGGGGCGTAAAAAGGAGGGCTTGAGTTGGAATGGGTTAAAAAGCTATCTCTTCATTGTCGATTTTTCTGTCCCAGAATAAAAGATCTTCAAAATTTTACAAACAAATGTTATTTGTATTTTTTTTTTTAATTCAGACAAGTATTAATTAGTCCTCATGCAATGGGTCAAACCAGTATTATTCTATTGTTTAAGATGGTGCACCTATCCTTTCTTTTTACACACCAGCACAACAATGTTCAATCTAAGCAGCCCTGTTCATTCTACTTAGGCATAATACATATCATTTGCCAAATAGTTTGGGACAAATGATGCATGTCTTAATGACCAGACAAATACCAGATAGAACGTTAGCAAAGCTGGGATTTGTAAAAAACGAATATGATTATAACTTAAAAAAGAATGTTATCAACAATTTGTCTTGAGGCTAAAGTAAACTAGAATTGTCACAAAGTGGCCTTATGGGCCCAGCAGCACTTTTTTTTTTATTGAAGTAGCACATTTGACCCTTGTTACCCACAAACAATAGAGCACCCCCTTGGGTCATGAATAATATTTGTATAAAGTTTCAAGGTCCTAGGTCAAATAGATAATAACTAAGAGCACCAAAATATATTCAGTGAGGTAAAGTTGACCTTTGACCTATGTGACCAAAAAACAATAGGGTTATTCCTTAGAATTAGATATAGAAACGGAAAATTCTACAGACAGACAATAGAACAGATAGAAAATGAGACGTGATGAAACCACTTCGTAGGCGGGGGTATAACAACTAATACTTCAATACAATATCTTAAAACTCACCCTTCCCCAATCCCTGTTACTTGTTGAAGTAGCCGAAGCCATTTTAGATTTCTTCTTGCTTTGTTTCAACTTTTCTCCGGCTTTGACAATGACAGAGTCATCCAATTTACATGCCGGACAGTACCTGAACACAAAAACGAAAGCAAAATGATGGTTTTAATTGCCACTGTCAATAATAAAACAAACTGAAAATTCAAATTTTCAAGGTGCAGGCACAACACTTCGATAGCCAGCCAACAATATCATTGTTTGATATCTCACAGGGAGAGCCTCGTCAGAAGTCAGTAGGCATGGCTAGCAATCCGTTAATCTATTCCCACACAAGAAAATTTTAGACTACTCCTAATTCAAAGAAGTTGCAGACAACAATTTTGAGTCGATGAAATCTTTAAAATCTTTGTCTTTTTGAGTAGAAAATATTGTGGGTAATGAAGATATTGCTTGTGACAAGCAATTTCTTCATTTTCCACAATATTTTCCAAAGCTTTCACATCGCGGGCGTTTAAAAGCGTCATTGGGTAGAAATGGGTTAATTGGGTTTGAGAATGACTTTCCAAACAAATACACACCAGTTCAAAGTAAAGACTGTGAACAGCCTGAACAACTCCACAGTCTGATCACAGTCTTCCCTCTGAGTATGGCCATTCTTTGAACTATTTTGGTAGAGGGTCATTAGGCATGATACATACCAAATATCAATGCTATAGGCCTTAGGTTTTTGGAGATGATTTTCAAAGATTTCCTTCCTTATTTCTATGTGGAATCTGGGATTGATGAGAAAAGAGCTAATTTTCAGAGTATGTTTTGGAAGGGTCAGTAGGTTCTTTGATGATTTCCTAATCGGTTTTCTTGAGGGGCATCAAAAAGTGTCAATGTATGGGGAATGGGTTAAGGAGTATAAATGGTCAACAGAATTCTGCGGAGGTTTTTCAAGGGAGGAGCAATCGTCCCATTAGCCCTATTTTTTTCGAGACATTTTCAAACTGCAATATTCAATATCATACCATTATTTCATAATCCCCCCCCCACCAGGCATTATCACTAAGCTATATACACAAAAACTTTTGCATGGAATTTTTTTCCTTCTTAAATTTAGGCCGATCTTCTGTGTCTTCCCAATCGAAAAAAGCCTGTTTTTTTTCCAACTGTGGCTGGAAAATTTTCCCCAAAATTGGAGATAATTTTTCATAATATCATTCTATTATACATGCAAAGATTCACAAAGTGAAAGCAAAAGTTATTTGTAAACATCATCTGTTCTAATCCAATAAAATACGAAAGGACTATTTTGATTGGGCAGGTATCTGGTTGGTTTCGAATAACGAACCTTTTAGTTAAAAATGCGTTTAACCAGGCTGTGTTTTCCTACCTGATTGATTGGAGCACGGTTAAAATGGTCCAACATGATTAGTTCAAAATAGAATCAAAATAGAATTACCAGTAATGAAACCTTATTTCTGACTTGAATAAAAATGAAAACCAGAATTAGTTGTGCAAAATTAATCTTGAATTGGATTTAAACTGGGGACAGCATTGTTATTTTTTTGTTAGAATGTGGATTTATGCTGAACGCGAAAACGGCAAAAAAGTAATCGGCGCATTACATGGAAAATATTCCTAACAGGTTTTGACGTAAACATCTTTCAACAACCAAATTCACCCAAACAATGTTGCATAGATTCTAGTTAAAAATACATGGATATTATACCTATACAATGAGGGTAAAAATGGTAAATACTACAGAAAATTGTTATAAAAGGAGAGTTTCCGGAGTTGGCATGTGCCAGACACATACCCCATGAGAGTTCTAGGTAACTGAATTTTTAACCTTGTTGTCATGACAAAAGTTAATCAACTGCCTGAACTTACCATCATTACGAATTTCATTTAACAAAAAATTGGTATTTTTTGTCACAGCAGGTAGGCCCAGGTGTTCAATGATTTATTGGTCTTAGACATAGTCGAAAATGAAACTAGACATTCCACCGACACTAATATTTTTCGTTTATTATGACCTTTTTTGTCACAAGAAAAAGATACCCTGTACAAAGTTTAATCAAGCTTTGTACACATACAGCTGGTCGGTGTAAATTCCTGATTCTTCAATGACAAGGTTCAGATAGAGTTCTTTGTTGATTTATTGTTGCCATATTTTTAATGATGGTAAAGAAATCAGACCAAGTCCATTCCCGCAAAAGAGGCTTGGACGTCGATCCACGTGACATTTTCTCAACATGTCAGTAACCCCAGGTGTTCAACAACTCAGCGGTCTCCAAGGAGACATCTCTATGCAAGACACTTAGATTTTATCCCTTTTCTTTAAAGATTTGAATATTTACGTTGATGTACAACTAAATTAAAATAGATAAAATGCCAAAGGTCACGGGTAACAATAATAATAAAAACATGTCTCGGGTGAAAAAACTAGCTTTTTAATATTTGGAGACTGAAAGAGAAACATAGTTTGTTACTTTTGTAGGCCTGTAGATATTAACGGATTATCCAATTCCTATACACTGGAAGGTAAGGGTAGAATTTAGTAATTTTCAATACCCTGAATTCTGTCTGTTTTCCCTAAAATCTCGTAGTTAATTCTACTTCTGCGACTTACTCACCAATCATCTTCCTCTGGAATACTAGTGAGTGGTGGGTCTAAACAGCCAAGGTGATATGCCTTGTTACACTCATCACACAGGATCTGCTTGTCTGGATCATGTTTACCTCCACACACACAGCATGCACAATGTTTGCATTTCTTCTTGGGATTGTCTAAACAGTGGTCACAATCTGGCTTATTGGTCCCTTAAGAAAACCAGTCAAATATAGAAGGTATGGTTGTTGGATTCTTGATATATAAAAAAAAATTCACCTTCATATTTGTGACTTAAGTTATCCAATTTCAATAAAAGGCTTCTTTTCTTGTTCATGACAAATATAACAGTTGGTATACATTTTTTTAGCAAGTAAAGCGTCAGCTTTGATAGCTAAAGTTACCATACAAAATTTTGAGTCTTCTCAGAATTCAGCGAGTGCAAACTGCCACTGGAGGCTTAACCACTAAATCTACTGAATGTCCATGTCATAAAAAGGAGTTCTTTGCCTGCAAGTTCATCTCCTTGCTATTTTTAGCTTATTGGTAATTTAGATTACTTGAGCATATTATGTTCAAAATGAGTCTGATCAGTCTTCACCATGCACACTGCTTTGTAAGGAATGAATGAATGAATGGGGTTGCATTGACAGCTGAGGTCATTTAGCACACTTTATGGCCACAAAAATTAACTTTACATAAATTCTAGAGAATTTCTTCAAAAGCATGCTATTTCACTCATGCCTGATCAATCCCACTTTTTCAGCATCTCATGAATAAAGTTTTGTTAAGTATTTTGTTACAAGCAATTTCTCTGATGTCCACAATGTTTTCTACCATACAAGGAAAAGAATTTCTAAAATTGAATTTATGTCTGTAACTTCTGTCAATTTGAACTAGTTTAAGATTTTGCCATGTTGTAATTGGGTAACTCCTGGGTTACTTTAACCTTGTTTATTTACTTTGATAACCTTTGACAAGAAAAATTACAAAACAGAACAAAGCTTTGCTAACTTTCAGTACTTTGATTTCATGATTGTTTGCTAAAACTTAAGAAGTTTTTAAAAGTAAGCCGTATCTCTAGGTTGATAAAACAGTAATACAGACTGACAGACATACAAGACTTATGAATTCTTGACTGGTTATAAAATCATATAATATAGCAACCTGAATTGACCAATTCCAGCTTTCAATAAAAAAAAAATAATCAGCCCATAATTCATTTGGACTAGAAGTGAACTTAGAATTGATGATGCATGATGTGAATCCAATTTCGTTAGTTTGGCGACTCAAATGTCATTTTAGTTATTATGTCTAGATGGCCAATCAAACATTCTACTGATATGTTGCATTATACTGGTCATAGATTTTACAAAATATTGTTTAACCCTTTCCCGATTTTGGAAATTTTAGACTATTCCAAATTGAAAGAGTTTGCAGACGACAATGAAAACTGGATGCCATTTGAAATGAAACATCATACGTGGTAGAAAATATTGTGGAAAAAGAAGAAATTGCTTGTTACAAGCAATTTCTTCTTTTTCCTCAATGTTTTCTCAAGTATACAATCACAGGAACATAAAATCCCGTATTTGAACAGGAAAGGGTTAAATATTGAAGTGGAACTACATGTCGGAGCTCAGTGAACGAGGCCAGCAATTAGTCAATTATGATACTTTTCAGAAGTCCAGAGCTACAGATAGTGGGTGCAATTTCGATTTCAGATTTAATATTTCACCAATACTACCTTAAACCCCATGTTGTAGGAACTCATTTGAATTGTCTCAACTATCCAACGCAAATGAGTACCCACAAGTGTTTTGTTGAGAAATAGGGATTTTAGAATGGTGTTACCCCCTCTTATCTAGACCTATGGAAATCATTGGCATACACATCTTTAACCCTTTCCTGTTTCTAAAAACTTTAGACTTGTCCAATTTAAAAGAAGTTGCAGACAACAATTAAAAGTGAGTGCAATTTAAAAAGTAACCAACCTATAGGGTAGAAAATATTGTGGGATAAGAAGAAATCGCTTGTTGCAAGCAATTTCTTCTTAACCAAAATAATTTCTCAAGCATAAAAACTCAGGGACGTAAAATCCAGGTATTAAACAGGAAAGGGTTAAAACAGCCTTACTTTTAACGGGTGAAGCTGATGGATTATTCTTTAAATCTTCTGCTGTTAGTTGTGAACCAGGCTTCTCACATGCAAATATTTCATCCACAAACATTAGTTTACAGTTTTCAAGAGGTGTCAAGTCTGGTCTGAAAAAGGGATAAATAAATGGATATGGCCCATTCACTCATTACCCATTACTAGATGACAAAACTTTAGACAGCAAAAAAATGAAAGTTGTAGACAATATTCAAAATATGCTGAAATTGGAAAATAAGTGCAAAATAGGATAGTACACATTGTGAGAAAAGGAGAAATTTTTTGGTACAACTAAATTCTCCATTTCGCAAAAGACAGTCCATGATTTTATTTTTTCAGGTTGTCAGAAAATGCCATTGTCTGGTAATGGGTAAATCTTCTAAAAACATCATCTCATAATATGTCTGTGTTTTAACCCATTACCAGATTTACATTTTATACAGGTCCAAATTCAAAGAAGCTGCAGAAGACAATTTTTAATCTTTTGAAAATGCTATATTGTGTTTGAATGGGTTAAAACCTTTTTGAGTTGAAGTTATTGAAACTTAATTTGTCAGGAGTATCGAAGACAGCAGTTACTGATTCAACCCATTATCCCACTATCCCACTTTTTGATTTCCTCAAGATATCTAGTAACAGAAGACATGGGGGGGGGGGGGGAAGAAAAAGCTTGTAAGAAACAATTGTTTCTTTTTTCACATTGTTATCTACCTTATTTGGCAATTATTCGCCACTTTTAGCACACATTTGCAATTTCTTTCAATTTGGATGAGTCTAAAATTTTGTTGTTTGGTAATGGGTTAAGAACCTATGTTATGAGTCGCAACAAAAGGACTTAACTATTCAACATTTAGTTCCTTTCCTCATTAACTAGGGTCAAAAACTGTTAAAAAGAAGCAGGAAAAGTTTAAAACTATTTCTTACCATTTTGTAAAATATGGTATGAATATACAAGACAAAACTAGTGTAACTAGTGTTCATTAACCCTTTCATGTTTAATCCCTGGATTTTACATCACTGTAAATTTATAATTGAGAAAACATTGTAGAAAAAGAAGAAATTACTTGTGACAAGCAATTTCTTCTTTTTTCCACAATATTTTCTTTACTGAAAAATAATTTTTCAAATTAAATCAACTTTCAATTTTCATCTGCAAAACCTTTGAATTTGGACAAGTCAAAAATTTAGTAAAACAAGAAAGGGTTAAATCAATTGTCTAGGATATCACTGAATGTGATTTATATCAATCCCACAATAGCTGCATTACACAGAAAAAACATTTTGTAGTGCAAATAAAACCTTTTTCTACCAAAGGGCTATAACTCTAAGAGAAGTAAGAATACTGTAACAAAAATTTGGTTGATAACAATAACAATTATGTATAATTTGAGAGATATTCATTTAGTAGTTTCAGAGGAAATGAGCAGACAAGATTTTTTAAACAAAGGGCCATAATTCTGAGAACTAGAAGAGCTTAAGCACCTATATTGCTCCACAGGCCTGAATGTACTGATTTACCAAATTGTGTTTCCAGGAATCCACTATAAACTGAAATATCTTTGCCATATCTGCAAAATAAATCTAGTCACTGGAATATCAGAAATACTTCTTTAGAATTTCAAGCTCTTCATTATTTTACAAATGGCAAGTCACTTAACCCATTCTCACACAATGAAGCTTTAGGACATCCCTCAAGAAAGAAAAAAACATTGTATAAACATTGTATAAAATGAAGACATTGCTTGTGACAAGCATCAAGCAATTTCTTCAATTTGAGCAAAGGTTTTTCACAGAGAAAGCTGAAAAAATCTTAAATTTCATAAGCTTTGAACTGTTGTCTGCAATTCCTTTTAATTTGGACCAGTCTAAAATTTTGTCATCTGGTAATAGGTTAATGAGGAAACCTGTGCAGTACTTTCTGAGAATATTTTTTAAGTAAAGGTTTATGGAAAGACCCAAGTACTTTCACACATTAACATAACAGGCACAACACTGTGATAAGAACTCCCTGGCTTTCAGCCCATGGTGCTATAAGAAAATGGAGCATGACAAAATTTGCATTTGAAAATTTTGTTCGATACTTGGAGTGTTTGGTTGAACAACCAATCCAAATGCTGATACCTATATATGCACCAAACTATAGTGTTAGGGCTGAAACAAACAGACTAGATTATCCATTCTTACCCAAAATATACTGTAGCTGTTAACTTTTTGAGAGTTCTTGTATCTTGTTTACCAGTGATGACACAATCATACCAGAACCCTCTTGTATCTGGTTCTTCTATATTAAAGTTTGCCATGACCACATCGCCATTATTGATTTCAGAAAGTTTTAAGTTTTTAATGGCCCGAGGTCGTACATCTTTAGATTTTAACTTTACTACATCATCTTCTTCGTATCTAAAAGAGTAAAAAATTTAGACTTTTAGGGATTCCATTATCAAATAATACATACAATATTATCTAGGAAACATGCCTAAATGACAATAACTTTCTTTTTATATATATTTGTCTAATTTTAGAATAAACTATCTGTCTGAATCATATAAATGAAAAAAAAAAAAAAAAAAAAAGATACCTTAACCCATTTCTACACAATGACGCTTTTAAACACCCCTCAATATGAAAGCCTTTGAAAACTTTGTGGACAATGAAAAAACTGCTACAAGCAAATTCTTCATTTTCCCCAATGTTTTCTACTCAGAAAGTTGAAAAATCTCAAACTTCATCAACTTTTAATTGTTGTCTGCAATTTCTTTAAATTTGGAAAAGTTTTGCCATGTGGGAATGGGTTAAAGCCTGACACAGTTGATTTTGTACATCCACTTATTACAAGGTGACAAAACTTTAGACGGCCAATTTACAGAAATACAACAATTTTTAGTGGATGGAATTGTTAAAGTGTGTATTTGGGGGTAGAACATAATGGATTCAAGCAATTTCTTCATTTTCCAATATGTTTTTCTAAAGCTTTTTTTTTTCTTTAGGAGCGTAGCAATACTCAGACAAATGTGATGTCATATTAACATTTGAATTTTTCAACGTCCTACAGTAATGTCATTTGGACTTGTTTTGCTGGATAACCAACAATTACAAATTTTGAGAAATATCCATTTCACACCGACATTACACCTCTTATCTAGATCTCTAGAAATAACAAAATTTGACTTCTTGAAAGAACTAAATTACAAGGTATATGTTAAAACTTAACTACATCATTCTAAAACAGGACTTTGAATCTTAAGACAGGCTATCCAATAGCTAGTTCTGATTTATCACTACAGATGACAAAATTTCAGACTGGTAGGAGAATTTGCAGATAACAATTTTTACTGAATGAAATTTTAAAAATCTTTGTTTTTAGGGTAGATACATGGTGGATAATGAAGGCATTGGATGTGACAAGAAATTAATTCATTTTCCACCATGTTTTCCAAAGCTCTTTTCTTGAGAGGTGTAAAAAAGAATGATGTGTGAATTTGTTCAGAGTCTAGTTATGATAGATTAACCCATTCCAATACAATCATGCCACTCTAGAAAAAGCAATCTCTTCATTATCCGAGATGTTTTCTATCCCAGAAGACAAAGACTTTAAAAATTTCATTAACTTTTATTTGTCGCCTGCAACTCCTTTCAATTTGGGCCAGTTTATATTTTGGCATCTGGTAATGGGTTAAACACATTCTGCAACAAAAGAAAGTCTCACAAGATATCAAGAAATCTGCTGTCTTAACCTTTTCCTGTTTTATGAAATTTTAGACTGGTCCAAATTTAAAGAGGTTGCAGACAACAATGAAAAATGCATGCATTTTGAAATCTGACCATCCAATATGGTAGAAAATATTGTGGGAAAAGGAGAAATTGCTTATTAAAAGCAATTTCTCCTTTTTCCACAATGTTTTCTCAAGTATAAAATCACAGTGACGTAAAATCCCGGGTTTGTCCAGGAAAGGATTAAAAGAACTAACTCAAAACAGGAAAAGAAAATTCGTATCATCAAACCAATACAACTGTTCTTACCCCTCATAGACAATGTGATACAGATATCCATCATCTTTCACAATGTCAAACAATTTATCATATGCACTCTGTTCAGTGTTATCTGTGTTTGAACAAGGTGATTCAGATTTTTTCCCATCAATTTTTTCATTCTGATTCTCATCCTTCTTGTCTGTCAAGCTGGTGTTAGTTTCCATTGGAGTTATCTTCGTTTCCGTTAGAACTTGTCTCACAGTTTCGTCTTTCTTATCTATTGAGTCACTATTAGTTTCCATTGGTGTTATTTTTGATTCTACTAGCACTTGTTTCACCAAGTCTTTAGAGGTTTGTAATGGTTTATCTGGTTTTGGAATTTTTGTTACTTTAATTATTTTAGCTTCAAACCACGCCCCCATAGTGAGGTCTCTCGCATCCACAACATCCCCTACTTTATAGATACTGTCTGAGCAATCAAAGTCCACTTCTTTTTCTTCTTCTTTCTCTGGCTGCAAGTGAAAACATTTTTGTTATTCATTTAACCAATTACAACACATTGATGCTTTTGAAGGCCCCACAATATGAAAGTTTTGGAAAACATTGTGGATAATTAAGAAATTGCTTATTACATGCAATTTCTTCATTATCCACTATGTTTTCTACCCTTAATGACACCAATTCTAAAAATTTCATCACATTAAAATTGGCGTTTGCATCTTCTTTGAATTTGGACTGGCCTTAACTTTCATAGTGATTTGTTAAGGCTGTATGTCCCCCCAGTTTTTTAAGACCATGGGGACAATGGCCCCTTGCAGGGGTCAACGCTAACAAAGTCCCCAGATCCCGAGGGTCCCTAACAAGAGGCCCAAGAGGGCCTGTATTGCTCCACTAGCTTTAACATCTCCAGATTTGAAGTCTGTAATTTCAGAACAATTCTTGTAGATGCTGACAAAAGCTAATCAAAATAGATCATATGATGAAGTGTTCAGGTGAGCTAAGAAAGGGTGTATATCATAAAACAAGATGTGTTTTTAAATCACAAATGCCAAGTTTTGACCTGGACAGATGACTTTGATCTTGTCACATTACTTTGATATTTGTGCATGCCTAAACATGAGATCATGCCAAATATAAGCTCAGAGGGATTTGTATTCTAACAAAAATATACAAAGTTTCTTTCTCAATCAAAGATGGGTGTCCATGATATATCAATAGCATTATGATACAAATGTCTGTACTTTGAATGCCATGATGTTCCAATTCTATTTTCATTCAACCAATATAATACTTGGTCTTGTAGCAATCTTTTGTCTGAATTCAAGTTTTTTTTACAACTTAAGAAGTATGGTTGAAATCGGTACATTGGTTTGGCAGAAGATGTTTAAAGAAAAAGTTTACGCATGGACGGACAGACACACGCACTGACGAAATTCATGCGACTGAAAACGCCATGACAATAGCACTCTCACAACTAAAAATTGTTAAATGAATATATTTCTCCCATAACCCGAAAATTTTAGTTTTGTTTAATCTGAATTCCAACAAATTGTAGCAGACTAATTTTAGCTACAATGTTTTTCATAACTTATTGTCAGTACATCAAAATGATTTGTTAGGTATGTGGCATAAACAAATCTGTAATAAGAAGTAATAAGAAATAATTCTATAGCTTCATAAGATGCATTTATCTCCTTTTGATCAATGTTCTAGAAAATGTACCTATTCAGATATTCCTACACATGTAAACTTACACAACTTTTGCATCTCTTTGCATTTACATGCTTAAAAGTGATAAATAAATATTTCTACTAAATAAAGCTCACTCTGACTGAAAACAGCATTTTGAGGTCTCTTTACAACTACAGTCAAACTTCATTTACTCAAACACAGGAATTCTCGAACACAACGGAAATTTCAAACAAGAAACTTGGTCCCCGCAAAAAGTATTCATTATCAGATTTCTGCCAAGGGCGCGCCATTGCGGGATTGGCGCAGAAAATTTCAGATGTCCCCTAAAAAATATGACCGAGGGGAAACCGGTGCGTTAAAGTTACAAACCGTGCGCTTTAGGTACGAAGATACCTTGGGACGAATCGGCGGATGTTTGGGTTTTTATTTACTTCCGGGGTTCCCCTTGGCAATTCAGAGCGTTAATATTGATTGAAAAGGTCGCTCTGATTGGTTTACTGTGCACTATATATTTCGTTTTCAGTCATATCAGCCAATGAATAGCGCTAAAATAACAAATTTAAGTTTGACGTAACGAAATATTCCTTCTGCATCATAAACCTGCTGTTTTCTGTCGGCGCGATGGCAGAAAAAAAGAAAACAAAACCAATCTTGAGCTTCTGTGGCCAGAGTGAGCCAAAGAGATCACGAACTGGCGCCGATGATCAGCCAAACGAACCCGGGCCTTCAAAATCGGCTGAATCAGAATCGGGACGAAATAGCCAAATCGAGCTACGAAAAAAAGTTCCAAAATAAATGGCTCTTGGACTTTCCGTTGCTATCTTATGATTCAAGTAAAATCTCAATGACTTGTTCTTTTTGTATTAACCCATTTGCACAAGGAAAATAATTCATTAACAGCTCGAAACTGTATTTTTAATTCATTATATTGTTTACTTTTAAATGAGAAGAAAGCCCTTGAGATTTCTTCTCATTGATTCTGTTCACATCATATATACAGCCTCATAATATAGTGGCCCCATGTTTTGGAAAAGTGGCCCCATATTCTTGGCTTAAATGGGCAACTGGCCCCCTAAGGTCAAAGGCTTGGCAGAACTCTGATTATTCTTAGTGTTTGACCTCCGAAAACTAGTACACCTCTCATGTCGAACTTTCGAACTCTTTTCAAAGTCCCGAACTACAAATTACTATGTATTTCACCTGGAACAGTCGAACAAAGGGTTGATTGACAATCATAAGCTGCTATGTTTAATGAATTTTCACACATTCGACATGTTAATCCGTTTATGACACCTTACTGTCAAACGATGCACCATATGTAATAATAACTTACCATTTTTCTACCATTTAGGTATAATTATACCTGGCATAAACATCAACAAAAAATTCTAAGAAGGATATTTCAATGGAGAATTTTTCATACAAATTCCCAAACATCTTCGGAATCTGATGATGAAGTTATTTTACACCGAGGACCGCAACTATTGACGGCTGCCGATACTTTGAAAAGAAACTTTATGGCACTTGTTGTGCTTGAAATGCATTCTGCCCTTTTTCAGCTATAGAAAATATAACTTGTTGACATAATAGGTGTAGTATTTTTAATGTTATAGTTAAAGAACTGAAATTTGCAAATGAAGCCATGTACATAACCCCGATCATTGAACACAAAGTGAACCTATTAAGCTTGTTAAGTGCAATTAATTTTGTCAAATTATATGATTTCTTACAAAAACGTCAGTAAATTTCTCATGTCAAGTTTTGAAAACAGTTTTATACATGGTGGATTCTATGAAACTCAAAACAGGTCTAGCAAGTGACCGTATTTTCGGACACTACATACCTCAGACAAATGATATTGCCTTATCTGATTTTCGGATCAGTCAAACTTCAGAAATCTCAAACAAATTAGCCAGTCCCCAACGCTTTGAGCCACTGACGTTTGAGCATTTTTTGTGATGATTTACTGGGTCTGACCCGAATTCTACCAAAATATTTAATTACCCCTAACCCACATACCCTTTACCAACAATACCAACATTTAGGTGATTGCAACAACTACACTGCAACTCCTCTATAACGCTACCCGGCACAGCGCTGACTCCATTATAACGCGGGATCCAAAATTTGGGAAGGGGGGGGGGCATTTTGGGTTGCAGATCCTGAGATACAATGCTTATGCTGATTTGGCCGCGATTTTTTATCCCGTCTTTGGCCCACTCGAAACAAAGGGTTGCACATAAAAATCGATAATTACCCAAAGCCAGGTAAGTTTTTAACACCTTAACAGGACAGTCCTGGCCATTAATGCATTAGTTCAGAGGTAATTGCTTTGTTTGATTGATGACACGCGTAGTGTTTCAATTTACAAAATTGGTTTGATTGTTTGGTCTTACTGATTGACATTGAGATGATCAATGCCATAGGTCATTGATATTTTTTAAATCAATAGAAAATAGGCAAGCACCTCTGTATCCTTCAATTACAAACCTTGAAGGTGGTGCGATTAAAATATCACACTGTTTTGCTCTCGGCGTTCATAATTTTCTTCAGTCCCCGGTAGGACGTGTTCTTAAAAAATGCACAACTGTGAACTAAGCCAAATTGTCTGAAGCCTTCTTTTTATTTCACCTCATAGTTTGCTGGTATCCAGAGCTCGTAGAGAATAGTGGCTTCAAGATAAAAACATTACAATGTGCTTTGAAAACAATCAGTCGTAGTTGCGACGTTTTTGCTAAATACAGAAAATACGTGAATTTTAATTTTAAACATCACAATATCGGAAGATTCTCATCCGAAAAGGGATAGATAATATAAGTAGATTAAAATAAAATAATGTTATTTTTCCTGATTTCTTTCAATAATCAGAAAATTTAATGCCATTCTGTATGATAAAACAAACGGCAAAAAGCTTGACAAATTTGAAGTAAAGGTTTTTCGGGTACAGTTTATTTTATTCTGAGGGAGGAAAGGTGATCAAAGGCGCCGCAGCAAGATGTTCAGCTATTTATGGGAGAGTTTCCGGAGTTGACACGTGCCAGACGCATACACCGTGTAATTCTTGCTGACCGAATTTTTTACTCTTGTCGTTATGAAACCAGTCATTCCACCGTCTCGGATATTTTTGATTATTATGACCTTCATTTTTACGATTAAGAGCCGCTACAAAGTTTAATCCAGTTTGTATATGTGCAACTGGTCGGTTTAAATGCCTGATTTGTAAATGACTATAGAGTTCTTTGTAGATTTTATTGTTACCGTATCTATAACAATGGTAAAGAAATTAGACCAAGTCCATTTCCGCGAAAGAGGTTCGAAGGTCAGTCCACGCGACATTTTCTCAACCCTTCAGTAACCCCAGGTGTTCAACAAATCGTCGGTCTCCAAGGAGACGTCTCTATGCGAGATACTTAGATTTTATCCCTTTTGTCTATGGATGGAAATATTTACGGCCGTGTAAAACTAAATTCAATTAGATTAATGCCGACGACTATCACAATAATAAAACATGTCTCGGATAAAAGTTCTAGCTTCTTAATATTGGGAGAAAGAGAACCACAAGTTGTGGACCTGTAGAAATTTACGGATTATTCCATCCTGATAGACCAGGAAGGTAAGGTTAGAATTTAATCCTCCGCACGCTGAATTTCGTCGATTTCTACTAAAATCTCGTAACTACAGTTGTTGTTTTTCATTTCCCGACTAGTAACTTGTGTAGAATTAAACTTGTTACAGGAATTTTATCACGAATTATCGGGTGTTTAGTTCCGATTCCAACGGTTGAAAATTTCAGTTACAAAGGGGGTGTATATCATAATAACTCCACTTTCTCTGCTGTTTCATTTCTTGGACCCCACCAACAGTGTTATAGTGGAGCTCAGGGCTCCGGAAATCCGATAAATTGCCGGTCTGGACCGAATTTTGAATTGCCAGACCGATTGGAATCCCAAAAAATAACACCAAAATCGGTCCGAAATTTTCATTGAAATTTTGGTAAACTCGCTCATTATCTATCAAAATCAACTTTAAAACCGAAATAAATCAAGGGTTTCACACCTTAACTGCAGATTAAGAGTTTAACAAAAGTGCCAAAAATCGATAATTAATTTACCCGCCGGCCAATCAAGTGCCCATCCGCACTTGGACTTAATTAGCAGTTAGCCAGTTTCGCGCTTGACCGAACTTCGGGTATCGAGTATTTGCAATAGAAAATCGGTTTGACTTACGCCTGTTCGAGGTCTTATCAAAATGCTTATCTAAAACTGCGTCAATTTAAATTGCAATTACCGACGAAACAAATTTCTTTACTATAATACGAGACATGAAAAAGGCTTCAGTTGCTGTTCGTTTGAATTTGGAAAAGTTCAGCACAACGCTTTTATGAAATTAATTTATCACAAGTAAGAGCGTAAGATCTAGTTTGAAGTTTGTATAAAAAAGCGATTTCGTTAATATTGTTATATTAATTTTCATTCGAGGTAAGAAACGTAACCTTTAGAATTCAAAGAATAGGTTTGCAAAATGCCGATAATTTGAATATAAACGAAAACGTCGTTTAATGATATCGCTAGTTCCGTCAATAAAATTAAAGAAACAACGAATCATGAAATCTTACTTCAGGGGTGGAAAATGTCTGAATTATAAATCGCAAATTAACGACAATTAATAAGATGACCGAGATTTGTGC